>CM065481.1:18745337-19464087 GCA_032873175.1 Leptopilina drosophilae
GCACAAAAATTAAAAAAGTTACAGAGGTTTTTCCAAAATCACAGAAATTTTTTCCATTTTGAAAATTCAATTTTCGGTAACTTTTTGCCAGTTTATTTTTTTAAGAATTTTGAAAATTTTTCTGATAATTGGGACAAAAACAAGCAACTTCTCCTTTTGACGCATTTTTGTAGCACAAAAATTAAAAAAGTTACAGAGGTTTTTCCAAAATCACAGAAATTTTTCCATTTTGAAAATTCAATTTTCGGTAACTTTTTGCCAGTTTATTTTTTTAAGAATTTTGAAAATTTTTCTGATAATTGGGACAAAAACAAGCAACTTCTTCTTTAGACGCATTTTTGTAGCACAAAAATTAAAAAAGTTACAGAGGTTTTTCCAAATTTACAAAAGTTTTTTCATTTTGAAAATTCAATTTTCGGTAACTTTTTGCCAGTTTATTTTTTTAAGAATTTTGAAAATTTTTCTGATAATTGGGACAAAAACAAGCAACTTCTTCTTTAGACGCATTTTTGTAGCACAAAAATTAAAAAAGTTACAGAGGTTTTTCCAAAATCACAGAAATTTTTTCATTTTGAAAATTCAATTTTCGGTAACTTTTTGCCAGTTTATTTTTTTAAGAATTTTGAAAATTTTTCTGATAATTGGAACTAAAACAAGCAACTTCTCCTTTTGACGCATTTTTGTAGCACAAAAATTAAAAAAGTTACAGAGCTTTTTCCCTATTTACAGAAATTTTTCCATTTTGAAAATTCAATTTTCGGTAACTTTTTGCCAGTTTATTTTTTTAAGAATTTTGAAAATTTTTCTGATAATTGGGACAAAAACAAGCAACTTCTTCTTTAGACGCATTTTTCTAGCACAAAAATTAAAAAAGTTACAGAGGTTTTTCCAAAATCACAGAAATTTTTCCATTTTCAAAATTCAATATTCGGTAACTTTTTGCCAGTTTATTTTTTTAAGAATTTTGAAAATTTTTCTGATAATTGGAACTAAAACAAGCAACTTCTCCTTTTGACGCATTTTTGTAGCACAAAAATTAAAAAAGTTACAGAGCTTTTTCCCTATTTACAGAAATTTTTCCATTTTGAAAATTCAATTTTCGGTAACTTTTTGCCAGTTTATTTTTTTAAGAATTTTGAAAATTTTTCTGATAATTGGGACAAAAACAAGCAACTTCTTCTTTAGACGCATTTTTGTAGCACAAAAATTAAAAAAGTTACAGAGGTTTTTCCAAAATCACAGAAATTTTTCCATTTTGAAAATTCAATTTTCGGTAACTTTTTGCCAGTTTATTTTTTTAAGAATTTTGAAAATTTTTCTGATAATTGGAACTAAAACAAGCAACTTCTTCTTTTGACGCATTTTTGTAGCACAAAAATTAAAAAAGTTACAGAGCTTTTTCCCTATTTACAGAAATTTTTCCATTTTGAAAATTCAATTTTCGGTAACTTTTTGCCAGTTTATTTTTTTAAGAATTTTGAAAATTTTTCTGATAATTGGGACAAAAACAAGCAACTTCTTCTTTAGACGCATTTTTGTAGCACAAAAATTAAAAAAGTTACAGAGGTTTTTCCAAAATCACAGAAATTTTTTCATTTTGAAAATTCAATTTTCGGTAACTTTTTGCCAGTTTATTTTTTTAAGAATTTTGAAAATTTTTCTGATAATTGGGACAAAAACAAGCAACTTCTTCTTTAGACGCATTTTTGTAGCACAAAAATTAAAAAAGTTACAGAGGTTTTTCCAAATTTACAAAAGTTTTTTCATTTTGAAAATTCAATTTTCGGTAACTTTTTGCCAGTTTATTTTTTTAAGAATTTTGAAAATTTTTCTGATAATTGGGACAAAAACAAGCAACTTCTTCTTTAGACGCATTTTTCTAGCACAAAAATTAAAAAAGTTACAGAGGTTTTTCCAAAATCACAGAAATTTTTCCATTTTCAAAATTCAATATTCGGTAACTTTTTGCCAGTTTATTTTTTTAAGAATTTTGAAAATTTTTCTGATAATTGGAACTAAAACAAGCAACTTCTCCTTTTGACGCATTTTTGTAGCACAAAAATTAAAAAAGTTACAGAGCTTTTTCCCTATTTACAGAAATTTTTCCATTTTGAAAATTCAATTTTCGGTAACTTTTTGCCAGTTTATTTTTTTAAGAATTTTGAAAATTTTTCTGATAATTGGGACAAAAACAAGCAACTTCTTCTTTAGACGCATTTTTCTAGCACAAAAATTAAAAAAGTTACAGAGGTTTTTCCAAAATCACAGAAATTTTTTCATTTTGAAAATTCAATTTTCGGTAACTTTTTGCCAGTTTATTTTTTTAAGAATTTTGAAAATTTTTCTGATAATTGGGACAAAAACAAGCAACTTCTTCTTTAGACGCATTTTTGTAGCACAAAAATTAAAAAAGTTACAGAGGTTTTTCCAAAATCACAGAAATTTTTTCATTTTGAAAATTCAATTTTCGGTAACTTTTTGCCAGTTTATTTTTTTAAGAATTTTGAAAATTTTTCTGATAATTGGAACTAAAACAAGCAACTTCTCCTTTTGACGCATTTTTGTAGCACAAAAATTAAAAAAGTTACAGAGCTTTTTCCCTATTTACAGAAATTTTTCCATTTTGAAAATTCAATTTTCGGTAACTTTTTGCCAGTTTATTTTTTTAAGAATTTTGAAAATTTTTCTGATAATTGGGACAAAAACAAGCAACTTCTTCTTTAGACGCATTTTTCTAGCACAAAAATTAAAAAAGTTACAGAGGTTTTTCCAAAATCACAGAAATTTTTCCATTTTGAAAATTCAATTTTCGGTAACTTTTTGCCAGTTTATTTTTTTAAGAATTTTGAAAATTTTTCTGATAATTGGAACTAAAACAAGCAACTTCTCCTTTTGACGCATTTTTGTAGCACAAAAATTAAAAAAGTTACAGAGCTTTTTCCCTATTTACAGAAATTTTTCCATTTTGAAAATTCAATTTTCGGTAACTTTTTGCCAGTTTATTTTTTTAAGAATTTTGAAAATTTTTCTGATAATTGGGACAAAAACAAGCAACTTCTTCTTTAGACGCATTTTTCTAGCACAAAAATTAAAAAAGTTACAGAGGTTTTTCCAAAATCACAGAAATTTTTCCATTTTCAAAATTCAATTTTCGGTAACTTTTTGCCAGTTTATTTTTTTAAGAATTTTGAAAATTTTTCTGATAATTGGAACTAAAACAAGCAACTTCTCCTTTTGACGCATTTTTGTAGCACAAAAATTAAAAAAGTTACAGAGCTTTTTCCCTATTTACAGAAATTTTTCCATTTTGAAAATTCAATTTTCGGTAACTTTTTGCCAGTTTATTTTTTTAAGAATTTTGAAAATTTTTCTGATAATTGGGACAAAAACAAGCAACTTCTTCTTTAGACGCATTTTTGTAGCACAAAAATTAAAAAAGTTACAGAGGTTTTTCCAAAATCACAGAAATTTTTTCATTTTGAAAATTCAATTTTCGGTAACTTTTTGCCAGTTTATTTTTTTAAGAATTTTGAAAATTTTTCTGATAATTGGGACAAAAACAAGCAACTTCTTCTTTAGACGCATTTTTCTAGCACAAAAATTAAAAAAGTTACACAGCTTTTTCCAAAATCACAGAAATTTTTCCATTTTCAAAATTCAATATTCGGTAACTTTTTGCCAGTTTATTTTTTTAAGAATTTTGAAAATTTTTCTGATAATTGGGACAAAAACAAGCAACTTCTTCTTTAGACGCATTTTTGTAGCACAAAAATTAAAAAAGTTACAGAGGTTTTTCCAAAATCACAGAAATTTTTCCATATTGAAAATTCAATTTTCGGTAACTTTTTGCCAGTTTATTTTTTTAAGAATTTTGAAAATTTTTCTGATAATTGGAACTAAAACAAGCAACTTCTCCTTTTGACGCATTTTTGTAGCACAAAAATTAAAAAAGTTACAGAGCTTTTTCCCTATTTACAGAAATTTTTCCATTTTGAAAATTCAATTTTCGGTAACTTTTTGCCAGTTTATTTTTTTAAGAATTTTGAAAATTTTTCTGATAATTGGGACAAAAACAAGCAACTTCTTCTTTAGACGCATTTTTCTAGCACAAAAATTAAAAAAGTTACAGAGGTTTTTCCAAAATCACAGAAATTTTTAATTTTGAAAATTCAATTTTCGGTAACTTTTTGCCAGTTTATTTTTTTAAGAATTTTGAAAATTTTTCTGATAATTGGGACAAAAACAAGCAACTTCTTCTTTAGACGCATTTTTCTAGCACAAAAATTAAAAAAGTTACAGAGGTTTTTTCCAAAATCACAGAAATTTTTCCATTTCGAAAATTCAATTTTCGGTAACATTTTGCCAGTTTATTTTTTTAAGAATTTTGAAAATTTTTCTGATAATTGGAACAAAAACAAGCAACTTCTCCTTTAGACGCATTTTTGTAGCACAAAAATTAAAAAAGTTACAGAGCTTTTTCCCTATTTACAGAAATTTTTCCATTTTGAAAATTCAATTTTCGGTAACTTTTTGCCAGTTTATTTTTTTAAGAATTTTGAAAATTTTTCTGATAATTGGGACAAAAACAAGCAACTTCTTCTTTAGACGCATTTTTGTAGCACAAAAATTAAAAAAGTTACAGAGGTTTTTCCAAAATCACAGAAATTTTTTCATTTTGAAAATTCAATTTTCGGTAACTTTTTGCCAGTTTATTTTTTTAAGAATTTTGAAAATTTTTCTGATAATTGGGACAAAAACAAGCAACTTCTTCTTTAGACGCATTTTTCTAGCACAAAAATTAAAAAAGTTACAGAGGTTTTTCCAAAATCACAGAAATTTTTCCATTTTGAAAATTCAATTTTCGGTAACTTTTTGCCAGTTTATTTTTTTAAGAATTTTGAAAATTTTTCTGATAATTGGAACTAAAACAAGCAACTTCTCCTTTTGACGCATTTTTGTAGCACAAAAATTAAAAAAGTTACAGAGCTTTTTCCCTATTTACAGAAATTTTTCCATTTTGAAAATTCAATTTTCGGTAACTTTTTGCCAGTTTATTTTTTTAAGAATTTTGAAAATTTTTCTGATAATTGGGACAAAAACAAGCAACTTCTTCTTTAGACGCATTTTTGTAGCACAAAAATTAAAAAAGTTACAGAGGTTTTTCCAAAATCACAGAAATTTTTTCATTTTGAAAATTCAATTTTCGGTAACTTTTTGCCAGTTTATTTTTTTAAGAATTTTGAAAATTTTTCTGATAATTGGGACAAAAACAAGCAACTTCTTCTTTAGACGCATTTTTGTAGCACAAAAATTAAAAAAGTTACACAGCTTTTTCCAAAATCACAGAAATTTTTCCATTTTCAAAATTCAATATTCGGTAACTTTTTGCCAGTTTATTTTTTTAAGAATTTTGAAAATTTTTCTGATAATTGGAACAAAAACAAGCAACTTCTTCTTTAGACGCATTTTTGTAGCACAAAAATTAAAAAAGTTACAGAGCTTTTTCCCAAATCACAGAAATTTTTCCATTTTGAAAATTCAATTTTCGGTAACTTTTTGCCAGTTTATTTTTTTAAGAATTTTGAAAATTTTTCTGATAATTGGGACAAAAACAAGCAACTTCTTCTTTAGACGCATTTTTGTAGCACAAAAATTAAAAAAGTTACAGAGGTTTTTCCAAAATCACAGAAATTTTTTCATTTTGAAAATTCAATTTTCGGTAACTTTTTGCCAGTTTATTTTTTTAAGAATTTTGAAAATTTTTCTGATAATTGGGACAAAAACAAGCAACTTCTTCTTTAGACGCATTTTTGTAGCACAAAAATTAAAAAAGTTACAGAGGTTTTTCCAAAATCACAGAAATTTTTTCATTTTGAAAATTCAATTTTCGGTAAATTTTTGCCAGTTTATTTTTTTAAGAATTTTGATAATTTTTCTGATAATTGGAACTAAAACAAGCAACTTCTTCTTTAGACGCATTTTTGTAGCACAAAAATTAAAAAAGTTACAGAGGTTTTTCCAAAATCACAGAAATTTTTTCATTTTGAAAATTCAATTTTCGGTAACTTTTTGCCAGTTTATTTTTTTAAGAATTTTAAAATTTTTTCTGATAATTGGGACAAAAACAAGCAACTTCTTCTTTAGACGCATTTTTCTAGCACAAAAATTAAAAAAGTTACAGAGGTTTTTCCAAAATCACAGAAATTTTTCCATTTTCAAAATTCAATTTTCGGTAACTTTTTGCCAGTTTATTTTTTTAAGAATTTTGAAAATTTTTCTGATAATTGGAACTAAAACAAGCAACTTCTCCTTTTGACGCATTTTTGTAGCACAAAAATTAAAAAAGTTACAGAGCTTTTTCCCTATTTACAGAAATTTTTCCATTTTGAAAATTCAATTTTCGGTAACTTTTTGCCAGTTTATTTTTTTAAGAATTTTGAAAATTTTTCTGATAATTGGGACAAAAACAAGCAACTTCTTCTTTAGACGCATTTTTCTAGCACAAAAATTAAAAAAGTTACAGAGGTTTTTCCAAAATCACAGAAATTTTTTCATTTTGAAAATTCAATTTTCGGTAACTTTTTGCCAGTTTATTTTTTTAAGAATTTTGAAAATTTTTCTGATAATTGGAACAAAAACAAGCAACTTCTTCTTTTGACGCATTTTTGTAGCACAAAAATTAAAAAAGTTACAGAGCTTTTTCCCTATTTACAGAAATTTTTCCATTTTGAAAATTCAATTTTCGGTAACTTTTTGCCAGTTTATTTTTTTAAGAATTTTGAAAATTTTTCTGATAATTGGGACAAAAACAAGCAACTTCTTCTTTAGACGCATTTTTGTAGCACAAAAATTAAAAAAGTTACAGAGGTTTTTCCAAAATCACAGAAATTTTTCCATTTTCAAAATTCAATTTTCGGTAACTTTTTGCCAGTTTATTTTTTTAAGAATTTTGAAAATTTTTCTGATAATTGGGACAAAAACAAGCAACTTCTTCTTTAGACGCATTTTTGTAGCACAAAAATTAAAAAAGTTACAGAGCTTTTTCCAAAATCACAGAAATTTTTTCATTTTGAAAATTCAATTTTCGGTAACTTTTTGCCAGTTTATTTTTTTAAGAATTTTGAAAATTTTTCTGATAATTGGGACAAAAACAAGCAACTTCTTCTTTAGACGCATTTTTGTAGCACAAAAATTAAAAAAGTTACAGAGGTTTTTCCAAAATCACAGAAATTTTTCCATTTTGAAAATTCAATTTTCGGTAACTTTTTGCCAGTTTATTTTTTTAAGAATTTTGAAAATTTTTCTGATAATTGGAACAAAAACAAGCAACTTCTTCTTTAGACGCATTTTTGTAGCACAAAAATTAAAAAAGTTACAGAGCTTTTTCCAAATTTACAGAAATTTTTTCATTTTGAAAATTCAATTTTCGGTAACTTTTTGCCAGTTTATTTTTTTAAGAATTTTGAAAATTTTTCTGATAATTGGAACAAAAACAAGCAACTTCTTCTTTAGACGCATTTTTGTAGCACAAAAATTAAAAAAGTTACAGAGGTTTTTCCAAAATCACAGAAATTTTTCCATATTGAAAATTCAATTTTCGGTAACTTTTTGCCAGTTTATTTTTTTAAGAATTTTGAAAATTTTTCTGATAATTGGAACTAAAACAAGCAACTTCTTCTTTAGACGCATTTTTGTAGCACAAAAATTAAAAAAGTTACAGAGCTTTTTCCCTATTTACAGAAATTTTTCCATTTTGAAAATTCAATTTTCGGTAACTTTTTGCCAGTTTATTTTTTTAAGAATTTTGAAAATTTTTCTGATAATTGGGACAAAAACAAGCAACTTCTTCTTTAGACGCATTTTTCTAGCACAAAAATTAAAAAAGTTACAGAGGTTTTTCCAAAATCACAGAAATTTTTCCATTTTGAAAATTCAATTTTCGGTAACTTTTTGCCAGTTTATTTTTTTAAGAATTTTGAAAATTTTTCTGATAATTGGAACTAAAACAAGCAACTTCTCCTTTTGACGCATTTTTGTAGCACAAAAATTAAAAAAGTTACAGAGCTTTTTCCCTATTTACAGAAATTTTTCCATTTTGAAAATTCAATTTTCGGTAACTTTTTGCCAGTTTATTTTTTTAAGAATTTTGAAAATTTTTCTGATAATTGGGACAAAAACAAGCAACTTCTTCTTTAGACGCATTTTTCTAGCACAAAAATTAAAAAAGTTACAGAGGTTTTTCCAAAATCACAGAAATTTTTTCATTTTGAAAATTCAATTTTCGGTAACTTTTTGCCAGTTTATTTTTTTAAGAATTTTGAAAATTTTTCTGATAATTGGGACAAAAACAAGCAACTTCTTCTTTAGACGCATTTTTGTAGCACAAAAATTAAAAAAGTTACAGAGGTTTTTCCAAAATCACAGAAATTTTTCCATATTGAAAATTCAATTTTCGGTAACTTTTTGCCAGTTTATTTTTTTAAGAATTTTGAAAATTTTTCTGATAATTGGAACTAAAACAAGCAACTTCTCCTTTTGACGCATTTTTGTAGCACAAAAATTAAAAAAGTTACACAGCTTTTTCCAAAATCACAGAAATTTTTCCATTTTCAAAATTCAATATTCGGTAACTTTTTGCCAGTTTATTTTTTTAAGAATTTTGAAAATTTTTCTGATAATTGGGACAAAAACAAGCAACTTCTTCTTTAGACGCATTTTTGTAGCACAAAAATTAAAAAAGTTACAGAGGTTTTTCCAAAATCACAGAAATTTTTCCATATTGAAAATTCAATTTTCGGTAACTTTTTGCCAGTTTATTTTTTTAAGAATTTTGAAAATTTTTCTGATAATTGGGACAAAAACAAGCAACTTCTTCTTTAGACGCATTTTTGTAGCACAAAAATTAAAAAAGTTACAGAGCTTTTTCCAAAATCACAGAAATTTTTCCATTTTGAAAATTCAATTTTCGGTAACTTTTTGCCAGTTTATTTTTTTAAGAATTTTGAAAATTTTTCTGATAATTGGGACAAAAACAAGCAACTTCTTCTTTAGACGCATTTTTGTAGCACAAAAATTAAAAAAGTTACAGAGGTTTTTCCAAAATCACAGAAATTTTTTCATTTTGAAAATTCAATTTTCGGTAACTTTTTGCCAGTTTATTTTTTTAAGAATTTTGAAAATTTTTCTGATAATTGGGACAAAAACAAGCAACTTCTTCTTTAGACGCATTTTTGTAGCACAAAAATTAAAAAAGTTACAGAGGTTTTTCCAAAATCACAGAAATTTTTTCATTTTGAAAATTCAATTTTCGGTAACTTTTTGCCAGTTTATTTTTTTAAGAATTTTGAAAATTTTTCTGATAATTGGGACAAAAACAAGCAACTTCTTCTTTAGACGCATTTTTGTAGCACAAAAATTAAAAAAGTTACACAGCTTTTTCCAAAATCACAGAAATTTTTTCGTTTTGAAAATTCAATTTTCGGTAACTTTTTGCCAGTTTATTTTTTTAAGAATTTTGATAATTTTTCTGATAATTGGAACAAAAACAAGCAACTTCTTCTTTAGACGCATTTTTGTAGCACAAAAATTAAAAAAGTTACAGAGGTTTTTCCAAAATCACAGAAATTTTTCCATTTTGAAAATTCAATTTTCGGTAACTTTTTGCCAGTTTATTTTTTTAAGAATTTTGAAAATTTTTCTGATAATTGGAACAAAAACAAGCAACTTCTTCTTTAGACGCATTTTTGTAGCACAAAAATTAAAAAAGTTACAGAGCTTTTTCCAAAATCACAGAAATTTTTCCATTTTGAAAATTCAATTTTCGGTAACTTTTTGCCAGTTTATTTTTTTAAGAATTTTGAAAATTTTTCTGATAATTGGGACAAAAACAAGCAACTTCTTCTTTAGACGCATTTTTCTAGCACAAAAATTAAAAAAGTTACAGAGCTTTTTCCAAAATCACAGAAATTTTTTCATTTTGAAAATTCAATTTTCGGTAACTTTTTGCCAGTTTATTTTTTTAAGAATTTTGAAAATTTTTCTGATAATTGGAACTAAAACAAGCAACTTCTCCTTTTGACGCATTTTTGTAGCACAAAAATTAAAAAAGTTACAGAGCTTTTTCCAAAATCACAGAAATTTTTTCATTTTGAAAATTCAATTTTCGGTAACTTTTTGCCAGTTTATTTTTTTAAGAATTTTGAAAATTTTTCTGATAATTGGGACAAAAACAAGCAACTTCTTCTTTAGACGCATTTTTGTAGCACAAAAATTAAAAAAGTTACAGAGGTTTTTCCAAAATCACAGAAATTTTTTCATTTTGAAAATTCAATTTTCGGTAACTTTTTGCCAGTTTATTTTTTTAAGAATTTTGAAAATTTTTCTGATAATTGGGACAAAAACAAGCAACTTCTCCTTTTGACGCATTTTTGTAGCACAAAAATTAAAAAAGTTACAGAGCTTTTTCCCTATTTACAGAAATTTTTCCATTTTGAAAATTCAATTTTCGGTAACTTTTTGCCAGTTTATTTTTTTAAGAATTTTGAAAATTTTTCTGATAATTGGGACAAAAACAAGCAACTTCTTCTTTAGACGCATTTTTGTAGCACAAAAATTAAAAAAGTTACAGAGGTTTTTCCAAAATCACAGAAATTTTTTCATTTTGAAAATTCAATTTTCGGTAACTTTTTGCCAGTTTATTTTTTTAAGAATTTTGAAAATTTTTCTGATAATTGGGACAAAAACAAGCAACTTCTTCTTTAGACGCATTTTTCTAGCACAAAAATTAAAAAAGTTACACAGCTTTTTCCAAAATCACAGAAATTTTTCCATTTTCAAAATTCAATATTCGGTAACTTTTTGCCAGTTTATTCTTTTGAGAATTTTGAAAATTTTTCTGATAATTGGAACTAAAACAAGCAACTTCTCCTTTTGACGCATTTTTCTAGCACAAAAATTAAAAAAGTTACAGAGCTTTTTCCAAAATCACAGAAATTTTTCCATTTTGAAAATTCAATTTTCGGTAACTTTTTGCCAGTTTATTTTTTTAAGAATTTTGAAAATTTTTCTGATAATTGGGACAAAAACAAGCAACTTCTTCTTTAGACGCATTTTTGTAGCACAAAAATTAAAAAAGTTACAGAGGTTTTTCCAAAATCACAGAAATTTTTCCATTTTGAAAATTCAATTTTCGGTAACTTTTTGCCAGTTTATTTTTTTAAGAATTTTGAAAATTTTTCTGATAATTGGAACTAAAACAAGCAACTTCTCCTTTAGACGCACTTTTGTAGCACAAAAATTAAAAAAGTTACAGAGCTTTTTCCCTATTTACAGAAATTTTTCCATTTTGAAAATTCAATTTTCGGTAACTTTTTGCCAGTTTATTTTTTTAAGAATTTTGAAAATTTTTCTGATAATTGGGACAAAAACAAGCAACTTCTTCTTTAGACGCATTTTTCTAGCACAAAAATTAAAAAAGTTACAGAGGTTTTTCCAAAATCACAGAAATTTTTTCGTTTTGAAAATTCAATTTTCGGTAACTTTTTGCCAGTTTATTTTTTTAAGAATTTTGAAAATTTTTCTGATAATTGGAACAAAAACAAGCAACTTCTTCTTTAGACGCATTTTTGTAGCACAAAAATTAAAAAAGTTACAGAGCTTTTTCCAAAATCACAGAAATTTTTTCGTTTTGAAAATTCAATTTTCGGTAACTTTTTGCCAGTTTATTTTTTTAAGAATTTTGAAAATTTTTCTGATAATTGGGACAAAAACAAGCAACTTCTTCTTTAGACGCATTTTTGTAGCACAAAAATTAAAAAAGTTACAGAGGTTTTTCCAAAATCACAGAAATTTTTCCATTTTGAAAATTCAATTTTCGGTAACTTTTTGCCAGTTTATTTTTTTAAGAATTTTGAAAATTTTTCTGATAATTGGAACAAAAACAAGCAACTTCTTCTTTAGACGCATTTTTGTAGCACAAAAATTAAAAAAGTTACAGAGATTTTCCCTATTTACAGAAATTTTTCCATTTTGAAAATTCAATTTTCGGTAACTTTTTGCCAGTTTATTTTTTTAAGAATTTTGAAAATTTTTCTGATAATTGGGACAAAAACAAGCAACTTCTTCTTTAGACGCATTTTTGTAGCACAAAAATTAAAAAAGTTACAGAGGTTTTTCCAAAATCACAGAAATTTTTTCATTTTGAAAATTCAATTTTCGGTAACTTTTTGCCAGTTTATTTTTTTAAGAATTTTGAAAATTTTTCTGATAATTGGAACAAAAACAAGCAACTTCTTCTTTAGACGCATTTTTGTAGCACAAAAATTAAAAAAGTTACAGAGCTTTTTCCAAAATCACAGAAATTTTTTCGTTTTGAAAATTCAATTTTCGGTAACTTTTTGCCAGTTTATTTTTTTAAGAATTTTGAAAATTTTTCTGATAATTGGGACAAAAACAAGCAACTTCTTCTTTAGACGCATTTTTCTAGCACAAAAATTAAAAAAGTTACACAGCTTTTTCCAAAATCACAGAAATTTTTCCATTTTCAAAATTCAATATTCGGTAACTTTTTGCCAGTTTATTTTTTTAAGAATTTTGAAAATTTTTCTGATAATTGGAACTAAAACAAGCAACTTCTCCTTTTGACGCATTTTTGTAGCACAAAAATTAAAAAAGTTACAGAGCTTTTTCCCTATTTACAGAAATTTTTCCATTTTGAAAATTCAATTTTCGGTAACTTTTTGCCAGTTTATTTTTTTAAGAATTTTGAAAATTTTTCTGATAATTGGGACAAAAACAAGCAACTTCTTCTTTAGACGCATTTTTGTAGCACAAAAATTAAAAAAGTTACAGAGGTTTTTCCAAAATCACAGAAATTTTTTCATTTTGAAAATTCAATTTTCGGTAACTTTTTGCCAGTTTATTTTTTTAAGAATTTTGAAAATTTTTCTGATAATTGGGACAAAAACAAGCAACTTCTTCTTTAGACGCATTTTTGTAGCACAAAAATTAAAAAAGTTACAGAGGTTTTTCCAAAATCACAGAAATTTTTTCCATTTTGAAAATTCAATTTTCGGTAACTTTTTGCCAGTTTATTTTTTTAAGAATTTTGAAAATTTTTCTGATAATTGGAACAAAAACAAGCAACTTCTCCTTTTGACGCATTTTTGTAGCACAAAAATTAAAAAAGTTACAGAGCTTTTTCCAAAATCACAGAAATTTTTCCATTTTGAAAATTCAATTTTCGGTAACTTTTTGCCAGTTTATTTTTTTAAGAATTTTGAAAATTTTTCTGATAATTGGGACAAAAACAAGCAACTTCTTCTTTAGACGCATTTTTCTAGCACAAAAATTAAAAAAGTTACAGAGGTTTTTCCAAAATCACAGAAATTTTTTCATTTTGAAAATTCAATTTTCGGTAACTTTTTGCCAGTTTATTTTTTTAAGAATTTTGAAAATTTTTCTGATAATTGGAACAAAAACAAGCAACTTCTTCTTTAGACGCATTTTTGTAGCACAAAAATTAAAAAAGTTACAGAGCTTTTTCCAAAATCACAGAAATTTTTCCATATTGAAAATTCAATTTTCGGTAACTTTTTGCCAGTTTATTTTTTTAAGAATTTTGAAAATTTTTCTGATAATTGGGACAAAAACAAGCAACTTCTTCTTTAGACGCATTTTTGTAGCACAAAAATTAAAAAAGTTACAGAGGTTTTTCCAAAATCACAGAAATTTTTCCATTTTGAAAATTCAATTTTCGGTAACTTTTTGCCAGTTTATTTTTTTAAGAATTTTGAAAATTTTTCTGATAATTGGAACTAAAACAAGCAACTTCTCCTTTTGACGCATTTTTGTAGCACAAAAATTAAAAAAGTTACAGAGCTTTTTCCCTATTTACAGAAATTTTTCCATTTTGAAAATTCAATTTTCGGTAACTTTTTGCCAGTTTATTTTTTTAAGAATTTTGAAAATTTTTCTGATAATTGGGACAAAAACAAGCAACTTCTTCTTTAGACGCATTTTTCTAGCACAAAAATTAAAAAAGTTACAGAGGTTTTTCCAAAATCACAGAAATTTTTCCATTTTCAAAATTCAATTTTCGGTAACTTTTTGCCAGTTTATTTTTTTAAGAATTTTGAAAATTTTTCTGATAATTGGAACTAAAACAAGCAACTTCTCCTTTTGACGCATTTTTGTAGCACAAAAATTAAAAAAGTTACAGAGGTTTTTCCAAAATCACAGAAATTTTTTCATTTTGAAAATTCAATTTTCGGTAACTTTTTGCCAGTTTATTTTTTTAAGAATTTTGAAAATTTTTCTGATAATTGGGACAAAAACAAGCAACTTCTTCTTTAGACGCATTTTTGTAGCACAAAAATTAAAAAAGTTACAGAGGTTTTTCCAAAATCACAGAAATTTTTTCATTTTGAAAATTCAATTTTCGGTAACTTTTTGCCAGTTTATTTTTTTAAGAATTTTGAAAATTTTTCTGATAATTGGGACAAAAACAAGCAACTTCTTCTTTAGACGCATTTTTGTAGCACAAAAATTAAAAAAGTTACAGAGCTTTTTCCAAAATCACAGAAATTTTTCCATTTTGAAAATTCAATTTTCGGTAACTTTTTGCCAGTTTATTTTTTTAAGAATTTTGAAAATTTTTCTGATAATTGGGACAAAAACAAGCAACTTCTTCTTTAGACGCATTTTTGTAGCACAAAAATTAAAAAAGTTACACAGCTTTTTCCAAAATCACAGAAATTTTTTCATTTTGAAAATTCAATTTTCGGTAACTTTTTGCCAGTTTATTTTTTTAAGAATTTTGAAAATTTTTCTGATAATTGGGACAAAAACAAGCAACTTCTTCTTTAGACGCATTTTTGTAGCACAAAAATTAAAAAAGTTACAGAGGTTTTTCCAAAATCACAGAAATTTTTCCATATTGAAAATTCAATTTTCGGTAACTTTTTGCCAGTTTATTTTTTTAAGAATTTTGAAAATTTTTCTGATAATTGGGACAAAAACAAGCAACTTCTTCTTTAGACGCATTTTTGTAGCACAAAAATTAAAAAAGTTACAGAGGTTTTTCCAAAATCACAGAAATTTTTTCCATTTTGAAAATTCAATTTTCGGTAACTTTTTGCCAGTTTATTTTTTTAAGAATTTTGAAAATTTTTCTGATAATTGGAACAAAAACAAGCAACTTCTTCTTTAGACGCATTTTTGTAGCACAAAAATTAAAAAAGTTACAGAGCTTTTTCCAAAATCACAGAAATTTTTCCATTTTCAAAATTCAATATTCGGTAACTTTTTGCCAGTTTATTTTTTTAAGAATTTTGAAAATTTTTCTGATAATTGGGACAAAAACAAGCAACTTCTTCTTTAGACGCATTTTTGTAGCACAAAAATTAAAAAAGTTACAGAGCTTTTTCCAAAATCACAGAAATTTTTCCATTTTGAAAATTCAATTTTCGGTAACTTTTTGCCAGTTTATTTTTTTAAGAATTTTGAAAATTTTTCTGATAATTGGAACAAAAACAAGCAACTTCTTCTTTAGACGCATTTTTCTAGCACAAAAATTAAAAAAGTTACACAGCTTTTTCCAAAATCACAGAAATTTTTCCATTTTGAAAATTCAATTTTCGGTAACTTTTTGCCAGTTTATTTTTTTAAGAATTTTGAAAATTTTTCTGATAATTGGGACAAAAACAAGCAACTTCTTCTTTAGACGCATTTTTCTAGCACAAAAATTAAAAAAGTTACAGAGGTTTTTCCAAAATCACAGAAATTTTTCCATATTGAAAATTCAATTTTCGGTAACTTTTTGCCAGTTTATTTTTTTAAGAATTTTGAAAATTTTTCTGATAATTGGAACTAAAACAAGCAACTTCTCCTTTTGACGCATTTTTGTAGCACAAAAATTAAAAAAGTTACAGAGCTTTTTCCCTATTTACAGAAATTTTTCCATTTTGAAAATTCAATTTTCGGTAACTTTTTGCCAGTTTATTTTTTTAAGAATTTTGAAAATTTTTCTGATAATTGGGACAAAAACAAGCAACTTCTTCTTTAGACGCATTTTTGTAGCACAAAAATTAAAAAAGTTACAGAGGTTTTTCCAAAATCACAGAAATTTTTTCATTTTGAAAATTCAATTTTCGGTAACTTTTTGCCAGTTTATTTTTTTAAGAATTTTGAAAATTTTTCTGATAATTGAAACTAAAACAAGCAACTTCTCCTTTAGACGCACTTTTGTAGCACAAAAATTAAAAAAGTTACACAGCTTATTCCAAAATCACAGAAATTTTTTCATTTTGAAAATTCAATTTTCGGTAACTTTTTGCCAGTTTATTTTTTTAAGAATTTTGAAAATTTTTCTCATAATTGGGACAAAAACAAGCAACTTCTTCTTTAGACGCATTTTTGTAGCACAAAAATTAAAAAAGTTACAGAGCTTTTTCCAAAATCACAGAAATTTTTTCGTTTTGAAAATTCAATTTTCGGTAACTTTTTGCCAGTTTATTTTTTTAAGAATTTTGAAAATTTTTCTGATAATTGGAACAAAAACAAGCAACTTCTTCTTTAGACGCATTTTTGTAGCACAAAAATTAAAAAAGTTACAGAGGTTTTTCCAAAATCACAGAAATTTTTCCATATTGAAAATTCAATTTTCGGTAACTTTTTGCCAGTTTATTTTTTTAAGAATTTTGAAAATTTTTCTGATAATTGGGACAAAAACAAGCAACTTCTTCTTTAGACGCATTTTTGTAGCACAAAAATTAAAAAAGTTACACAGCTTTTTCCAAAATCACAGAAATTTTTCCATTTTCAAAATTCAATATTCGGTAACTTTTTGCCAGTTTATTTTTTTAAGAATTTTAAAAATTTTTCTGATAATTGGAACAAAAACAAGCAACTTCTTCTTTAGACGCATTTTTGTAGCACAAAAATTAAAAAAGTTACAGAGCTTTTTCCCTATTTACAGAAATTTTTCCATTTTGAAAATTCAATTTTCGGTAACTTTTTGCCAGTTTATTTTTTTAAGAATTTTGAAAATTTTTCTGATAATTGGGACAAAAACAAGCAACTTCTTCTTTAGACGCATTTTTCTAGCACAAAAATTAAAAAAGTTACAGAGGTTTTTCCAAAATCACAGAAATTTTTCCATTTTGAAAATTCAATATTCGGTAACTTTTTGCCAGTTTATTTTTTTAAGAATTTTGAAAATTTTTCTGATAATTGGAACTAAAACAAGCAACTTCTCCTTTTGACGCATTTTTGTAGCACAAAAATTAAAAAAGTTACAGAGCTTTTTCCCTATTTACAGAAATTTTTCCATTTTGAAAATTCAATTTTCGGTAACTTTTTGCCAGTTTATTTTTTTAAGAATTTTGAAAATTTTTCTGATAATTGGGACAAAAACAAGCAACTTCTTCTTTAGACGCATTTTTGTAGCACAAAAATTAAAAAAGTTACAGAGGTTTTTCCAAAATCACAGAAATTTTTTCATTTTGAAAATTCAATTTTCGGTAACTTTTTGCCAGTTTATTTTTTTAAGAATTTTGAAAATTTTTCTGATAATTGGGACAAAAACAAGCAACTTCTCCTTTTGACGCATTTTTGTAGCACAAAAATTAAAAAAGTTACAGAGCTTTTTCCCTATTTACAGAAATTTTTCCATTTTGAAAATTCAATTTTCGGTAACTTTTTGCCAGTTTATTTTTTTAAGAATTTTGAAAATTTTTCTGATAATTGGGACAAAAACAAGCAACTTCTTCTTTAGACGCATTTTTGTAGCACAAAAATTAAAAAAGTTACAGAGGTTTTTCCAAAATCACAGAAATTTTTCCATTTTGAAAATTCAATTTTCGGTAACTTTTTGCCAGTTTATTTTTTTAAGAATTTTGAAAATTTTTCTGATAATTGGAACAAAAACAAGCAACTTCTTCTTTAGACGCATTTTTCTAGCACAAAAATTAAAAAAGTTACACAGCTTTTTCCAAAATCACAGAAATTTTTCCATTTTCAAAATTCAATATTCGGTAACTTTTTGCCAGTTTATTTTTTTAAGAATTTTGAAAATTTTTCTGATAATTGGAACAAAAACAAGCAACTTCTTCTTTAGACGCATTTTTCTAGCACAAAAATTAAAAAAGTTACAGAGGTTTTTCCAAAATCACAGACATTTTTTCATTTTGAAACTTCAAATTTCGGTAACTTTTTGCCAGTTTATTTTTTTAAGAATTTTGAAAATTTTTCTGATAATTGGGACAAAAACAAGCAACTTCTTCTTTAGACGCATTTTTGTAGCACAAAAATTAAAAAAGTTACAGAGGTTTTTCCAAAATCACAGAAATTTTTCCATTTTGAAAATTCAATTTTCGGTAACTTTTTGCCAGTTTATTTTTTTAAGAATTTTGAAAATTTTTCTGATAATTGGAACTAAAACAAGCAACTTCTCCTTTAGACGCATTTTTGTAGCACAAAAATTAAAAAAGTTACAGAGGTTTTTCCAAAATCACAGAAATTTTTCCATTTTCAAAATTCAATATTCGGTAACTTTTTGCCAGTTTATTTTTTTAAGAATTTTGAAAATTTTTCTGATAATTGGAACAAAAACAAGCAACTTCTTCTTTAGACGCAATTTTGTAGCACGAAAATTAAAAAAGTTACAGAGGTTTATCCAAAATCACAGAAATTTTTCCATTTTGAAAATGCATTTTTGGGTAACTTTTTGCCAGTTTATTTTTTTAAGAATTTTGAAAATTTTTCTGATAATTGGGACAAAAACAAGCAACTTCTTCTTTAGACGCATTTTTCTAGCACAAAAATTAAAAAAGTTACAGAGGTTTTTCCAAAATCACAGATATTTTTCCATTTTTAAAATTCAATTTTCGGTAACTTTTTGCCAGTTTATTTTTTTAAGAATTTTAAAAATTTTTCTGATAATTGGAACAAAAACAAGCAACTTCTTCTTTAGACGCAATTTTGTAGCACGAAAATTAAAAAAGTTACAGAGGTTTTTCCAAAATCACAGAAATTTTTTCCATTTTGAAAATTCAATTTTCGGTAACTTTTTGCCAGTTTATTTTTTTAAGAATTTTGAAAATTTTTCTGATAATTGGGACAAAAACAAGCAACTTCTTCTTTAGACGCATTTTTGTAGCACAAAAATTAAAAAAGTTACAGAGGTTTTTCCAAAATCACAGAAATTTTTCCATTTTGAAAATTCAATTTTCGGTAACTTTTTGCCAGTTTATTTTTTTAAGAATTTTGAAAATTTTTCTGATAATTGGAACTAAAACAAGCAACTTCTTCTTTAGACGCATTTTTGTAGCACAAAAATTAAAAAAGTTACAGAGCTTTTTCCAAAATCACAGAAATTTTTCCATTTTCAAAATTCAATATTCGGTAACTTTTTGCCAGTTTATTTTTTTAAGAATTTTGAAAATTTTTCTGATAATTGGAACAAAAACAAGCAACTTCTTCTTTAGACGCATTTTTGTAGCACAAAAATTAAAAAAGTTACAGAGCTTTTTCCAAAATCACAGAAATTTTTTCATTTTGAAAATTCAATTTTCGGTAACTTTTTGCCAGTTTATTTTTTTAAGAATTTTGAAAATTTTTCTGATAATTGGGACAAAAACAAGCAACTTCTTCTTTAGACGCATTTTTGTAGCACAAAAATTAAAAAAGTTACAGAGGTTTTTCCAAAATCACAGAAATTTTTCCATTTTCAAAATTCAATATTCGGTAACTTTTTGCCAGTTTATTTTTTTAAGAATTTTGAAAATTTTTCTGATAATTGGAACTAAAACAAGCAACTTCTTCTTTAGACGCATTTTTGTAGCACAAAAATTAAAAAAGTTACAGAGGTTTTTCCAAAATCACAGAAATTTTTTCATTTTGAAAATTCAATTTTCGGTAACTTTTTGCCAGTTTATTTTTTTAAGAATTTTGAAAATTTTTCTGATAATTGGGACAAAAACAAGCAACTTCTTCTTTAGACGCATTTTTGTAGCACAAAAATTAAAAAAGTTACACAGCTTTTTCCAAAATCACAGAAATTTTTTCATTTTGAAAATTCAATTTTCGGTAACTTTTTGCCAGTTTATTTTTTTAAGAATTTTGAAAATTTTTCTGATAATTGGGACAAAAACAAGCAACTTCTTCTTTAGACGCATTTTTGTAGCACAAAAATTAAAAAAGTTACAGAGGTTTTTCCAAAATCACAGAAATTTTTCCATATTGAAAATTCAATTTTCGGTAACTTTTTGCCAGTTTATTTTTTTAAGAATTTTGAAAATTTTTCTGATAATTGGGACAAAAACAAGCAACTTCTTCTTTAGACGCATTTTTGTAGCACAAAAATTAAAAAAGTTACAGAGGTTTTTCCAAAATCACAGAAATTTTTCCATTTTGAAAATTCAATATTCGGTAACTTTTTGCCAGTTTATTTTTTTAAGAATTTTGAAAATTTTTCTGATAATTGGAACTAAAACAAGCAACTTCTCCTTTTGACGCATTTTTGTAGCACAAAAATTAAAAAAGTTACAGAGCTTTTTCCAAAATCACAGAAATTTTTCCATATTGAAAATTCAATTTTCGGTAACTTTTTGCCAGTTTATTTTTTTAAGAATTTTGAAAATTTTTCTGATAATTGGGACAAAAACAAGCAACTTCTTCTTTAGACGCATTTTTGTAGCACAAAAATTAAAAAAGTTACACAGCTTTTTCCAAAATCACAGAAATTTTTTCATTTTGAAAATTCAATTTTCGGTAACTTTTTGCCAGTTTATTTTTTTAAGAATTTTGAAAATTTTTCTGATAATTGGGACAAAAACAAGCAACTTCTTCTTTAGACGCATTTTTGTAGCACAAAAATTAAAAAAGTTACAGAGGTTTTTCCAAAATCACAGAAATTTTTCCATATTGAAAATTCAATTTTCGGTAACTTTTTGCCAGTTTATTTTTTTAAGAATTTTGAAAATTTTTCTGATAATTGGAACTAAAACAAGCAACTTCTTCTTTAGACGCATTTTTCTAGCACAAAAATTAAAAAAGTTACAGAGGTTTTTCCAAAATCACAGAAATTTTTCCATTTTGAAAATTCAATTTTCGGTAACTTTTTGCCAGTTTATTTTTTTAAGAATTTTGAAAATTTTTCTGATAATTGGGACAAAAACAAGCAACTTCTTCTTTAGACGCATTTTTGTAGCACAAAAATTAAAAAAGTTACAGAGGTTTTTCCAAAATCACAGAAATTTTTTCATTTTGAAAATTCAATTTTCGGTAACTTTTTGCCAGTTTATTTTTTTAAGAATTTTGAAAATTTTTCTGATAATTGGAACTAAAACAAGCAACTTCTCCTTTTGACGCATTTTTGTAGCACAAAAATTAAAAAAGTTACAGAGCTTTTTCCAAAATCACAGAAATTTTTTCATTTTGAAAATTCAATTTTCGGTAACTTTTTGCCAGTTTATTTTTTTAAGAATTTTGAAAATTTTTCTGATAATTGGGACAAAAACAAGCAACTTCTTCTTTAGACGCATTTTTCTAGCACAAAAATTAAAAAAGTTACAGAGGTTTTTCCAAAATCACAGAAATTTTTTCATTTTGAAAATTCAATTTTCGGTAACTTTTTGCCAGTTTATTTTTTTAAGAATTTTGAAAATTTTTCTGATAATTGGAACTAAAACAAGCAACTTCTCCTTTAGACGCATTTTTGTAGCACAAAAATTAAAAAAGTTACAGAGCTTTTTCCCTATTTACAGAAATTTTTCCATTTTGAAAATTCAATTTTCGGTAACTTTTTGCCAGTTTATTTTTTTAAGAATTTTGAAAATTTTTCTGATAATTGGGACAAAAACAAGCAACTTCTTCTTTAGACGCATTTTTCTAGCACAAAAATTAAAAAAGTTACAGAGCTTTTTCCAAAATCACAGAAATTTTTTCATTTTGAAAATTCAATTTTCGGTAACTTTTTGCCAGTTTATTTTTTTAAGAATTTTGAAAATTTTTCTGATAATTGGAACTAAAACAAGCAACTTCTTCTTTAGACGCATTTTTGTAGCACAAAAATTAAAAAAGTTACAGAGGTTTTTCCAAAATCACAGAAATTTTTTCATTTTGAAAATTCAATTTTCGGTAACTTTTTGCCAGTTTATTTTTTTAAGAATTTTGAAAATTTTTCTGATAATTGGAACAAAAACAAGCAACTTCTTCTTTAGACGCATTTTTCTAGCACAAAAATTAAAAAAGTTACAGAGGTTTTTCCAAAATCACAGAAATTTTTCCATTTTCAAAATTCAATATTCGGTAACTTTTTGCCAGTTTATTTTTTTAAGAATTTTGAAAATTTTTCTGATAATTGGAACTAAAACAAGCAACTTCTTCTTTAGACGCATTTTTGTAGCACAAAAATTAAAAAAGTTACAGAGGTTTTTCCAAAATCACAGAAATTTTTTCATTTTGAAAATTCAATTTTCGGTAACTTTTTGCCAGTTTATTTTTTTAAGAATTTTGAAAATTTTTCTGATAATTGGGACAAAAACAAGCAACTTCTTCTTTAGACGCATTTTTGTAGCACAAAAATTAAAAAAGTTACAGAGCTTTTTCCCTATTTACAGAAATTTTTCCATTTTGAAAATTCAATTTTCGGTAACTTTTTGCCAGTTTATTTTTTTAAGAATTTTGAAAATTTTTCTGATAATTGGAACTAAAACAAGCAACTTCTTCTTTAGACGCATTTTTGTAGCACAAAAATTAAAAAAGTTACAGAGGTTTTTCCAAAATCACAGAAATTTTTCCATTTTGAAAATTCAATTTTCGGTAACTTTTTGCCAGTTTATTTTTTTAAGAATTTTGAAAATTTTTCTGATAATTGGGACAAAAACAAGCAACTTCTTCTTTAGACGCATTTTTCTAGCACAAAAATTAAAAAAGTTACACAGCTTTTTCCAAAATCACAGAAATTTTTTCATTTTGAAAATTCAATTTTCGGTAACTTTTTGCCAGTTTATTTTTTTAAGAATTTTGAAAATTTTTCTGATAATTGGGACAAAAACAAGCAACTTCTTCTTTAGACGCATTTTTGTAGCACAAAAATTAAAAAAGTTACAGAGGTTTTTCCAAAATCACAGAAATTTTTTCATTTTGAAAATTCAATTTTCGGTAACTTTTTGCCAGTTTATTTTTTTAAGAATTTTGAAAATTTTTCTGATAATTGGAACTAAAACAAGCAACTTCTCCTTTTGACGCATTTTTGTAGCACAAAAATTAAAAAAGTTACAGAGGTTTTTCCAAAATCACAGAAATTTTTCCATTTTCAAAATTCAATATTCGGTAACTTTTTGCCAGTTTATTTTTTTAAGAATTTTGAAAATTTTTCTGATAATTGGAACTAAAACAAGCAACTTCTCCTTTTGACGCATTTTTGTAGCACAAAAATTAAAAAAGTTACAGAGGTTTTTCCAAAATCACAGAAATTTTTCCATTTTCAAAATTCAATATTCGGTAACTTTTTGCCAGTTTATTTTTTTAAGAATTTTGAAAATTTTTCTGATAATTGGGACAAAAACAAGCAACTTCTTCTTTAGACGCATTTTTGTAGCACAAAAATTAAAAAAGTTACAGAGCTTTTTCCAAAATCACAGAAATTTTTTCATTTTGAAAATTCAATTTTCGGTAACTTTTTGCCAGTTTATTTTTTTAAGAATTTTGAAAATTTTTCTGATAATTGGTACAAAAACAAGCAACTTCTTCTTTAGACGCATTTTTCTAGCACAAAAATTAAAAAAGTTACAGAGGTTTTTCCAAAATCACAGAAATTTTTTCATTTTGAAAATTCAATTTTCGGTAACTTTTTGCCAGTTTATTTTTTTAAGAATTTTGAAAATTTTTCTGATAATTGGAACTAAAACAAGCAACTTCTCCTTTTGACGCATTTTTGTAGCACAAAAATTAAAAAAGTTACAGAGCTTTTTCCCTATTTACAGAAATTTTTCCATTTTGAAAATTCAATTTTCGGTAACTTTTTGCCAGTTTATTTTTTTAAGAATTTTGAAAATTTTTCTGATAATTGGGACAAAAACAAGCAACTTCTTCTTTAGACGCATTTTTGTAGCACAAAAATTAAAAAAGTTACAGAGCTTTTTCCAAAATCACAGAAATTTTTCCATTTTGAAAATTCAATTTTCGGTAACTTTTTGCCAGTTTATTTTTTTAAGAATTTTGAAAATTTTTCTGATAATTGGGACAAAAACAAGCAACTTCTTCTTTAGACGCATTTTTCTAGCACAAAAATTAAAAAAGTTACACAGCTTTTTCCAAAATCACAGAAATTTTTTCATTTTGAAAATTCAATTTTCGGTAACTTTTTGCCAGTTTATTTTTTTAAGAATTTTGAAAATTTTTCTGATAATTGGGACAAAAACAAGCAACTTCTTCTTTAGACGCATTTTTGTAGCACAAAAATTAAAAAAGTTACAGAGGTTTTTCCAAAATCACAGAAATTTTTCCATATTGAAAATTCAATTTTCGGTAACTTTTTGCCAGTTTATTTTTTTAAGAATTTTGAAAATTTTTCTGATAATTGGGACAAAAACAAGCAACTTCTTCTTTAGACGCATTTTTGTAGCACAAAAATTAAAAAAGTTACAGAGGTTTTTCCAAAATCACAGAAATTTTTCCATTTTCAAAATTCAATATTCGGTAACTTTTTGCCAGTTTATTTTTTTAAGAATTTTGAAAATTTTTCTGATAATTGGAACTAAAACAAGCAACTTCTCCTTTTGACGCATTTTTGTAGCACAAAAATTAAAAAAGTTACAGAGCTTTTTCCCTATTTACAGAAATTTTTCCATTTTGAAAATTCAATTTTCGGTAACTTTTTGCCAGTTTATTTTTTTAAGAATTTTGAAAATTTTTCTGATAATTGGGACAAAAACAAGCAACTTCTTCTTTAGACGCATTTTTGTAGCACAAAAATTAAAAAAGTTACAGAGGCTTTTCCAAAATCACAGAAATTTTTTCATTTTGAAAATTCAATTTTCGGTAACTTTTTGCCAGTTTATTTTTTTAAGAATTTTGAAAATTTTTCTGATAATTGGGACAAAAACAAGCAACTTCTTCTTTAGACGCATTTTTGTAGCACAAAAATTAAAAAAGTTACAGAGGTTTTTCCAAAATCACAGAAATTTTTCCATTTTCAAAATTCAATATTCGGTAACTTTTTGCCAGTTTATTTTTTTAAGAATTTTGAAAATTTTTCTGATAATTGGAACTAAAACAAGCAACTTCTCCTTTTGACGCATTTTTGTAGCACAAAAATTAAAAAAGTTACAGAGCTTTTTCCCTATTTACAGAAATTTTTCCATTTTGAAAATTCAATTTTCGGTAACTTTTTGCCAGTTTATTTTTTTAAGAATTTTGAAAATTTTTCTGATAATTGGGACAAAAACAAGCAACTTCTTCTTTAGACGCATTTTTGTAGCACAAAAATTAAAAAAGTTACAGAGGCTTTTCCAAAATCACAGAAATTTTTTCATTTTGAAAATTCAATTTTCGGTAAATTTTTGCCAGTTTATTTTTTTAAGAATTTTGAAAATTTTTCTGATAATGGGTACAAAAACTAGCAACTCCTTCTTTAGACGCATTTTTGTAGCACAAAAATTAAAAAAGTTACAGAGGTTTTTCCAAAATCACAGAAATTTTTCCATTTTCAAAATTCAATATTCGGTAACTTTTTGCCAGTTTATTTTTTTAAGAATTTTGAAAATTTTTCTGATAATTGGAACTAAAACAAGCAACTTCTCCTTTAGACGCACTTTTGTAGCACAAAAATTAAAAAAGTTACAGAGCTTTTTCCCTATTTACAGAAATTTTTAATTTTGAAAATTCAATTTTCGGTAACTTTTTGCCAGTTTATTTTTTTAAGAATTTTGAAAATTTTTCTGATAATGGGTACAAAAAGTAGCAACTCCTTCTTTAGACGCATTTTTGTAGCACAAAAATTAAAAAAGTTACAGAGGTTTTCCAAAATCACAGAAATTTATAATTTTGAAAATTCAATTTTTGGTAACTTTTTGCCAGTTTATTTTTTTAAGAATTTTGAAAATTTTTCTGATAATTGGAACTAAAACAAGCAACTTCTCCTTTAGACGCACTTTTGTAGCACAAAAATTAAAAAAGTTACAGAGGTTTTTCCAAAATCACAGAAATTTTTAATTTTGAAAATTCAATTTTCGGTAATTTTTTGCCAGTTTATTTTTATAAGAATTTTGAAATTTTTTCTGATAATTGGGACAAAAACAAGCAACTTCTTTTTTAGACGCATTTTTCTAGCACAAAAATTAAAAAAGTTACAGAGGTTTTTCCAAAATCACAGAAATTTTTTCATTTTGAAAATTCAATTTTCGGTAACTTTTTGCCAGTTTATTTTTTTAAGAATTTTGAAAATTTTTCTGATAATTGGAACTAAAACAAGCAACTTCTCCTTTAGACGCACTTTTGTACCACAAAAATTAAAAAAGTTACAGAGCTTTTTCCCTATTTACAGAAATTTTTCTATTTTGAAAATTCAATTTTCGGTAACTTTTTGCCAGTTTATTTTTTTAAGAATTTTGAAAATTTTTCTGATAATTGGGACAAAAACAAGCAACTTCTTCTTTAGACGCATTTTTCTAGCACAAAAATTAAAAAAGTTACACAGCTTTTTCCAAAATCACAGAAATTTTTTCGTTTTGAAAAAATCAATTTTTGGTAACTTTTTGCCAGTTTATTTTTTTAAGAATTTTGAAAATTTTTCTGATAATTGGAACTAAAACAAGCAACTTCTTCTTTAGACGCATTTTTCTAGCACAAAAATTAAAAAAGTTACAGAGGTTTTTCCAAAATCACAGAAATTTTTTCGTTTTGAAAATTCAATTTTCGGTAACTTTTTGCCAGTTTATTTTTTTAAGAATTTTGAAAATTTTTCTGATAATTGGAACTAAAACAAGCAACTTCTTCTTTAGACGCATTTTTCTAGCACAAAAATTAAAAAAGTTACAGAGGTTTTTCCAAAATCACAGAAATTTTTAATTTTGAAAATTCAATTTTCGGTAATTTTTTGCCAGTTTATTTTTTTAAGAATTTTGAAAATTTTTCTGATAATTGGAACAAAAACAAGCAACTTCTTCTTTAGACGCATTTTTGTAGCACAAAAATTAAAAAAGTTACAGAGCTTTTTCCAAAATCACAGAAATTTTTTCGTTTTGAAAATTCAATTTTCGGTAACTTTTTGACAGTTTATTTTTTTAAGAATTTTGATAATTTTTCTGATAATTGGAACTAAAACAAGCAACTTCTTCTTTAGACACATTTTTGTAGCACAAAAATTAAAAAAGTTACAGAGCTTTTTCCATATTTACCGAAATTTTTTCATTTTGAAAATTCAATTTTCGGTAACTTTTTGCCAGTTTATTTTTCTAAGAATTTTGAAAATTTTTCTGATAATTGGAACTAAAACAAGCAACTTCTTCTTTAGACGCATTTTTGTAGCACAAAAATTAAAAAAGTTACAGAGCTTTTTCCAAAATCACAGAAATTTTTTCGTTTTGAAAATTCAATTTTCGGTAACTTTTTGACAGTTTATTTTTTTAAGAATTTTGATAATTTTTCTGATAATTGGAACTAAAACAAGCAACTTCTTCTTTAGACGCATTTTTCTAGCACAAAAATTAAAAAAGTTACAGAGCTTTTTCCATATTTACAGAAATTTTTTCGTTTTGAAAATTCAATTTTCGGTAACTTTTTGCAAGTTTATTTTTTTAAGAATTTTGATAATTTTTCTGATAATTGAAACTAAAACAAGCAACTTCTTCTTTAGACGCATTTTTCTAGCACAAAAATTAAAAAAGTTACACAGCTTTTTCCAAAATCACAGAAATTTTTCCATTTTCAAAATTCAATATTCGGTAACTTTTTGCCAGTTTATTTTTTTAAGAATTTTGAAAATTTTTCTGATAATTGGGACAAAAACAAGCAACTTCTTCTTTAGACGCATTTTTCTAGCACAAAAATTAAAAAAGTTACAGAGCTTTTTCCCTATTTACAGAAATTTTTCCATTTTGAAAATTCAATTTTCGGTAACTTTTTGCCAGTTTATTTTTTTAAGAATTTTGAAAATTTTTCTGATAATTGGGACAAAAACAAGCAACTTCTTCTTTAGACGCATTTTTGTAGCACAAAAATTAAAAAAGTTACAGAGGTTTTTCCAAAATCACAGAAATTTTTTCATTTTGAAAATTCAATTTTCGGTAACTTTTTGCCAGTTTATTTTTTTAAGAATTTTGAAAATTTTTCTGATAATTGGGACAAAAACAAGCAACTTCTTCTTTAGACGCATTTTTCTAGCACAACAATTAGAAAAGTTACAGAGGTTTTTCCTAAATCACACACGTTTTTAGGGTTCCGTACACCTTCGTTGTAGCGATGGAACCCTATTGGTGAGACTCTTGTATCTGTAGCCAAATTGTGTCCCCTCCCCCTAGCGGCTAAACTACAAAATTCGCACAATTAGTTTCTCTACTTATTAGTGTTTGCAATATTAGACATACAATACTTTAATTTTTTTAAAGTATTTTGTTTATGAAATGATTTTAATTTATTTTTTTTATTGTTTATTTTAATTCTACTATTTATCGATGAATGCTGCAAGTATTGTTTTAATATTTGTGTACGGAACCCGCGATTGCAGTGCGCGTTCAACTCGCACTTGTCCAATTTTTTTAAAATTGTAATAAAATACTTGAAAAAATGATTTGTTTTTCATTAAATTTTAAAAAATTTTATTTGTATTTAAAATCTTTTTAATTTTGTACATTTTAGAATTTTAATTTGAAAAATTATTTAAAATAAATTTTTGAACCTTATTATTGATATTAAATTTTATTCAATAGATTCAATTCATTATTTATTTGAACCAACAAAGATTTTTTTGATTAAAAAAAATGTCATTCAAATGATTCCACTTATTTGAAGAAAAAAAATATTTATTAGATCCAAATAAAATTTATTTGAATCAAATAAATATGTTTCAAACAATTTCAATGAATTCAATCAAATTATTTTTTTTTCATTCAACTTTTCCTTAATAGTTTTTCTAAGAATATCAAATTAAGACAAAAAAACTAATCAAAAGTGTTGCGAAGGACGAATCAAATTTTTCAATTCCTTCTTTTGTCTCAATTTTATATCCTTAGAAAAACTCTGCATCTACAAATACAGAAACGATAAAAATATTTCAAAATACAAGAATAGGAGAAAAAAAGAATTGAAAAGTAAAATATCGGAATTTAAAAAGAAGATTTACAGCGAATAATGTTGTAGCGTTGTAGGTAGAAGTAATTTTGTGTAAATGCCAAAAAGTTTCGATTGAAAGACAGACACAAACAATATACAGATTACTGTGAGGTCGATGAGGAAAGGGGAGGTGAAAATTCTACTCGAATAAAACGAAATTTCTCACTCTCAGCAGAATTAAATTTCATTTCAAACTCTCAAAACGAAATTCATGGAGTTGATATAAATAAACTATTATCTTTTAATTAATTAATTGCCACTTTCATCTTCTTCCTTTTTTTTTGTTTTGTATCGAATTTCAAGAGTGGTAAATTACACACTCTATTGAATTAAAACAAATAAATACCATTATATTAAATCAATCTTTACACTCGAAATAAAACAGTATTATACAGGTATTATAAATGAAAAGTACTAAAAAATAATTTTCAATCCAATAAAAAAAGGTTCAAAAAGGATTAGTTAAAAAAGTATATTTTTGTAAATAAATCGAACTTTCTTAAATATGTACAATTATACAGAATATTTTAAATTTATTAATACTTTCAAAACCTCTTACAATTTTAATTTATTTCCAAAAAAATTAGTAAGAATTGAGAAATGGTGATATGTATATTTTTTTTGAGTAAAAAAGAATATAATTTTTTAGACTGACTAAAAAGTGAAAGAACCTTTTAAATTTCGAAACCAAGCAGCGGAATGGACTATGTTTTTTTAATCTCATCTTCATTAACTGCAGAACAACTGCAATTTTCTTTTCCCGAGGGGGAAATTATTCAGAGAAAAGAAAGAGGCTACGAGGGTGTTCTATGTATATATGTATATATACATGATAAATATACAGAGATTCTATTTAAATGGATATTAAAACAACACTCGTATAATATGTTTGATAGCATCGAAGATGAATCGACTATAGCGCAAGCACAAGATTCTTAAAAGTATACAAACGACTATATTATTGTTATGTACTATTCTAATATATTATTTATGAACTAATTTTTATTTTTTTCCTCATTTATGTTAATTTAAAAAGAAAACTAACGAAAATTTCAATTAAACGTAGTCGAAAAAGTTGTTTATTTAATATACTATTGTCACAGACATTTTATTTTGTATTTTCCGATTCGTCACTGATTTCTTAATTCAATTACTAAAAACATGAATAATTTTGCTAAATAAATATTTAAGTACATTTAAAAAAAATTTTTAAGTACTTGTTATTTCAATTTTCATAGAAAATGAAATTTAAAAAATTTTTCAACTTCTGAAATTTAATAATTTCTAAAAATTAAAACTATAACCCTTCCGAAAATTCAAATTGTTTTTTACAATTTTTAAATAAACTTCACCGCTGAATCAATTATCTATAATAATTTTTAATAATTTTTAGAAAGTTCTTCAAGAATTCAATTATTTAAAATTTCAAATAAAAAAAATCAATTTTTCAAAATAATTGAGATTTTTCATTTTTTTTAAGGATATTAGGGTAAAATATTTTCAAAAATTTTAATAAAGAATTTCGTAAAATTGTCTTTTTTCAGTGCGTACGCAAATTGAAAATTTGATAAAATTTTTTTAAAATAATTGAGTTTTTAGTATAAATTAATATAAAAATCTTGTAATGTTAAAATTTTTAAATTTTTCTTAGTAAAAAAATTTATTTAATTTTGTCTTTTGGTTTGGGTTAAATATGATACATATTTTTAATTATTTTTTAATATAATTAAAAAATTTTTAATATAGTCTTAATATATATTACACACTGAGAGAAATCGAATAAGTAAAAATAACTATTTATTAAAAGTTAAACGAAATTTAGTTATATTAACTCTAAAAATAGTAGTGGAAACTAAAATTTCAGTTAACTTGGCTATAATTTTTGTATTTTATCGAACTATTTACATTATAGTTCGTTTTGGCGACAACTATACCTGAGAGTTAAGGTAGATTTTTACAAAGTTCGATCAAATTTATTTATAATTTAGACAAACAATTTTTACATTTTTATGTGAATTAATGCGTATTAGTTAAATGAATTTTTTTTTACTTTATTCAAATAAACTCTTACATAAAGTATAACTTCTTAAAACAGATTTTTTTTAAAATACCTTTTTATTTACTTTAAATGAATTTAAAATTCTGATTGTTAAATAAAATACATTTCTACGAAACTTTTTTTTAAATTTAAATTTAACCTAAAGTATCTTTAGAAATATATGAAAAATTAATTTTATTCATTTAAATAATAAAGTTTATTTCACAAGTCATTTGAAAATGAAAAAAATATAATAATCTATAGAAATATTAACCTTAAAATTAAATTTTTTTTGTATGATGTGTAAAAATATATGAGTCTATTTCTTTTTCTTTATTCATCATTTTATTCTTATTTAAATCATATGTATATCTTGATGTAATAAACAAAAATATAATTCGACTAAATCGAGAATAAGCAGGAGAATGTCATAAGTACAAACATGTTTGTTATTGGCGCGGTGTCCGCTTTTCTACAAATGTATCGCAAGTCCAGAACAAAGAATTTCAGAAAGTGAAATATTATTTTTCACTCAATTTAATTTCGAATATTCCTCTGTTTGGTGAAATAAAAATTTTGTATAAAAAAGAGAATTGTGATGGCACAAAAATGGAGCACTTTATGGCAAAAGTGCTAGAACTAAAAAGTTCATTTGATAACCATATTCAAGCATACGCAATTGAAGATGGTATCGAACATAATTTTGTCTTTCTGCATACTTTGCCCTTATTTAGAACATACCAAAAAGTGTTATTACGCAATAAGTCGTTTATTGTTTTTACTTAAATTAAGCGTACGAATTAAATAACTGTTTATTTTGTATTATATATTTCGATCATGAATTTCGAATAATAAAGATTATTGATTTATAAAATTTATCTTTTTCTTATTATTTACTAAAAAATTTTCTTTTAATTTATTATATTTAATTTAAGGTTAAATATTATATAGTTACCTAATATTGAAAGAAAAATAAAAAAAATATTTATGATATAGTATAGTTAAATATCGTATCATAGTTATTTAGAATATAACAGCATAATAAGTTTTGCTATGCTTTATAGTCAGGATAACTATGGAAAATATTTTGAAAAACTGGTTGGTTTATATTTATTGTTGCTATTCTCATAGTTAATACAAATATACGAAAATGGAACCAGAACTTTATTCATCATAGTGTCTTCAAATATTTCTTTGTAGTTTTTTAAAAGATTAATATATAGTAAATTTAACTATGCTGTAAATTTGGTATAAATTTTCTTTGTATTTTGTACAACTAAATATACAGTTAATTCATCTATTTAACACTCATTTGTCGCCAAAACGAACTATAATTTTCAGTTAAACAAACGAAATTTTTTTAGTTGCCTGAACTAAAAAATTTTCTCAGTGCATTAAAGCTTAGAATCTACCGTTTATTTTTCACTTATATTTAGTTTAAATAAAATAAAAGAAATTTTTTAAATAACTATTAAAAAATTACTGTCAATAGGAGTAAAAATTCAAATTCATCTCTGAAGCCTTTTTCATATTTAGTAAGCGTTATTGTTTTGTTTTTAATATTTATTTTCAATTACCTAACCCTTGAATTATAAAAAAATTTTCCGCTTTATTTGAAATAAAATATTTTTAATTTTTTAAAATATAATATATTAAGTAGAAAGTTAGACATAAATAATAAAATTATAATTAAAAATAAAATTTTTTACAGAAAATATCAATTTTGAACTTAAAATGATAAATTAAAAAATTCATTACAATTGTTTTTTCGTTCAGTATAAAAAAATATATATTAGTTATTTTTTAAAAAATAAAATACTTAAAAATAAATTATTAAATACACAATTCGTTAAATTATAAATGATTAATGTTAAAAGTTTAATAAATTAAAGAAATTAAATTTAGAAGGAATTTTTTTACAAAAATAATTTAAAAATTTTAATTCACTTTTTTCGAAGGTAATTGAATCCTAAATGTTATGATAAAACAGTTGGAAGAATTAGTTTTTTATAAATAAAAAAAACTGTTATGTAATTTTTCGGAAATAATTCAAGAATTTTCATATAGTAATTTAAAAAAAAATTTTTTTTTTGAAAGATTTAAATTGAAAACTTTGAATATTATTATTTTCTCCAAAATATTATGAATAATTTCTATTTTAAAAAAAGAGAACGAAATAATTCAGAGAATTATTTTTTTCTAAATTATTCTAATATGATTTTTACACTTAAAGAAAATGTCTTAAATTTTGTAAAAGTATTTTGCAATTTGGGAAAAAAGTACAACAAACCAAAATTTCGATATAAAAAATACTAAACATTAAAAAAAAATTATGTTTAATTTAGTAAAGTTTTATTAAAATTGAATTAAAATTCTTGATAATTGATATAATTATTCTAAATTCCACATAATTTTTTTTTATGTTTAGTATTTTTTATATTAAAATTTCGATTTGCTGCACTTTTTTCCAAATTGTAAAATACTTTTAAAAAATTTCAGACATTTTCTTTCAGTGTAGAAACTAATTTTCATTAGTTTTCATTTTTATTAAATTTCACTTGATGATTGTTCATTAAAATTTTTGATAATTTAATATTTGGCAAAATTTTCAATTAAAATTCTTTAAAATTTAAGTTTCAAAAATTGTAATAAAACACATGAAAAAATAATCACATCTTGAAAGTGAATTATTTATTATTAGTTAATTATTTATAATTTATAAATTTATATATAAATTTATAATTTATAATTAATTATAATTTATTAATAATTATAAATATTATTAATTAAATTATTTTAATAAAATTATTAAAGAATTGAAGTAATAATAATGAAAAAATAAAATTAATAAAAATAATTTTAATAATTAAATATTATAATTATTTATATTTTTATTAATAAAAAATATTATTCAGATTTCCAATATTATTATAATTATACATTATTAATTAATTGAAAAAAGGGTGGTATATTTACTAATATAGTAATAGGAATAGCAATAGAAATCAAGATAGTAATAGAAACAGTAATAGAAATCAAAATAGTAATAGAATAATATTATAATAGTATAACTGTACCTAATCGCAATAATTATAATTAACTTTCAATTTAAATGCAGAAATGAGCTTCGTTGAAATTTTCCTCATATGTCTATGTGAGAATATGTATCATAAGTGAGAGAAATAATTTCGAATATACGTTCGCCTTTGTGCTAAAATTAGGCAGCTGGTAATTAAGAAAAATATGCTTTGTGAGAGAAGTTTAATTTCAAAGCAGAGTAATATATTATACTTTCCACAAACGAACCCGCACTCACTCACTCACATACATAAACTATTATTATCAAAGATTGAATTCTGATTCTCAAGAATCTTACTTGCATAATCTAATAATAATCCCTCTTGTCTAATCTCATTGAAAATTCATTCAAGTTCAAAAGTATGTTTTGATAAGGGCTATTTTCAGTGAATGAAGATATTATTTCGATAAATATTCTAAAACTTCTTCGATATCTCCATCTTCGTCTCTTTCGGAAATTAATTAAATTTCTATCTCCATATAAAATTTTTTGATTTTTCTTTTTTATTTAAAATATGTTAAACAATTATTTTCTTTTCAATAGATTTTCAATTTTGTGTACTTTTCAATAAATTAATTTGTACTCTTTTCAATAAATATGTAAAGTTTTGTGTACTTTTCAATAAATTAAAAATTCGTCTTCTTTTCAATAAATATAAAATTCATTATCTTTTCAATAAATCTGAAATTTACCTTCTTATGAATAAATTTAAACTTAATTTTATTTTTCAGAAAATTCAACTTTTCAATATCTTATATTTCATACTTTTTTTTAAGAAAAATTATATACAGTAATAAAGCTCAATTTTAGTCAGTCCGACTGTATTCTATTTAACGCGAAGAAAAAAAAAATATTAATCATTTAAATTCTCTTTAGAAAAATTTTAAATTTTATCCACTGTTCTTTTTATTAAGAATTCTTTTGATTTCGGAATCAGTAGAAAAGCTCAGTTTTAGCCAGACCGAATGAATTTCTTTACACGAAAGAAAAAAAGATATTCAATTATTTAAATTCTCTCTGCGAAGGTTAAACATTTGATTTTCCAGCTCTTTTAGGGAGAGTTCTTTTAATTTCATGATCAGCAGTAAAGTAGAATACAAAATTTATTAAACCCAAGTAAATGTTTATTTTATTCGCATAAATATTTATTTAAATTAGATGAAATAATTTTTTTGCGGAATAACCTTAAAATAAGAATTTGTCCATAAAAAGGAGTTTACCAAAAAAAAAGTTTATAAAAAAATTGAGCTTTTCAAACAAATTTAATATTTTTGTAAAAACAATCTCTCTGACTAAAATTGAGCTTTACTATTGATTTTTTTAAATTATTGGAATTTTTACTAAAAAAAATTGTAATTTCGTGGGGAATGTTGTAAGACTAGAATTTTAATAATTAATTTTTTTTTATCGTGTAAAATAGAAAACGATTGGTCTGCGACTAAAATCGAGTTTTACTACTATTTCAAAAAATTAATAGAATTTCTAATAAAAGAAATGTAATTTAAATTTAAAATTTTGTTTCAAGAGAAAGTATAATGTTATTTAATTTTCTTTCTCCTATAAAAATTAAAATATTTAAATACCAGTACTTTTTTTTTATTTGTAAATATTTGAATTCCTGTGAAATTTTTATTATTGATAAAAATAATTAAATGTTTGGGTATAACTATAACTCAAAAGCAAAAACTAACTAGAAATAAAAATTTCTTTCTAAAATACTTTTCTCAGTAAAATAAAATATAGTGCAAACTGCAAACCTTTAAAAATTTTACTGAAAAAAACTGCGATTTTACCAAGAAAACTGATTATTGGTAAAAAAATATAAACCTACTTCCAATAATGATAAGAGTAGTACAGAATAATTTTTAATTAAATGATTAAAAAAAAATTTTATGTTAAAATAAAATAAATTCATTCACAAAGACAAAAAAAATTCTAAAAATAACAGTTAACTTGGCGGCTTCCTTTTTTTTAGTAGCAACGTTAAATAAAACGTTTCCCGAATGTGTTGAGATAATCACACGAAGCAATAAAAGTAGAAGTCAACTGCCGTTTCGAAAATATATCGATGTTCTTATCGAATTCGGCTACTAGTGATTATGTCTTTTACTAGATATATTGTTCTCGTAATTTCAAATCAAATTGCTTCATCTTTCTTCCGATATGGCTTATCTTTACATTTTTACATCTCTACTTTGCCTTTTCATTACATTTATTGTAACTGTCACGTCAAAATGGGAAATTAATTTCCCTCAAATTGATCGCAATTTGCACAAAATTCATGTGAAAAAATATTTATTTTAGGTGTAAATAAATATTTAAGAAAAAATATTGAAAGAAAATAAGTATTTAAGAAAAATATTGAATGAAAATAAATAAATATTTAAGAAAAAATATTGAAAGAAAATAAGTATTTAAGAAAAAATATTGAATGAAAATAAACAAATATTTTAGAAAAAATATTAAAAAAAACAAATATTTAAGAAAAATATTTAAAAAAACAAATATTTAAGAAAAAATATTCAATGAAAATAAATAAATATTGAAGAAAGAATATTGAATGAAAATTTTTACACGTAACGAGGTGAATTAATTCATAATTAATTAATTACTACTAATAACTATTAATTAGTCACTATGAATTATTATTATTATTTAGTAATCACTCACTGTTAATTATTCTATTTCTTAATTTCCACTGTTTCACTAAAATTTAAAGTTTTTTTTTAAATAAAGGAAGAAAATGTTTATAAATGACATTTTGTCAATTAAAAAATTCAATTGAAAATTTTTTAGAAAATAAACGAAAACATTTTATCGAAAGAAATGTTCTAAAAATTTATTTTGGAATTTCATTAATTGTAATTAATTTTTTATTATTCGAAACAATAATTTCTTTTTCAAATATTAAATTATTACTATTTTGCCATGGGAATTAAGATTTGCAAAAATTCCAAAGTCAAATTCTTTTTTAAATTAATCAACTTTAATAATATTGTAATATTACATAAAGATGACAATCAATTAACGGTCGTGTTCTTCATGTTTTATAATAATTAAAGTTGATCGAGTGTTAAAGTCATTATTTTATATCATAAAAATATTGTTACTATATAACTTTTCAAAAATTCAATTTTTATTAGAAAATTCTACAATTCAATACTTAAAAACAAAAGGTAAATTATTTATTGAATAATTGACGGTTTCATAAAATTTAATTCTTATAAAGAGTTCTATTAACAAATTTAAAACAATTAAATTCTTTTAACGAATTTTAATAACAAGAATAGTTACATTTTATAAGGAATTTGATAAAAATTGTATTCAAAATAATTGAAATTCTGCGATGAGTTTTATTCATTCATGAAAATAATTGAATTATTGCGAATAAATTTTTTTTAAAAATTTGTAAATATTTGAATTCCTGTGAAATTTTTATTATTTATAAAAATAATTAAATGTTTGTGTATAATTTTATTAAAATTGTTTTTATATAATTAAATAATAATTATAATAATAATTCAATAATAATTATAATAATAATTAAATAATAATAATAATTAAATAAATAATAAATAATAATTAAATTCTTTTAAAAAACTTTAATAGTAGAGATTAAAATTCTTTGAATTGAGAACAATTTTTGAAAATAATTGAAATTTTCCCAAAAGTTTGTATTATTAATGTTTTTGAAAATAATTAAAATTTGCAGAGGAATTTTATTATTTTTGAAGACAATTCAAGTTTTGACGAGAATGTAGAAAAAGAATTATTGAACATAATTGCAATTTTGACAAAAATGTTTTTAGGTACAATTTTTCAAAAAAAAAAATTTAATTTCTGCAATTATTTGTAACGTTTTGAAAATTCAATTTGTTTAGCGTTCTTAATTATAAAATTCTTCTATAAATACATTATTTTTAATAATTATTTAAATACATGTTGACAAATGAAACTAATTTTAGAAGATTTTGAGTTATTACAATTTTTCAAAAATCTAAGTTTATGAGTTGAAAAAAAAGAAACAAATGTTTTGAATTTTCTTATGAATTTAAAAAATTTAATTTTACTCAGTACTTTTAGTAAAAAATTCCCGAATTTCCCCTAAATTCCCTATTTCAGATTGTAATCACAATTATTGTAATATTAAAACTGCATGTTTCAATTTACATTTTATTTTTATAAAAAAAATTTATATATTAAAATTTTTGAATTCTGCTATTTTTAAAATTGCTAATATTAATTAATGATTAATAGTAATTAATTAATAATTGCTAATATTATAGTATTAAAAAAAAGTGAGCCTAAAGACAGGCGCGCGCTTAATCGCGCTTATTGTTGCTATTTAATTATTAATTAGTAACTATTAATTGCCGTTAATTCTTAATTTAATAAAAATAAAAATTAAATTAATAAAATTGATAAGCCACGTTGAAATCTGAATAAAATTGTAAATTGTAAGTTGTAAATTGTAAATTAATTGTTAATTTGTTCCGTTCCGTTTTTTTCATTTTCTCTTACACATTTTTTTGCTCAATTGTCTGTGGAAATTAATGACTCAATTAGAAATATAATTATTTACATTAATGTGAAAATGTCGCTTTGCTCTTTCTTCATGTAATTAAATTGTGACGAGGGTCTTGGAAACGATACAATATTTTAAGAAGTAGGTCACAGATTGCTGTGACTGGACTATATAAGAGATTCAACTTTAATCAAATTATTATATATCTACACTAAATATTTCCGTAAAATAAACTTTCTAAAGCAATTAACCAAATCGCTGGGTGTTAAACCTACTTTATATAAAGTTAAAATTCATATAAGTCTTTTAAACAACATTTAAATGACACTTTGGTTTTTTGAATATTTCGAAAAAAATTAATAAAATATTAAAAAATATTTTTTATTTAATATTTCAGAACAAGAGGAAAAAAAATTGTCTGACTGAAACTGACTTATGCTACCGTTTTTTCTTTACAAATTACGTGAATATTTCTTCAAAAGCAAAAGTAAATTTTATAAGAAAATAAATAATTTAATAATAATTTCAAGTCAAAAGAAAAGCAGGAAGAAGTAGTTAAGTTAAAGGTAAATTTACTTTTCTTGTCTGACTAAAACTGACGTTTACTACTGTTTTCCGAATTAGAGAAAATTTTACGTATATAAACGAAATGTGAAACTAGAGTAAAGAGAATTAGAGAAATAATTTAATAACCTTTTCCTTTGGGTCAGACTTCTTTGGTGTGACTAAAATTAAGCTCCATAAAGTCCAAATTATAAGAATTTTTATTAAATAAAAAAAAAGTAGATGAAATGTGTGCAACTTTCCAGAAGCAAAAATTAAATGGTTTAGTAATTTTTATCTTGGAAAAAAATTGAAAATATTCCGTCTGACAGTAAATAAATTTCTCTACTTAGTTTATTTAATTAGACAAAATTTTTACTGACTGGTGTCTTGAGTTAAATATCGAAGTCGTCTTACGAGAAATTGAAAACTATTAATTTTTTTTTCTTAGAAAAATAAAAAAAATCGGGCTTTACTACTGATTGTAAAATAAAAATAATTTTTTAAATAAACTTTATGCTTAAACGGAAAAACTTTACGTAGAAAAGAAATCAAATTATTTTTTAAAACAATTTTTTTCGAGGGAAAGTAGATAACGTTTGTCTGACTAAAATCGACCTCTACTACTTTTTTCTAAATTGATAAAATTTTTACTCAACGAAATTATAATATTCAAGTGGCTAAAAGATTATAATAAGAATTTAAATAATTTAATAATTTTTTTCCTGGGGAGAAAATGGAAAACTTTCTGTCTGACTATAATTGTGATTTGCTACTAATTCCTCTAAATTACCAGAATTAATAAAAATCAGTAATTATAGCTCAATTACAGTCGGACCAATTAAAAAATTTAATGATGTTTATTAACTTAGTACAAATTCTTTTCTCAATAAAATACTCCAAAATTTATCCCTTTTCCTTTCTTTCGGAGAAAATGAAAGACATTTTGTCTGACAATAAATGAGCTTTACTACTTAATTTTATTAATTTAGTGAAATTTTTACGGAAAAGAATATTTAAATTTACTCTAAAAATTCATAAAATCATAACAGTTTAAAGAAATATATTCAATCATTATAATAATAATAATAATTATTATTATTATTATTATTATTGTTGTTATTATTATTATTGTTATTATTATTATTACTCATCATTTGGAATTAAAATTGTTAAAATTTACAAATTTCAACAGATTTGAAATTTTATCATTTTTAAAAATTGTTAGAGTGAGTAATCAAAAATTATTTTCAAGATTTTAGTTCAATTATTTTCTACAATTTTAACTAAAATTCATCTCTAAGACAATTATTTTCGATAAATGATTTTTGTGAAAAGTACCTTAACAATTTATTTATTTATTTATTTATTTAAAGAAAAATAAAACTTTACATGAAATATTTCTGAAATCCACTTTAATTGTTTATAACTAAATTTCTTGACATTTAAAGTTTTTCAAAATTTTTTTAATTAAGTACACATTCAAAAATTCAACAAAATTAAAAAAAATGTTTAATATAACAATGTTTCAAAAAAATAACTTTTTCAAATTTTTTAATTCTAAGTTTTTAAAATTCAACTCTTCTAGAACATCAATTTAAAACTTTTTGAAATTCATTCTATATTAATGAATTATTGTAATATTCTAAAATACAAAAATAGTTACCTATAAATTATGGTGGAAAAACTAAATAATATAAAAGCAAACTACGATTTTTAAAAATTTGTTTTAAGAAAAAAAAATTTTATTTTTTATTCTTGTCTTATTTTAGAAAGAACTAAAAAAACTAATTTTGAAAAAATTTCTATCTTATTAAGTTGAAATTTTTCAAATTTAAAGAAAAAGTATTGTGATAATATGATTGCAAAAAAAATTTACAAATCAATTTATTTTTTACAATTTTTCATGACAATATGTGAGCGTTTTTCTATTTTAAAAGATAAAATTTTTGTTAACTTCTCATAATACTTTTTGTTAGTTTTCTCAATTTTCATCATTTTGAATCCGAAACAAATAAATAAATAACTAATAAAAAAGTTAAAATTTTTATTATCCTTTCAAAATACTTTTTGTTATTTTTCCAGCTTTTTATAATTTTATATCGAAAATAAATCGATAAGAAAGAACATACATCGAATTTAATTATAATTTTTGCAAATAATTTCATTGCTTTGAAGTATTTTACAAGGAAATTTCGCCGAAAATAATTAAAGTCTTTGGAGTAGCTAATTTTATTAAAATTATATTGAAAACAATCGAATTTCTGTTTTTCTTTTTTATTGTTACGTAGAAAAATAATTCTTGCAAAACCTTCTTTGACCGATTTAATTAAATCTATAATGAAAATAATTGAATTATCTTGAAATTTTTACTAAAGTTTTTACCAACTTTTTTCTTTACTAAAAAACTTTGACTAAAGTTGAATATTTTTATATTATAAATCTAAAAAATTACCAAAAAAAAGTTGAACTTGTTGCATTTGAAAATAAAGAATTAAAATTTTATTTATAAAAAATTAAAAACTCAACTTTTATAAAATTCAATTATTTTTTGATATTTTAAATGTTTTAAAGAAAATTATTCGCAAAATAATTTATATATATATATATATATAATAATTTTTGAACTGATTTTTGAGAATTAAATTACTTAAAATGAAAATACATCCAATTTTAAATCCACAAAGTTTAATTACTATTGTCAGCAAAAGAACGTTGCTGAAGTTCATAACATTTATAGTCAACGATTTCTGAAAAAAAAAATTTTTTTTTAAAGCAAATTTTCATAAATTCTTGTACAGAAAAAATAATACGTTTAATTTTTTGAATAATGATTTACAAAAGAAAAAATATTTGTGCACTAAAATTTATTTATTAATAAATTAATATTTATTTATTTTGCTAGGAAAATAATTTTTTTCTTTCATTCGTTGATCACAAACGTTGCGAAGAATGTTTCGTCAATTTTCGTAAATAGCAAAGCTTTTTTTGTTGTTGACTCCATCAAAATTTGGTTGTTCCCAATAAAATTTTTCTTATTTTTCTTTTCATTTTTTTTTTTAAGCGAGTCGAAAGAGAAAAATAAAGAGAAAAGGAAATTGGATGAAGAAGATGAATTAGACGAAGAAGAAGAAAAGAAGAAGAAGAAAAAAGAAGTAGAGAAAAAATCAATGTTCTCATTACAAGAAAATGGATAATCTCTTTAAGAGAAGGAAAAAATGGGAGGGTAAATATGGACACGAGAATTTATGCTAAAGATACTTTTCATAAAAAAACTTAGCTTCTTCAGCACTTTCATACATTTATACCCCTTGAGATATATACTTTATATCATTGCCGTTTTATATCCTTCCCACACACGTTTTACAGGGAAACTAAAAATATTACTCAATTGCGGATGTTGATCCACACACGAATGTGCGACATCAGAGTCATCGATCGAAAGTGACGTTAGTGTAAAGGAGAAGAGCGATGGAGAGAGAAAGAGGGATGGCAAAAAAAATACGTTTTTCATGAGTCGAATAAAATTTGAATTTATGGAGAGTGAACGAGAACGTGAGAGATAATAAAACTCCTACGAAAAAAAACTGCACTGCAATGATGATGCAACTGACATTTCCGCAATTTTATTTCTTCAAATATAAAAAACATATCTTTCACTCTCTCTCTTAAAACTTGTATACATCATCCTTTTCTTTTTTTCCTCGAAAGAAATAGTTTCTTTTTTTTTATTAAAAGAGAATATAAAATATTTTTTCGGTTAGAAAAACAAAAATCTTGTATTTAATAAATAAAAAATAATGCATAAATAAAAAAATAATGCATAAATAAAAAAATAATGCAATACTCTCTTTTAAATTAGTTACTATTTGGTTTGCTTTCGAATTACTAAATACTAATAAATTTTGCTAAAAGTTACTATTTCTCCTCATTTCTGAATTCGAGCAATGTTAAAATCTTTAATGCAAAAAGTTAGCAAAAATTTTTCATCAATAAACGGCTATTTTTAACTGAACTTTTAGAGAGAATATAGCAACAATTTTATGTATCAAGTGGAATTTTATTTTTAGTGAAAAAAATCTTTTTCAACAGTAAAATACTACACGGGAGAGTAATTAGCATTTGTTAAATTAGCCTCACAAGAAGATGTACTAATTCTTTCTTGTGACTAGAGATTCGTAATGGAGTTTTTTTTACTTGCACCTTGTGCGCGGTTTAACTTTTCACCCTAAATAATGACACTTTAGTTTAATTTACAGTCCGGACTATAAATAACACCCCTAATAATATGGTAATTTAGAAGCTTCTCACGCGCCTCGTGTATAGTTAACAATTATATCCACTCTTTCACATCGAAAAATAAATAAATCAAAAAATAACTAGCAAGTACTCAGTAAAAATTATCTAAATTTTTGATCAATTTTCCCATACATTTTATTAGTTTTTACAAAAAATGAAACTCTGTTTCAAAAAGTGACTGCGAAATTAGTTATTTTTTCAACAAACACAAATTTTAGAGAGTACTACTGAAAAGTTTGCACCGATAATGCTGAACAAATATACATTCGACAAAGTATTAAACAAACCTCTAGTCCTTCTCATAGTACAAGTTTGTTGTATTTTGCAAGCAAAAAAAAGAAGAGGAGAGGAGAAAAAAAATAGAAAATAGAATCGACGAGAAATTTTGTTAAGACAAAACTTTTCTATAAAAGTTTCCTTTCCTTTCTGATACTCATTAAAATCTTTTTCTTTTTACCTCGAAATAAATCAACACAACTTTTCTTGATACAATTTAAAATAGTTCAAAAAAAATATATACGTAGACTCTTTTAATTGAATTTCACGTCTACTTTATTTTGTTTGAAAAATAATTAGAAAATTTATCGAGCTTGTGTATTTTTCATTTATATCTATACTGGGGAAAAAAAACTTTAATGCTTTATATACTTTACCTATGACAACAAATATTTGCAATTCAGAAGAAAAAATTTACACTAAAAATTAAAAATATCTTAGTTAAAATTAAAAATAATGGGCAATAGATAATTGACAAACTTTTAAGGCTAACAATTGACTAAATATTTGTCGAAAAATTTTATATTATTTTTGCCTCGAGACTGATTGCAAATGTAAAAACTAATTTCAACTTTAAAATACTGATACAATATTTACTTGTGATATCAATTGTAAAAAAAATTCTATGGAGAATAAACTTTATTTTATTAGAAATAATTTTAAGTTTAATTTATTCTATTATTAATAATAAACAGCATTACTTCACGTACGCGTTAAATTTTTACTTCTATTATTAATTTTAAAGATTTTTATTTTAAAATTTAGTGAAAATTCTTCGGTTTTTAAAAAATATAATTTTTCTAACATTTTTTTGTATTAAATTTCAAAATGAAAATTCAGAATTATCTTCTGTTAAACAAAAATTTAAAAACTTATTCTTATTTTTCCACCTTAATTACAATTTCAAATAATTTCAATGAGATAATCCTTCAGATAATTTCTAAAAATCGCAACTGTAATTTTTCCAAAACTCAATAATTTATTTCAGAATTTAAAAAAAAAATTGTTCAAAACTTTAAGAACATAAAAAATACTGTAATTAATAATTTTTGAATTATTATTATAAACAAAAATTGAAATATTTTTATACTTTTCTTTCTTGTAAATTTTCAAAGAATTTAATTTAAAAATCTTTGAAAATTTAATAAATTCCTCAAATTTCTGTTATAAAGATTTAAATATTCAATGACTTTATAGAATTTTAACGAAAATTTGTTATAAATCAATTTCTATGAGAATGTAACTAAATTTTATTTAATTTTTGAATTTAATTATCTGAGAATTGAATTATTTAAAAAAAGTTTTTATTAATATTCTTTTTTATATCAATTCTTATTAGAATTCATTATTAATTATTTAGATATTATTATTATTAATTATTTAGATACAAAAACTAAATAATTCATAAAGTAATTAATTCTTTTTAAAAATTGGAACTTTTATTGAGTTTTTGAAATTATCGTTAAATTTTTTTACCTCACTTATTTTATTATTCACAAATTAACTGTAAAACTTTTGACATAAAAATTTAAAGAATAAAGTAATTATGAATAACATTATAATACAATATAATATTATTACTATAAATAATTATTATTATATTATTATTATTATTATTATTATTATTATTATTATTATTATTATTATATTATAATAATAAATAACGAATTTCACATGAGGATAGATTATCTCGATTATTATTATATTATTATAATAATTCTGATTTGAATTTATTTTAAATAAAATAATTTTATAATGGTGGCGAGCTACTGATACTTGTATTTCGTCTACTTCACCTCGTTTACGAGCAAATTTTCATGCCACCTGGGCGGAAATTTTCGAAACTATAATGGCGCGAAATTCAAATTTAAAAAAAGAAAAAAACCGAATTAATGAAAAATAAATTTTGCAATAATTCTAGTTCGATATTTCAATGTAAATTTTGTTTCTAAATTTGCAGCCTGAGGCCAACATCGTGCCAGTCTTAGAAATACACCTTAAAAAATATATTCAACTCTCACTCTAACTGAAATTTTTTTCCATTTTATTAAAATACAAGAAAAAATTCTTTTCAAATTTCACTTTTAGAGAAATACCATCAAAAATGTGTCCTTTGAAAGCTAAACTTCTCCCAAAAAAAGAGCACGAAAAAAATGTTATTCTAACAGTCCAGAACATATGCTCTGTGTATAAAGGAACACTTTCTATATATACATATATATATTTCTTCAAGTTGAATGAAAAAGTTCTTTTATGGAACAAAAGTTACTACTCTCACGTTTTGCGGTTTACATCTGGTGTAGAAATTCAAAGGGGGTGTGACAAAGTAACAATATTGGAAATGAAATAGAAAGAGATTTGACCTTAAAGCATTTCTGGACAGTCGCCAGTTTTAATAGTTCAACCTACTTTGCAAAACTACTATAGTAACAATTTGTTCAAATGACTGTGAAATACGAGCAATAATAATAATTTCCATTCTACTCAGTAAAACAGATGAGGAATGATACAATATATAAACTATAAAAACCTTTAATGTTACGTGTGCGCTTTCAAGTAAACAAATAAACCTTCCCTTCGTAAATAAATAAATTTAAATATTATATGTATTTTTGACAGTTAAAAAGGTATGACTTTCGTTTGCAAATAAAATTTTTCCAAGGAAACGACTTTTGTTGGAGAATTTAATATTAATGTTGATATTATTAAATAAATAATCCTAATTAATATTAATGGCAATATTAATTACTATTAAATAATTGTATATAATTATATAAATATATATTAGAGTCCGTAAGAATTATTTCCATTCAAATTGATTTTTTCTTTTATTGAATTTGAATTTCGCGCCATTATAATTAGGCAAACATCCGCCCAGATGGCATGAAAGTTCGCTCGCAAACAAGATGAACTGGACGCAATAAAACTATTAGTGATCCTTCATCATTATATTACAATTATGTTCCGATTTAGTTTTGTGATAAACCATTCTATTTATAATAATAATTGTTATTATTTAAATAAATGGAACTTACGAATATTTTTGTAAAATTTGTTATATAATATTTTTGTCCTTTCACATAATTGTTATTATTTACATTAATGTGATTTACACATATTTTTGTAAAATTTCTTACATAATATTTTTCTCGCATTATTAATATTGTCAATCAATAGAGAATTATTAATTAATATTTTTAATTTATATTATTAATTATTATCATTAACTGATGAATTTTGCCATTTGTCTACAATTTTAAAAATAAAAAATGGCGATTCCAATATGTCGGGGATATTTATAGACTTTTGATCAGATTTGAAAGAAATTTTTTGACACAATGATTGCGAATCCTTTGTAAGATTTTTGAAATCCAACTTCTTTTCAAAAGAAAAAGTTTATCGGATTCGCTTGAAATTCGTTACTCAGGGGTTTTCCAGGTCAGTGATTCAGTATTTTATGTCAGTTTCGTAATCAGCGAAGCAAGAAAACCAAAAAGTAACGATGAATTAAAAGCGGAACGACCAATTATTTTTTCTTCTATGAAGAACGCCATGTTGGATCCGACATTTTTAATTTCGAAAATCTGTAGTAGAAACTCATAAAAAATATAATAATAATTTTATTTCACAATTATTACAAATCTTTATTGTTTCAAAATATTAATACGGAGCATTTTTGCAAAAAACACACAATTTCAAAAAAAAAAAAATCACGAAAGATAAAAATAGGTAAACAAAGAGAAAAAATAAAAATCTCATAGAATGAAAAAAGGAAAAAACTAGAATTTTGAAATGAAAATTTTCAATATTTCAATGTCAAAGTTAGAGGAAATGAATAAGAATATATATACAGAGAACTCATCGTAAACTATCTATTAAGTATAAAATGCGCCAAAAATTCTTTCTCAACTTACAAGGACATTTTACATTGACATCTCTTTTTTCACCGAAAACACGGAGATAACAAAATGATTTACTCTCCATCGCCCCCACGAAATATTTTCCAAGAATTTCTCTGATATATTCCTTACATAGGTTTTATTTCGTTAACTTTGGAACACGAAATCCTTTGGGTATGATTTTCAATCGACTCGACTTAACTCTCTCTCTCTATCTCTCTTTCTCTCGATTCAACGAAAACCTTGACATTTTTTTTTTTTGAAAATCACGAACAAGAATCTGCAAAGGACAGAATGCGTTTCTCCGTTCAAAGAAACTTTTATTACCTAGAGAGCTTCCGGATACCTATACCCAATAAGATTTAAGCTTTCAAAGTCGTTCGTCACTCTTGACAGTCATTCTGAGAACTTCAGTAAACCACTTTACATGCAAATTATACGAAAAAAAAAAATTAAAACGAATAACTTGTGGACGTTTATTAATTATCTGTATGTCAACAATTTTTCTTCTCTTGATTTTTCCCATATTTTTTTTTCTTTTTTTTTTTTTTTGAAGGAAATAAAGAATATGTATAACTCTTGAAAAATTATTTATCCGACAGAATGAAATAAGGGAATATTAAATTGATGGATCTAAAAATAGTCACTTTGATATTGCATTTATAACATTTTGAAGAAAATTGATATGGATTTATTGAAAATGATTGGAGGATATTTTACTGAATCATTCATTCATATTTTATGCACTTACCTTAAACTTGAATGCAGAGCGCAGATGGTGAAGCCAACTTTAGCATCGTCTGTTAAATGTCGAGGATCCTCCTGGAAAATAAAAATGCTGAGATAAAGTACAATAATTCGTGAAAATTTATTCTTTCCTTAAATTTAGATTTTATAAAGTGAGAAAGTGATTTTCTTTCTTCAACTTTTTTCCATTTATTCAATAATTTTACATAAACAAAGTCCCCATAGTGTGTAAAATGATACGAAATTTTTACTGCAAGAAAATAATTTAAAACAAATTAAAAGCAACAAGTAGAAATAATAAACGCTAAAATAAATAAAAGTAAAAATAATAAAAAGAAATAATAAAAGGTAAAGTAAATAAAAGTAAAAATAACAAAAATAAATAATAAAAGGTAAAGTAAATAAAAGTAAAAATAATAAAAAGTAAAAATAATAAAAAGAAATAATAAAAGGTAAAAGTAATAAAAGTGAAAATAATAAAACTTTTTTTGGCAGAAGAGAGAAAAATAGTCAATTTATAACTAGAGAGTAAGATAGAAATTTTTTAAACTTGAGACAAAAATGGACCATTTTTATCACTAGAGGATAAAGTAGGTATTTTTAACCCTAAAGAGAAAAGGGACCATTTTTATCACTAGAGGATAAAGTAGGCATTTTTAACCCTGGAGAGAAAAAGGTCCATTTTCATAACTAGAGTGTAAAAAAGGCATTTTTAACACTAGAAGAAAAAGCAGTCAGTTTTATCACAAAGGTATCAATTTACCATAAGGGATTTAAAAAAACATTATGACTTAAAAATAGCTCTTTTTTTCACTAGAAAGTTAAATCGAAAGTTTGGTCACTCCAGTGTAAAATAACGATTTTGATCACTAGGTGGTAAAATGACGATTTTTGACACTAGTGAGAAAAATAACGATTTTGGTCACTAGGGACTAAAATAACGATTTTGGTCACTAGGAACTAAAATAACGATTTTGGTCCCTAGGAACTAAGATAACATTTTTCGTCACTAGAGAGCAAAATAACGATTTTCATCACTGGAGAAGAAAATATTTAATCATTACTCTAAAAGTAAAAATTTACACTTAAAAGTGAATGTAAATTAACCAAAAAACAAACCATAAATTTAAGTTATAAAAATAAAATACTTAATTATTTAAAAAAAAACTTTTTAATAACCTTTGAATTCAACAGTGAAATATGAATATTAAATTAAACCCACATCATCAAACTCAAATCAGTTTCATTACAAAAATGAAGCTAAAAATTTGTTATTTTTACTCTTCATCATTAACAGAAAATCAATATTTCCATGTTGAATGAAAATAGAATTCAAATCTCTCGTTAAAAATTATTTTGCAATATGCAATATAAAAATGTTCGTTACATCTCGACTAAAATGCGATACATAAATAGAATTTTACTTTTGAAATATATTTCGTTTTATTATAATTATCGTACATAACTTGATATTTAGTTATAATAATAATTTTTCAGTCAATCCGAAAAGAAAAATAATTTTTGCAATTTTTTAAATTGAAACAAAATACCGTGGATAAAGTTTTGAAATGCAAGAGACATTTTAATGGAACCACAAACCAATCAGAGGTGCAATTCATATCGTCAATGCGAAAACTTATGTCTCTCAAGAGAACTTGTTGTTACAAGAGCAATTCTAGAATTTACTTTGACCTAACGAAGCAAGGTGAGAAGTTGGAAAAGACTTACGGCTCAAGTTAAAAGAAGCGGAAACTTTAACAAAAGAATAAAACTTATTTTTAATGTCAAACGCAAAAAAATTGTAAATTAATATTTAGAATTGTCAAAAAGAGCAGCAAAAAAATAAATTATTCATTAATTATTTGAGAATATATTTTAAAATTAAATCGATCATGTTCTATATAATAATAAACGTAAAAAATTTTAATTATTCATAAATTTATCGCCAGGATATTATATTATTTTATATGTAATTATTAAATTTTACGTGCAGAAAGAATTATTTTTAATTTACGTTCATAATTTTATAAAAATGAAGATTTAAATTAATATACATCGTTTAAGTTTTGTAGATTAATTTATACGTTTTTACATATTTTTCAAGCATTAACATATATTTTTTAATTATGATGCATCATTTTTGCATAAAAATAGGAAAGCTCTGTAATTAAAAATCTCCACCAAAACAAGAATTTTCTCAGTGAAAAGAATTTTATCCGTGTTTTTTCAATTCATTCTTCGCTTTTAAGAGTGAAAATATTGATTTCGTCTCGATTGTCAGTGATTTTAAATGTATCAGATTGAAAAGCAAAGCGAATTCTACACTTACATTTAAAATTTTTAATCAAAAAATTCCACTGATTTTATAAAAAATAAAAAAATAAAGTCTGGTATAAGAATTATCGGAAGAATTTTTTTTCTTTACTTTTTCGAGCTAAGAAAATTAATAAAAATGAAATAATATACTTTTATTATCGCACTATAAAATTATTATCAATATTTTTTTAAATTTATAATAATGCAAATTATAAAATTTTCAAATTTAAATTTTTGTATAAATTCATAATCAAGATTTGAAAAATTTACTTATTAAGTTGATATTTAATTATTATAGTTTATTGTATTTTCAAAAATAATAAAATAACTCTTGCGATAATTAAATTATTTTCATAAATAGTAAAATTCTTCGCAGAAATTAAATTATTTCCTGAGATTTGCATAAATCCATTGAAACAATTCAATTATTTAGTAAAGTATTCGTAAACGTTCAATTTTAAAAAAAAAATTCTAAAAGTGATTTAATCTCAAAAATTCAATTATTTCTTTGTCAGTAAAATTTATTTTAAAAATTCAAATTTTGAAATTAATTATTATTATTATTTTATTTAGTATTTTTTTCCAACTTTTACAAAAATTCTGGTAAAATATTAAATTATTTTTATCAAAAATTTAAAAATGACACAATTTGTCTATGAAAATTTTATTATGTCAATTTTTTAATAAAATTTCACTGAAGGAATGAGGCAAACTTTTAAAAAAATTCTTCAAAAAAATTCAATTACTTTCCAAACTTCGAACAAATTTTTGGGAAACAATTCAATTATTTTTAAAAATAGTAAAATTCTTCGCAAGAATTAAATTATTTCTAAAAATAATAAATTTGTTTACAAGAATTCAATTAAATTCAAAACAATTTCAATAAACTAAAACAATAAAGCATTTAATTATAATTTTTAACAGAAGCGATTATTTTAGAAACTGGAAAGACATTCTTTATAAAATTCAATTACTTTCAAAATTTTTAATTACAATTATAAAAAAAAATAGATTATTAAAAAAAATTCAAAAAAACTATTCAAAAGCATTTAATCAGGATTTTGCAAATTTCTACAAAAATTTTTCGAAAGAATTCAAGTACTTTCAAAACTTTCAATTACAATTATTAAAGAAAATATATTATTTAAAAAAAATTCAAAGAAATTTTTCAAATGAATTCAAAATCACGATTTTGCAAATTTATACCAAAAATTCTTCGAAAGAATTCAATTATTTTTATTGATAATAAAATTCTTGAAAGATTTGCAATTATTTTTAATTTAATTGTAATAAAATTCCGTGAAAGAATACTATTATTTTTAAAAATATTATTAAATTGAATTATTTTTAAAAAATTTCGATAAAATTCTTCGGAAAACACCAATTAATTTTTTTAAATAGCAAAATTTATCGCAGGAATTTAATTACTTTTAATAGTATTTCAATAAAATTTCTTAACAGTATACATTTATTTTTAAAAATATTGAAGACAAGTTTTCGATTGAATAAAATTATTTTGAAAATTTTTTAAAAAATTCTTTCAAAATATTCAATTATTTTCAAGAATGATTTTAAAATTCTTTAAAACAATTTAATTATTTTAATCCAGATTTTTTTAAATAGTAAGATTCTTCTCAAGAATTTGAATGATTTTTATGACATTATTTAGGAATTAAATTGAAAAAAATTTAAAAGAACAATTATCAAAAAAATTATCTACAAAAATAAGTTATTTTCGTTATTTGCAAAATTTATTTCAAATTCAAAAGGCTTCAGTAGTAGAAACAATAGAATTAAAATTCGAAATACCGAAAATATAATTTTTATTTATTTTAATTAAAAATCGTATAAAGATAAGAAACATTTAGTTTTTCAAAATTAAAAATCTCAAAAAAAATATGTAAAAATAACATCTTACAATACTGTGACATTTGGTATTGAAAGATCACACGAACCACTCTATACGCTTGGTTAAATGTTTTATATTCCGTTTGCACTGGGGTTGTTCGATTGACATCAGTTCAATTTCCGGACGGAGTTTGCCTTCATTTCTGACATTAGTAGCGGGCAGTTGATCAGAAAAGAGAGCGAAAATTTCTATTTTCACAAAATAAATCTTAATTACAAGAAATTATTTGAATTTCTGATTTTCTGCGACATAATGAGTTTCCATATCGTTCATTATTTTCTGATTTTCATTCTTCTTGAATCTTGATAATGTGGCGTTTTCTGTTTTCCATTATTGCGCGAATAAAAATAATTATCTGTTCATTCATTTGTAAAGTAAAAAAAGAATTTATTTTCAATCAGAAAAAAGTTTTTTCTCTTTATTCATAAAAAATTAATCAGGAGAAATTTTTTATCATAAAAAATTGGAACGAAAAATAAGTTTTGTTTTAAAAAATTGGTCAATTTGGCAAATTTCCAGCCGTTCATTTTAATGAAAATTTTACGGAAATATTAATGAAAATTAATTACTAGACGTTTCTTTTAAATAATTTTATCTATTATTCATTAATATTCAATCGAAAGTAATTTACTATTCACTTGAAATTGAATAATAATTTAAGTTTCAAGTCTCTTATTCTTTATTATATTAAAAATTCGCCAATAAAAGAATTTATTTAATGAAAAAAAGAATTAAATTATAAAATTGGCTTGCCTTTTTTTAAAATTGTTTTACTGAGCGAGATTTTTAACGAGTCAATTTGAAAATAGAGTTTGTAGGATTTAACGAACGAGAAAAAGGTCTTTTTTTGTATTTTTTTTTAGAACATATTCTCTACTGTAAATTTATTCGTGAGAGAGAGGACGAAAAAAGCACTTTTCTCATTTATCCGCTTTTATATATTAGAAAAGTACAGGTCAGAACGCACTTAACAAAAATCGAGAATGGCAGAAAAGAAAAATAGTGGTGAAAAATGGGACAGGACTAAAATACACAGGAAGCCAATAAAAGAAACTTTCAAAGTTAGTTTATGAAAGAAAATTATATTTCTCGTGAAGAGAAAATAGAAACTTTCAAATAAATTGTCACCTTTTATTATCTTTGCACACTTAAAAAAAAAAGAAAAAGAATTATCAAGTGTGAATTTTCAAAAAAGTTTTATTTTTCTAAATATATTTCCAAAGAAGGGAGAAAAATATTATTTTGCGTGTATAAACAAAAAATTGTATGAAATTTAATGACAAACTTTGAAATTTTTTTTTTGAATTAAAATTAAATAATCAGTTTGAAAAATTTTTTTTTAAATTAAAATTAAATAATTATACTTTCAAATAAAAATAGTAATTTTTTTTAAAACATTTTTAGAAACATATTTACTTACTTATATAGAAAGAATTGTATTTAAAAATAGATTTTAAAAATAAGTTTTAGTATTTAAAAATACTTTTTTAAAATATTGTTTAAAAGTACTTAAAACTACTTTTAAAAGTACTTAAAACTACTTTTAAAATTTCTTAAAACTACTTTTAAAAGTACTTAAAACTACTTTTAAAAGTACTTAAAACTACTTTTAAAATTACTTTTAAAACTACTTTTAAAATTACTTTTAAAACTACTTTTAAAATTACTTTTAAAACTACTTTCCAAAAATACTGAATAATAAAAAAAATACTGAAAAGATAAAATATTTTACAAAAAGAAAATATCAACGGCAGTCTGAATTTTCATTCTAAATTTATAAACTTTTTGAATTCATTCAAAATAATCCACTAACAAAAGGCATTTTAAAGTTAAAAATAAATTCCCACTTCCCTTTGAAAATGAGTTTTTGAATACACAAAAGTAGACGCGAATTTCGAGAAATTGAATCCCCCAGGGAGATAACTTAAGTTGTCAACGTTGAAAACTATTACAAAGCCACAAAAAAAGGTTTCATTCCCTATCACGAGTTGAGTGAAAAACCTGCTCAATCCGCTAAATCTCTGACACGTGGTAATTTTTTTTTTCTTTTCGATCAGCAGCGTTTTGTAGGCAATGCTTTACAGTCCACAAAATTTTACGACTCTCTTCAACTGCCCCATTGAGTTTACTCCTTTTTCATGCCAAGAATAAATTTTTCCATTAAAAAAAAAATGAGTGAATAAATAAAAGCAAAACGAAAAAAAGAAAAAAAAACATCTCCAAAGTATGTTGCCTTCGAAAAATTTCTAAAGTTTTTTATAGTCGAAAAATCTTCAAAATATTTTGTCTTAAAAAAAATTCCAAAGTATTTTATAGTCCAAAAATTTCTAAAGTATTTTATTGTCAAAAAAATCTTGAAAATGTTTTGTCTTAAAAACAATTTCCAAAATATTTTAAACTCAAAATATCTTCTAAGAATTTTGTCTTAAAAAAAAATTCCCAAAGTATTTTAAACTCAAAAAATCTTCAAAATGTTTTGTCTTAAAAAAAATATCCAAAGTATTTTTAAATCAAAAAATCTTCAAAGAATTTTGTCTTAAAAAAAATTCTCAAAGTATTTTAAAGTCAAAAAATCTTCAAAGAATTTTGTCTTAAAAAAAATTCCCAAAGTATTTTAAAGTCAAATAATCTTCAAAGTATTTTGTTTTCAAAATAATTTTTACTTAAATTAAATTACCTTAAAAAATAGAGTAATTTTTTTAATAATAAATAATTATTTTTCCAAAGGAATTAAAATATTTTAAATTATTCTCAGGGTAAAGCCTTTTTGAAATTTAGCTATTTCTAAGAATTACAACTAATTTTTTCAAAATTCAATAATTTACTCTTGAAATTAAAAAAAATCAAAGCGCAAATCATTTTATTTCAAAATAAAAATTTGAATATCATTATAGTATTTCATCAGTTCAAATTTTCATTGATTTCAATTTAAAAATCATTTAAAATTTAATTATTTCTAAAAATTCACACTATATAGTTTCTAATATTCAATATTGTTATCTGAAGTTTAAACTGAAATTCAATTTTAAATCAATTTTTATTTGAAAGTGTCAGGAAAATTCAATTATTAAAATACAAAAACAAATAATTTATTAAATGACTAAATATTTTTTAAAATTGAATTTTTAGGAAGAATTTTGTGAAAATTTTCTAACATCATTGAATTCTTTAAAAAGAATATATTTTATATTGTATTAAAAATAATTGAAATCAATAAAAAATGGATTTAATAAATTTTTTAGATTTAGTTAAACAATTGAATTACTGTTAATTTATTTATTAAAACAGTAGATATAGAAAATAATTGAATTTCGACAAATTATTGAAATTAATTTTAGTTGAAGAATTTTATTTATTTAAATTATATTAAATAGTTAAATTTTATTTATTTGAAGAATTTCATAAAAAATTTGGATAATAATTAAATTTTCTTAAGAAATTAAATTATAAATGTACAGAAACTAATTAATTAATTCTAATAAAAAAAAATTATATCAAAATTTTTGAAACTAATTAAATTTTTTGGAAGAATGTTAATAAAATTTGTAAAAATAATGTCATTTTTCGAGGAATTCAATTAGAAATTATATTAAAAATGATTGAAATCGAGCATTGAGTTTTATTAGTTATGAAAATAATTAAATTTTTGCGCAGAAGTTTATAAAAAATTTGTAAATAATTGAATTCCTGTAAAATTTTTATCATTTATTAAAATAATTAAATGTTTACGCAAAAGATTATTTAATTTTTTTTTAAATAATTAAATTCTTTTGGAAAATTTTATTAAAACAGTGGTTATTAAAATTATTGAATTGAAGAAAATTTTGTAAAACAATTGAAATTTTTTATAAGAAATGTATAAAAATTTTATGAATTAATTGAATTTCGAAAAAAAATTTATTTCTAATAATGATAATGGAATTTTGGTAAAATTTTTTTAATTAATGGAATTCGTAACAAAAATGTATTATTTATAATAAACGATTTCTTGCGAAGAATTTCATAAAAATCTTTTTATAATAACTCAATATTTCTGTAAACATTTCATTAGTTCTGAAAATAATTGATTTTTTGCGCAAAAGTTTGTAAACAATTTGTAAATAATTGAATTCCTGTGGAATTATTATTATTTATTAAAATAATAAAATGTTTAAGTAAAACTTTATTAAAATTTTTTTTTTGAAGTAATTAAATTCTTTTGGAAAATTTTATTAAAATAGTGGTTATTAAAATTATTGAATTGAAGAAAATTTTTTTAAAACAATTAAAATTTTGTTAAGAAATGTATTAAAATCTTTGGAATTAATTGAATTTCGAAAATTTTTTTATTATTTATAACAATAAGTGATTTCTTGCAAAAAATGTCATAAAAATCATTTTATAATAACTCAATTTCTGTTAAAATTTTATTAGTTATGAAAATAATTGAATTTTTGCGCAAAAGCTTGCAAAAAAATTGTAAATAATTAAATTCCTGTAAAAATGTTATTATTTAAAAAATTATTGAATATTTGCAAAGAAATTTTTTAAACATTTTTTTTTCATAATTGGATTCTTTTGGAAAATTGTTTATGAAAATATCAAGTATTGAAAGTAATTGAATTTCGAACATTTTTGGAAAGAATTGAATTGCTTGAAAGAATTTTAAAAACAATTTTCGAATTTTTTCCAAGAATTTTATTTAATTTTTAGAGAATAATTTTTTGACTCGAACTATTAGGAAATTGGATTCACAGTGAAAATTCTCAAACATAGAAAAATATAATTTTAAGTGTCACAAATCTATAAAAAAATTATCCAAATCGTAAAAAATTACAAATTGTAAAAATATGGTATAAATGGTAGATTTTAGTACGAATGAGTACAAAGCCTGTTATTAAAATAAAAAAAAGTTTATCATTTTAAATTCATTCAACAAAAAGGGAAATAAAAAAGTTACATTGAAATACTTTCAGTAAAACTTTTATTGTCTCTCCTAATTGAAATAATTCACCGTTAACTTTCGATTTAAATAAAAAAAAAGTTTTGTTGTTGAATGAAGTGAAAATGTAAAATTCAGTGTCAATGTGAATTTTTTATAAGTGACTATACATACACACACACACACACAGACACACACTAAAACACTGCTATACCTACGACGCGAGAATAAGTTTAACCAACTAGTCCAGTGGTGAGTGAGTCGTTGCATAAAGTCTGAATTAGAGAAAATCTCATTTCACCAAACGATCTTTTTTTCATAGAGTTAAGTCGTTTCTCGATAAAGCGGAAGTTTAAGAAAAATGAATAATACGTAGTATAGAAGGTGGGTGTAGTGGTAGCGTCCCCTCTCATTTTTCCGTGTCGAAGAAAATCTCGTTTTCAAGAGATTCTCGTAAAGTTAAGGGAAGTAATTCTATGTCAGTGCGGAATGAAGGTTAATGGTCTAACGCCACGAAGCCAACGACGTATCGCGTATATAATCATGGAGTTTTATTTTTATATTTTTTTCCCTCTTTTCTCCTTTTTTTTTCTTTAAAGGGTCAAATGCAATTAGGAAGCATTAAATTACACTCGGTGTGATCTTGAAAACGTCGGACGTGAAAGCTGCGTTAGTGAGAAAAGTCTTTGTGCAAAAAAAAAGAAATAATAATAGTTGAATATCGTATCTCTCAAAAAGAAGCATGCAGATAACGTTCTGAAGTTAATTTCATTTTTAAATAAATTATGAATTCATACGTGGATGATTCTCCTGAAAGGCACACTGAAAAAAACATTATTTGATTCAAAATTTATTTAAATTATTTAAATTTATTCAAAAATTATTTAAATCAAACTTAAAATATTTTTGCTATACAGTCAAACATATTTAAGTTTCTTCAATTCAATATTTAAGTTTAATTCGAACATATTTGCTGGTTCAGTTTAAGAGATTATATATTGAAATCAAACATAAATTGAGATTGATTTTAAATTATCTGTAGTTAACTTTTAAGTTTGTTTCAAATATAAAATTTTTAAACATAATTTTTCTTTAAACCGTAACAGAAAATATGTTTGAATTAAATATAATTATTCAATAAATAATACTTTTGAATCAATGAATTAGATATTTTCTATACATTAAGATTATACAAACTAATTTCAATTAAACAAAATCGTCTAACATTATTTTTGTGTTTCATTTAAGTATCATATTTTCTCAGTGCACCTGTTTTTTTCCAAAAACAAAAAAAAAATTAATTTTTACATTTTCTGAATTTTTTCGTCACGGGTAGGTTACGATAAAAATCTGAGTTGAGCAAAATTAATTTTCAAAAATAAGCCTTCCAGCGTCATTTTAATATTAAGTGTTCTAGAGGTTAAATATACTGTAATCAATATTGGGGTTTTTGTAAAAAAAAATTCCTTCTAAATTTAATTTCTCTAATTTATTAAACTTTTAACATTATTCATTTATAATTTAATGAATTATGTATTTAATAATTTATTTATAACTATTTTTTCTTCTCAAAAATAACTAATATATATTTTTTTACATTGAACCGAAAAAAAATTGTAATGGATTTTTTAATTTATCATTTTAAGTTCAAAATTGAAATTTTCTATAAAAATTTTTTTTCTTAATTATAATTTTGTTATTTATCTAACTTTCAACTTAATATATTATATTTTAAAAAAATTAAAAATATTTTATTTTAAATAAAACGGAAAATTTTTCTATAATTCAAGGGTTAATAATTAGGAAAAATAATTAATAATTAAGAAAAAATAATTATTAAAAAATTAAAAACAAAACAATAACGCGTACCAAAACTCTTCAATTGAATTTATATTAGATTATAAAAGCTTCAAATTGTTTCAAATATAAAAAAATTCAGTTAAACTTTAAAAGAAAATAAATTTTATAGAATTGTTAGTTTAAAGTATAAAAAATTTAGATTCTCACAGACATTAATTTAAACCCTTACAAACTTTATTTCTTTCTTAAAAATTCATGAATTAGGCTGTAGTCCATATAATATTCAATTATAATTTAAAATTTCAACTAAACTGCATGAAATAAAATAAATTTTTATTAGAAAATTATACAAAAATTGAATTACTTTGATAGAAAAATGAATAATTTTATTCAATAATTGAATGTTTCTCCAAATTGAATTCTCATTAGTTTAATAACAAATTTTTAACTTATTGAATTATTTTAATGACTTTTAATACAAATTTTATTAATAAATTATATTTTTCTCAGAATTCGACTATAAAATTGTATTAAAAAAATTGAAATTCTGCAATAAGTTTCATTGTTTATTTTTATTATTACAAATAATAAATTGCGAAGAAATTTATAAAAATTTTTGAATAATTCGATTCCTCTGAAATTTCGATTATCTAAGAAAATTATTAAATGCTGGCATAGAATTTTATTTAAAATAATTGGAGTGTTTTAGAAAATTTTTGAATCTACTTGAAATTTTGCAAAGAATTTTATTAAAATTTTTAAAAATAATTGAATTTGAGAAAAAAAATTTATTATTTATAACAATAATTGAAACTTAGACAAAAATTTTTAAAAGTTTTTCAACATAATTGAATTTTTGTCTAAAATTTATTATTTGTAAAAATAAACTTAACTCCTAAAAGAATTTGATTAATTTTTGCAAATAAAATTTTTATTATTTAAGAGAAAATGGTTAAAAAATTGCAAAGAATTTTATTAAAAATTTTGTTGGATTCTTTATTTTATTAAAACAGTAGCTATTAAAAAAAATTGAAGTTAGGAAAATTTTTGAAAATAATTATAATTTTGACAAGAAATTTATTAAATCTTTTGAAAATAATTGAATTCCTGTGAAATTTTTATTATTTAAAAAAATCGTTAAATGTTTTCATAGAATTTTATTAAAAATAATTGGATTCTTTTGGAAATTTTATTAAAAATGCACGAAAGAGCATTTTTAAATTAAACGTATATTCATGATTAAATAAATAAATAAATTAGTTGATTAAAAAATTGTTGAATAACATTAGATCTGCAGAATTGTTAATTAAAAAATTTACGACTGAAAATTAATTAAAAAAAATTAAAATTAAAATTAATCAAAATTTAATTTAAACTGAATTATTTAAATAGGAAAATAAATAATTTATTTAATACCAAAATGTTTCTTAAAATTGGATTTTCATAAAGAATTGTACAACAAATTTTTAAATAATTAAATGCTTTTGGAAAAATTTATAAACACAGTAGATATTAAAAATACTTGAATTCAGAAAAACTATTGAAAATAATTAAAATTTTGCCAAGAATTTTATTAAAATTTTTAAAATCATTGAAGAATTATTATCTACAATTTTAACTAAAATTCGTCTTTAAATAAATATTCATTAGAAAATTCTGCGAGAATTCAATTACTTAAATACAAAAATAAATTATTTAATGAATAATTAGAATGTTTCTTAAAGTTGCATTCTCATAATAAATTTTATGAACAAATTTTTAAATAATTGAATTCTTTAGAGGAAGTAAAACAAATTTCTAAGCATAATATTACATTAGTCGAAAAACTCGATTAAAATTTTATTAAAAACTATTGAAATTCTGCGATGAAGTTTATTATTTCAATCATTAAATTTCTCAAAAGAGTTTTATTATTTAAAAAAAAGAAATCCATTTAAAAAAATCTTATTGTTTACGATAACAACTGAATTATTGCAAAGAAATTTTCTGCAAACATTTGTAACTTCTCTAAAATTTAATATTACTTAAGTGTGTTTAACTAAAATTCTTCTTTAAATCGATTATTTTTAATTATTACTTAAATATTAAAAAAAATTTAACCAATTCTTATTTGCATAAGAAATCAAATTCTCCGCATGAATTGAATTATTTATTTTCAAAATAATGTTTATAATATTCTTCGAAAGAAGAGAGAACTGAAAGAGAGAAAGGGAGAGAGAGAAAGAGAGCCTTATAATGAAAATAATTTTTAACGCCCGAAACCAATAGGGAACAGTTGACATTTTTTTCTCTACCTTAAATTTCTGTATGTTTACAATGAATTCCCAAGATTCTTATTTTTCTTTTCCACGATAAAAACAAAAATCCTAAAAAACAAAGAGTCTTTGTATGTGTGTGTGTGGGTTTTTTTATATATATTTCTTTTTATTTCACATATATATATATATATATATAAGGTGTCGAGTACCCTTATATATTTTCTCTTTTATATTAAAAAAAAAGGAAGAAAAAAAAACCCCAGCTTCTTGTGTGTACAGTAAAAGGAAAATGCATCTACATCGTCTACTTGTATTAGTTTTTTTTCCACCTAGCTGTAATTTTACACGCTTTGGTATGCTCTTTGACAGAATTTCACACAAAGTATGGTATATAAGTACGTATATATTGAAGACAAAGTCCCTCGAAGCTTAAAGCTTTTGAGTTATAACCTTAAGGGCAAGTTTTCAGCCGCGTCTTTCAACAATAATGTGTCAATTTTCTTTGAAAAAATATTTCTCGTTCAGGTGAGAGGAAAAATATTGGAATTTTAGTAGAAATAACCTCTTTCCAACTGTATAAAAAAGGGACCGAGTGTGTGGTTGTTTATTTTCACCAAAAATAGCGGTAATTTCTCGAAAAATACTATTAGAATTAAAAATAATATTTAAATTCAATTATTTTCAAGGGTTTTATTTAAAATTTAGTTATTTTCAAAAATTCTGATAAAATTCATCGAAACAATTTAATTATTTTTTCTAATTGCAATATTCTTGGAAAGAATTGAGAAGCAAGTTTTCAAAACTTGATAAATCCATAATTTCTTATTTCGAGAAAATGAAACAAATGACTTTCCTCACATAACCAATAGAGTTAATTTTAAACTAAAAAATTTTTATTAATTTATTTTTACGACAATGTTTTTATATTTAAGATGTTCTGTTTTTAATTAAACATTATCATAATTAAGTGCTTTAAAGATTTTGGTAAATTTTTTCTAATCAAAAACATAAATATTATAAGTCATCTTGGTTATGTCAAAATGATTTTAAAATAAAAATTCGTTGTTAACAAAATTTTTTTCTTAAATTTAACAGTGACAGATCGATTTTTGAGGTCCTTAAAATATTAAATTTATGCTTATCTCAATTTTTTTAAAAAATGGATTTATCAGCTTTTGAAAATTTGCTTTTCAATTAAATTATTTTTTGCGTAAATAATAAAATTCTTCTGAGAAATTCATTTGTTTTCAATACAATTTTAATAAAATTTCTCTTACAGGTTCAATTTTTTTAAAAAAAGGGAATTATTTACAAAAACTTATAAAATGGTTTAGAAAAATTTATTTTTCAATAAATAATTTTAATATAATTAAATAATAAGCAAATTATTAATTACAATTGATAATAATAAAGTACATGTTCCGATAATCTATTCGCAGTTTATTTATTCCCCAATTTTTTTAATAGTTTTTTTTAAGTCATAAAATCATGTAAATTCTTGAGAAGAATACTACAATTTATATTAAAAATAATTAAATTGTTTCAAGGAATTTTAACATAATGTTTGGAAATAATTAAATGTTTAGGAAAAATGTTTCAAAATTTCTTTTAAATAATTGTATTCAATTTAAAACATATATTAAATATTTATAAAAATAAATGTATTCTGATGAAAATTTTTATTAAAATACTATTAAAAACAAATAATTCCAGCGATAAATTTTACTATTTACGAAAATACTTCTGTTTTTCCGAAGAATTTGACGAGAATTTTTTAAAGTAAATTTTTTATCAATAAATTCAATAATTCAATTCAATAAAATTTTTAATTATAATTTAATTCTTTTAAAAAACTTTACTAGAATTCAATTAAAAATAATTGGATTGCTTTGAAGAATTTTATAATTAATGATAATAATTGAATTCTTAGGAAGAATTTTATTATTAATGAAAATAATTGAATTCTTGCGAAGAATTTTATATTCTTAATGAAAATAATTAAATTCTTGCGTAGAATTTTATTAAAAAATTTCAAAATCCTGATTAAATTTTTTTGAAGAATTTCTTTGGGTTGTTTGTTTAAATAATACATTTTTTAAATAATTTTAATTGAAAATTTTGATAGAAATTGAATTTTACGAAGAATTTCTTTCAAGTTTGAAAAATAATCGTTTCTGTTAAAAATTATAACATATAAATCTATTGTTGAAGTTTATTAAAATTGTTTTCAAAATAATTGAATTCTAGAGAAAAATTTTATTATTTAAAGAAATAATTTCATTCCTGCCGAGAATTTTACTATTTTTAAAAACAGTTGAATTGTTACCAAAAATTTATAAGAAGTTTAGATCTATTTTTGAAGAATTTTATTAAAAATTCGAAAAAATTGACGTATCAAAAAGTTTAAAAACAAATTTTGTCATTTTATAATTTTTGAAAAAATAACTTAATATTTTACAAGAATTTTTTTAAAAAATTGGAAAATAAGTGAATTTTTAAAATAAATTTCACTGCAATCTGAGAAATAATTGAATTTTTGAGATTAAATCACTTTTAGAATTATTTTTATAAGAGAATTTAATGGTTTTATAAAGACTTTACTAAATATTCAATTTGTTTTAATAAATTTATGCTGATTTGAAAAATAATTGAATACTTTCGTGAAATTCTATTAAAATTGTTTTCAAAATATTTTAATTTCTGCGAAGAATTTTACTATTTGTGAAAATAAATTAATTCCTGCGAAGAACTCTTCGCAATTTATAAATTTTTGAAAATATAAACAATAACAATTAAAAATTTATCTAATAAGTGAATTTTTCAGATTTTGATTCTGAATTTATCCAAAAATAAAAATTTCAAAATAAAGAATTTTACAATTTGCATTATAATAAATCCAATACAACGTTTTATAATTCAGACAATATTGAAGGAAACTTGGACTTAATAGAAAAAAATTGTTTGCTGCGTAAAACGATTTACTTTTCAGTAGCAAAAAAAAATGAGTTTAGTGAAACATTGAAAGTTGAGAATAAAAACTGCAGTACATAAGTAGTACAAAGAAATTATAGTCAGACGTAGGTACTTTAGAATAATTTTCAAATTTTTTTTTAATATTTAATCAAATATTTTCAATACTACTTACTAGAAATTTAAAAAATTATTTTCTTTATTTATTCATATAAATTTATATCTAGATTCTGTATAATAATAATTCCCTGAAAACAAAGCTCAAGAAAAACTAATTAAAGCACAAACTTTGAATAGAGCAAAAAAGGGCATTTTTTTAATTGTCAGGCAAAATTTATAGTCATGTGAGAATAATATATTATATATTCTCTATTGTAATTTTATAATTAAAATTTGATTCCATCTCCCGTAAAATTGATGAATTTTTGAAAAACTTTATATTGAGTTTACTTTTCTATAATTTTCTCTCTCTCCCTTTCTCTCTTTCCTTCTTTCTTTTTTTCTTTCTTTTTCTCTCTTTACTTCTTTTTTTATTTTTGTTTATTTTTTTTCTATTTTTTTCTATTTTTTTTAATATAATTAATAAATTCCTTCTATTTCTTTCTATTTGTTTAAAAAGAAAAAAGTAAAAAATTTCTACAAAAATGAACATTAACTGATGTGAAAAAACTTTTTACTTATCAAAGTTACAAGGTACCTTCGGTGCTATTCGAAATGAGTTTTATATTTTATGAATTCTCCTTTATCGTTAAACCATTTCTATTTATAGTAAAGAAAAATATTTCAGGAAATAATAACATCTGAAAAACCAACAAATTATTTCCACTATATAATAATAATAATAATAATAATAATAATAATAATAATAATAATAATAATAATAATAATAATAATAATAATAATAATAATAATAAGATAATAAAAATTGTTATTATTTGACAAAAAAATTGGCCTTTCACTCTACTCTACTCTAGAATAATCGAAAATAAAAATAAAATAAAGAAGTAAAAAAGGCTCTTTTCAATACAGCGTAAAACATTATTCGAGACGTAGAACTAGAAAATTTATCAGATATAATAAAAAAAGTGACAATTTGTATGCATGAGGTTGGAAAACATAAATTCTTGAAGAGTTTCAATATAATAGTTTGAATATTCGAAAGTGTCAGTGAGGATGAGAAAATATCTAATATATAGTGAATGCTGAAGAATGATTTACGAATATTATTTTTCGTTTTCAGCGCACCAGTTGGAGAATGCAAGCCGGAAACGAGAAATCCTCGTGGTCCTGGCGAACGGCCAGCGCCACTTTTGCGCTCCAGAACATTACCTGCAATTGTCGCACCAGGCCTAAATATTTTACAAGCACAAATCGATGCCCGTTACAACAGTAAGTTCCTAACCTTGTATACTAATAGTGCAATCAAACTTTTTAATGTTCCACTAATTACAAAACTTTATATTGTGGAGAAAACAACTTCCTCTATATTTTTAAAAACCTTTGTGAAAAAAAATTCCTCTCTCTCTCTCTATTCAATAAACTTCAGGGTTGCCACAAAAAATTCAATTTTCTTCTTCCCTCCAACTTTTTTTCTGATTTCCGGACAAAAATTTTCACTTTTTCCCTGACCCTAAAGAAAATTCTGACTCACTTTCAAAATTATTATTAGATACTGAAAAAAAGGAATAATGTATATTTATTTCCGAATTTTTTTTTTAATTGTATAATTATTCAAAAACATAAATAAAGTTTTTTTTAAACGCTATTAACATAAAAGTATCAAATCGCAATGAATTGATACTAAAAATGTGGATCAAATAAAAAATGAATCTAAATTTTTGACATACTTTGATACTTTTAAGAAAAGTGTGTAAATAAATATTTAAATATTATTTTTTTCATAGGAATTAAAATTTTCAAAAATGTCAAATTCGAAACATTTCTAAATGCAATAATTTATAAGAATATCTTCATGTTTTATGATAATTAAAAATGAACGAATGACAAAATTTATTTATTTATTTGTAACAAAATTCCGCTTAAAATCATTAGTTGATCTTATAAGAATATTGTTACTGTAACTTCTTCAAAATTATTTTCATCCATTTCAATTAAATTAATATTTCTTTCGTATATTTCTAAATAAAATTCTTTTTTAAATTAATTATTTCTAAAAATTTTTGAAAAAAATCTCTAATTATCAAATCTATTTGTTTGCATTTCAATTTTTCGCAATTTCAATTATTCGAAAATTCTTCAATTAAATATATATTAGAAAATAAAAACTTGAAATAATTTTATAAAAAAAAATTTTCTAGAAAATTGTTAGTTAAAATGTGGCTAAAGTTTCGAACGTTGAAATGAACGAAATTTTTATTCACCATAATTTTTTTTAGAAAATTACTCTCTAAAAAAAAAATAATTGATATCCAACAATATTTGGTTCAGAATTAATTTTTTTATCTAAAAAATATTTATTTGTAAAAAAATACAAATTACAAAATGTAAAAAAAATATTCTCGTTCAGCTGAACGTTCGAAACTTCAGAAACAGTTAGTTAAAAATATATAAAAAAAACTTATATTTTCAAAGACTTTAATTTGAAACCTTTTCAAAATTCAGTTATTTCTAAAAATTCAGCCATGATACATTTAATATTCAATTATTATCTATAATTCTAACTGATATTCATTATTAAATTAATGTTTATTAGCAAATTCTAGGAGAATTCAATTATTTAAATTCCGAAGTAAATTATTCACTGAATAATTGAATAGTTCTTAAAATTGAATTATTATAAACAATTTTATTGAAAAATTTCTAAATATTCGAATTCATTCGACAAATTTTAATAAAATTTAAAAAAATAATTGCATTTTTCGACGAATTCAATTTCAAATAGTATTAAAAATATTTTAAACAAAAAAATTATCAAATTTTTAAATAAATGGTATTTTTTTAAAAGAAATTTATGTAAATTATATTCTAAAATAATTGAATTCATGTGAAATTTTTATTACTTATAAAAATAATTTAATGTTTGTGCAGAATTTTATTATTTATAACAATAATTGAAATTTTTCAGAGAATTTTTAAACATTTTTGTACATAATTGAATTTTTGCGAAGAGATTTATTTATGAAAATATTTGAATTCCTGTCAAATTGTTATTATTTATGGAAGTAATTAAATGTTTGCATCGAATTTTATTAATATTTTTTCAAGTAATTGAATTCTTTTGACGAATTTTACTAAAATAGTAAAGATATTGAAAAATAGCGGAAAATTTTTGATAATAATTTAAATGTTACCAAAAATTGTATTAAAACTTTTGAAAATAATTGAATATTCAGATAAGAATTATATTATTTATAAAAAACATTTGAATTTCTTCAATCATTTGTTGTAAATTCTCCAAAATTAAATTTTTAAAAAAATATTTTTCAAATTTTCCAAAAATCTAAGTTCTTTAAAATTTCTAATAAATTTCATTCAAAATTGAAATTTTATTAAATTTCCATTTAAAACTTTTTGACGTTCATCTATTTATGAACACTATAAACGCAAATCTGTTAAAATTTAATTAATTTAAAAATATTTTAGTAAAATTATTAAGTCAATAATTTATAAGTAATAATATTATTATAGTTCTTTAAGAATAAAGTTTATTTAAAAATAAATTATTGTCAGAAATAAAAAAAAATATTTTTGTACTAGAATTTGTAGTAATTTCATAGTTTATGAAGCAAACAAAAAATAAACCAAAATTTTAGAATTTTTTTATCAATTCTAAAAATATAATTTTTTTACAAAACTTTTAATAAAAATCCCTGAATTTTCCCTGAATTCTCGGACATGTGGCAACCCTGAACTACTATTAAAAAAACTTCTCTTTGTACAATCTTAAAAATTGTGTTTCCTACAATCCAAAAAAATTATAATTTATCCAAATTTTGACTTTCAATCCGGACCCAGTTTTTCTAAGGATATCAAAATTTTCACAAAAAACGAATCCAAATGTTGCAACCTTTTGATTTTTATTTTTTGTCTCAATTTTGATATCATTAGAAAAACTGTGAATCGAAGTATAAAAAAAATTGACAAAAAATTTTGATAAACTGCTTTTTTGATTTAAAAATGTGAAAAAAATATTTCAATTAATTTTCATTTCCACTATATTAAATACTTTTTTAAAAATTATACATTCAAATTTTACTCTTTTTAAGAATTCGAGCAGAGCTAATAGAGAAAAAAACAATTCACATTCACTGTAAAATGTATAAATTTTAGCAAAAAGATAAAAATACATTTAAGTCTTTTGCTAATATAATGAATTTCGGTTCTAATGTTTTTAAAGAAATCAAAAAACAAGATTTTGATAATAAGAAACCGAAAAAATAATGTATCTTTTTCTTTTATTACTTGTTCGATTCCACATCCCTTTCTCTCTCTCTCTCCATAAATAGATCACAATTCAGGAAAGAAAATAAAAATAACCTTTACTCTTTTCCACCCTCTTCGACCTCGATGTAGTTATATCTGTACCTTTTTTTTGAGAAAGTAAAAAAAGCTAATCAACAAAAGCCAATTTCTAATTTTTGATGAAATTTTGCGAGAAATTAGTTTTATACACATTTGTGATATGGAAAAACTCGTAAAAATTTTCATGAAAAAATTTAAAGTCCAAAATATTAAAACCATATCCAGTATTTAACATTATTTTACCACTCGCAAAATTTCACCAAAATTGCTTTATCTAGAAAAATTTTTCTGTTTTCGCACACACATTCACGTTTTTTAAATTAAATTTAAAAAATATAAATAAGAATTTTTCGTTCTAAAATCATTTGAATCAACAAAATAGGAAATTATAAAAACAACAAAATTGTTGAAAAATTATTATTATAAAGTAAATAGTCAATTAAATTATTCTTCAACAAAAGGAGTGAACTTATAATATAAATTTAGAAATTGTGAATTCTCTTTCTTGCACAAGAAAAAAAAACTTGCAATTCTGTTCACGCATATTTCCACGTTTTTTCTTGTATATGCACCGTTTCTCAATAATTTTCGCATAAACGAGAGAAACACAAAAGATATGGTTTAGCATATGTTTGAATAACCTAGATCCTGATAGGGTTTATTGGTATACATATGCAAAATCAGTTCTTAGTAAGTTCATAATACAAAATCTCTTCAAATTCAATATATATGTATAGCAAAGTTTGAATTATATTTATCACTGTGTGAATTTATATGTATTTAATAATATTCGTGCGATGCTCTCGGGAGAATAATAAATGTTTAAATATTAATAATGCTGAAATCAAGCAAAAATTGCTCTTTGTAAGTAAATTTTTGCCAAAGCGAAATACAATGTAGATAAATTATTTCTCGACCTGAAATTTTAAATATACGGATCGTTCAAATATATATTTTATTCAAAGCCTTTGTAATTCAACTGCGATTTTATTTTATTAAAAATGTATAAATATTTCAATTTTATTTTTAAAATATTTTTTTATTCATTTGCACTGTAATAATATAACATTGGAAAAAATTTATTTGGTTAAAATAACCGATTACTTGTGAATAAATATTTAACTGAAACAATTTCTACTTAAAATAAAAATTTCATGATCGAAAAAAAATATTTTTCTCGATTATTTTATTTATAATTTATTTTCTTGATTATTAACAAGCACTTTTATTTAAAATAAGCTTTGTTTAGTATAAAACAAGAAAACGAACTTATATCTAAATAGTTGATCAATCACTTCATCTCGTTTACGAGAGACTTTTCATGCCATCTAGGCGGAAATTTCCAGAATTATAATAGCGCGAAATTCAAATTTAATATACAAATAAAAATCTATTTCATTCAATTATTAACCGATTAATAAATAAATTTTCTTTTATTATATATAAATCTTTTTTTATACAAATATTTACTAGAATGAAATAATTTTTATTGAAATTAAATAAATTGTATTTGGAAAAATAATAAATTTCAGCATTCGAGTTTTTATCTTTTGAAAAATTGGATGTTCATCTATTTGTATTGTTTTTGTTTCTTAAAATTTAGAAAATAATAGAAAATAAGGAAAAATGAATATCGACAATAGTTTAGTTTTACAAAATTTTAGAGAAAAAAACAAATTTAAAATTATTAGAGTTTAAAATTGATTTATGCGGAAAAGTTGATGAAAATAAACGGAAAAAAGATGAGAATAAAATATATAACGAAATGACCCATATGTACTCCGCGATTCGTGTAAAATAAGTAAAATAATAATTAGCAATCAATGTTTAAAAAAAGAAAAAATTCCTTTCCCCGAAGAAAGACTAAAAATAAATTGAATAATTATTAAATAATTATAAAAATCTATTTATGTTGATAATAAATATCTTTCAATAGTAATTATGAATTAATTAATAATTAATAATAATTTATAACAATTAATAAATATAATAATCATAAAGAATTAATAAATGTAATAATTGTAAGGAATCAGTAAATTTAATAATCTGCAAAGAATCAATAAATTTAATAAATTGCAAAGAATCAATAAATGTAAAAACAAATAAAATGAAAAAAAAATTGAAGAACTATTTTATGTTTTGTTGTCATCATCATCTTCAAATAAAAATTTTTTTTGTATTTGTTTTCCTAACATAGCACCCACTACAGGTATCGCAGTTATTCCAAGTTTTGGAGAAGAAGCAATTTTGGGAAAACGAGCAGGCAACACTGTGACACGCTCTTCAAAACTAATCACTCCAAGAATTTCTTTTACCGACGACACCCTAGGTATTTATTATTTTCCAATTTACGAGACAAATATTAAATGAAATCCATTCTCAGTCGTAAATTTGTCAATAAAAAAAAATAAAGTGAAGCAAAGTTTCAAATTTCGAAAATTACCAAAATGACATGAAATAAGATAAAAAAAATATTTTTTTTCTAATAGAAAAACAAAAGCAATTATATTTTTTTGGTAGAAAAAAGCAAATTTATTTTTTAGTCAAAAAATAACAAACGTATTTCTTTAGTAAAAAAATAACAAACGTATTTCTTTAGTAAAAAAATAACAAACGTATTTCTTTAGTAAAAAAATAACGAACATATTTTTTTAATAAAAATAATAACAAATCTACTTTTTTAGTAAAAGATATAACAAATAATAAAGTGAAAAATAATAAACATTAAAAAAATAATTAAATTTCCATTATTTCCTAATTTGATAAATTTAGTATTAATCGAATAATTTCATTTATTGTCAACGAATTAAAATCTTTATGAAATGAAGATTATAAAGTGAATTTAATAACTAATTATTATTATCTTTGTAAATTACGATAATGCGCATTTAGAAAATCAACAAATGTTATAATTGTGCATCCTACATGAAAACCATAATAAGTTTATATATTACCTAATTAATTAGATTATTACTGTAACATTAACCGGAAATCAATTTTCATATTTGATTCTTTTAAACTGAACTTTCAGTTATTTCAATTATATTAAAAAAATTATTCCCCTCCACAAGAAAAAATAATACAATCTAATTTAATAAAAATTGATCTACTTATTTATTTTAATATAAAATATTTACTAATTCTTATTGTTTATTCATTTCCAAAATTTCTTGTAAACATTTAATATATTTATTACCAATTTACTTATTAATTTTTTTATCTATTATTATATTTCTACAATATATAGCGAATAAATAAAATATATATTCTTAAATAAATAAATAAACTTAAACTTTCTTAAATAAGTTATTTAACAATTTTTTAAAATTAATATTTATTATTCATTTTTCATTATTATTATTTTTTAAATTAAATTTCCTTTCAAGCATAATAATATAAAAATGGTAATGAAAATAACTTTTATCAAGAAACCGTGAGATTCAAGATAAAACATGATCGTACTTTAGAAAGAAAAAAAAATATGTCGGTTTATTCTTTTTAATGGATTTTCCACGATAATTATATACTAGATCATATTATTTTTTAAACTAATGCAATTAAAAGAAGAATAATTATTATCATTATTAAGTAATTAATGGCGGTTAATTATTATTTTACCCTTAATAATTGTACTATATAGGAACAATAATTAGTATTATATTAAAATAATTATTATATCAGTCTATGAAATTAATATTTTTATCAATTATAATAATATAATAATGATAATTTAGATTACTATTAGATTATTATTATATAGATTTATTTATTATTCTCATTAATATTTTTATTATCTTTACTATTTCTGCTATTAATGTTTCAATCATTTTCTATCATTTTCATACAAATTATTTTACAAATTTACAAATTTTCTATCATTGTTATTATTTCTATTAATATTTAGTACTAACAATTTTATTATTTTTTCCTTTTTCAGGGTGGCCGCAAAATTTTATTTTCAAAATTCCCTGACTTTTCCCTGACTATTTTTTTATTTTCCTGGACTAACAAATTTGTGAATTATTTAATATTGTACATTGTTTATTAAATATTTATAATGCTTTTTAAGTTATAAATTTATTTCTAAAGTACTTTTAAAGAATTTTTCAAAATTACCTGACTTTTCCCTGCGATTGATAAATTCCCCTAACTTTTCCCTGACTTTTACAAATTCAAATTTAGAGTATTTTGTAATTTCTTTTTTCACTGTTTTGAACGAATTTTCAGTCTCTTTCTTATCAAATTTGCATTTAAGAACCATTACAATGTGAACATACAATAAAAAATGAAAGAATTTAAATTATCTTATTGTAAAAAAATTCTACTACTCCTAGAATTTAAATAATAAAAATAATAAAAATAATATTTTTCGAGAAAAAAAATCGTTGAATTAAAATTCTAATTTAAAGAAAAAAAAACAAAGATGTAAAAATAATTTAAAAATATTGAAAGAAATTTAATCATCCAATAATTGTTTAGAAAACTGAAAGAAAATGTTTTTCTGATTTTCTTTTTTATCGCAGAACGTCGCGTCTCCGATTTAGGACCTTCGAACAGAGAACATTTCAAAGATACCTCAAGGAGTGGAAGATTAAGCACATCAAGTGTCAGTAGTTCTCAACCGCTAAATCGATTGGCCAAATTCTTAAATCAAAGACCCAGTTTCACCCCGAGCGATGACATTCCACGGAGGCTTTCATGGGAAAGGTGAGGAAAAGTTTACCTCATTTTTTTTCTCTCTCTTTTTTTTTCTTTGTTGACAAAAGAAAAAAATCCCCTAATTGCACCAACTATATATAATAATCTGTCTTTTTCAAAGTATATTTACAACTAGCAAATGATACGCGCGCTAGCGCGCGGAACGTAGTATTTAATTTGATACTGTTATACAAATTACAAAATTTTTATTAACAAACATAAATTTTTTAAATAATTTCATAATCAAAATTTTTAAAAAATCACTTTTAAAATACAAAATGATTTATTACTGTTTATATTGTCAAAAATTTTATTGAAATTTCACGAAAGAATTTCAATATTTCCTAAAATTTTAACAAATCTTTCTAAATAAAAATAATTAAATTATTTTAAATAGTAAAATTTTTCGCAAGAATTCAATTATTTTTAATACAATTTAAAAAAAATTCTTCTCCATAAAATTTTAATTATTTTTAAAATGTTTAATTAAAATTATTAAAGGAACTCCATTATTTGACAAAAAAAATCAAAGAAATTCTGCAAAAAGAATTTAATTAGAATTTTTTAAAATTTAAACAAAATTCTCCGCGAGATTTAAGTTATTTTCCTAAATAGTGGAATTTTGTGAAGGAATTCTATTATTATTAAATTTTTTGATAAAATTTTTTGCAATAATTCGATGATTTTCAATACATTAATTAAAAAATTTTAAATATTTGAAAAGAAAAATTACAAAAAAGTTAAGAAACAAAAAATCAAACAGCAACTATAACAATTATGATTACGAATTAAAATTACAATTTATATTCTCATTCATTATAAATTAATCAATAATCTTTGTCAACTATTAAAAGAATACAATTGATATTCTTAATTATTTTCAGTATTAAATTTAAAAAAGAAATTAGAGAAAAAAAGTTAATTGAGCCAAATCATTTATCATCTATCTCTAAAAAATTAAATTTTTATTAAAGATTATGTTTAAAAAATTAAGAAATTATTCCAGTTTTTTCATCTTTTTTTAATAACATTTAACATTTTGTTAAATAATTTTCAAATTTTGTTAGAAATAAATAAAAGAAATTATAGAAATTCGATTTGTCCGACAAAATGTTTTTGACAACACTTTATATTGTTTAATAGAAAAGAATGAAAGAAATTTTCATGATTTTGACTTGCTACCAGTACCTGCTTAATTTTAGAAATTAAATTTAAATGTTAAATATTTTTTGTATTAAATCCAATATCGAATTTTCAAAAATTAAGTAGGACTGGTAACTGGATGCAAGTTTCAGTTTCATAAAAATACTTAACTTTTAAAATTCTATTTCTAAAGTTAATTTATTATTAAAAAATACTAAATAATTAATTCATATTATCTATTAATCAATACTGATTAAAAATATAATATTTTGATTTTGTTAACAAAATTTTGATATAATAAATAGAAATTATGCAAAAAAATACTACAAATTTTGTAAAAACAATATGATTTTCAAAATTAATTACAAAATGGAAGTTTAAAAAAATGTTGATGGAGAAATATAAATAGTTTAAATTACTTTATTTTTTCTTCGTTTTTAAATACAGAAAAAGAAATTATGCAAATTTTTTCATTAATTTCTAGATTAAACTTAAAATAAATTGATTTTTAGAAAGTTAAAAAATTAAATCTTATTAAAGAAATTCTTCAAATGAAATTAAATATTTTGTTGTTTAATAAAAAAATGTGAATTGTGAATAGACATGATTATTATATGAGAAAGTACACAAGCATTTTTTTAGCTAGTAAAATATAAAATATCTTTATATACATAAAAAAACAAAAATTGTAATTATTAAATACACAAATTCTTCCTACACATTTTTTGTTATTAATTTAAAATAGAAAAAACATTATTGTTAAAAATTGTAATTAAAAACGAAAATTTCATAACTTTTTATTTCAAAAGAAACTAATAATTTTTAAAATACAAACAAAAAATAATTATAAAATTTCTAAATCAACATTATGAAAATTTCTTACCTTATTTTATAAAAGCAATGTCTATTAACCTTTTCTCTAAATAAACAATAAAAATTGATATTGACAAATCGAAAAACCAAAGTGTTTTGAAAAAGAAAAAAAAACAAAAGCATATACAAAAACTAACTTCATACTGCGAACAGAATGAATGAAAACCCACAGAGATTAATATAGTTAATGTTTGAAAAACTTCTCCTTGAATTTTCATTCTGTAGAGAAGAAAAAATTTTTTTTTATTTTAAAGACAATTGTTTTTTTGTTTTTGAAAATGTTTTTTCAAAGTACAATTTCTTCAGTGCTTGTAAAGTACAAGTATAGAATTGCACGCAAAATGTAAAGCAAATAGTTACACAAAAAAATAGATGTAATGAAAATAAAAATTGTACATAAATATAACTGGGTGTTTAAAAAAGAAAATAACTTTGAAATTTAGCGTAAAATAAAGGGTGTCACTATCAATAGGATAAAATTTATATACATATAAAAACCTTGAATTAGGAGCAGCAGTGTTATAAAGAGGGAAATTTTTTATTCAGAATGTATAATGCGATCCGCTGCAGTCGGGAGGCTTTAATTTGCAAATGGAAGGGTCTATATAGATGGAATAAGAGGTATTTTAACGGGTGTGTTTTCGTATAAAAATAGCATCTCTCGATCTAATGGTATAAAACGCGAATTGACGATTACTAAAGCGTAAACTAATTTTTCCTTGGATTCTACCAACTTCATTGTGTATAAGAAAAAAATTTTTCTGTTTCAATTTACATGTCGAAAAAAAGTCTTATTTTCCTTAGAATCTTCCCGAAGAATGATTCTTTTATTTTATACTTAAAGGTTTGTTTATTTTCTATTTATTTAAAAAAAAAATCTATACTTGACTATTTAAGATAATTTATTTTATTTCTTATTTATTAGTTTAAATTTAAATATATTTGTACGTACTCCGAATGAAAGAACCTATTTCTATAACCTATTCTATCATTTACATGTAAATAAATAAAAATAATTGTAATAATCAAATGTTTTTTTGTCAAAAACAATTTTTTTCGCGAAATTAATATTTACTATAAATTTTATTTTCCTGATTTCATTACTAATTTTGTTAAATAATTAAATAAGTAAATAATATAATAATAATTAAAAAATATTAAATATTTAATATTAAATATTTAATATTAAAATTAAGAATATTAATTTTAATATAAATTCAAAGGAATATTATGACACCACTTAAAAAGGGAACAATTTTGTGAACCCGTGCATTGGACAAATTAAAATAAATAAAATTATTATAAACTAGTTCCTAAATACTTATAGAAGTAATAATTATATTTATAAAAGAAACAATAGATAACTATAATACTTCAATTTTGGTTTTTAAATTTAATTCATAAAAAAGTAAACATTGAATAAGAACACGAAAAAAATTCTTTCACTGTAAAAGCGATAAATTTCGCTAAAATAGCCAAAGTATTCGTTGAAATAGCAAAAGTATTCACTGCAATAACTGAAAATTTCGCTAATATAGTGAAATTTGTAATAGTTCCAGGTGAAGATTTTTTTTCGTGAACTAATTGAGTAGTTAAAATATCTAAACAATGATATTTGCATTTTTGTTCACAATAAATTATCATTCAAATGAAGAATATTCATCAAAAGATATTATTTACTATTCTGTTTAGGTTTTACAATAATAATAATAATAATAATAATAATAATAATAATAATAATAATAATAATAATAATAAATAATAATAAAAATAATAATAATAAATAATAGTAAACAAATAAATGCTTTAAATGCACAAATTTATTTCTATGCATTTATACACATTTATTGACACTTAACGTTAATAAAAATATATATGCGTTTCTATTTATAAACAAATTGAAATTTATAAATATTTCTACAAAGCTTAAAATTTATTTCCTTGAAGTTACAACTTTCAATGTACATATTTGTCAAAAATAAAACGTATACTATGTACAAATTAAAGCAAATATTAAAACTATATTTGAATGGATTGAATTTCAAATTGTTTAGTGTGCATCGCTTTTTATATTTACCAATATTTCACGAATACATAAATCTTCAAATTCCTGTTTTATAGATTGAAAATAACTCTTTTTTAAATAATACATATTTATTTTTCATTTTTTTTCAAATTTTTTTCAACAAAAAAAAACAAATGCACGTATCAAAAATATATTATTCATCTAGATATAATTTTTGCTGTATCAAACAATTATTTTTATTTATTAGATTCAAATAAATTTTACTTTTCCCAAATAAAATTTATTTTGTGCAAATAGATTTAATTTGGTGTAAATAAATTTTATTTGGTTGCAATAATTTTTTTTGTTTAAATAAATTTTTATTTGATTCAAATGAATGGTATTTGCTTTAAATAAATTTTATTTCATTTAGGTAAACTCTATTTGATTTAATAAATAAGGTTTATTCAGTTAAAATGGAAATAATTTGCTTTAGATAAATGTTATCTGACTGAAATAAATATTAATTTACTTAAATAAACTCCGGTTTAAAGAAAGTTTTTTTAGTTTTAAAATAAAAGTAATTTGCTTTAGATTAATGTTTTCTGATGGAAATAAATATTAATTCACTTAAATAAATTTTCTTTGGTTTCAAAAAAGTTTATTTAGTCTATTTATTTATTTAGTTTATTTAGAAATAAACATTATTAGCTTCGGATAAACTTTCTTATTTGATTGCAATAAATTTTTACTTTATTTAAATAAATTTTTACTTTGTAGAAATAAATGTAAATAATAATAATTTTAAATAATAATAAAAATAATAATAATAAATAAATAATAAATAATAATAATAATAAATAATAATAATAATAATAATAATAATAATAATAATAATAATAATAATAATAATAATAAATAATAATTTTCATGTAGATAAATGTTTACCTCAAATAAATAAATTTTTGCTTCTTTAAACAATATTTTATTGCTTTTAAATAATTTTTACTCCTTTTAAATAATTTTTATTTTACTTAAATAAACTTTATTTTGTAATAATAAAATTTTTATCCACGCACCAAAATCTACTTTGCTGTTTTGAAATAAAACTTTTTATTGAAATGAAAATAAATAGTTTCAGTACTGAATTCAGAAACAAAATATATACTTTTTTTGAACTCAAATAAATTATTATATTTCATTAAAATAAAACACATCTCTCTCTCTGAATGTGTATATCATCCCACAAATTAAATCATCGGATAAACTATTCAAACGGTAGAGAATAAAATTGATATTTTATTTGCTTTCGTCTTTAATTTTCATCTTTTTCTCTCTGTAGTTTCTTTATGATTTTATTACTGAGCTTCAACTTTTTAGAGAAATTAAAAAAAAACAGTCAAAGGATGGTAACAACTGAAGAACTATTTTTACAAATTGAAATTTATATTCTTTTTTTATTTTAAATATTTTCTTTCTACTTATTTTATTTTTTTCTGTATATTATAATAATTCGCTTTCAATGATAAATGGTAATTGAATGTCAATATACAAATAGGTACCTACTAAAATTTTATTTGCGACAGTAAATGTCAGAGGAAGTTGGAATTTTGTGATGTAGTACAAACGATACATGAATATACATGCGTGGCAACTTCCACCATTTACGTATATAGTATGCATACTCTCAATTACTTAGAGACAATTACTTTCAAACATAAAATTATTATAAGTGCCTAATGCTTAATTATGAAATTCTTCGAAAAAGTAAAGCACCACAAAAACACTATACGGTCGGTTTATAATAATATAGTGTATAATAAATACTAAAACTTCATTTCACACTCCTAATTAGTAAATAATCTAATATCTAATATAATTTTTACATTTCTAATTTATAAGATTAAAAAAACACTAAAAAAATGTATTCGATTCAAATAACCGGTTATTTGTCTATATTATCAAATAAATATTTACTTGAATCAAATTTTATTCGAATCATTCAATTAACTGGTATTTGCTTCAAAAAATTATTGGTATAAATAAAATTGATTTTAAACCCAATTTGATTTGACTAAAAATTTGATTCAATTCTCTAATAAATTAATTTTTTTATATACAATAATTATAATTTTTTTTTAATAATTTTTTTATATACAATAATTATTTGATAATATATACAAATAATCGGCTCAGTGAAATAAATTTTTTTCTGTCTATTAAGAATATAAATTTCAATCGAAAAATGGAATACAGTTTATTTTTAGCAATTCTAATCGAACGAATAAGCGAAACAGAGCTGCATTTGACCTCAAGTAACACACACAGCATTTGAACGGAAAAGAATAAATCCATTTATATAGAAGAGATGAGAGATCTAAAAGCGAATATGCTTTTATTTTTATAAGATTCTCGACATTTATTGCTCTTTTTAATATTAAATAATCGTTCTAGACAAGAGTGACTCTGCACTTCTTAAGTAAATAATCCCATTTAAGAAAGACGTCAAAAGAAACTTAATTTTGATAAGATTAAAAAGCATCTGCGAATTACTTTAAAGTTCTCGCACACTGACGCATATATACTTCACTCACTATATATTTTTAAATTAACATATTTGTTACATAAATCTGAATTTAAAATCATTTTTTTACAGTATAAATTTATCTACAGTATAATTTTATATTATAATAATCGACGTAATCCGTCCTCACCTAAAGTTAGCGTTGTTTTATTACAATGTTTCGTTTTGTAATTTAAATTGATATGTGAAAAGAAAGAAAGTTAACTTGCAAGAATGTGTAATGTTTTAACTTGTAAGCTTCCTTAAAAATTAAATTTTAAATAATATTATTAAAAAATTCTAGAAAACTAATTGAATTTTGGAAGACTTACAGTTCAACTTTTAAAGTATTTTGAAATTTTACGCAAGTAAAGAACAATAATTAGTTAAATATTTATTTTACAAAAGTTATTAAAATTTGAAAAATTTAATTTAGAAATTTTCAAAAAATTAGGTTTTTGAAAAATAGTAATTAACATTTTTTAAAAGAAAAAGCTACTTGAATTCACAATAATGATTTTAACAAATTGAAACAATTGGAAATTCTGTAAAATTTTATATTTTAAAGAATTTCTTTTTTCCCTCTTTAAAAATTGTCTTTAATTATAATTATAATTTTGAAATTATATCATTTTATGAATTTACAAAAATTATTCAATTTAAATCATTCATTTCTCGTAGTTGATATCTGATCGGAATTGATTTAACAAAATTTTTAGTTACAATTTTCAAAAATAATTAAATATTTAAACCGTTTTTACAGGAATTTTAGGAATGAATTAAATTTTAAAAGGTTTTTAAATTATTTAATTTAAAAAAAATGAAAATTTAAGGGAAGCAAAAGTTTAAAAATCTTAAAATTTTTATTTTAAAAAATTATTAATAACATTATTTTTCTTTAAAAATTATTAAAGTTTTTCAATAATTTTATTCAAAAATTCTAAAAAAAAGAATTTTGGATGAATTACAGTTACAAATTTTAGAAATAATTATATTTCATAACGTTTTTCATTGAAATTATTTGAAATTTTAATTCATCGGGAAAAATAAATATTAATAAGTTTTTAAATTTTTGTTCAACAAAAAATATTAATGTTTTGAAAAATATCGTAAAATTGTTTCTTGAAAAAATGAAACTAAAATTTTTTAACAATACTTCTATTTCTATTTTTTTCTACTTCTATTTTTTAATTCCAAAAATTTTCAAAATAATTGTATTCAATCGAAAACTTTTATTAAATTTTTTTTAAATAAATTTCTGTTGAGAAATTTTATTAAAATACTGTTAAAAATAATTAAATTTCGGTGACAAAATTTACTATATTTAAAAAAAAATTATTCCGAAGAATTTTAACGCAGAATTTTTGAAAATAGTTGAATTTAATAATATTTTTAAAAATAATTAAGCGAGGACAACGACGCTAGTATTTTTAAAAATAATTGTATTCTTTCACAGAATTTTATTACAATTAATTTAAAAATAACTGCTTTCTTTTGAAGAATTTTATTATCAATGGAAATAATTGAATTCTTGCGAAGAATTTTATAAAAAAATTTCAAATTCCTGATTAAATTCTTCTGACGAATTTCTATGAATTGTTTTCAATAATCCATTTTCTCTAATAATTTTAATTGTAAATTTCGATAGTTATTGAATTTAAAGAAGAATTTTTTTCAAATTTTTCAAACAATCGCTTCTGTTAAACATTATAATTAAATACTTTATTATTGAAGTTTATTAAAATTGTTTTGAATATAATTGAATTTCTGTGAAAAATTTTATTATTTATAAAAATAATTTAATTTTTACGAAAACTTTTACTATTTTTAAAAAATAATTGGATTGTTTTCAAGAGTTTATTAGAAGCTTGAAAAATAACTGAATTTTATTTAATGTAATTGAATTTCTGTGAAAAATTGTATTATTTATAAAAAAATAATTTAATTCTTACGAAAAAATTTTATTATTTTTAAAAAATATTTGAAATGTTTTCAAGAATTTATTAGAAGTTTGAAAAATAAAAAGATTTTTTCGAAAAATCTTATTAAAAATTAGAAAAAATATTTACTTAATCCTTATGTGAAATTTTATTAAAAAAATGGACATAATAAAATTTTTATAAACAAATTGTGACATATTTTAATTTTTGAAGAAAGTAATTAAATATTTTACAAGAATTTTGCTAAAAATTTGTAAAATAAGTAAATTTTTAAAATAAATTTTACACACAATCCTAGAAATAATTGAATTTTTGAGATTAAATTACTTTTAGAACTTTTTTTTTAAGAGAATTGAATATTTGCAAAGATTTTGCTAGATAATTGATTATGTTTAATCGGTTAATGCAAATCTCAGAAAGTAATTGAATTATTTTGTGAAATTTTATTAAAATTGCATTGAAGATAATTTCGTTTCTACGAAGAATTTTATTATTATAAAAATAATTGAATTCTTTCGAAGAATGTTATTATTATAAAAATAATGGAATTCTCTCGAAGAGTTATTTTAGAAGTTTTAGAAACACATACAATGATAATTAAATATTTACATAATAAGTGAATTTTTAAAATATTGATTATGAATTTGTCTAAGAATTTAAATTTGAAAGTAAAAAATTTTGTAATTTGCATTATAATAAATAAATTAATTTGATTTATAAATGCGTAACATTTGCTAGTAATTTTATATTCTTTAATTTATTCCATCAATAAAATAAAAAAAACTGTCTAAATTTGAATTTTTAAAAATGATTACTGATTTGAATTAATGACGAACTATTTGCTTTTTAGTTAGTAAATTTTACCATACTAAACAGTCATTTCTTCTAAATAGTAATTTATTCTAATTTATTAGTAAAATTTTTCTAATTCAAAAGCAAAATTCAGTCACTAATTCAAATTAATAAACAATTTTACTAATTAAAATTGAGAAAGTAATTTTTTTTATGTTTTCAATAATAAAATAAAACGAAAACATTCAGACAAAGATTCATATTTTATTGTATTTTTGTTTAAACCACTCGGACGTTAAAGAATATATTATTATTTTATATTTTCACTTCTTTCATAAGTGATATAAAAATTATTATTTACAAAACTGAAACAATTTAAAGAAGTTCTCGCAAGTCTTTAAATTAGAAAAATTTTCAAATATCATGTTCTATTTTGAAACCATTTCACGAAACGATTTGACCTTAAATATATATATATAAAAAAGTTCAGAATAGCTTTTTTCGAACGTATATATATATTTAGAAAAACGACAATTTTTCCTATAGCTTTCGCACTTATCCAAAGGTTCTTAACGTGTCCCTATCGTTAAGACGGATACTGAAATCCGATGAAAGAAACGATCTGTGAGAAAAATTGTCGTGAAGAAAGAAAAAAATAAGGGGAAAAAATAAGCAGAATAAGACGGCTCCACTGGTTAAAGTAAAGACAACAATGCTTTTGTGAAGAGTTCAAATTGCAATATAATGGAAATCTCTCATACCCCTTTTTTTTGTAAAAACGCTTTTATATATATTGTGTATACATTTTCCTTCCTTTCATTCATATAACGATGTTTTTTCTAAAGTAAAGAAAAATTCACACATTTGGTAATTATTGTTAACAATAAAAAAATAAAGGAGTGAATGATAATTTTTCATTTCTATATCATCAACAATGTGGGAATTTATAAACTACTTTTCATTCAACAATAGAAAAGAGAAATTTTCTCATTGATGTACAAAAAATAAATAAAAAAAAAATTATTAAAATATTTACCATATTTTCATAAATCATTGAATATACTAATTAGTATCATAATTTTGGAAAATATATATTTACAGAAAATATGAATCAGTAAAAATGTTTACCAATTCAAAAAGGGTTGAAATAAAAATTTAATTTTGTTCTTCCCTGATTTCCGGCCAAAATTTTGACATTTTCCATAAAAAATATTTTTTGATTTAGTCTAAAAATTATTAGATGCTCAAAAAAATGTTCAATTACATTCATTTACGAATTTTTTTTATTTAAAAAATTATTTGAAAAAATCAATAACTTCATTTTAATCTCAATTTTTATTAGAAAATTCTACAAGAATTCAATTATTTAAATCCAAAATAAATTATTATAATTGAATGTTTTTTAAATTTGGATAATTCTTATAAAGCATTTTATGAACAAATATTTAAATAATTAAATTCATTCGAGGATAATTCAACCAAAATTGTATTACAAATAATTGAAATCCAGACAAGTTTTATTATTTCTGAAAATAAATTGAATTACATATTGGGAAGAAATTTTAAAAAAAACTTGTAAATAATTGGATTCATGTGAAATTTTTATTATTTATGAAAATAATTAAATGTTTACGTGGAATTTTATTAAAATTTTTTTTTAAATAATTAAATTCTTTTGGAAAATTTTATTAAAATGTATAATAAAAGCATTCAATCAAGGAAATTTTTTTTAAAGAATTGAAATTATGCCGAGAACTTAATTAAAAATTTTTTTGAAAATACTTTTATTTCGTAAAATAATTTTATTATTTATAAAGATGTTTGACATTTTGACAAGAATTTTAAAAAAATTTCGAACTTATAATTAAATTTCTGTGAAAATTTTATTACTTTAGAAAATAATTGAACTTCTGCAATCATTTGTAATTTCTCGAAAAGTTTTTTTAAACGTATTTACCTAACTAACATTTTTCCATTATTTTTAATTATTTAAATATTTATTAAAAATGTAACTATTTTCAAAAAATTTGAATTATTACAATTTTTCAAAATTTAAAGTTCTTTAAAATTTCTAACTAAAAGATAAAGAAATCAAAAAATTGAATTGAAATTCATTCCAAAAATAAATTTATCAATTAAATAAAAAAATTAATTTAATTCATTTTAAAAATTTAATTTATACCCACTACATTAAAAATTTAAATTTTATTAAATATTCTAAAAATTTAATTTGTTCCTGTATTTTTAATAAAAATCCCTGACTTTAATCTGATTTTCCTGACCGATTGCAACCATGTTAAATTAGTGGCTGACTTTTCTTTTTGGAATTAGTAAATTTTACTAATATAAATAGTAATTTCCACTAATTTGTAAGTATAATTTTCCAATTCAAAAGTAAAAATTAATAAAATAAATAAATAACTAATAAATAACTAATAAAGTAAACATTTTTAATATTTTAGATTTAGAGAGAATTTTTTTCTTTAAAAACAAAAATGTCTAAAATTGTTTTTATATATTTATTTTTAGAGTATATAAAAGGAAAATAAAAATAGAAGTGGCAAAAGTCATAAACACGTATGGACTTTAAAGGTAAAATGGATGTAAACCGGAAATGGTGCTTCACGATAAATGATCCCTGGGCGTCCTAAAGTCATTTCCGTTTTCTATACACAAGTCTTTTAGAATTTCCACGAAGAACCGAGAGATTTACTTCTTTAAATTGCTTCTCGTATGATCGTTTCCATCTTAATTACGAGAAATGTCAATTTAACAAAGATTCACCCTATTGTTTCACATGTTTATAAAATCTAAATTATACAAAATTTCCTAAATTGAATTTTTCCTGTTTATATAGCAAAAAAAATTTTAATATTTTATTTTTATTCAAATTCACTTTTACCATTCATCATTGTAGCCAATTTACAAATGTCTGTAAATAAAATACTTTTAAATTTCTAATAAAAAAATTCTAATTTAATGCAATTTTCAATGTAATTAATTTTTAATATTATTATTATTACTATTGTAACTTGTAATTATTATTTTTATTATTATTGTGAAATTTTTCTTCGTGATTATTACTAGAATAATTTAAAAATCGTACATAATATAAACATTAATTTATTCACAAACATTTAAAAAGCAATGCCCTGTAATTAATTGCAATATTAAGAAAAAGAAAAAAAAACTTGTAAATAAAAATAATTAGGAGCAAATTTTTTATCGTTAACTGGAATCGTAAGTAATTTATATGATTATTCCCTTAAACGATAGCAGCAAATGCTTCTTAATCATGCGATTCATTGCAGAAAAATGGTTTAGCTAACAAAAAAAATTGTGTCAAACTTCTTTTGCATAATTTATATTAAAAAAAAAATAAAAAAATGAATCTTAAACTAGAATTAATTAGACGTTTGTATTACTTATTAGTTTTAAAGTCTTTACTCTTTAATTTCAATTCAATTTCGATTTAATTTTATATTCAATTTGAAAAATAAATTTTATCGAATTTTAATAATCTCTTCTCCATATTTTAAAAAATTATTGTTAATTAAAATTTTTTAAAATCCATTTATGCTGATAAGGAAAATTTTGTGTTAATAGAATTCAGTGTTCTATATATATATATATATATATATATATATATATATATATATATAGAATATTCTGAGGGTATTTATAATATTAGAGAAAAAAAAGACTCATTGCTTCGGGAGTAAATCTAAGGTGACAGATTCTATCATCAAGACTTGTCATTTCCACCTGAATAAACTAACTCATCATATTCCCTTGATTTCAGGGTTTTTACTATACAACACGTATAAAATGTAATTTCGAATGTCACACATGATTGACGAGAGTTCATTTAAGGGTCAAAACAAAAAAAATCTGGCAACCGGGAAATTAATAATTGACAAATGAGAATCGTAGATAAAAAATACTTTTTCCAAATTCTTTATAACTCGTATCTAGGGTAAATGCACCAATTACTGCGATTGCTCCAATTACTGGGATTTTTGTAAAATACTATTATTTGTCTATTATAGAGTGATATGGTATTTGAAAATGTTTGAAAAAATTATTTTCGATCTTATTCAATACAATTTGTACGTAAAGAAACACATTTAATCTATTATTATTAATTTAATTATTTAAGAACGAAAATTGCTAATCACAGTAATTATCACATTCCCATTGAATATGCATGTGCTCTAATTACTGGGAGCAACATAACCTCTAAATACACATTATTTTCATTGCAGTAATTTGCTCACAGTAATTGGCTCAATCTCCCAATAATTCAGGCATTTGATATAAGTTTTTTTATTAATTTAATTTGTTTAAATAATCAATTTTGATTATACAAATTTAAAAAAGGTTTTAATTTAATTAACATTAACTTGACTTCGTACATAATAATTCTTGAATTTTTTATTTCAAAGGCTCATTAGAACTTTAAAAAAATTCAATTATTAACTGATTGTCTAAATAATTTTCATGTTTATTAATTTCAAAAATTTCTAATAAAAATTCTCAGCAAGAATTTAAGTAAAAAATCTCACGAACAAATACAATTGTTTTTCTAGAATTTCAATAAATTCTTCAAAACAATTCAATTATATTTAGAAACAGCAAAATTCATTGCAAAAATTCAATTAATTTTAAAAAATTTGACGAAACAATTCAATTTCTTTCTTAATTTGTGATAAAATTATTTGCAAGAATTTAATTAATTTTAATATAATTTTAATGTTTAATTTTAATAATATTTATTGAAAAAATTCAATTATTTTCTGAATTTTCATTAAATTCTTCTAAACAATTCAATTAATTTTTTAAACAGTCAATTCTATCCAAAAATTCAATTATTTTTTAAATATTTATTAAATTCTTCTAAACAATTCAATTTCTTTTTTAAAAGAGTAAATTCTATCCAAAAATCCAATTAATTTTTAAAAATTAGACGAAAGAATTCAATTTTTTTAAATTTTCAATAATATTATTCAAAAAATTCTATGTCAAAAATCCAATTCTTTTAAAAAAATTTGACATAAGAATTAAATACTTTTCTTAATTCGACATAAAATTATTTGCAAAAATTTAATTAGTTTTAATCCAATTTTAATTTCATTTCGTGAAAAAATCCAATTTTTCCAATTTTTAATACTTATTGAAAAAACTCAACTATTTTTTAAATTTTCAATAAGGATTAGAAAAAATTCAATTATTTTCTAAAATTTTAATAAATTCTTCCAAACAATTCAATTATATTTATAAACAGTAAAATTCACTGCAAAAATTTAATTAATTTAAAAAAATTTGACGAAAGAATTCGACTTATTTTCAAAATTTTAATAACATTTTTCGAAAAATTCTATTATTTTCTCAATATTTATAAAATTCTTCTAAACAATTCAATTACTTTTTTAAAGAGTCAATTCTATTCGAAAATCCAATTAATTTCAAAAAAATTTCACATAAGAATTCATAATATTCTTAATTCGTCATAAAATTATCTGCAAAAATGTAATTAGTTTCAATAAAATTTTAATATAATTTCTTGAAAAAATTCCATTTTTTCCAATTTTTAATATTTGTCGAAAAAAATTCAATTATTTATACAATTGCAATAAATTTTTCGAAAAAAATTTAATTATATTTATAAATAGTAAAATTCTTTGCAAAAATTCAATTAATTAAGTATTAAAAATTAGACGAAAGAATTCAATTTTTTTCTTAACTCGTTATAAACTTATTTCCAAACATTTTACTAGTTTTATTACAATTTTAATATTATTTCATGAAAGAATTCAATTTTTTCCAATTTTTAATATTTTTTCAAAGAATTTAATTATTTTCTAAAATTTTAATAAATTGTTCGAAACAATTCAATTATATTGTTGAATAGTAAAGTTCGTCACAAAAATGTGAATAAATTTTAATACAATTTTAACAAAATTTCATTTAAGAATTTATAATATTAAAAAAATTTTTGACAATATTTTTCGAAAAAATTCAATTGTTTTCTAAAATTTTAATAAATCCATCTGGAAAATTAGTGAAATTTCCTTAATTCTGATTTAGAGAGTATAAAAATTGAAGCAATTCTATATTAATTTCAAATTTTTTAATAAAATTCTTTGCAACAATTCGAGAATTAGTTAATACATTAATACATACGTTAATTTTCAAGTTGAAAATTATTAAGAAGAAAAATTATCTATTAAAAAAAGTTACGAAACAAAACAGTAAACAACAACTAACGAAATCCCTTAAATCTGAATTAGTAGAATTCTACTAAAAAAATAGTAAAATTTTACTAATTTTTAGTAGTTTTCATGAAGGACTTTTAACCTTTCAAATTAGTAGAATATTACGAACTTTTAGTAAAATTCTACTAATATTTTAGTAATAACAATTAATAATTAATAATGTTACCTTTTAAATTAGTAGAATATTACTAACTTTTAGTAAAATTCTACTAATATTTTAGTAATAACAATTAATAATTAATAATGTTACCTTTTAAATTAGTAGAATATTACTAACTTTTAGTAAAATTCTACTAATGTTTTAGTAATAACAATTAATAATTAAAAATAATTAATAATGTTTCAGTTATTACTTTTAGTTTTATTAGTAAAATTTTACTAAATGTTAGTAGAATTATTACTAAATCATTTAGTGGAAACGACTTTTTACCATTTCATTAGTAACTTTCTACTAATTCAGATTTAGAGAGAATACAACGATTATTAATATAGGTTTTCTATCATCGCAACAAAGTATTCATTTAATGTTTTACAATAATTGAAAATAAATGAAAATTATTATTAAAAATTAAATTCCAATAAATATAATAAAAGTGTGAATAAATTTCTTTTGTTTAAAGACGAGACTGCAGCAGTACAAGCTCGTGTCTACCGAGGAGCGGTTCTATCGATAGTATCGCGGAATGGGGCATGATTGGTGGAATCGGAGGCATCGGAAGTACACAAGGTATAAATACCGGAAGTACTTATGGACTTTTTATCGAACCCGTTCCACCCCCTCCGCCTCGTAGGAGCCCTAGTCCACTTTTGAGTTCCCGAGGCGATAGGCTTAGCCTCGTTTCGCCAAATATCGGCAGAAGGGTCAAGGGGCACCGAGCAGTTATTAGTAAGTAAGAAAAAATATTCCACTCTAATAAAAGAAGAAGAAAACTGAACTATTTTATTTCTTGAAAATTCCATATTCCATTTGTCAAGAAATTTTATATTTATGTTTAGAAAATTAAAATTACAATTAAAATACAAACAAACTAGGTATTACTTAATATTACAGGAAAAAGACTTCATCTGGAACAGCAAACAATTGTCATACAGATAGTAATTAATGATATATTATTAAATTTTTCTTTTTTCAAATTTCGCGCCAATTTAGTTCTTTAAGTTTCCGCCTAGAGGTCATGAAAATTCTCTCACAAACGAAACGAAGAGAATTTCTTGGCGCGAAAATTCAAAAAGAGAAAAAAATTACTTTAGCTAAAAATAAAAAATTGACACTTTTCGATTAGATGAGAAAGTGAAAAACTTTTTTTTCTATCTTGCTAATAATAAAAATAATAATAATAATAAATAATAATATATTATTAAATTAATTTTTCTATTTTCGAATTTCGCGCCAATTTAGTTCTCTAAGTTTCCGCCTAGAGGTCATGAAAATTCTCTCACAAACGAAACGAATTAAATTTCTTGGCGCGAAAATTTAAGAAGAGAAAAAAATTACTTTAGCTAAAAATAAAAAATTGACACTTTTCGATTAGATGAGAAAGTGAAAAACTTTTTTTTCTATCTTGTTAATAATAAAAATACTAATAAAAATAATAATAAAAATAATTAATAATATATTATTAAATTAATTTTTCTTTTTTCGAATTTCGCGCCAATTTAGTTCTCTAAGTTTCCGCCTAGAAGTCATGAAAATTCTCTCACAAACGAAACGAATTAAATTTCTTGGCGCGAAAATTTAAGAAGAGAATAAAAGTAACTTTCGTTAAAAATAAAAAAGTAACACTTTTCGATTAGATGAAAAAGTAAAAACCTTTTTTTCATCTTGTTAATAATAATAATGAAAATAATAAAAATAATAATTAATAATATATTATTAAATTAATTTTTCTTCTTTCGAATTTCGCGCCAATTTAGTTCTCTAAGTTTCCGCCTAGAGGTCATGAAAACTCTCTCACAAACGAAATGAAGCGAATGTATTGGCGCGAAAATTTAAAACGAGAAAAATATTACTTTCGTTTAAAATAAAAAAATAACACTTTCTGTTTAGATGAACAAGTGAAAACCTTTTTTTCATCTTGTTAATAATAATAAAAATAATAAGCATACAAAAATGAAAATTACGATCTAAATTAATACCACAGGCAAGAATTGCATAATACATTTAAAACATTATAGACGCGGAAAAACATAAACTGAACTTGAAAGTTATATTGCCGTGATGCGTTTAAGAGTGTTAATTAATTATGAGATCATACTCTGCTTGAAGGCTCAAGCAAAGGACCCTGTTTGGGTTTACTCGTAATTTTCACGTAAAATGTTCGGTACAGTTGATGGGTTGTGTGATAAAATTGATTTACACGATACTTGCCTGCTTGACGGAAGGGAGGAATGATTAAACTCGTTGATAAACTTAAGGTTAAATCATGCTTCAAATTTGCGCTCACTTAATTAGAAACGTCACGAGAATAAATTTCACCTACTCTCCTCGCTATGTATGCATGTCTCCTAAACATATATACCTATTCGAGCATCATTCTCTCAAGCATATAATTTATTGCCAAATAAAAGGGGACTCTTCAATTTTACAATGCAAACATATTGTAAATATTATTAAAAAATTAAAAAAAAAATTTTCAAATAATTACAGGGTTGCCGAAAAAAATTAATTTCGGGTTTCCCTGACTTTTACAGACAAAATTTTGACTTTTTCACTTACCCTAAAAAATATTTTGAGTCACTTTAAAAATAATATTAAAATAAAAATAAAATAAAAATATTAAAAAGTTAAAAAGATTTTCTAAAATAATATCAGAGTTGTAACAAAAATTTAATTTTGATTCCCTAATTTCCAGACTAAATTCTTTTTTTCCTGGCCCTAAAAAATATTCTGATTCACTCTAAAAATTACTCCAACAACTAAATTACTTTAAAAATAAAAATACTTAATAAAAATGTTTATTTTTGTTTGAAAAAATTATTTGAAAACATTAATAACTTCATTTTAAAATAAATAGTTTATTATTATTATTTTTCAGTAAGAATCAAAATTTAAAAAAAAATTCAACTCCAAACCTTTTTTAAATACAATTTATATAAATATTATTATAAAATATTTTACATTATATGAATATTGTTACTGTAACTTATTCAAAATTATTTTCATTACTTCAATTTAATTATTTTCTAGAATTTTTAACTAAAATTCGTCTTTAAATCAATTCTTTTTGATAATTTTCAGAAAAAGTTCTTTCAAAATATTTCAATCCAATTGTCAATTCAATTTTACGAAATTACGATTATTCGGAAACTATTCAATTAAATTTATATTAGATTATATAAACTTCAAATAAATTCAAAAAAAATTCAGTTAAACATTTTCAAAAAGAAACTAATAATATAGAATTGTTAGTTAAAAGTATAAAAAATTTAGATTCTCAAAGACATTAATTCGAAAACTTTACAAAATTTCTTTCTTTCTAAAAATTCATGCAAGAAGTGTAGTCTATTTGATATTCAATTATAATTTAAATTTTTAACTAAGCTTCATGAAATAAAATCAAATTTTATTAGAAAATTCTACAACGATTAAATTATTTTAATACAAAAATGAATCATTTATTTAATAATTAAATTTTTTTCAAACATGAATTCTCATAAAGAAGTTTAATACCAAATTTTTAAATGATTTAATTATTTTGACGACTTTTAATAAAAATTTTATTAATAATTACATTTTTCAAGAAATTCGATTAAAATTGTATTAAAAATAATTGAAAATCTGCTACAAGTTTTATTATTCATGAGAATAATTGGATTATTCATAAAAAAGAATTTTTTTATTTAAGAAAATAATTTAATTCCAAAAAAATTTTATTATTTATAAAAATAATTCAATTATTACTAAGAAAAATTTTTAAAAATAAATAAATTGTTAAAAAAATTAGTTCTGCATAATTATTAATTAAAAATTCTACGAGAATTCAATCAATTAAATTGAAAAATAAATAATTTATTGAATAACAAAATGTTTCTTAAAATTGAAGTCTCATAAAGAATTTTACAACAAATTTTTAAATAATTGCAATTCTTCAATGAGTTTTATTATTTATATAAATAATGGAATTATTTCAAAGAAATTTATAAAAAATTTGTAAATAATTGAATTCTTGTTAAATTGTTATTATTTAAAAAAATTATGAAGTATTTGCCCAGAATTTTATTTAAAAAATATTGGAGTCTTTCGGAAAATTTTTGAATATAATTGAAATTTTGACAAGAATTTTGGAAAATTTTTGAACATAATTGAATTTCTACGATGAGATTAATTATTTATGAAAATAATTTAACTGCCAAAAAGAATTTGATTAATTTTTGAAAATGAAATTTTTATTATTTAATCGAAATTAATTAAATGTTTGCATAGAATTTTGTTAAAAATAATATTAGATTCTTTTGGAAAATGTTATTAAAACATCAGTAGATATTGAAAACAATTGAAGTAAGAAAACTTTTTGCAAATAATTGTAATTTTGCCCAGAATTTTATTAAAACTTTTGAAAATATAATTGAATTTCATAAAATAATTTTATTTCCTATTTGTAAAGATAATTGAATTTTGATTTTTTAAAAATTGTTGAACGTAATTCAATTTTTGCGTAAAATTTGTTTTCTTTTGAAAATAATTGAATTTGTGCAATCATTTCTAAATTCTCTAAAATTCAATTTCTAATTAAAATTTCTAATTAAATTCATTCAAAATTGAGATTTTATAAAATTATAAATTAAAACCTTTTGGAGTTCACGTTTTTATGAAAATTATAAATGTAACTCTTTGAAAATTCAATTCATTTTTAAATATTAAAGTAAATAAATTATTAATTAATTAATTTATAAATTATAATTTGATGGCAGTTCTTTAGAAATTAAGTTGTTTAAGAAGAAGTTTAAAAAAAATTACACGAAGAGAGAATATATATTAAATTTTGTAAAAATATTTTCAAATTGGGCAAAAAGTGCAACAAAGCGAAATATTGAAAATTCTAAACTTTAAAAATAGTTTTGTGAAATTTATTAAAGTTATATTAGAATTTAATTCATATTCTTGATATTTGATATAATTATACTAAATTTCGCATAAGTTTTTTTAAAGTTTAGTATTTTTTATATCAAAATTTTGCTTTGTCGCACTTTTTCCCCAATTTGAAAATATTTTTACAAAATTTAATATTTATTCTCTCTCCGTGTACTAAAAAAATAATTAAGACAGTAAAAATAGAAAAAATAAAAAAGTACCGTTTTATTTTCACTTTCATCTTTACACAAAGTTAGTAATTAATTCGAATTATTAAAAATTTTTACTAATTAAAATTTAGATAATAGTAAAATTGTACTTAATTATAATTGTACAATAACTTCGAACACAACAAAATTTGTTCTCGAAATAAAGTAACTGTTGAAGGTTTTTTTTTTATAAAGCGAAAAAAAGAAAATTTAATTGCAATTTATCGACGTGTGGAAAATTTAGAGCTTAGAAGGCGGTCTTCACGAAATTATTAATTAACTACTTGAATGATGCGAAAGCCTCGGGTGCATAAGCCAACTGCAATCGAATTAGTGCGACTAGTATGTATGTATATTTACTCGCTGCTCATAATTTACAAGTCTCCGCGCGCGTGTGTGTGAGTGTGTATCTGTTTGGGTAATGTTAGAAATTATGATATTCACGGCCCGTGACATTCGTGTAAGCCCTTCGTATACACTCTAGATAATATTTATATACCGTCTACGTTTGTGTGTCTGTCTGTTGCTTATTTTCTTCTCACCCTCATGAATTCTTCTTTTAACACCGAAAACAAGCATGAAACTTCAGGATTCAAGAATTATGTCCTCAATTTTATGTAACAAATCTTTTCCGCATACATAACGAACATATGTATCAAGGAATGAATTATAATATATTTTAGATTTTTTGAACTATATAAATAACTACATTAAATAACTAAATAATTTATTTTTAATAATTAAATTTAAAAAATTTTAATTTATTTTTTTTATTTCAATTTATTTGATGAATAAATTTTTTTTTTATTTAAAATTTAAATCATTTTACTAAATTTGTTATTTAGACGAATCACTATTTAGCATAATAATTAACTAGAGTGTAAGTTATAAATTATCAAACTGGTCACGAAAGTTAAAAATCTTCAACATTGATAAAGATTCGATTTAAAAATACGGACTTTAAGGACCAAAAACTAAAAATTACGGACCAACTGACAAAAATAAAATTAGGCCGAATCAAATACAAGAGAACATTTTACTTAAAACTAGAAATTCAATTTTTCATAACTATAAAACATGAAAAAATCGATAACTTCGAGTGTTCGACTCCAAGTAATCGATTTCTTCATGTTTTATAATAATTAATATTAATTAATAAAAATAATTTATAATAATTAAAATCATCAATTCAATGATTATTTTTCAGAATTTTTATCTAAAATTCTTCTTTATATCGATTACTTTTAATAATTTTCGAAAAAGTTCCTTTGACAATTTTCAAATTAATTTCTATTCAATATTTAACTTTACGAAATTTCAATTATTAGTTAAATTTTTTTATTAAATAAACATTAGAATATACAAACTGAAAATATTTTTCAAAAAACTCAATTAAACTTTTTCAAAAAAATTAATTATAAAATTCAATTATTTTTTTAAATTCACGCTATATTGCTTTTAATATTCAATGATGATCTAAAATTTTAATTGAAATTCATTTTTATGAAATAAAATTTAATTTTTATTAGAATATTTTACTAGAATTCAATTAATTAAATAAAAATAAAACGCAATTAAATAATTTATCAAAGAATTGAACGTTCCTTAAAATTCAATTTCCATAAAAACTTGTTATCAACAAATTATCAAATACTTGAATTGAGGAGCAATTTTTCAAAAGTTGATAAATCCATTTTTAAAAAAATTAAGATAAACACATATTTAAAATATTAAAATCCTTAAAAATCCATTTATCACTGTTCAATTTAAGAAAAAAAATTTATTAATAAAGAATTTTCAGTTTAAAAAATATTTTGGGCTAACCTTGATGATTTTTCATTTCTATCTTTTTATTAGAAAAAATTACCAAAACCTTTAAATTCCCTATTACAATAGAATTTAATTACAAACATAGCATTTTAAATAGAAAAAATATTAAAAAATGAATAATTTATTACAATTTTTCTACATTAAAGATAATTTTAATGGTTATGTGAGAATTGTCATTTGTTTAAATTTCTCGAAATGACAAAATTTGGATTTATCAGGTTTTGAAAACTTACTCCTCAATTGTTTTAACGAATTTTCCTAAAATTTTTTAGAATAATTACATTTTTAGAGAAATTCAATTAAAATTGAATTAAAAATAATTGAAATTCTCCATTGAATTTTATTATTTATGAAAATAATTAAATTCTTATGAAGAATTTTATTACAATTTTTCAAAAATAATTAACTTCTTGTAAAAAATTAACAAGAATTCAATTATTTTTAAAAATTTTAATAAAATTCTTGTCATAAATTAAAAATAAGAAAATTCTTAACAGATCTTTAATTGCTTTCAGAAATTTTAATAAAATTTTTCGCAAGAATTGAAATATTTTCGTAAAATAATAAAAATCTTTGCAGGGAATCAATTATTTTCAATTCAATTTATCAACAAATTTTTAAATAATTAAATTCTTTGAACGAATTTTAAGAGCCTATAGTTCAGAATGTTCAAATGAACGAAATTTATTTATTTCTTCTAAAAATTAAATTTTTATTGCAATTATTCTGCGTTACTATCTAAAAAATTATTTTTTTAATTTCTGAACTTAAAATTTCAGTTTAAAAAATTTTTTTATGATTATGATCCCCAAAGTTTTGAACGTTCAAGTGAACGAAATATTTTTTATTGAAGATAATTTAATAAATTACTAATCATAAAAAAATTTCAAAACTAAAATTTTAAGTTTACAAACTCACTAATTAATTTTTTGGATAGTGAAGCAAAATAACTGCTATAAAAATTTTATTTTTAGAAGAAATAAATAAATTTCGTTCATTTGAACGTTCAGAACTTTAGGATCTTCGAATTTTCATAAATTTTTTAAGAATTTTTTCGAGGAATTCGATTAAAATTCTTTTAAAAATAATGGAATTCCTAAAAAAAATTTTATTATTTACAAAAATAATTGAATCCCGGTAAAATTTTATTAATTATGAAAATAGTTGAATGATCGCGAAGAAATTTATAAAAAAAAATTTGATATTAATGAAATTCTTGGGAAATTTTTATTATTTTTTGAAAATAATTAAAAGTTTTTGTAAATTTTATAATGAATTTTAATAAAATTTTGGAAAATAATTGAATTTTATTGAAGAATTTTGCTATTTATTTATACAGATAATTGAAATGTTGACAATGTTTTTTAGTTTTTTTTTTTTTTTAAATATATGAATTTCGGAGAAGTATTTTAATATTTCTAAAGATAATTGAAATTTTGACAAGAATTAAAAAAAAAATTGAATTTTTGGGAAGAATTTTATTACTTTTAAAAATAATTGAATTTCTGCAATCATTTATAATTTCTCTAAAATTCTCCAAATTATATCGTACAATTTACGAACTTTTTCAGGATTTACGGAACTACTTCGAGCCCTGCTTAGTGCCTGCGACTAACGCAACATTTAATAAAATTTTTATTTTTCACTGCTACTTATTCTTATTATCGTTAAAATTACGATTAAGTGTCTGAATAATTATATAATTAGTGTCAAAACCCCAAGAAGCGAAACTGATTTTATTTATTAATAATTAAATAATAAACAAATAAATGTCAATCAATTACTAAGTAAAGAAATTCGATCGCCGATTAATTACTGAATAAAAAAATTGATTACAATCAATCACTAAATAAAAAATTGGTCCTAATAAATTGTAATTTAATAAAAAATATAGTACAATCAACTATTTTATTACCAGAATTGATTACAATCAATTATTACCTAATAAAAATTGATTTTAATAAATTACTAGTAATAAAAAAAACCAAAGACGAATACTAAAAGAATTAATTACCCAATCAATTATTAAAAACAGAATTAATTACCATTTATTTTTCAAAATATTAACTTTCAATTAATATTTGAATATAAAAATCAGGAAATTAATTACAATCGATAATGAAATATGTCGATATTGAAAAATGATTTCAATTCTATATTGGGAATATTATTTCGTTACTCGAAAGTTAGTTCGACGTGTTATATATTAATATTGAAATACGATGCGGAAGAACTGTTAACTGAAGGACATCCTGAGATGAAACTTATTCATGTAACCGATGTAACTTTAGAGTTGGGAAACCAGATCAATCATCAAAGACTCGTGCGATAGTCAACGAAAGTCTCTTCGCAGTTCACACACAAAGTCAATAGAATATAATCAAGTTGACCAATAGGATTCATTTTACAGAAAGTACATTTAAATTGGGACACCACCAGTGCCAATATGTATATATATATATATATATATATATATATATATATATATATATATATATATATACAAAGACTTTCGATTTTAAATTGAAGCTATTTTTGATTGGTAAACTTCCGATGGGAAAAATTGGAAAACTTTTCAAAGCCTCGTCTGATTTCATTAAAGAACGTTTTTAATTGTAAATATTAATTTTAATTACGAAAACACTGATAATTGTATGCAAAAAATATTCATTGATTAAGAATTACCAATAATTTTTTTTCCATCTTTTTACTTTCGTTAAGAAGCAATCCTCAAGTTCCGAATGTTCAAATATTTATTTGAAGAAATGTTTATTTCTTCTTCAAAGTAAATTTTTATTATTACAATAAATTTGCTTATTATTATCAAAAAAAAAGTAATTAAGTTTCTACAGAGAAAATTAAATTTCATTAAATTTTCAATTCAATTAATTTTAAATATGCCCCTAAAATTTTGAACTTCTTACTTTTTTTAAAATTTTTATTTTCTGTAAAAGAAAACATAGTTAATAAAAAATATTTCGTTTATTTGAACATTAAAAACAAGTGAATCATTAAAGAAGGTTTGTCTTTAAAAGAAATCATGAAAATTTTTTATTAATCTTTAAAAAGTCATTCAATGCCACATCTTTTAATTACCATTCACTCGAGTTGAGGAAATTTCTTTTTTAATAGATCGTACATTTTCTAAAGCAAATATAGTAAAAGCAATATGAATATATTTCTCTTATATTGAGATATATTTTATTTTATCTTCTATTTTATTTTCTATTTCAAAATCCAAATACCTAGATTGATTTTTTCCAATAAGAGTATAAAAGAAAACTATAAAAATTAAAGTCGAAAAAATGAATTTAGATTTCGATTTAAATTTTGAATTATTTGTACTGTATTATATGAAAACTGAACTAAAGATATTTAAATTGTTTCATATAAATGACGAAAACATATTCTCTTAGGAATAATATTTTCATTTGAAAGTTTCGAAAATGTACAAATTTACCAGCTTTAAAGTTAAATTGCACTTTGCGTGTTTTTAATCTAAATAGATTATGTACATATCTGTATATGTTCATATATGCAGGACAAAATTTCAACGTGATTACAAACGTTTTCCGATATTTTATCATGAAAAAATAAACAATCGTAATTTTTATTACACGCATTCAATATGCAAAAACGTTTATTATTTTTAAAGACTTTTTCTTCTCAAATAATACTCTATTTTGTGAATTATTGAAAAAAAACTTTTTTCAATTCTTGCCCTAATTGAAAACAATGGAAATTGTTACAAATAATTTTAAATAAAATATTGTAATTCTTTTTTTCATTTTCACTAATTTTGTAAATATGTATTAAATACAAAAAATAGACTTATTTGAAAGTAGAAAGTTTTCTAAATAACAATATACGCAGCAATGTAAATAAATTTTAAAATCGTTCACAATTACAATTCTATATTTGTATTTAAAGTTATATCGTCATTTACTTGGACAATATAATTACTGGAAGCAGTGCGAGAGAATTTTTGAAAAACAATTGCAAATCTCATTAAATTTTGTGCCGCGTACATTTTAACAAAAGCTGTAACATGTACAAAATGAAATAATATGATTAAACACTATTCAAAACAGAAATAATCAGAATTATTTCCATTACATTTCGCACAAAATTTTAAGTAAAAGCAAAAACGAAAGCATTTCTATTAGAATTCATTCAAATATATTTGATAGCTTTCAATTTTAATCCGGACAGAATTTCTTCTTTTAAAGTCAAAATTAATGTTTCATCAGCGCACTTATTTCAAAAAAAAAAAAAAATTTGCAATCTCTACAAAATAGAACATTTTTATTAAATCCTTTCAAAGAGAAAATAAGTTTAAATAAAAAATATCCCTGAATCAATCTCTAAATTCGAATGAGTAAAATTCTACTAAAAAATAGTAAAATTTAATTATTTATTAATAATTTTAACTAACGACTTTTCTTTTATTTCATTTTATTTTACTAATTATTAATAAAATATTACTAATTTTTTTAAGCAAAATTTCAATAATTAAATTTCACTTGCTAGTAAAATTATTACTAAACCATTTGGTGGAGGATCACTTTTCATCATTTTTATTAGTATAACTTTTAATTAATTCAGATTTAGAGAGCAAAAATCTTGTACTCTCTAAATTTAAATTAGTAAAAATGTTTACTAATTTGAATTAGTGACTGACTTTCTGCTTATAAATTAGTAAAGTTTACTAAATAAATAGTACTGTCTAATAATTTATTTAAATTTACTAAAGTTTAAAATTTACTAAAGTTTAAAATTTATTAAAGTTTACTAAAAAAAATAGTAATTTCTACTAATTGATTAGTAAAATTTACTAATTTAAAAGCAAAAAGTCAGTCACTAAATCAAATTAGATAACATTTTTACTAATTCAGATTTAGGAAGTAACAAAAAAATTGTGTTATATAAAAAAAGAAATAATCTTAATTAATGTTTTGATTTTCTTTAAAAAATTCTTTAGCTGAACAAAAATTCCCCTTAAAATTTGCAACCCGAAATGCATCAATGCTTAAGACAGATTTTTTTACCAATTATTATTATTATTATTATTATTATTATTATTATTATTATTATTATTATTATTATTTAAATGAGAAAGAAGCTCTCAATTTTCCGAATCAATGTAATAAATAATTAAATTTCTTAAATTAATCTCTATAAGCTCATGAGCTTCATATGTATCGACAGTACAGCTGCCCTAATACAGAAAGCTGCTTAATTTGAAAAATATTTTCGAAATTATTTAATAATTTCAAAATTATTATTATTAATAATATTATTATTATTTATTACCATTATTATTTTAATTATTACTATTATTATCATTTAATATTTGACTACCGAATGATAAATTCGCTTTCTATAAATTATTATTATTATTATTATTATTATTATTATTATTATTATTATTATTATTATTATTATTATTATTCCACTATTTTTAAGCACTATTATTAATATTACTATTTTTATAGTTTTTATTATTAATATTATTTTAACCTAAAAAAATCTATAAAATTTTACTAGAATGTTTAATTTTTATTTTAATTAACAAAATGGTATAATATTTGCTTCAAATACTGAATTTATAGGTTCACTAATGAAATTTACTTGATTCAAATAAAACGGTTGTTTGAGTCAAATAAAAATTTTTTCCAGTGTACAAAATATTTACTAGAATTTATGATTTATTTAATTTACTAGAATTCTATAGAAATATTTTATTTACTAAAATTTAATTTTTATTCGAATTTATTAGAACATAATCATATAATTTTTCATTTTTATACTACTTTACTTAAATTTTTTTTTATTATTATTATTTATTAAATTATTTCATTTAAGGGCATTTGAACCATTATGACGTCAGTTATAAAAAAACATTCTTTACACAAATTGTGACGTCTTAATACTCCGAATACCCTTAAATTACAAACTTCAATTTAAATTAATTTTAAATTTAAAATTATTATAAATTTACTAGAAAATTTACTAGAATTAAAAATTACTAATGTAAAAAATAAAATAAAATTTAAAAAAATGTTTAATTCTTAATAACATTTTTTAAATCAAATTTAATTAAAAAACAAAAAGTGAAAAATGATTTTACAGAATCATTCCAAGTAAAACTACATTATTCGTACATTATACACAAATTTTGTTACATAAAATATTTTTTTACCTCACAGTGATTAATTTACAAATTAATTAATCAAAAAGAAGTGATTCATTTTTTGTTCATTAAAAATTATTTCCTCGTCAAAATATAAATATTTCAAAAAATTGCAAATAGAGGAAAAAAAATTAGAAAATTTTTTTCTACATTTTCTACAAATTTTCTATAGTTTTTCTACATATTCTTTTATAGAATATATTTCTTCTAGGGCAATATATACATTCACTTTTCGAGTCAAGTAGAATTTTATCATCGTCTACATATACATTTGTGATTCGTGGAGAGATTTCAGCGGCAGGTGAACATCGAGCCAATCATCTTTTGCTCTTTGTTTACTCGTCAGTTCAGTCGGTAACATGAATCGTGAGAGGATACCACGCGTCGGAACGGTATCCCCTTTAAAAGAATTTTTTTAACCAAAAGAAATAATATTTAAACAAGAAAAAAACAACAAGTTTACAAAAATTCTCAAAATTTTTCCCTCTTTTCACTGTGAAAAAATTTCTCCAAAAAAAAATTTAAACTAAATCACAACTTAAAACAATTGTTCACGAATGTAAATTCTAACTATATACAATCTTATCGGTACCGCGATCATGTAGATATATTATATTAAAACCGGACGTAAACGAACTTTAACCGACAGCAAAAAAAAAAAATAAATAAAAACAGTGTCAAAAAAAAGCCAAAAAATTAACACAAGTCCTGTAATTTTTGTTAGTCAAGTTATTTTTATACATAAAAAAAGTGTCCTTTTTTTTCTTTTGATGTGAAGGAAAAATTCTGTGATAAAAAGTAACGTGCTCAATGTATAAGATTTCTAATTGTATGTTAATTCTTTTTTTTATAATATATATTATTATAAATGTGAAAAAATGTATCAACTGATAATCAAGTGAAACAATTCATATAAATAGTGAAAGTGTTAAATTTTTTGATAATGCCAATCAACAGTTAATCAAAAGGTATTTGGGAATTTTTTTTTAAAGTAATTTTTGTCTTAATTATTTCCAGTTGGTAAATTTTTAACTATATAATATATATAATATATACGTAAAGGAACGTTGTCCTTTCAATCCTGAAACATATATTATATATACCTTCTCTTTCGGACGCCTACCCAAACCACGGTTTTATTTACTCCTTTTTTATCAGTTCACTATACACCAACTTCCAACACTGCATTCTTCAAATTCATCTCCAAGATTTGTTTTATTTTCAAAATTATTTCAGAGTTCAAAAAATATATTCTATATCTATGTTTGAAAATATTTTTGTTTTATTAATAAAAAAAAAATTATCAACATTAGAAAAAGTATTTTCATATTTGATTAAAAATTTGTTTTTTTATTTACAGCAATTAAAAAGGAATTGTTAATGACTATTCTATAATATTGTAACTATTTTATTATTATTATTATTATTATTATTATTATTATTATTATTATTATTATTATTATTATTATTATTATTATTATTATTATTATTATTATTATTATTTTAATGTATTATTTTATTATACTATTTATTTTTTGTTATTATAATTATTTTCTTATATATATTATTACCATTTTTTTATTTTATTTATAACCCTTTCCTTTGTTTAAAAACTAAATCCTAATTTCATTAAAAGAAATAGAAATTCTTTGAAAAGTTACTTTCAAACTTTTCGGATTGTAATATAGCTTTGGATATAAGTTGAGGAAAAGTTGTAATTCAATTTCTTCTTCTTCTTAAATAATAAAAAAAAAACGAACAGTTTGAAAAATTATAAACGTTTTTATTGTCTTGAGATGCTTTATATCAAACGGAAAATACCCGACGAAACTTATGCAAGTTATTTAAACATAATTCCTAGAAGTATTTTAATTATTCATGTCTTGCGATCAGTACAAAGTGAATATGATTCAACTACTCCGTTAAACAATGAATCCCAACATTCCTGTGCATAATTTTTTTACAATAAACTCGTGACAATTTTCCCTGAAATGACTATTTATCCCAAAAAAGAAGTGCAAAAAAGTACTTAATAAACAAAAAAATTGCAAATATTGAAAACTAAACTCTGCAATTAGATATTAAATCAAACAATTTACTCCCGAGTAAATGTTGGCTATTTAATAAATGTAGTAAACATCTTTTGATGATTGATGTACTTTTAATGATTGTCGTACAATTTAATGAATTTTTTACCTTGTAGACGAAGGAATGAATTTTTAATCATGCAGACAAACGAATGAATTTTTTATCTTGGACAGAGTCAAATGAATTTGTCTATAGAATATGTAACCTAATGCCAAACTAAATAGGAGAATAAGTACAATTCAAACTATTTGAAACTATAAAAAAATAAATAATATTAATAATAATAATAATAATAATAATAATAATAATAATAATACGTCGGGTTTTATTAATAATATTTTATATAAATATTTTGCCTTGGAATTTAAACAAGAATTTTTTTTTGTATTTGGATCTAAAATCGAAATCACCAAAATAATTGTCGGAATTATGTAGAAAATATTTATAAAATCCTAAAAATGCGAATCATTAATCTAATTCTGATTTAGTAAAAATTTCAGACACTTATTTACTGTAGTACGAACTTTTACTCATTTTTTATAGTAATTTTTCACTAAAAACATTAGTAAAAAAAAATTGGAACTATACTAAGTGGAAAAGTATTAAAAACTACAAATTAGTGATTGATACTAATTTTTTTTACTAATGTTTACTATTTTTAGTAAAATTTTCACTAATTTCACTAATACATACGTGAAATTAAGTAAACAATGTTGCAAAGGAATAAATTGCATACGAAACCAGAAAAAAAATTTTTACATTACTTTTATGTTGTACAATTTAAACTGCTTGAAATTTTCGCATATTTATTTTTACTATTTCCGAAATAAATATTACTATTTTCAGAGTTAATTCTACCACTATAAAAGTTAATTTTACTATTATTATTAGTTTTCAATAGAATTAATTTTACAATAATAATTAATAATAATTTATATGGAAAAAAGTAACTTTTACCATACTTTTATAGTAAAACCTAAACTGTCACTGAACTTCTACGAATTTCTGCTTTATAATTTTTACTAACTTCGGAGTAAAAGTTGACACATTCAAAGTAAATTTTTGTAAAAATTTTTAAAATGTAAAATGAATTTTAGACAAAGCAAAATTTACTCCAAAAGTATAGTAAAAGTTGCAAAGCAAAAATGCGTAGAACTTTTAAACAGTTTAAGTTCTAATTTTTCTAAATAGTAAAAGATACCCTACATTTATTTCGCTGTAGAATTTAATTTAACTTAATTTAAATTAACTTAATTTAATTAAATTTAACTTAATTTAATTAAATTTAACTTAATTTAATTAAATTTAACTTAATTTAACTTGATTTGATTTAATTTGATTTAATTTGATTTGATTTAATTTGATTTAATTTAAAAATTTTATTTTATTTAATTTAATTCTGCTCTCGAAAACTTTCCTCCCATCTATAAAGTTAGTTACCATTTTCGATAAAAATTTCAAAGGAAAAAAAAATAAATAAAATTTACTTGCAAACTTTTATAGTAAAATCTACTCGGAAAAATATAGCAAAAATTGCTAAAAAAAATGCATTGCCAAATGATGTAATCATTGATCTCATTAAAGAAAAAGAGCTTACAAAGAACAATGATTCGTGAAGTCATTGTTGAAGATTCTTTATAAAGCTTTCAAAGATTTGAGAAGTGGACAAGATCCCTTAAACATTGGATGAGTGCAATGCAAGTCGCCAAATCGTTTTACGAAAAACCGGTTTCCGCATGTGCAGTGCAAGACATTTTATAAAGAAGCGCTTCTGTGATCAGCTATATAGAAATGTACTAAATATATATAAATATATAGGTATATACTATCTATACTTAGAAAAGGAGCACTTTAATCGAATTTCAAAAGCCACATTTTCAATTTTAAATCGAATAAAAAGCAAAAAAAAAAAGAAGAAATAGACGAATTTTTCTACAAAAAATTCTTCTACATGAAAAAAGCAAAAAAACGAGGATTACAACCATTTTATCAATATATTTTGGATATGTTTGATATAAACCATATTTCTTTTGAGCAAACCTCGTATATTCTGGATTCGAAAAGGAAATTTCTCACATTTTTAGTGGTAGTTCTATAAACGAGAAAATTTTATCAGACTCGACTCGGATTATGTCCCTAAAAGTTTCGAACGTTAAAGTAAATGTATGAACGTCGATATTTTTGTTACTATTTAATTTGTATTTTATCTAAAAATATCAGAGTGCGGGGTAAAAAGTTACTTTTTAATTTTTATTACATAAAAATTTAATTTAATTTAATTTAATTTAATTTAATTTTTATTTTTATTCTATAAAATGGTAATTAATTTTTCCTCTAACTATTAATGAAAGTTTACAGTGAAAAAAAAATTTATTTGATTCAAATAACCGATTATTTGTCTATAATCAAATAAATATTTACTTGAATCCAATAATTTGTCTATAATCAAATAAATATTTACTTGAATCCAATAATTTTTATTTGAATCAAATAAATTGTATTTGAATCAAATATTTCAGTATTTGAAGCAAGTACTAATTAATTGATTCAAATAAAAATTATTTGATTCAAGTAAATATTTATTTGATTATAGACAAATAATCGGTTATTTGAATCAAATTAATTTTTTTTCAGTGTAGTTATTAAGCTTCAAAATTCTAGTTGGAAATTGTTTGTAACCAAAAAAAAATCCGTAGTTATAAGAGTTTTCCGAAAACACTACAAGTGGTTTTTTTACCCCACTTGGTGCGGCGAAAAGACACTTTGCTATTTTGGCAAAATATTATGTTACGAATTTTACTATTTTTATACACTTCTTTTATTTGCATGAGAAATAAATAATTTTCAAGAGTTTTTAGCAATTAAAATTGTATGTTAAGTTATTTTTACCAATTTTCGATTCACAGTCCTCGTAATGTCTTTAATAAAAATGCAATAAAAACAATAATATATACTCTCTAAATTTGAATGACTAAAAATAACTATTTATTACTATAATTTTACTAATTCAAAAGCAAAAAGTCAGTCACTAATTCAAATTAGTAACAATTTTTACTAATTCAAATTTAGAGAGTAGATACAACACACAAAGTGGAAACGGTTTTGAAAAAACTCAAATGACTTTTTTGCCCCACTCTATAATTTATTAAAATAATAATTGATCTTAAATTAATTTTAATTTACGATTTTTTTTTAATTCACTTTTCTAAAACTAAAGTCAGTAGTGATATTTAACAGAGAATCAAATTATTGTATCCTCACGATTTCAATTAGTCAAATTCCATTGGAAATCAGTTTAATTGGCAACCCAAAAGTTTCGAAGTTTCAAATGAACGATGATTGTTTTGATAATTTCCGTAAATTTCAATTTTATTAGAAAATACTTTTTGAGTAATAAGAAGAAATTAATTCTCAACACGAAATAAATATTTAATTTTTTCGATTATAGTTATTTTTGAAAATAGAGATTTTAACTATACGGATAGAAAATTCATATATTTAAAGATTTGAAATTTTAGAAACATTTTTAATGAATGAATGGTCAGTCGTGTTTTTCCGATTGGCCAATTAAAAAATAACTGAAATTTGTTACATACGTCACTGAAATTTTCAGGCATTTTTTAATTGGTCAATCAGTAAAACACAACTGATATTGCAGAAAACTTTCACTGAATTAAAATGGAAATTCACTGATATTTTGGTCATTTCTAAATTCTAACTAATTTTCAGTAAAATTTCAGTGAATTTCTTCTATAAATTTATATTAGTAAAAATGCTGATTAATTTGAATTAGTGAGTGACTTTTAGCTTTTTAATTAGTAAACTTCACTAATAGATTAATAGGAATTAATATTTCTTAGGATCTAATTATACTAAAAATACTAAAATATTTACTAATTCAAAAGCAAAAAATCCGTTGTGAATACAAATTATCAAACATTTTTAAGTCTAAAAATTTGCTCTCAAAATGGTTTTGTATTTTTTAGTTTTAAAATAAAATTTCCATTCATTTACATACGGGAAAAAGTGTTTCACAAATGTCTGACAGTTTGTTTAATTTTGTCTAGAATATTTTAACGAATATTTATTTTAAGGAATATTAGCAAAAAATTTGTTGTGTCAATTTGATCCAATTTATTATCACTTTGACACCATAAAAAAAGTGAGTCAGTTAAATAACCATAAAACTGTACATAAAAAACATTTTTGCTAAAACATCGATCCACTCAAAAATAAACTGTTAAAAAAAATATAAAAAATTTATGTAAAAGTAAAAATTTTCCACTCCTGTAAAAAATTGTTCCAGACAAGTTTCATTAAAATCGAAAAGTGCAAATTAAAAATTTATCATATTCACAGCTTTTCAACTTACTTCACTCTCAGATGATAATAATAGAAAAAAGTTAAAATACCTATTTGGATTAAATCACAAAAATAATCTTGTCAAAATCCCTTTTCTTTTTTTTTCATTTTTCATTTCAAACTCAGTAAAAAATTCACTTACTCCCAGTGACATAATTATCAAAATTAGCTGAAATTAATTTTATAAAAAGTTTCCCAATTTCAAACAAGCAAATGCAAAAAAAAAACAGAAAAAAATCTTTGAGAAGTTTTCTAAAAGTTTTAATTAAAAGAACCTTATTTTTTTCCAAATAAAGGTTCCTTTTATATATACACAAAATCCTAGAGCAGAATTTCGCAATCTTAATTCTAATTACTGAAAATTGCACAGAGATTTTAATTATATGGCGTATTTGAAATCGGATTTTCAAAAAAAAAAGAAAAGAAAACAATTGCCCACTGCATGCAAATAAGAAATTGATTAAAAAAGTTTTTAACTCCAAAACAAAATAAAAAGTTTAGAACTTTCCTTCTGTTTAAAAATTTTTGTCGCAAAATAATTATCCAATTTATTAATTATTTACAAACTATACATGAAAGAAAAGGATTCATTCAGTGGCCGTATATATAGCGTAGGTCATGTATACTACTATACATTCTATTCGTTCGAAACGACCTAAATAGATTTTACACCGCTCTCTAAATAAAAGTGAAAGTTTCAATGTACATCGTTTGTAGAACTTTTCCTCAAATCAAATATAAATGTGATTTTTTTTAATTTAAAGCCAAGTTATTTTTTAATTATAACCAACCTTTTTTTTATGCTACTATTTAATCTACTGTAGCAAAAAAAACAAAAAAAAAGAAACAAAAAGAAGAAAAAAGAACAAAAAAGGAATGCTTATACACTAACGGTTTATTTACCAAGAGACAAAAAATTAGACACATATATCTAATATAAGTGCATATAAAATTCAACAATGGCTATTTGATGAGTGATTAATTTGCAAAATTTTCATAAAATTGTAAAGTAATGAAAAATTGTCAATCAATTTTTAAATAATTGCTTTTTCCAGTATAATGAATATACATGTTGAGTAAATGAGGGCATTAATCGAACAAATCCTCAAAGTCGAGATATGCATCACTACCTTGGAATTACGTAACTTGATTATGCAAATTCATATATAGCAGGGTCAAACAATATTATTTTTACGTGGGACACTACCGAAAATATATCCTCCAATTTTTATTTTAATTCGCATATGATAATTTGACAAAATAGAAGTTTTACGCTTTATGAACGATATTCAAAATTATTACCCGCTTTTAAGTGCGGTAGTAAAAAATTTGCTCTAATTAAAATTATGATTTAAATTATAACGCCCTTTGAACAGTATTTTATTTTTTATATTATAATTTTAATTATGTTAATTAGTAATTTTCGAGATAAATATAATGTTTTCTGCTCCAATTATCTTATTTTTTTGTTTTTCAATATTTTTTATTAATATTGTTCAATTAAATTAATTATTGTTAAATTAAATATCAATCTTCCACCTTCTTTACTCCGATAATCTGTTTGGAGCTTGAAGTTAGTTCTTTAGTTTGCTATTTTTGATTCTTAATTTTTTTGAAAATTTCTCTTTCAAAATGTTTTGAACTTTGAAATTAACAAAACTGTAATTTAATGTTTTCTAAATTAAATAATTAATTAATCAAAATTTTCTGACGAGAAAAATCAATATTTTCAAAACAAACAACTGAACAGAATTTTCTAAAAAGTTTTTAATTTAATTTTTACGAGGAATTTAACTAAAATTGAAAATAATTAAATTGTTTTAAGGAATTCTTTCAAAATTGATGAAAATAATTAATTTTCTTTGGAAGAATTTTGTTCATTTTCTAGTACATAATTGAATTCCTAAATAGAACTTTATTATTTATGAAATTCTTAATTGAATTGCTTCGAAGATTTTTACTAATTTTGGTGATAATTTAATCTTTTCCAAGAATTTCTTTTTTACAAAAATAATTGAATTCAATAGATAAATTAAATTATAATTTTCAAATTATTTAAATTGTTTTTTCTCTTTTATTTTATTTTTTATTTATTATTTATTTATTACCTATTTATTTCTTATTAAATTTCATTAGAATTTCTTAAAAAAATATATATTCTTTCGAAGAATATTTTTAGAAATTCTTTAAATAATTTAATTTTTCCAAAGAATTTTGTTACTTATGAAAATAATTGAATTTTTACAAAGATTTTTACTAAAATTTGCGACAATAATTTAATCCTTTTGAAAAAATTCATTTTTTTCAAGAATAATTGAATTCTATTGATAAATTTTATTACAATTTTTCAACGTATTTGAATTGTTTGGAAGAATTATATGAAAAATTTTTTAAAATTAAATTTTTTCAAGGAATTTAATTAAAATTATTGTATTAAAAATACTTCAAATTCTTATGAACAATAATTTCGTCAGAATTTTCAAAAACAATACAATTTTTTCGAAAAATATTATTGAAAATTTAAAAAAAATTAATTTTCCTAAAGAATTTTATTAAAACTTTTGCAAATGATAATTAGATAATTAGTTAAAAAATAAATCTTTTTTAATTTCGAATCTAAAATTATTAGAAAACGGAATTCTTTCAAAAAATTAGATTATTTTCAAAAAAAAATTGAATTCCTGCGCAAAGAATTTTGTCATTTATGAAAAAAATTTAATGTTTTCGAAGATTTTTACTTAAAATTTTGACAATAATTGAATTACAGAGAAGAATTTTAATTTTTACGAAAATAGTTTAATTCTTGAGATAAATTTTTAATCGCATAATTCATGAAATTATTTGAATTGTCAGGAAAATTTTTCTTTAAATTTTTAAATATTAGAAAAAGAAATTATATTATTTACAAAAATAATTTAATTCCTGCTAAGAATTTTGTTATTTATGAAAAAAATTAAATGTTTTCGAAGATTTTTACTCATATATTTGACAATAATTTAATTCCAGAGAAGAATTTTATTTTTTGCGAAAATATTGTTTAATTATTGGGATAATTTTTTAATCATAATAATTCATGAAATTATTTGAATTTTTTGGAAAATTTTTCTTAAAATTTTTATATATCATTAAATTTTTTCGAGGAAGTATTGAAAATTGTATTAAAAACAATTGATATTCCGTAAGGAATATTTCAAAATCTTTAAAAATAATTGAAATTTTTTCTGTACTTAAATTGTATTTCACATAATTGACTTCGTGTGAATAATTTTTTTTATAAAAGTAATACTTGGATTCTTGCAAAGAAGTTCATGGAAATTTTTGAAAAGAATAAATTAGAATTAATTACAGTAATTATGTGAATTTTTACAATTTTGAATCTGAAATTATTAAAAACCCAAAATTGATATTTAAAACAAAAAAGTTTTGTAATTTAAGCAATAAGAAATTCCGTACCGCATTTTCTACTTATTCAATATTTTTTTTATATTATTCCTAAAGAATAGTTATTTATAAATTTCATTTCATTCTAAATTCTCTTTATTCAAATCTTTTTTTTTCTCCATTTATATATTCTTTCTAGTCCAAACAAATTAAAAAAAAACAAATAACCTGTAATTTACGTCTATTTTTTAAAAATAAATAAATTATCACATTTTGTCATCGGGGTGGCAAGTATAGTAATTTTTAATAAAGAGACATTTCTCCCCCGAGCATAAAAGTAGTATGTACATAGAAGAATTTCCGCACAAGGGCCGGAAGTTCGATAATCTCTCGTTGCATTTTTTTTAAATCTGGATAAAGGTGAAAAGAGTGCAAAAACTTAAATATAAAAATATAAAATTCAGGTCAACCTGCTTTACGTGTTGTGATGAAAGAAAAAAAATATATAACCAAGGATTTGTGGTATGAATTCTCATGGCTCTCGTAAGAAAAAATATACACTCCACGTCAAAAAAAAAAAAAAAAAAAATTAATAATTAAATTTCCCACAAGTATTTTTCTTGCAAAATTATAAAATAGAAAATAAAAAAAATGTCTAATACAAAATAATTCTTTTTTGGATATGTCTCTTGTTTTAAAAATACATTTCCAAAAATAAACGATTGAGTCCGAAATTTTCAATACAGATATAAAAAAAAATTATTTCTGTTCATTTTTTATTTACCAAAAAAAAATATCTACAAAACTTTTTTCACACAACATTTCCTTGCTTTGTGACCTGAAAAGTATACTTTTATATATATATATATATATATATATATATAAAAAAAAGACTGATGAAAGTGATACATCTTCAATCATAAAGCTCTTTTCGCCATATAAATGTATATATCCTTTTGTGTATAAATAAAAAAAAAGGATATAACATTTCTTTATATACCCCACACTCACGCTTCGAGCGCACAAATGACATATCCCATTTAAAAGATACACTAAACTTTTCTCTCATGTGATATTATCATTATCGCAATTTTCCCTTTTTTTAAAAGAAAATAAATAAAAAGTATACCTTACGCAATGACCGTGTAGCATATCAAGTCACTTATTATCATCTCTTTATTTAACGAGCTTTCGCGCAAAATTGTTCCACCTAGATGCCTCTCAACTATAATAATATATACAAATGATACATTTTTCAGATATTTTTTTTTTATTTTTTTAATATATATATATATATAAAAGAAAAAAAAGGGCAATGCAATGTTGGTCGGAAATTTGGATTGAAAACCGGCTTAACGTACTGCTGCATAAATGAAAACTGTTTTGTATTTGTCAGAGTGTGTGTCTTGTATACAAAAAAACATACAGACACACACATGCATATAGAGACTTAAATAATGTCGGAACTTCCGGCCCTATTAATGTCTGCCTTGCCGGAATATAAAATTTATTCAACGTATATTTTCAAAGCATGCATATGTGTCATACACGTAGACAGTTGTGATTCCATTATCAAAATAATTTCTTTTCAAATACTCCTCTTCGAATTGTAATTATTTGCAATTATTTGATACTATTGTATATTATTGAAATAATAATTATTATTATCATATAAAAATATTTATAATAATAATAATTATTATCATATAAAAATATTTTTAATAATAATTATTATTATTATCATATAAAAATATTTATAATAATAATAATTATTATTAATATTCTATTTAAATAATAATTATTTATTCTAATTTTCTTAATCTTTAGAAAAAATGTTCACTAATTTGAATTAGTTACTAATTTTTTTAGTTTTTAATTATTAAATTTCATTAATAAATAGTAATTTCTAATAATTTATTGGCAGAATTTACTAATTCAAAAGCAAAAAGTCAGTAACTAATTCAAATTAGTAAACATTTTTTACTGATTAAAATTTAAAGAAACAATTTAGAGAATAATAGTAGTAATAATAATAATGTTGGTAGCAATAATAATTTCTTTTTAAATATTTTCAATTTTAAAATTAATGAATTTAAAATATTTAATTTGTGAAAAGAATTTTTACAAAAAATTTAAAAATAATTAAATATATTTAAAACATTTAATAATTATTTTAATGCTTTTTAAAATAGTGCATTTTTTCAAACCTATTTTTAATTAAAAATTTTGAAATTTAACAGTTGCTTAATGAATTTTATTTCAATTTTTAGAAAATGTGTTTTAAATTTTTAAATATAATGTAGGTTAAAAATCTTTGAATTTTTGCAAAGAATTTAATCGAAAAATTTGAAAATAATTGAATTTCCTCGAAAAATTATATTATTTATGAAAACAATTGAATTCTTGCAAAGAATTTTATAACAAAATGTAATAATAATTAAATTATTTTGAAGAGTTTTTTAATTTTTTTTTTAAATAATAGACTTTCTTAATTATTTTGGAATAAAACTTTTGAAAGTAATTGAATTTTATAAAGATTTTAATTCTAGTTTTATTTTAAATAATGGAGTTCATTAATAATTGAAATTTAAGACTTGTTTAATAAATTTCAAAAATTTTTTGACAAATAAATATTTAATTTTTGAATGTAATGTACAAAAAATCGTTTAATTTTTGCAATGAATTTAATAAAAAAAATTTGGAAATATCTGCATTTCCTCGAAAAATTATAGTACTTATGAAAATAATTGAATTATAGCAAAAAAATTGTATAAAAAAATTTGAAAATATTTAAATTCTTTTCAAGAATTACATAAAATTTATTTTTTTTTTGAATAATAGTAATAAATTTAATTAATATTTTATTTTAATAATAAAAATAAATGTATTTAACTTATTTCAATAAATAACAATTAAATAATTAATAATTAATAATAAAAATATTAATAATTATTAATAATAATATTATTTTTTTTGGTAATAGTAGTTTCTTCCGTATTTTAAATAAAAAATTTTGAAAGTAATTGAATTTTATGAAGAATTTAATTCTAGTTTTTTTTAAATAATCTATTTCACTAATAATCAAAATTTAATACCCGTTTAATAAATTTTTTCAAAATTTTAGAAAATGTGTTTTCAATTTTTAAATATAATGAATTAAAAATCGTTAGGTTTTTGCAAAGAATTTAATAACAAAATTTGAAAATTATTGAATTTCTTTGAAAAATTTTATTAAAATTTTTGGAAATCTTAATTAAATTCTTTAAAAGAATTCCTTTAATTTTTTTTTTTTTTGAAATAATGGAATTTTTTTAATACTTTTAATAAAAAATGAAATAAATTTAATTTTATGACGAATTTCTTTAAAGTTTTTTAAATAATCCCGTTTGTCAATAATTTAAATTAAACATTAAATTATTGAAATCTATTAGAATTTTTAAAATAATTTAATTCAATCAAGGAATTTTATTGAATATTTAAATATTAAAAAAATTGAATTCTTTCAAAGAATGTAGATGCTATTAAAAGTTCTGATAAAAATTAAGTTTTTTCAAAAATTTTCTTTCACTTTTTTTTTAAATATAATCAATCTTTGTCAATAACTAGTAATTAAAAATTTTACTATTCAATTTTACTAAAATTATTGATAGCAAATTAAATTCGTTTAAAAAATATTATTAGACTTCTTTGTAAAAAATTAAATTCTTTTGAATAATAAATTTCTCTTTATTGAAAAAAATTAAAATCTTTTGAAGAATAAATTTCTTTTTTTGGAAAAAAAGGAATTTTTTTTATAATTTTTTTTTTTTGAAAATTTTCAAAATAATAGAATTAAACAAGGAATTTTTTTCATTTCTTTAAAATAATTGAGTTTATTAAAAACTGTAATTAAAAATTTGTTTATTTAATTTTTTGAAAATTGTATTGAGAATAATTAAATTTTTGTAAAGAATTTTATTATTTATAAAAATAATAATAATATTAATTATTAATACATTTTTTTCTAAAGATTATTAACGTTTTCATACGTTTTTTCTCTGAATTAAAAATATTTAGGCAGCCGTAAACAACAATTAAAGAAGAAACAAAATCAAAATTAGGTTAAACGAAAAATAGGACAAACAAAATTCGCGTCAGATTTCAAAATTAAATTACTCTCAACATTATATTACCAAGTGTTCCAATTAACATGTTAAATTTTACACTTCACATAATGTGAATGTTAAAATTAACAATGCACATTTAATTCTCCAAGTTGCGATGCTCATCATGATAAAATCATGATATCCACGATTGATACATATATATATATTTACGATTTTATTTATGTTAATGTTATTCTTAATGGAAGCAGTAAAAGGAAGAGAAAAAAATACCACTAAATATTCATTTTCATCGCACGTATATGAAATATGTACACAAGCAATTTACAGTAAAAGGAGCATTTCTTATATGGGAAATATTTAGTCAGAGAGAACCCTTCTTCCTGTCTTCAAGCAGAAAATAAATTATATTGTGAGAAAGGGGCGGCACCTGTCACACACTCGCAATATATAGAGGGTGAACTGAATCAAAAATACAAAGGAAGAAAAAAAAATGTACATCACTGCACAATATATAGTTCATTAAAAGGGAAATAATTTTTCTAAATGATTATTTACAGGTTCATTGAATTCTTTTCTTTGAAATCTATTCTTTGAATATTCAACTAAATTTGATATTTTTAATTTGAAAAAATATAAATAAATGAATATGAATAAGAAAATACTGCGAGAGGGGTAAATAAAGGGCCCATTATTACCCTAGGACAAGAATAAAGGCCTAACAAGCAAAGTTCCTTTTTATACCACCCACTTACATTGATAAACCTAAATTTTTTTTCTTTTTGATAAACATTTTTTTCGAACCATCCTTTTTTGTTTCATTCATTTTTATTAGTTTCTAATCCTCGCGAATATCGAAGGATTTCATGAACTGTCAGGTTTGTGAGTAATGTGTATGCATTGAAAATATCTAAAACAGAGAGGTCACACAATACATATCAGGTACACTGTAAAAAAAAGGAGTTAAATTTTAACTCCCCAGGGGATTCTATAAAAGTCGCACCCACTAGGGAGTTAATGCCAGAGGAGTTAAATAAAGAGAGTTAAAATTTAACTCCCAAATGCTAACTCCTCATGGAAAAATAACTCGCACGGGTGTTGAATGAAGGGAGTTAATAAATTAACTCTCTTTTGGAGTTAATTTTTAACTCTAAAAATTTAACTCCCAACTCCCGAGTCCGTTAACTCCCTAAATTTTTTACAGTGTATGGTATATTGAGATGAATGCAAAGCAGGTGTCCCTTTTTACCTGACCTCCACTATAATACTCGGACCACGTGTTAAATAGGTTCAAATAATATAAAGCACAATACAACCCAAACGTGCACAAGACAAACCTACAACAGTTGTCTGCACGTGACTTAAAGAAAAGAGTTCAACATTATAATTTAAAAAAAAGAGAAACTGAATACAGAATTTTTAATTTTTACCAATTTCACAAAAATCTAAAGGTTTACTTTTACAAAAAAAACGTTATAGGTTTTTCTAAAAACCTATAAGTCAGAAAACTATAACAATAACCCTTATGAAAGATTATTTCAAACCACTATTGCATTCTGCTGTTGATTATTCAAAAATATTCCACAAGGAAAAAACAAAGTTTCCTTATTGCAAGAAGTTTGTTGTACCATCTTATGTATCGAATTTAAAATCAATATACAGACATTTGATAGAATTACTCACAAAATGATTTTTCGAAATAAAAATAAAAAAAAAACAATATTGTCAAACTATATAGAATTTTAGAGAAATCCCCGAGGAAATAACGGAGGGTAAAATGTGTTGACCTGAAAAGCAAGAGGAGGTAAAATATAGAATTTCAGCTAGTATAGGAAATAGTGATACTTGTTTATACAAAGATTGGAACTGAAAAGTCTGCACACGTAAATCCTTCTCTTTATATCTAAACATTTCACCGAGTATTTTGCACATTTTGCCGAGCATTTTCGCTCACTTATTACATTCAATGGACGAGCATAAAGAGAGTGAGAGGAGTAATGCTAAAAATAGTATGAATGGTGTAAATTCGCCCACAATAAGGGAAGAATTTACATCATAACAGTTAATATACGGCCCTGAATTTAACGAAATTCATGCTCACCTGCCACTATGCACCTCTGTCATGCCCTGGTGCCTATGCCATAGCACAGCTGTTACAAGTCCTCAGTCAGTGTGCTTCCGTCCATTAGAAAGGATCTTTTCAAATACGAAATTGCACATCGTTTAACGCTATTTATTAAATTTTTTTGCGATATCTTCACTGGAAATCAATTTCTCCTGGAGCGCGGTAGTGTCGCGGCAAAAAAGTGTTCAGTGAACCTCATCAAAGGCCAACGAACCACATTGATTTTGGTCAAAATTGCATTTTTCATAATCTAATAATTTATAATTCTAATCGAAGTGCATCATTTTTAGTGCAGTTCTCTGCTCGCAAGGTGCTCGCAAGGTGCTCTCAAAATGACAATACAGTGCAAAAAATTAATTCTAATCCAAGTAGACAATTTTAAATGCATTTTTCCTAAACAAAGTGATCTAAAAATGACAATACAGGTGAAAAGAGATGTCTCTGCAAAAAAGTAAGATGTATGATTCTTGTATGAAAGAAAAATACTTTGCTTTGACCCATTAGTAAGTTAATAAAAAAAATTAATAAGTACTAAAAAATACTAATAAAAACAATATTAAAAACGAAAAATTGTAAAAACTACAAACAATTTGAATCCGTAACGAAAACACTAAGAACAATAATAATAAAAAAGCCCACAAACAACGGACAATGTGAATCCGTAACAAAAATGGTACATTTTACAACCACAATGCTTTTTACGTTGATGGACATATAAATCAAGTGTTTTGATTACACACATGTGTCACCAGTGTCATGCACCTCACATCAGTCAAAGAATGTGTTAAAGCAATTCTAATCTCCATTACGATTATAAAAAAAAACAAACAAGAATTATTTAGAAACATTAAATTAGAGAAGAAAATTTCTGTTTGAAATTGTGCAAAGTTGTAAAGGACTAAAGGACAGGAAAAAAAATTATAGAGAGATGTAAAAAGAATATAATCAACGATAGCCATCGCAAGTTTTTTCCGCTAAAATGGATTTCACCTTTATTACATCGAGAGAAGAACGCGAGTAAAAAGGTAAAGGAAAAACTTTGAAAACATTTTCTTTTGACAGCATTATAATGGATAGCACAACGTGAAGAAGTACGTCTTCACCTGTTGTGTATGTATATATACGTACATGAAAAACAAATTTTCTTGATTCAATTTACCAACAGTACCCTACTCTACTTTACTCTCGTTATAAAATATTCCCTGCCCCAACAAATTTTCTTGTAAAATATGTTTATTATTTTGAGCTATTGTAAATCAATTTTAAAATCAATAAAATTCATAGTTCTTTTCTAAGATGTTGAATTGAGACAAAAAACGTATCCAAATAGTTGCAAAGCAACTTTGCAAATTTTGGTTGAATCAGCCAAATAAATCCATTGCTATAAATAATTTCTTTGGTTCTATACAAAAGATTTGGTCCAGTTCACCGAATTCTTTATTCAAACGCTTTTATTAAACTGAACGAAATTTTCAATTAAATCAAATAAATATCTATTTACAATTACAGTAATTAAAATTAATTGAAAACAAACAAAAACTATGCGATCCGAAAGTTCTAAATGTCCAATTGAACGAAATTTTTGTAAAAAAAGTAAATTCTTCAAAGCAAATTTTTATCACAATAATTTTGTGTCACAATAAAAAATGATTAATTTTAAAGTTTGTAAATGTAAGACTAAAGTTTCTAACTTTAATAAAATTCTCAAAAAAATTCTAATAAAATTAAATATAAATTAATAGAAATCAATTTTATTTTTTCTATTCTACTCGCAGTTGCTTCTACACGGGCAAGTGATACTATAATACTTCATCTAAAACATCTCATTAACGAGCAATTTTTCATGCCCTCTAGGCGGGAATTTACAGAATTATAATGGCGCGAAAATCAAATTTTTAAAAACGATAAAGCGAAAGCAATTAAAAATACCTCTTGAAATATTTGCTAAAGTAACTAAATTAACAACAAAAGTTATTTTCAATAAAATGTTTTTAGTGTTTTTAATAAAATGTTTTAACACAGCTAAAATAACTAAATACACATTTTTTTTAAACAACAAAAATAGTTATTTTAGTAAAATTATTTCAAAACATTTAATTAATAATTATTTGTGACGCGCTCCGAAGAAAGGTACCTAAGAAGCAAACGAATTATAGGTTAGGATCGTGTTAGATTTCTCTTGATTAAAAGTTTATTTTTAATTGTTTCAATTTGAAACTAATTTTTATTGAATATTTTAGATTTAATGAAGACTTGAAGATCAATAATTTTATACTAATAATTGATTTTCTTTCTGCATTTTTACTTGAAAAATTAAAAACATAACCTCAAATTTTTTGCTTCTTAGGTACCTTTCTTCGGAGCGCGTCACATTTATTAATTATTACTCAATTATTATTATTATTATTATTATTACTGATTAATTATTAATCAAGTAATATTAAAATTAATTAATTATTAATCAAATAATATTAAAATTAATTATTAATCAAGTAATACTAAAATTAATTAATTATTAATCAAATAATATTAAAATTAATTAATTATTGATCAAATAATATTGAAAAAAATCAGTTCTAATTCCAATATTATTAATATGAATTAATTATGATTTTGATACGATTGAAACTAATTAATTTTGAATCCAATATTGTTAATTTAATTGATAAAATTACAAATTTGAAATAGAATGACAAATACAATTACAAAAAAATTGCATTTCAGATACAAATCAGCTTTAAATTTAAATATTGGTTCAATATTCACTAAAGGTTTCAATCATGAATAAGAATTATCAAACAAGGTGCCAGGAAGGACATTTATTTTATTAATGATAATATTTTTACTACAAGTAATAATATTATCAAAATTATGGATAATATTCCAAATATAATTATTTACCCCATAAATATAAAATTAATCTCAAACGCAGCTAAATCTCTGTCTAGTGTATCTCGTTAACGAGTGAATTTCCATGCCACCTAGGCGGGAATTAACAGAATTACAATGGCGCGAAATTCAAACTTCAAAAAAAAAGTATAAAGCGAAATCAAGTAAAAATAACAAAATTAACAATTAGAGTTACTTTTAATAAAATAATTTAAAAAAAAAGTATAAAGCGAAATCAAGTAAAAATAACAAAATTAACAATTAGAGTTACTTTTAATAAAATAATTTTAAAAAAAAAGTATAAAGCGAAATCAAGTAAAAATAACGAAATTAACAATTAGAGTTACTTTTAATAAAATAATTCTAATATTTTTACCCAAACAGCACCGAAAATTTTCTGAAAGTTGGCATTAACTTGACTGCAACTTCTCGAATCCTTACAGTTGCAATTAAGTTAAATTTCATCTTTGAGAAAACTTTCGGTTTATGTGATTAACAAAATGACGCTAAAGTTCGAAAAATTAAGAAATAAATTAAATAAATGTTCGCATTAATTTTATTGTGTTTTATTGTGTTTTATTGTGTTTATTTATAGAAATTTAGACTTTCTCCTCATGACAATTAACAACTATATACATATCTATGAATCCTTAATTCAATATTATTGGAATTAATTAATTATCAAGAATAGAATAGTTGTTATAAGTGTATAAAAGAGTAACAAGAATGAGATGTGGGATAGTAAAATTACCGCACAAAAAATACCACTCCCTTATTTCAATAATTAATCATTAGCATACAAATAAGACCGAGAATAAAAATTACAGGAACCAGCTTGCAAGTGAAATTTGTCATGACAGATTTTTTCGTATTCTACAAAAAAAAAATGTCCTATAATGAAAATTGTGCCGTATAGATGCGCGAGCCTTGAAATTAATTAGCATCATGTGCACGATATGTATATGAAATGTGGTCATAAATGAAGTTACGAAGTGGAATATTAAAGGATATATGAAGAGCGCGATTGTATAATATATATATATGAGACTGACACACCTACGCAATAGCATTTACGGGGGTTGGTCACACTAGAATATTATTACTTGGAAATCATTACGAAGTGTACAAGTTTCTCATCAGATCGCCGCAAAAAAATAACTATCGATTCAATAATGAGAGCTGATTAATCATCTACATTGCATACAATTTGCTTTATATTTTTCTCTCTGAATTATATGAATGTCATGTTTCTTGATGATCGTTTAGTGAAAAGAAAAATTTTCTCAATCAATATTTTTTAAAAATAATTTTTCTTCTTCTAAATCAGTAAACTTTGCTAACATACTACAAACATACTGCAGAAAATAATGTAAATTTCAACTCCTTTGTTTTAACTCTCAAATGGATGCTACTTTTATATAGAATCCCCTGGGGAGTTAATAATTAATTTCCTTTTTCTCCAGTGCAAGTCAATTTAGTAATTCAAATAAATAAACAGTTTTACTAACAATTCTTTCTGTCTTAACTAATTTTACTGACTTTTGCATCCAATTGTAATTATATAAATTAATTTTTAAATTTATTAAAGGTTACTATTGAAAGGTAATAATAAAAAGGTAAAAATAAAAAGAATTTACATAAAATATTCATAAAGAGAGTAATCCAGAGTGACCAATAATAATAAGCTTTATGAAAAAGTTTTCTTTTGTCAAAATAGTTTCACTGATTTCATATCAAATATATATATATATAATACATATTATTGTTCTGCAAAGTTCTTGGCCCTTTACCAATCGAAATTTGATAAATTATTCAAAGTAATCGATCCTCCAACTACCTGTATACATATATGTTGGTCAACTCTTGAGTTAATGGTATATAGAGAGGCGATTCACCTCTATCATTTGTGATTACTACTACCTTATATGTATTGAAATAATTCAGGACAAAAGATAAAAAGAATTTTACGTGTATATGAATTACGGTTGAATGTCACGGTTCTATAATGGTGGGGAGGGGAAAAAAAATTCAATGACCCTTGAATCAAACCAAATGTCAAGGCAAAATTCGCTTCATCACATCATTAGTCACGTTTTTTCCCTTCAAATTGGATAAATTGGTACATGATGGAAAATACTTCAATTTCGAAGAGAAAAGATTATTTGAAAATTTACTATTATAGAATAAAATATTATTTTTCTAACCGCGTACAAAAAAAAAAATCAATACCATTTTTCTGTACAATTGAAAGCTAATTTTGGATAATTCGACTTTTTACTCTGCAAATTATTTCAACTATCTATTTGGCAATGGAAAAAATAAAAATGTTTGTGCAAAATAATACAGATTAAAGGCAATAAATATGTTTCTAGTTCGAAAGATTCAAGTTAGTGAAATAGATAAAACAATTTTTTAAAGAATTTCCTCGGCAATTTTTGTTGGATAACCAATGAACTTTTTCTACTTTTTCTCTTGTTTTCTATTTCGTAAAATAATCCGAGTCTAAATTAAAATCTAAAATTTGACTCTTTTATATTTAAATTAATTTTCATAAAAATTTGCACTGTTTTTTTAGAATTATCAAATTGATGATAAATTGGATAAAATTGATGTCAAAAATTTGGATCAATTTTTTATTCAATCCATATTTTTTGTATCAATTAGTTGCAATTTGATACTATTATGTTAAATTAAACACAGAAAAATATAAATTCAGTTGAAACATGTAAAATTATTAACTCACAGTAATCCTTTCCTGAATCCTTCCAATCATGATTTTTACAGCTAGTAGAATTGTTTTCTGTTTTGAATTTCCCTTCTTAGTGGTTGATCTAAAAATAAAAGAAAAACTTTTTGTTTTCTATATCAAATTATCATACAAGCTTACATGATAATTAAAAATAATCCTATAAATAAATAAATAAATATAGTAATCCTATAAATATGAATGCAATGCTGAAAATATTCCCAGCACCATTGTGAGAAAACCATTTCCTTTATTTTGAATTTTTGAAAGTAACTTTCAATGTTAGAATTTAACTTTTTCATGTGGAAAGAACAAAACATCAAAAGTTCAACATCAAAAGTGCTTCAAAACTTATATAAGGAAGTTATTGTTCTCGGGCAAAGTTTAATTATTATACATCAAAGAGTAATGTTGCTTTTAGTACTTCACGATTTTAGATTTTTAACAAAAAGAAATAATAATAATACACCAGCCAGCATATTGTTAAATTTCGTCAAATTTATTTTTTTACCCTCTCACAAAAGAAGCGAGATTAAAAATTTTTTTCACAAAAAGAAACCCATAAAATATTGCATTTTTTACGCTCAACGATTCTAGTAAATATTTCAATAGAAATTTAAACAAACTATAATATATATTTATTTATATTATTATATTTATCATCCTTCAAATCTAAACGAGACACATTACAGTTTATATACAAATAGAGCCAATTTCAGTTTCAATATATCTCTGATCGAAATAATTTCATATAATATATAATATATATATATATATATATATATATATAGATATATAATATTGTGCTGGTTCAAATGGTACAGAATTTGGTGTACAACCACAGAATACTCTCAGCAAACTTGGTCGGTGAGCATTCATTGAAATAGAGGGAATCGCGACTATGCAGATTCCAGCAACACTCCAGGTCAGGTGATATGCTCTGATAGGGTTCGAGCATGTCATTTGAAACATTCATCTGTTAATTGATCCAATAAATTCACGAAAGGACTAAATTCTGGGGCATTATCGATAATTTACGCGCCCGATATCAATAAACCAAGATGTTGACAAATTTACCCCGATTATATTATAATTACAGGCAACTATTTATTACCAAAACATAAGAAGTCGTCAAAATTACTAATGATCAGTAAAGTATACTTAAATTGTCGAAATACAATTTAAAACTATTTCTAAATACTTTCGAGAACGAAATGGTACAGGAAACCCACTCGATGTTTGTGTTTACAACACTCGAAACTGATTTTATCAAAATTATAGGATTTCACATTCATTCTTTTTGCCTCCAAATTTGTGAAATTTAAAATATAGAAAGGAACAATGGCAATTGGATTGTTACTTCAATATTGTAATTACGTGCCAATTTTAACTAATTTATGAACTTAATTACCATGCATGGAAAAGCGGAGAAATAATTTATTTTGTTACGGCAATTATATGCCTTTTTAATTTCATCTCTAATTGATAGTACTATAAACAAAGCTTCAATTTTATAAACATTTAGGAATCAATTAATGTTTTGATAGAATTTCGAAAAAGAGAGTTTATAAAATCAAGAAAAAGGAAACTAATAACGGTGATAATGATGATGATGATGATAATGATGATTGTACAAAAATCTATTTACGTATTTGATGTATCTTACGTATTTCACGTGTGAAATTTCATAACAACGAACAATGGACACGGAAACGCTATATTTGAGCGAAATGGAGGTTCAGCACTTATCTATATATACATACATAACCAAAGGAAAATACATTATTCTACAAGCACTACCTCTCGGTGAGATAAAACGTCTTTTAAAAATCCTCCAAGAAATCTCATAAAACCTCTGACGTACCTATCATGCTTGTTGTTTTATACACTGTAGGGATTGCTTTTATCATGGGATGTGTGTTGAAAGGCAGAAAGATTTGAGAACAACTCAAAATAATGTGGTAAATACCCTTTTCGTATATTCTGAAAATTGTTGCAAGCCTCTGGTATTTGCCGTTTACAATATTTTCCGATTTGGGTTCATTTTTGCAAAGAAATGTTTTCAAAATTTACGAAAAGCTCATCTATACTTCTCACTGTTAACTGAAGTGTAATAAGAGTATCAAATTACAACAAATTGTACAACAAACTTATGGATATAGTTACAAATTTTCAAAAAGCTTACCCATACTTCTCACTGTTAACTAAAGAGTATCAAATTACAACAAATTGATACCAAAATTAAGGATAAAGTTATAAATTAATTATCATTTTTGGTATCAATTTCGATACATTTTGTTAAAAATATTTAACTCTTGAGGAAAATTTAGATTTTCGTCTCTTTTTTTTGAAAATATCGACAAAAATTTCCGTTTGTTTGAACATTCTAAACTTTTATGTGGAACATCGGATATTTCCGTAAAGCAAAGTTTTACTTTGTAAATACAGTAAAAGTTGGTAATATAGTAAAAGTTACTTAATTCCTTTAGTCATGTGCAGTGGATAAAAATCAATGTTTTTGAATCTGAAAAACAGAATTCAGAACATTCCGTTTCTTTAGCATATAAAACGTATAAAGTATATAAATTTAAATCGAATTATAATTTTAAGGAGCCACAAATCAAAAATTTTGCTCTTTCTCTCCTCATTTAAAGTTTTTGAGAACTTTAAAGTATATATCAAGCCAATATAAAACGTGTTGGATCAAAGAAGAAAGAAGTGGAACATTTCTAAGCATAGAAAATTTTCTCGCAGTGAATAAGATTTTTAAAAAGAAAAAAGCTTTCTCATCTATAACGCGAAATGAACATTGAATGGAAACCAAAAAACAAAATTGTTATATGTATAAATCGTTTTTAAAATAAACCCTCTTTCTATAATGATTTCTCAAAATTTAACAGAGGAGAAAAAAAATTACACATTTCAAACAATTCCGTACCTAAAGCACTAATTTGAACTAAAAAATATATTTGTGTTGGAAGGATGCAAATTTGTCTGAGAGGCAATATTTATTTGTTTCCGAATTAAAATTTCATTTAAAACAAATAATACAAATAAGCTGTTTATTCAGATCATTTTTATTTTATTCAATAAATTATTTGTAACAGCTAAAATTTATTCCAACCAAATAAAATTTACGTGTAACAAATAAATTTCTATCAGCCTGCAAATATTCCGATTCTCTAGACATGATATAGTAAATATTTACTCTTTCGGAAGAAAAATATAAAATAAAAACAAGAAAAATGAATTTCCTCTTACATAAACACGTAGAAAAAGTAAAAGTAAATTAAAAAGTGTGTACACCTTAATTAACAATATAGAAATCTTATTTATATTTAAAACAATTACGGCAATCAACGTCGTTAATGAAATTTTTAGACTGAGAAAATTGTATGGAAGGTGTTGTGTAATTGGAAATGAAGTGGAAGTTTGAAGGTGCGCTGGTTTTATAGAGGAATATTCTTGAAAACCTAACTTTCATAAGGCAAGTTCACTTCTAAAGTATCTAATTATCATGCACTAATTACCTTCTTTGATGAACTAAAGATTAAAAGAATGTCTCGACTATTTTTAATCAATATTTGTCATAAATTAATTGATCTTAATACTAAAACTAAAGTAAATTTCCTCTTGACTTAAATTGAAGAAAAGCAAAATAAAGGCTCTTTCGTAGATTAAGTTTATTGAAAATAGGTACAAAAAAACAAAAATTAATTAGAATTTTAATTAATATTATTATTTAATAAAATTATTTTAATATTTTTAAGTAACAACTAGTTAATTACTAGTTTACTAATATTTGTCAAAACTAAATTTATCAAAATAAAAAAACGTAAATAAGTTTTCTCTATAAACTAGAGATGAGAAGAGAAGAAAGTCAGATTCACAGATAAAACATTAAGAATTTAAAAAATTGAAGAACAAAAATTTGTCATTTTTCAAAATAACGGAATGACATCACAGATATAAAAATATCTTTATTCTTTATATTTTTACGTGCGCCCTCAATAAAAATCAAATCAACAGACAGAATATCCAATTTAGTAAGTTTTTCTATTTGAAGAATTAAATTATTAAATTGTAAATCATTATCCTAAATACTTGTCACAATTCTACGACACTAATTTTTAACTAAAGATAACTAATAATTAGTTATCTTTAGTTAAAAATTAGTGTCGTACAATGTAAAATTAAAATTATTTTAATTAAAACGTAACATTGTACTTTTGACAGGAATTAGTCTAAAATTTAAATATTCGTCTAAAATTACTCATGGTGTTCCAGTCACGAAAAAGAATTTTCAAACATGATATAAAAAATGAAATTATTTTTATTTATAAAAACAAATGTGACGCGAAGTGAAGAAAGGGACCTTAGAAGCAAATAACTTTAAGGTTCTGTTATAGCTTTAATTTTTTCTTGTTTGACAGTTTCTTGTGACTTATTGCAAATTAAAAACAGTTTTTATTCAATAGTTTAGTTGTAGTGAAGACTTAAATATTAATGAATACAATTGCCAGTTGATTCTTTTTTTGTATTTTTATTTAAAAAAATTACAGACATAAACTACAATTTTTTTTTATTCTAATGTCCCTTCCTTCAGATTTAGGTCACAAATTATTGCGGTTAGTAATAATAATTATAATTAGTAATAATATTATATCTCAAGATTATTAAAAATATTATTTCAGCAATTTAAATTATTGCTGATAGTAATAATAGTAATAATAATAATAATAATAATAATAATAATAATAATAATAATAATAATAATAATAATAATAATAATAATAATAATAATAATAATAATAATATAAATAATAATAATAATCACAATAATAATTACAATTAGCAATAATATTAATTCTCAAGATTATTAAAAATATTATTACGAATATAATTATTTGTCCTAAAAATATCAAACTAATCGTAATAGCTGCTAAAACTTCGTTTACTTTATCTCGTTAACGAGAGAGTTTTCATGCCATCTAGGCGGAAATTTACGGAATGTAATGGCGCGAAATTCAAATTTTAAAAAACAGTAAAGCGAAACAAGGTAAAAATAATTCTTGAACTATTTGCTAAAGCAAGTAAATTAACAAGAATAGTTATTATTTATTAATTAATTAACCTTATTTAATAAAATATTTTCACTATTGTTAATCCTTTAAGTGCCGTGTCAAAAATCCAACGGCAAAAATCTTTGCCATCGGTACTTAAAGAGATAGTAAACAATTAGTTATTAATTACTGAGTATCTGACGTAAATCTTCTTAACCCACTTGATAAATTTACCGAACGAAAAATATTAGTTATAAATAATTTTCTCTAAAAACTACAGAATCGAAGAAAAGAGAAAATTCTCTTAAAAAAGTCATCTCACAGATGAAATCTATTAAAGAAAGAAAAAAAATTCAAGAAAAAAAACCCTGTAATTTTCCAAAATAACGGAATGACATCACAGACATAAAAATATCATTTTATATTTTTACGTGCGCCCTTAATAAAAATCTAATAATAAAAAAGAATATCCAAGTTAGAGAGTGTTTAGCGAAAATTTGTTGACCGATCACGTCAGTAGACGATCGTAAAGCCACACGAACTATAAAATTCTCCTTAACCTCCCTTGGGAAATGGAAAAAATTCAATTCCAATTAAGAAACAATAATAATGCCCATTTTAATACAAAAAAAAAATGACTTTTCTCCTCTCCTTTTGTTCATCCAGAAGACATGTTTCAAATTGCATGTCACTATATATAGATGAAATGGGAAATTTCTAATTACATGTATAGCGTGTATATTATGTGTCTACCTTTGCCAAAACTTGTATAAGTACCCTAGAACTTGATGCACTTGAAACTAAGTAGATATATAGTTTCCACAATCATGTATACAAGTGTTGTAATCATCACATGACGAAATTCTCTGTGGACTATATATACTCGTCAGTATATGTATATATCTATATATAGAGAGAGCGAATATATACGAACTAGTGAATATAACCATTGCTGATGGTGCACTATCGACTGACACTTCAATTCTAAGAGATGTTGTGGCCTAATTGGATAACCTGGGAATAACGTGATACACACAGTTTCTCGAGTTGATTTCAAATTCTATTTTGCACTCTCGAATAAATTACCGATAGGGGGGAAAAAATTCCATTTTCAATATTCAATTACATATAGACATGTATTATTCAAAAAAGAGCATTTTATTGAATAATTGAATAATTGAATAATACGAAATATCTCCGGAGAAAAATTTTCTATATACTATATATATACATTTTCTCCAACCACATACAAAACGGTCAAATATCGATATATGTGCACTGGAATTTCTCTCTTTGATCTATGTAAAGAAATTCTCTTTTTTGTTCAATACAATTTCATATCGAATTCTGTAATATTGATAATTAAAAATATTTTCCAATTTTCATTTTAAAAATATTTTTTATTAAATACTTGATATTCCCAACATTTATGAACATTGAAAGAAGAAATATTTTACACATGCAGAGAACAATTGTTAAAATTTGAATTGAGTTAAAATATGATAGCAATATTTTACTAATATATCCACATTTTATTCACTAAAAAAATTAATTGCAATTTCATATTTTTAAGTATACAGTATATTTTCCCTTCTACGTTATGTCAAAACAATTAAAATTTTTGGTTACTAATTAAAATTGTAAAATTTGATTATTCTCGTAGTTACTTGTTTACTAATAATCAGTTATTTTTATTTTCTTATAATATAATTTTTTTCATGATAATTTTATTTATAATTTATCTCTGAAGTTATGAAGGTACTAATGAACGAGTACGATATTTACGAAGTTGAAGTCCACAACGTTTATCAAATAAAAAAAATTTATTTAATTCATCGAAATATTATTTTTAATTTAATATTTAATTATGAAATAACTAATATCAAAATATAAATATCAAACTTTTTTCTAAATATTTTTGTGTCAATATTGCAGCGTCATTTTTAATTAATTTACTTAGTGAATAATTTTTTTTTCGTTGATCAAACGTTGTGGACTATAACTTGGTGATATTTTAATTATATTTTTCCTTTCTCATTTTATTAAAAAATTATTTTTTAAGTAAATAAATGTTTAATTTACATTATTTTTTCAGTCTGGTAATTTTTAAATAATTTTGTTCATTTTGACGTTCAAAACCTTACCAGGCTTTTAATATACATTTATTTTTAACGCATTCATAAAGGAAAAGTCAAAAACACTTTAAGAAAACAATCAGTTATTGTTAACAACTCAGATTTAAAAAGAAATATATTTTTAGAATTAAAAAATAATTGAATGATAATAATAATAAATTAACATAAATTAACATAAAATTGTTTCAAAACATTTATTTTTCTAATTTGTTAATCAAGAAACATTTTTAATAAATTCGCATTAATTAAAAATTACTAACTGTTAGAAAAATTCAGGCTAATTTTTTTCTTTAGCAATTAGTAAAAAATAACTTATTATTAGTGTTGGACCTAATTATTTATTAGTTAACAAATTGAATTATTGTTACAAAGAATAAATATATTTGTAAAAAAATAAAGTTTACTAGCAACTATCTAACTATTAGTAGAAAATAGCTACTTATCAGCAGACAATAACTAATTATTAGTAAAAATATCTAATTAATTATGAAAAATAACTAACCATTGTAGGAAATAACTACTTTTTAGTAAAAAATAACAAATTATTGAAGGAAATAACTAATCATTAGTAGGAAAAACTAATTATTGTAGGAAATAACTAATTAGTAGTAGGAAAAACGTAATTATTAGAAAGAAGTAACTAATTATTAGTAGGAAAACTAATTATTGTAAGAAATAACTAATTATTAGTAGGAAAAACGTAATTATTGTAGGAAATAACTAATTAGTAGTAGGAAAAACGTAATTATTAGAAAGAAGTAACTAATTATTAGTAGGAAAAACTAATTATTGTAGGAAATAACCAATGAGTAGTAGGAAAAACAAATTATTGTAGGAAATAACCAATTATTAGTAGGAAAACTAATTATAAATAGAAAATAACTAATTAACAGTAAATCTATAAGAAAACGATAAAATCTTCCCAAATTGAATTAGTCATCAAAATTTTTGTAATGTTAACATAACCTAAAAATGAATTTAAATATTAATTATTAGCCATCATTAGCTATTTAATTAGTCCACAATATTTGTTCTACAATCTTTTAAATCAGTTGTCCGATTTTTTACCATAAAATTAGTTATTTTTAACTAATTAAAGTTTAGAGAATTGTAGAAATCTACAAAAAATGAAAATTTAATTTAAAAAAATATTTATTCTACTAAATTATATTTATTGTAAACTTTGCATCCTTCACCATTGTACTTTTTTAGAAAATAAATTTGTCTATATAATTAAATTTTGCTAATAAAATTCAAGGACTGAGTTTATCATTCGTTTTGAACTTCAAACAAAGATTAACAATAAAATTGGACTTTATAATGGAACTATTCTTGAAACCGTACTATATAAGGTCTAAGAACTCTCACCAAGCCTGCAACCAGACATACACAGAGGTACAATAAAAGAAGAGAACTTTTCTCTCTTTATACTACTTGAGATCAAGAAAATAAAATTTAACACACTTATGAAACATAGAATTTTCTAAATAAAAAGAAAAAAAATTGAAAAAGACTATCTTTAAATATTATTTAACTTATAAAAGTGGGACAATAAAATTTTTTACTTAAAATATCAAAAAATAAAATTTTTTCTGATTTTTAGTGACTCAACTTTTCTTTCTATTTCAATCGGATAATTTTTTTTTTTAGTTTTTTTTTATCAATTTCTTCGCAATAATTTAAATATTATCATAAGCAATAAAATTTTTGCAGGGATTCAATTATTTTCGTAAATAATAAAATTCTTTTATAAAAATTCAATTTTTTATAAGTAATAAAATTAATTACAAAATTTACATTATTTTTAATATAATTTTAATGCAAATTTCTCAAAAGAAATAAATATTTTTCAAAATTTTATTAAAATTGGTCCAAAAAATTCAATTATTTTAAAATTTCTTGATAGAATTCTTAATGAAAATTAAATTTTAAGAAACATTCAGTTATTCAATAAATTATTTACTTCTCTATACAGAAGTAAATAAAAAATATACTTAACTAATTGAATTCTAGCAGAATTTTATAATAAAATTTAGTTTAAAAATAAATTTCTGTTAATATTTTAAATAATAGAATATCAAAAGCATTGTAGAATTAATTTTTAGAAATAATTGAATTTTTAAAAAGCTTTCAAATTTAAATCTTTGAAAATCTGAATTTTCACATTTTTTACTAATAATTCTGTGGAATTAATTTTTCTGATAAAGTTTAATTGCGGATTTTTTTAAAATTTATTGTTTAAAGTTTTTATTTTCGAATATATATTTAATTAGAGAATTTCCAAATAATTGAAATTTTGTGAAATTGAATTAAAAACAATAATGAAATTGATAATTCTTAAAGAATTTTTTTAAAACATGTTTAAAATGAATCCATTAAATCTATTAATTTATAAAAGAATTTTAGTTAAAAACACTAAAAAAATTTAATTTTGGAAAAGTAACAAATTACCAAGATTAAATTATTTTCAAGAGTAATAAAATTACTCGCATAATTTTAATATTATATTCATAAATAATAACATTTTAAACAATAAAACTCTTCGCAGAATCTTAAAAATTCTTCTAAAAAATCAGTCAAAAGAATTAAATTATTTAAAAAATTTATTAATAAAATTCTTGATGAGAATTCAATTTTCAACAACTTTCAATATCATTCAAAAAATTATTTATTTTTATATTTAAATATTTGAATTTTGGTAGAATTTTATATTCAAAATTTTACTGATTTTTAGTGACTCAACTTTTCTTTTAATTTCAGTCGGATAATTTACGCTGATTTTTTCCACCACATTTTACAAATAAAAATATTTAAATTTCGATCAACTTTTTTCTGATAGAATACGAAAAAAAGAATAATAAAAAAATCTAATTTCATTCATTCAATAATATTTCTTCTAGTGAGAAAATTTTAAAAATTTTTAAAATTTACAATTACTTTCTAAATCGGAATTATAGGGAAAAGTAGTCCACTAATTTAAATCTGTAACAATTTCTGCTAATTTTAGTTCTTTTTTAACTAAAACTTTAGTAAAAAATAAAATTCATTATTATTAATTAATGTTATACAAGTAAGGTAAATTTATTCATTAAATTTACTGTATTGAATTTTAAAACAACAAAATTAAAAGAAATATTTGAAATAGTTAATTTTACTAATAAATTATTAGAAATTACTTTTTATTAGTTAAATTTAATAATTCGAAAGCAAAAAGTCAGTAACTACTTTAAATTAGTAAACATTTTTACTAATTCAAGGTTAGAGAGTAAATTTACTAAAAAGCAATTTTATACTAAATATTATTAGTTTTTTTTACTAAAAATAGTACTTTTAATAATTTTTACACCCCAATCATTGATTGTTAGTTTAAATTTGTCTGCTTTAAATTAAAGTGTTTAAAAAAAATTAAAAATACTAAAAGTGAAATTTAACTCAATCAAATTTTGTAGAAAGTAAATTTCTTTAAATTTTAAGTATTACAAAAATTCTACACATCAAATATATAATAAATTCCGAAAAATAATTTTATTTACTACAACACATAAAAAATGTGTCATAAAAAAATAATGTTTATTGTCTAAATTATAAAAACATCCATATTTCATTGGCAATGGAAATTTTTCAATAAAACGGAAAATATAAAAAAGATTAATAAAAAACAAATGTATACACTCAAAATTTCACATTTGAAATATTGAAATATACCCATAAAAAATAAGTTTTACGGTCTAATTCAATATTAGTTCTCGTTAAAAGAACAGAGAATTTTATTTAAAATAATTTCCTTCGACAGACTTATAAATCTACTGTTTAAAATCGATACCACTATATAATATATAAATTTCAAGTGGTCAGACCTATTTTAATTCGAAATTCATTGTTGTATTTTAAAGTTCTATTTTATTATATTATACATTATTCGCTTTAATCCACTTTCGAAAATTCATGTTATTTCGTTAAATAAAAACGTATCGTTTTTTTTTCAATTCACGATATTGAACAATTAAACTAAAGTGTCAAATGATTGTTAGTATTCTACGCAGGTTTCGGGATGAATTTGAATTTTAAAAGAACAATGAAAAACCGAAAAAAAATAAATTCCAATTGAATTGTCACTAATTCACTTTTATTATTCATTTTATGAGAAAAAAAATTGTAATTCTTTTTGTTTTACAATTAAAAACAATTGGAGTGTAAATAAAAAATTTTCCATGTACAAAAATAATTTTTTGCGTAAAAATTCTTTCCCTAGGGGAATTGAGCTGAATGGAGAATGCATTCAATTTTATATTCTCTATTGTGTACAAACTTTATAATCGGCTTTAAGTGAGACAAAAAAAAAACTCTCGGGATTTAATTATCATTACCAAATTTTTTTTTTTTTTTTGATAATAAAAATTATCAAAATTCTTATATGGAAAATGTAATGTAATAAAGACCCTGGCGAATCGTATATATTTTGCCTTTATTTTACGTCTCGTTTTTTAGAGGATACTTTTTATATTTTTGTATAAGAGAATAGTGAAATTTTATACCCGTCTGCAATCGCACAAAAGAAGTATTTGCATATTTATGAATAAAATTATTTTTCTTTTATCTCGCTGGCTGCTCTTCTCATCTTAAGGAGATTGATTTTCTCTTTAAATTTTTTTCAATTTGACTTTTACTTCTTTAATCAAAAGAATTATTTCTTTGATACAAAGAAATCCTATGATTTAATCAGAGAGGTCTTTTCTTTGTATCATAAAGAAATTGTGATTAAATTAAAGTATAAATTGTCCTTTAAATCGATTGTTACAATTTTTAGAAAATTCTCAACTTCTCAAATTTTCAAATTCTCAAATTCTTAAATTCTTCAATTGAAAATTTTCTCAAAAAATAAACTTTTGGAGAAAATTTTCTTCATATAGTTTCATCCTTGAAGTTTAATTGTACTTTTATATTTGTTATATTTTTCAAATATATTTTATCCAAAATAATATCAAAATTCCCAAGGGCAGTAAGGCAGATAACGAGATATTCGGTCTGAAATTTTGAACTTTTAACACAATTTCATGTAGTATAGTTATTCGGAAAATAACTCGATAAATGCTCAAATTAGAACAAAGAGATTCTGAAATTTGGACAACTTTTCACTAAAAAAAAAAATAAAAAAAAATTGTGGTTTCTATCAAATATTCTATATTTGTAAACCTTATTTTTATAGATTATTTTAAACAAATTTTGTTTGGTATTAATAAATATTTATTTAATTAAAATAAAAATGATGTTCAGTTTAATAAGAGCATTCGGAGAAAAAATTTGGTCTTCTGAAATAAATTTTTTTGTTGAACCAAACAAATGTTTGCCAGCATTGAATTTATTTAAGTATTCATTTGATTAAAATAAAACATTTTGTTTAGTTTAATAAAATCATTCGAAGAAAAATTTGTTTCTGAAAGAAATTTTTTGTTGAACCAAACAAATTTTTGATAGCAATACATTTATTTGGTCGATTCAAATAAATTTTTATCTAAATATTTAAAAAAAATTTTTTGTTAGTAATAAAGTTTAGAAAAAGAAGAATAAGGAAAATTTCGAAAAATCCCAATTCTCGTTTGCGATAAATTGCGAAACCGCAGCAAAAATTGAAACATAAATTTCAACTTTTTATATCAATATTGATAAAAAGTTCCACTAAATCTTATTGAATGGCTTATTAGGAATAAATTAAAATTTCCGATAAAATCGAGTTTAAATTAATTAAAGACGCTTTACTTCTGATCGATAATTTTTTTTTTCCTCCAAGAAATTATTTTAATGAGCCGATTTGGCAAAGAAGAAAAATTTATTCATCCACTGTAAATTACACAATTTTTGATTATAATTTTTCGATGAAAATGTCAATGGACCTGGTTTATACACATATAAACCCAATGATTTACATATCAGTAACGCCTCATCTTTCTCTCTCCGCCTTTATGGGTCCCCCTTCGGCAATAACACGTGACTAACAGACATTCGAGTCAAATCTTGAAAAACCGCAAGTTCAACGTTCAATATCATCAGAAACAACCTTGTCTCCGTCAAGGCCAATATTTTAACAACTTGCTCAAAATTTCAATACTCAGAATTGGCGTGTACACACACTGGGAGTTCATGCCAAAATAAAAAATAAAATAAAAATAGAGTACAGTGGGTTGAAAAGGAACCTTTTTTACTCATACAGTTATGCTGTAAAATCGAAATAAATAATAATAATAATAATAATAATAATAATAATAATAAAGTAATAGATAAAATAAACTCAAAATAAATAATAAAAAAATAATAAAAATAATAAAACTCAAATAAATAATAAACTAAAAAAAGTTCTGATTAAAATTTCTAGATGCATTTGATTAACAAATTTTTAGAAAATTTAATTTTGAATTAAAAAAAAATGTTGGGATTTTCGAGCGAAAATTTTTAATTTTTTAACTAACTAGAAAATGGTTAATAAGACAATAAAGAAATCTGGTTAAATAATTGAATACAATGCGTGTGTTCTTTTTGAACCAGAATTTCTAGTAAGAACAATGAGAATACATTATTTTATCAAAAATATCTCTTAACGATCCGTAAATTTGTTTGAAGTCCGTAAAAGTCCGTTAAAAAAAAATATTTACAAAGTTCGTAAATTGATTTAAAAAGGACGAAAAGTTCGTAAATTTAACGATATAATTTGGAGCGAATTTTAGAGAAATTACAAATGATTGCAAAAATTCAATTATCTTCAAAAGTAATAAATTTCTTCACAGAAATTCAACTATGTTCAAAAATTAAAAGAAATCATATCGTAAAAATTTCAGTTATAAATAATATAATAAATATTTATAATTTAAATATTGTAAGATATAAATAATAAAATTCTTCTCCAAAATTCAATTATTTTAAAAAGATTTTTATAAAATTCTTGGCAAAATTTAAATTATTTTTATTTTCCAAATAATTCCTCAATTCAATGATTATATATTATATTATTATATTTATTATTTTTATAAAATTTTCCAAACGACATAAATTATTTTTAAAAAATTTGAATAAAATTTTACGCGCAAATATTTAATTATTTTCATAAAGTAATTAAAGAATTGAACAGAAATTTTCGCGATAATTTAAATATTTTCATAAACAATAAAATTTTTCAGGGATTTAATTATTTTCCTAAATAATAAAATTCTTTTTAGAAGTTCAATTATTTTTATAAATAATCAAATTCATTGCAAAATTTGAATTTTAAATACAATTTTAATGGAATTCTTTAAAAAATGTAAATATTCTTCAAAATTTTTATTACAATTGGTGCAAAAAATTCAATTATTAAAAAATTTCTTCATAAAATTTTTTATGAAAATTAAATTTCAGGAAACATTCAGTTATTTAAGAAATTATTTACTTCTGTATTTAAACAATTGAATTCTAGAAGAATTTTCTATCAAAAATTGGTTTAAAAAAGAATTTCTGTTAAAATTTTAAATTTATAGAAGAATTTTAGTGATAAACACAAAAAATAATTTAATTTTGGAGAAGTCACACTGTATTGAAAAAATTCGATTATTTTCAAGTATAGCAATATTCTAGGCAGAATTTCAATTATTTTTAATACAATTTTAATCCAATTTCTCTATGAATGCAATTATTTAAAAAAAAATTTATTGAAATTTGTCAAAAGAATTGAATTATTAAAACAATTTATTAATAAAATTCTTTTAGAGAATTCAATTTTCAAGAACATTCAATTATTCAATAAATTAATTTACTTTTATATTTAAATAATTGAATTTTAGTAGAATTTTTTAGTAAAAATTTAGTTAAAAATGAATTTTAGTTGAAATTTTATATGTATATTCTAATAAATGAATATTAAAACCAAAGCGTGAATGTTTAGAAATAATTTAATTTTGAAGAAGGTTTCAAATTAAAATCTTTAAAAATCTGAATTTTTCCTATTTTTAATGCAAAATTATATATGAAATTAATTTTTTGAAAAATTTTAATTGCCTTTTTTTAATTGTTTCGAGTTTTTATTTTCTAATTATACATTTCTTGAAAAACTTTTCAAATAATTGAAATTTTGTAAAATTAAATTGTAAACAAATGAATTTCAAAAATAAAAAAAAAACTTTTTCATAAAATATTTAAAATAATGGATTTATAAACGAATTTTAGTAAAAAAAACACAGAAAATAATTTAATTTTAAAGAAGTTACAAAGTATTGTAGAAATTCAATTATTTTCAAGAGTTATAGAATTCTTCGCAGAATTTTAAAAATGTTCAAAAATAATAAAATTCTTCTTAGAAATCCAATATTATTTTCACAAATAATAAAACTCATCGGAGAATTTTCATTATTTTTAAAACAATTTGAATCTAATTTCTCGAAAAATGTAATTACTCTTAACAATTGTATTAAAATTCGTGAAAATAATTCAATTATTTGAAAATTTCTTGATAAAATTCCTTACGAAATTTAAATTTAAAGAAACATTCAATTATTCAATAAATTATTGACGCTTCTTATTTATAAATAATTAAACTCTAGTAGAACTTTATAATAAAAATTGATTTAAAAATTATTTTAATTCTAATTTTTAGACAATAATTGAATATTAAAAGCAAAATTGCGTGAATTTTCAGAAATAATTGAATTTTGAATGTAATTTTTTTTAAAGTTAAATTGAATTGTTTTTATATTATTTGACATTTTTTTTCTAATACATATTTTATTTCAAAACTCACGAATGATTGAAATTTCGTAAAAATAAATATTGCAAACAAATGCGGATTTGAAAATTGTCAAAAAACTTTTTAGAAAATTAATAAAAACATTCGATTTAAAAAAAATGTTATTTAAAAATTCTTGACAATAGTAATTGAATTTAGAAAGATTTTGTCACTCGTTTATTATCATTTATTCCTGAATAAATAAATAAATCTTTAATTATCAATCTTTGCACTGAAAAAAATAATTTATTTGATTCAAATAACCGATTATTTGACTATTATCAAATAAATATTTACTTGAATCAAATAATTTTTATTTGAATCAATTAAATAATATTTGCTTCAAATACAGAAATATTTTATTCAAATACAATTTATTTGATTCAAATAAAAATTATTTGATTCAAGTAAATATTTATTTGATAATAATCAAATAATCGGTTATTTGAATCAAATAAATTTTTTTTTCAGTTTATAATCACTCCTAGTCGAAGAGTCGGAGTTGTCTATATCTTCATATTTTATATTTATAAAAAATTTAATTTCTAGTTTAAAGTAAAATATTTTGCTATTTTACTCGGACTTGTTATATTTTTACCAGTAATTGGTTAGTAATTTTTCATTCCCGGTCCATAGAGTCCGTATTTTTTCAATTAGTTTAGAATCACCGAAATTCTAGATATTTTAACTAGAATTTTTTGCCCACTATAAAAAATAAATATAAACCCTAGAAAAACTACAAAAATAGTAAGAAATTTCCAAGAAGGAACCCAATGGTATGTCAATAATGCACCCAAAGCATTAAAAGACACCCGACAAATGAAATTGGAAGTAAAAGATGAAGAAGGATAATAGAAGGAAGAAATAAAAAAAAAGAAGGAAGGAAAAAGAGAAGAAAAAGACCGAAAGTCACGGTCAAAACCTCGGCTACCCTGGAGGGACTTAACTGATCTACTGGGTACCACTGAGTACTATAATACACAACAAGTATTTCACTATGGTGGGGTCTTAAAGTGGGGATAGGCAGCTGTTTGCCCACCAAGCGGGACTCGCCCCATGTGTACTCACAACCAAGCAATGCCACATCAGTCCGACAGTCGTGTTTTTCTCTACCGAGTCACACTCGTGTATTCGAAAATGCTTCATATTTTGTAATTAATTCCCCCTCGAATAAAGTGAATTAAATTCCCCACTCAAAAAAAAAACGCGAATCCCATATTACAATTCAAATTACAAATTTAAAAAAAAGAAAAGAAAACTGGAAATAATACAAAAAAGTGAAAAAATAGAAGAAAGGAAAAATTATACACTACAAAATACAGCACTGTAGATATTATTGAATGAAAATACATGACGCTTGAAAATATTCGGTGTATATAGGAAGACGCGCGAATTAAACGAGATGTTTGTGCTCGAGCTTGAAAATCATATACATAAGCTATTTTACACATATACGTACTGTGTATATGCTACTGTGAAACTGTGTATAACCAATAATGTAACATACAGTGAAGTGAATGTCGTTTGTTTGAAGTCAACCTAATACTCCCAGGGGAACGTGTAAATAGAAATTGTGTAAACTTCAATCGAGAAATCCTAACAATTCTTGGATCCTTTGAATTAATTCGAACGTTTTATATAGATAAAGGGCTTTATTTTCAATTTCCCCCCAGGTTCAATTTATGAACAGTGCAAAATTATAATAGTTGCTTGCTGCTGCTGCAATTAAACTGTGATAATTGTTGAGGTATTTGCAAAACATAATTATTACAAAAAAAATGAGAATGTAAAAAAAATTTCTCAATAATACTTCAATTTATATCAAATTATTCTTTCTGAAGAGTGAAATATTTACTGTTATAGAATGCGTGTCCTCTCAAACTGAACATAACATTATGCATAGTCATAGTTATATTTCGAAGAATTAGAGTTTTGAAACATCAAATGAACGGAATAATAATCCATTAAAAAAATTCCCCCAAAATTACTGGTTGGAATAAAAATTAGAAAATTTAATTCAACATTTAGAAACTTTATAATTAATTTCGTTGATAGCTGGTACAAAACTATTGTTAGGAAATGTTCAATTTAAAGAAGAAATAAATGCACGTTTCGTTCGAATGTTCGAAGAAAATAGTATAAAAATTCTTCTCAACAAAAATTACCATTCAAAAATTATTTAAAACCAAATTTTCACTAAAATAATCCAATTATAATTATTACAAATGTAACACTGAAAACCGTTTATTTGAATCCAATAAAACTTAATTGATTTCAATAAAATTATTGATTTAATTCAATCAAGAAAATTAAATTCAAACCAAACACTATTTTACCAATGTTTTAGTGCAATTCCACTAATCGAAAATCACTTATTTCACTAAATGAATCAATAAATCTGTTTTATCGACTATTAAGGGGAGGGTACACCTAGATTTTCAAAAAAAAATTAATAAATTTTAAAATCCACACGTAATTTTGTAGAAAATGTTTTGGAATCCATAAAAAAAATTGCCGAATAAAAAAATTAATATTTACTTTTGCAAATATTAATTTTTTCATTTTTAGCATTGTTTCAACAACAAAAAATAGTTTTCAGTTTAAAAATTTTAAAAAATATGATTATTATTCAATTTTATCATACGAAAACACATTTTTTTCTAACTAAATTCAGAACATAAACTTGTTCAAAAAAATGCTTTAGGGATAAAAACAAAATTCGATAAAACATTGTTTTTTTGAAAATGTTTATATTCTAAAATTAGTTAGAAAAAAACAAATGAGTTTTCCTATATGATAAAATTTTATAATAATCATATTTTTTAAAATTAACATGAAAACTATTTTTTTTAAATGCTAAAACTTTTGTAAATATTAATTTTTTCATTTGGCAATTTTTCTATGGATTATAAAACTTTTGTATATAATAATTATAAAACTTTTGTTCTAATTGTTAGTTGAATTCCACCAAGCGATTAGTAATTCTCTACTAATAATTGGTAAAATTTCACTTTTGGTTAGTAAAATTATTATTTTACCTTTTTTTACACCAAATTATTTAGTGGAAGACTTTTTTGTTATTTCTTTAGTAACTTTCTAATAATTGAAATTTAAAGAGTATTGTCAAATAAATATTTACTTAAATCAATTAATTTTTACTTGAAGCAATTAAATTTCCTTTGAACCTACAAAACCATTTAATTATGATTTAAATAAAAAATTTTTAATAAAAAAATATTGATTCAATTAAGTAAAATAAATTTTTTCTGGACCAAATACCTTTTAATTGATTTAAATAAAAATTACTTGATTCAAGTAAAAAAGAAATAAGAAAGAAATTATCGAAAATTGAAAATAAGCAAATTTTAATTAAATAAATTAAATTTGTAGGAAAAATTATTCTCAATATCCTAATTAATTAATTTTCAATACGCGATGAAGAAATTAAAAACAATTATTTAACGATTTCAAAAAAAGAAATCCAAGGAAGAAAAATTACTTGAATTCAAATAATCAGTAAATTGTCTATTTTTAAATAAATAATCCAATAAAAGTGTATGATAAATTAAATTGCATTTTTATTAAAAGGAAATAATTACTTGGAACAATAAATAAATTAACAAAACTTGTTTATTGTATCAAACAAAGTGGATTAACCACAAACTTTTTTGTTAAATCAAATAAACGTTTTTCTTGAGAAAAGCCACACGAAAGGAAAATCTTCTCTTATTTTAATAACAGATTACTTGAAGCTCAGTAATTACTTGAACTAAATAATTTTTTTCAAATCAAATATGATATTGTTTTATCTGACTAATTAAAATATTGTACATACGATTTTTAAAGTTTTAATTTTTAATTTATTGCAGATATTAATTTCTTCCCTAATAATTAATTCTTTATTAATTTCTCACCTAATCATTTATTGATAATTAATTTATTGATTACTAATTTCTTAATGAGTACTTTAGTGATTAATAATTTCTCGATTATTTATTTATTGACTATTAATTTATCGACAAATAATTCATTGATTATTAATTTATACATACTCTATATTACATTTAATCATAATTAATTTATTAATTAAATAATTATATGCCTCAAGTAAATATTAACTTTAAAATTAAAATTACTCAGACAAAATTTATAAGAAATTGCAAAAAAAAAGAAAATTCCTTCAGTTAAAAAAGTAAAATCAATAATAACAAGATCTTAACAATACAATCTGGTCCAGATAATTAAATTTACATACTCGCTTTTTTAAAAACAGTTTCACTAAGGTCAGTATTATTTTTATTTTTAAGCTTTATATACCCCATAAGCCCAGTTATTATTTTTATACCAAACATTATTATTCGTCATACAAAAATACTCAAATGACTCTAGAGTTTTAATTTAAAAAAAAGCTTATAAAGCGTTTTAAATTTATTAAAAACAAGTTTTTAAAAATTACTTTTTACGAAAAAGAATACAAATTTAGTTAATAAAATAACTTAATTAATATTATTTTCAATAATATTTAATTGAAAATAATTTTAATAATTATTTACAAATTAAAAAAAAGAGAAAAAAGAGAATTAATTAAATTAATAAATTGTCTCAATATTAGTTTTTAATAAAGAAAAAATATTTTAACTCTTTTTTGAATTATAATTTAAATGTCATCCAGAACCTTTAATTTTCAGATAAAATTGTGCATTTCAAGAAGATTATAATAATAATAATAATAATAATAATAATAATAATAGTAATAATATTGTATTATATTCTTTGTTATTAATATTATTATTAATATTATTATTATTATTATTATTATTATTATTATTATTATTATTATTATATTTTTTATTATAACTATTGTAATTTTAACTGTATAGTGATATAATTACGATTTTGATAATTATGGTAAAGTTAGTTGGATATTAAAAAATATTAGTTGGATATTAAAATTAGTTGGATTTAGATAAATTAAATGAAAATTAATATAATTCACTAAATAGATTATTTTTAATTTATAAATCAAATATATATTTTTCCTTCAATTTTCAAAATTCGAGGAAAGGAAATAAAACGCTTTTTATATAATATAATACACGGACAGATATAAACATGTCAATAATCATTCAAGTCACATCATTTCAATCCTCATTCAATTCGTTGAGAGGAGGATAGGTCAAAGTGAAAATTTCCCTGATCGTTATGGTTTCCGATTTTGTGGTTGTATAAGGGTTTTGAAATTCAGAATATTCAATAATCCGTATAACGCAGTTATTTGTCTTGTATTTCATATAATAAAACAAAATTCTCCGCTAGTTAACTAATAACGATAACTGTACAACAAAATCAGAAACAATATTACTAAAAATATTAAAAAATAAACATAAATTTTTGAACAAAAAATATACAAAAATAGAATTCTCTTTATTTTACTCTAGTTTTGTTAAATTATTAATTAAAATCGATTACAATTTAATAATATAATTATTAGAAAAAATAATTTTCGATCTAAAAAAACTTCATCTTTTACTATACAACAATTATTTTTTAAGTATTTATTTTTTTCAAATTATATTTTATAAGTTATTTAATATATTTATATTGGGTATATTTTTTAAATGCTTCCTATAATTTCGAAATACGTGAAATAAAAGCAATATTGAACTATAAACAACAAATTGAAAGCACAAAGAGTTTAATTTTTATTTTTGAATTTTGTTTGTTCCTTAAAAGTTTTAACGAATAAAGTATAAAATAGTATCGCGACAGAGTGTCAATTTCTCTCACTCTGTGTTTTTCCAAATGCATTTCAAATAAAAATCCTTCCATCCTGATATATTTTTTTAAAACAACTTGCTTTCACAAAAGCTAAACATTTAAATTGTTATCTTTACGATTTTTCTCCAATTGTCTTGAATTTCAAAGATTAACAATACGTGTAAAACAAACCAAAAAAGAGAGAAATTTTATAACAAAAAAATAATCAAAGAAAAAAAAATATTTTTCCTTTAACTCCTCCTCGCTTTTACAAAACTTCATTTTCAAGTCATGATTCTTAATTAAGAATTTATATATAGATAATGAAAATCGAAACAAGGCAATCACAAAGATTCCTTTCATTCTCCGTATATACCTCATTCAAAATCTTTTAACTTAACGATCGGGGGAAAATTTATCTCAGTCAGATAATTACAATTGGAGCAATATTAAGAGTCAGTCTATTAATCTGTGCGCGCAGCTGAAAAGAGAGAAAAAAAACTTGTTTCCTCATTTCCATTAATTGACTTAATTCCAAAGACATTTTAAAACAATCTAATTACTAATCGACAACAGATAAAACCAAAAAAGAAAAAGAAAAAATAACATTGCGCCGAGAAATGTAAAAACAACTCTTGTGAATAAATAAAAATAAAGCACTTCATTAACACTAATTAATAACTCGAGAAAAAATTAAAATTACAAATTCTCTTTTTTAAATTAATTAATTTCATTAATTAATTTTCTTAGTTGTTTATCATTAAAATTTCGAGTAGAAGATTTTATTCTAATTTCTATATAATTCCGTTAATTAATTAATTAATTAATTAATTAAGTTTATTTAAAATTAAAATTCGTTAAATTAGATTTAAAATAACAAAAAAACTATTTTGAACACAATGCTCGATGAATCTTGATGGTAATAGCAACAATAAAAAATCATTTATCCCAAACATAATAGATGACAATTGTTTTAAATTGGTTTTCTTCTCTTGTGAGAATAAAATTAAGGAATTTCTTTCTTAGAAAACAATTGTTAAGTACTAGATGAAAACAGGAAGTCAGTAATAGTTGTTGCCTAGGCTTTACGCTCCAAGACTTCCCCTTTATTCATCGAGGTAAAAAATACTCCCCCTATGATTATGTGCTCATGATACAAAATTTTCTACAATTTTCCCTCTCTCGTATTATAAATATTATACGCTATTTGGTGAAAACTACTGTATGTAAATAAATCCAAGAAATTAAATTTAATTATTGAGAAAAACAAATTAATTATTTTGAATAACAGAAATTAGATATTCAGCAATTGCACAATGAAAAATACGATTTAATTCTCTTGTTCGTGAATATCGTTATTATTATTTTTTTTTCTATTTGTTTTATTAACTGGAGAAAACAAAGAAAATCGATTTCTTGCGCGCTTACGCGGTGTACAGAGTAAGCGACTTAATTATCACATTAATAATCTATAATTTCTATTGTAATATTCCAAAATGAACATTGTAGAGTGCGAATAATAAGCGAATTTTCCTCATTGTTCTAACTTCAATTTTCTCTATTATTATTATTTTTATTATTATTATTATTATAATTATTATTATTATTATTATAGTAATACTCATTTTCAGCGTGGAATCTACACTTCAATGCGATGTAATTTTCTTTTGAAATAAATATATTAAATCTTTCTATTAATTAATTTTTCATTTCACTTTTGTTATAGTCACTTTTTCTATTTTATTTGTGACAGTTAATTTTCTGTATTTTATTTCGGTCATTTAATTTTGTTCCTTAATTATTTATTTAATTTCTGCAAATACTCATTTTCTATTTCATTCCCGTCAGTTAATTTTATATTTCATTTTTTTAACAGTTAATCTTTCATTAAATTCTTGCCAATTAATTTTGTTAATTAACTAGTGCTAAAATAATTAAATTTCGAATAATAAAGTACAATTATTTTTTGTACAAATTTCTAAATTCTCTCAGGAATGGAAAAGAATTTCACTTCATTTCTGAATATAACGATTTTTAGCATTAATTAATTAAATGTTACATGATGTAAAAATAATTACTTTTTAAAATAGAATAAAAGTTTTTTTTTTACAAATGTTTGAATTTCTTGCAAAGGGAAAATATTGTCTACTCCATTTCTAATTAATAACAGACATCATTAAATTTATAAATAGATTGTTTTTTGCAAATTTTTTTTAATTTTCCACGAGAATTTTCAAGCGAAAATATTTTATATTATACAAAAAATTGTATTATTATTTCTAAATTAATAAATATTTTTCAGTAATGGAATTTTTCTAATTAACAGAATTTTTTATTAACAAAATATCAATAATGTTTTATAAGTGTGGGAACTTTTTACTAATTAAATACAAATATTTTGCAAAATTCCCACCTACAATGAAATGCGAAAATAAAGTTAAATAATTAGAAACTTTTTAATTAATTTTTTCGTGACGCAATATTTGTTGTAATAAATATGCATTCGAAGAGGAAATAACAAAATTCTCTTTCAATTCAATTTCCACAATTTGAGAAACATTATTAATAAAATATTAATCAAAAATTTTACTAATAAAGTATTATTATTATTCATAAAAATACAATGAATAAAATATTATTAACAAAATGTGAAATAATAAGACGATTGAAATATTTGGCTCGAAAATTCCAAAAGTCCAGAAGAACGAAATTTATTTCATTTTCCCTGATTTCAATTTTGTGATAATAAATATTGAAAGACGTGTTAAAAAATAATTCATCATTTAAAAAAATCAAATCAAATTTAGAGAATATTAAATAGAATAACATTTTTACGAAACACTTAAATTGCGAAAAGAATAATGAAAAATGTAAAAATTTGTAAATAAAAAATTTAATTTGTTTTCTAAATGCAATGAATTCAGTGATAATTAAAACTAATTGTAATTAACACCACAGCAGTAGATTTAAAAATAAAATTACAAATTTTCGAATTCTCACAAGAGGAGACAAAGTTTTTTTTAAAGTTATTAAAATGTAAATTTTGTCGATTAATTTTTAGAAATTTAATAAAAAGCAAAAAAAGACCACTAACTGCATTTTCGATTACAAGCGACAATAAATTCGCTCTAAACAACGTATAGATGAAATTCACGCAATACGTATAATCAACGATTAAAATTTTTTTTGATTTTCAAAACAAAAATAGTAAATTTATTAAATTTAAACAAATAATAATTTCAATAATAAACTCTTTTCTCTAAAAACCGAATGAAGAAACTTTATAAAATTGTTTTTATCCAAAAGTGCATAAAAATTTGCTTCTCGAAAAACAAAATTTAAATTTTTCTTCCAAATCGTCGAGTGAAATTCGCCAAAGTCTAAACATATCGCATCATAAAATGAAAATTCAGTCAGAAACAAATTCGCTAACAAACTTTGTTACCAAACTTTTTCTAGAGCATGAAAATAAATCGAGAAATACAAAAGCAAGAATAAAACAAAAGATGAACAAAATATTTCGATTTCATAGGGGAAAAACACCAAAACAAAAAAAATATCATAAAAGAAAAAAAAAGCATTAAACTCCTTTTCCAATATATAAACAAGTATAACCTTGAAATATTTTCAGACCGCGAGTTAAAAAACTTTTACATTAACCTCTTGACACCTAAATCGCGTAAAAAGAGAGAGAGAGAGAATGATGCCTCCTTCAAAAAGTATAAAAACTTTGACCCAGGAGAGATTTATTTTTAACGAAAGGTCAAATCCTTATAGTTTTAAAGGGTGCTTCGGGAAAATATCTTTTCAAACTTTGAGTAAGCTTTCTTTCTTTATTTTTTTTTGTCAATCTTTGTGACGCGTTGAGATTGCGGTACGTAATCCAAAATCTACTTGTAACACGCAACGGACGTAAGCAATAAAATCTATTGCTTCAACAAATTGAGCTAGTGTCCCTCGAGAAGGAAGAAGAAGAAGAGAGTTGATTTCTGTGAACCAAACTCTTTCTCTCTCTCTCTCTCTCTTACTCTCTTACTCTCTTCTTTTATAATAGCCAATTGTCGAGCAAGAGAATTGCCTATAAGAGCACATCCCAAGTAAATAATAAACCTGCGCGCTCGACTATCAAGTAGATATAAACGATGACAAACATTCATCTCCATTTTCTTCCACTTGTATGTTTAATGATGGCAAAAAATGATAATAATAATCAATGTCAGTGTGATCGAGGCGCAAATGGGATCATTGCTCAGTTTTTTTTTACTCACACTCACAATATATATAAGAAGTCGAGGGAAAAAGTAAAGGTCCCTGCCACCTAATCATACCTTTATGAAAGCTTCACAGAAAATTCATTTCACGTTATTAAGACTCCTTTTACTCATTTTCTTTTTTTTCAAGCTTTTTATTATATTCTCGACAAACTTCCCTTTACTCATCCTCACGATATTCACTTACGTGCAGAAAAAACTTTGTAATCGAGAAAATTTCCTACACTTAAAAATAATATAACTGCGCCAAGAAATTCAGGATACTTCCAGGAAAACCCAGATTTAATTTTATTTTTTAACTTTTCAAAAGAATCTATTAAGAAATTAGGAGAAGAAATTTTTACGCCTTTTTGAATTTTTCCTTCTTAAGTAGAAATTGATTTTTTTAATTAAATTGATATTAATTTCTACTTCTGTGAATAGTAAAGTTTACTTACTCTCCCAGCGAAATCAGACTTTTGATTGTTTAAATTTAATAAAACTTTTAACTAAGTTTGGTAAATAATTGAGAAAATAATTGAGTAATGAAAATTTAATGCAACGTTTATATAAATCTAGCAGATTATTTACCAAATAAACAATTGAAGAAATAATTTTTTAAATAATTGAGTAATTAAAATTTAAAGTTTCAACTTTAAATAAATCTACTAAATTACTTACTAAATAAATAAGTAAACAATTTAGTAAATTAATCAGCAAATATATAATTCAGTAAACAATTCAGTAAACAATTCAGTAAACAATTCAGTAAATAATTTAGTAATTAAAATTTTATAAAAACTAATTTAATTTATCAAATTATTCACTAAGCAAAAATTTGATTTAATTATTTTTCTCAAAAGTTTCAATAAATTTAGAAAACTATTAACTAAATAATTTAGTTAATACAATTTAATGAAATGTTTCAATAAGTTTAGTAAATTATTAATTAAATAAATGATAAAGTAAGTGTGATTTAAAAATAATTTTAAATAACCTTAGTTAATGATTTAGTAAAAAAATTATTCAATGAACAATTTGGTAATTCAAATTTTATAAAAACTAATTAAATTTAAAATTGTTTACTAAATAAATAATTGAGTAAATAATGTAGTAAATTATTTGGTGAAAAAATAATTGTGTTAGTAATTTAGTAAAGTAAAATTTTATAAAAGATTAAAACAAATTTATCAAATTGTTTACTAAATAAATAATAATTATTTACTAAATAAATAATTCAGTTAATAATTTAGTAAACAAAGTTTTACAAAGGCTTGATATAAATTAGCAAATTATTTACTAAATAACTATTTGAGAAAGTAATTCAGTAAATTGAGTTATTTAAATTTAATAAATTATTACCCAATTATTAATTTCGTAAGAGCGATTTAGTAATTATTAAGTTAATAAGAGTTAATAAATCGTAATTTATACAACTATGAAATTTAATACATTTATTAGTAATACATGAAGATAATTGAGAGTAAAATTTTTGTCGAGTATAATTTTCTTTTTAATTCAACGGGTCAGCAATATCGAATACGCCAGTTAATATTCTTCGCATAATTTTTTTTTAATCTTCGCAATATTATAAAGTTCTAAAAGGAACTTCACTCCTCTGAACAAGTTTTAAAAGTTTAGCAAATTTTTCCCCATGGTCCCCTTTTATTTCTTCAGTTTAAAAACTATATTTATACGAAGAGCATAAAATTTTAACGAACTAAAAAGACCATTTAGAAGGATTATCGTTCTTTAAATGTATAATAATTCAACTTTTGAGTGACCTATATTAAAAATTTGTAATAATAATGATTTTTTTTCTTTTGCTTATTTCTTGACATTTTTTTTTTTTTGCTCTTTAAAAAAACTTATAAATAAATATGAAAATTAAAACCCGGCAAATTAATTAACTCACTAGTTAAAAATCATATTCTTTTTTTAAAAACTATGTTTAAAAAGAATTTATTTAATGAAAAATTGAAAATAATTTTTAAAACAACGAATTATAATAATTTGTGAATAAAAAAAATATAATTAAAAATTTAATTTTATTTTTTTAATTTGAAATGCAAGAATAAAGTTAAATAAAATTTGTTTTTTTTAAATTACTCGATAGAGATTTAAAATTAAAACAAAACTCAATTAACGGCAATATAATTGTAAAAATAATTTTTCTCTCTTTCTCGCGCAATTGTCATATAAAACAATGAGTGATTTTATATTCTATATGGTCAGGAATTTTATCGATCTATTCTAATTTCGTCTTGTTTTATGATATACGCCCCGCTTGAACAGAAGAGGAAAAATATTTCTCGAAATAATTATTTATTTTAGCGATAAGCATTTATTTTTCTAAAATTTAATGGGAACGAAAATTAGTTTTGCTTTTTTTCTGTTATTGAAAATACAAAAAACCGAAAAAATGCATTTAAATTTATTTATAAATTTATATAATATTTAGAAAAAATGGTTAAATATTATTCGAATTTTTTTTTCAAATAAACATTTTTTCCATTATTGGAGAGGAAAAGAAAAGAGAGGACACGCTTCACACGCTTTTCATAGAGAATAAATAAAAAATAAAGGCCGAAAAAACTGTCTAATATTTAAAATGTTACCCTTGATTTTCAGCTTTACCATTCCAAAGAGTTGGATACCAAGAAAAAAAATTTATATTTATAATTGGCCAAAGATGTTAAAACTTTGTTGAGAGATATTAGATGTCTATTTATCATTTAGTTCTAAAAGTGCAAAATATCGAATAATAAAACTATCAAAAATAAGAAAACAAAAAAAAACAATTAACGAGAAGAAATAAACGAGAACGAATGAAGATAATAAATTAATAAAGAAAAAAGAAATTGAGAAAAAATCAATTTAAAGAAACCAAGAGAAAAAGGAAGAAACAAAAAAAAATATAAATAAATTAAAAAATAAATAAACATTTTCCAAATGAAATTCCGAAAAGTCTCGTCTTCCAATAGTCCAAAGATGGATCTGCTCTCTCGTCGTTCATCGACTGGCAGATTATCGACATTCAAAAGAACAAAATCATTTCGTGCTTCCATTCGAATAATGTCAAAAATTCGCAACCACACAAGCGCCGATTGTTCAAATCAAACTACAAACCAAAATCAATCAACAATTTCTCCACAATCAAAAGAAACGATAATTAAAACAAGTCAATGGACATTGCCATTTCTACAAAAGAAACAACAATCGGATTCTCTTTCATCAAACAAAATTGACGCAAATCAAAAAAATCAAGCTAAAAACAATGATAATAATTCCGAAACACGAAATATTGATCTAATAAAAAATATCGAATCAGCAAAAATAGCCAAAGATTTAAAACAAAAATTATCCCTCGCCAATCGAATAATGGGAAGAAATCGAAAAGGTTTGCAAAATAATGTTAATAACAATAATAATAACAATGACAATAAACGTACCAATAAACGAGAAAAAAGTAAATCCACTCCTACTGGTGAGCAATTTGAAAAGTCTCATTATTCTCAGAATACGGAGAAAATAACCGGAAAGAAAGAGTATCCGGTTTATCCAACTGGAGAATACAATTCCTATGAGAATCCAACTTTTTGCTTAGACAGTTCAATTGATTCTTCCGTGAGCGAATTCTTTTTCCCAGTTAAAAGCGATGATTTTGTCACAACTGTAAATAAATCACCAACAATTATTATTAATGAAAATTTAAAATCATCAATGGAAACACTCACTATTCTAGTCGATTCTAAGCGTGATAATAATGAACAATGTATTGTGATCAATAATTTTGATCGAAATGAAAAAAAATCATTGACTGACAAAACAAAATATGTTAATAATGAAGAAAATGGAAATAATGTTATTTTAAGGAGTGCAATGAATAAAATTAATGAAACTGACAATAACAGTCAATGTGAAGTGACTTCGGAAAAAGTTACTTCCGCCAAGTTCTTAAGACCAAGAACAGTCGATAATATTACCAACTTTTTGAACGGTGGTCGAAGCAGTTTCCGAGTTAAAAAGATCAATCATAAAAAAGGAGTACACGAGTCCAAGGATCCCGAGTCCATCATCCATGACCGCGTTTCGATGACAACCACTTTTGGATCAAGTAGGTCCTTGTCTCTATCGCAATATCGAGAAGAAACTTTTTTTGACATTTTTTCTTTAACACCTCACTTGAGAATTTTAATTAACTTCATATCTCTTTCTCTCAATTGGAAATATTTCAGTAAACAATAGAAAAAAATAACACTCGTTAATGCATGAATGCCTTAAACATTAGAAAATATATTTATTATTTACCAAAGCTGAGAATAATGAATATGAAATATTATTTAGAAATTAGAAAAACAGGGTTAGGCAGGGCTCAAAGCAGTAAAAATATTTAAAAATACGGACTTTAAGGACCAAAAATTAAAAATTACGGACCAACTGACAAAAATAAAAACAGGCCGAATTAAATACAAGAGAACATTTTACTTAAAACTAAAAATTCAATTTTTCATAACTAGACAACATGAAGTTTTGTAATAATTAATATTAAGTATTAATAAAAATAATTTATATTAATTAAAATCATTATCAATTCAATTATTATTTTTCAGAATTTATATCTAAAATTCTTCTTTATATCGATTATTTTTCAGAATTTTCGAAAAAGTTCTTTGACAATTTTCAAATTCATTTCTTTACAATATGTAACTTTACCAAATTTCAATTATTAGCTAAATTCTTTTATTAAATAAATATTAGAATATAGAAACTGAAAATATTATTCAAAAAAGTCAATTAAACTTTTTCAAAGAAATTAATTACAAAATTCAATTATTTTTTTTAATTCACGTTTTATTGCTTTTAATATTCATTGATTATCTGAAATTTTAACTGAAATTCATTTTTATGAAATAAAATTCAATTTTTATTACAATATTTTAATAGAATTCAATTATTTAAATAAAAATAAAACGCAATTAAATAATTTACTGAAGAATTGAACGTTCCTTAAAATTCAATTCCCATAAAAAATTGTTATCAACAAATTATCAAATACTTGAATTCTATTAACGAATTTTACTAAGATTTTTTAGAATAATTACATTTTTAGAGAAATTTGATTAAAATTGTATTAAAAATAATTGAAAATCTGCATTTAATTTTATTATTTATGGAAATTATTGAATTCTTGCGAAGAATTTTATTAAAATTTTCAAAAATAATTAAATTCTTGTAAAAAATTAACAGAAATTCAATTATTTTTGAAAATTTTAATAAAATTCTTGGCATAAATTAAAAATAACAAAATTCTTAGCAGATATTTAATTGCTTTCAGAAATTTTAATAAAATTTTTCGCAAGAATTTAAATATTTTCGTAAAATAATAAAAATCTTTGCAGGGAATCAATTATTTTCAATTCAATTTATCAACAAATTTTTAAACAATTAAATTCTTTGGACGAATTTTCATAAATTTTTTAAGAATTTTTTTTGAGGAATTCGATTAAAATCCCATTAAAAATAATTAAATTCCAAAAAAGAATTTTATTATTTACGAAAATAATTGAATCCCGGTAAAATTTGATTAATTATGAAAATCGTTGAATGATTGCGAAGACATTTATAAATAAAAATTTGTTATTAATAAAATTCTTGGAAAATTTTTATTATTTTTTAAAAATAATTAGAAGTTTTTGTAGAATTTTGTTAATTTTTTTAAAAATAATTAAATTCTTTTGGTAAATTTTATAAAAACATTAGATATTGAACAATATTTAATTTTTGCGAAGACTATTATTACTTTTGAAAATAATTCTAATTTTGCAATGGATTTTATTAAAATTTTTAAAAATAATTGAATTTTATTACTTTAAAAAATAATTGAATTCGTGTAATAAATATTGTTAATTATAAAAATAATTGAAATTTTTTAATGAATTTTAATGAAATTTTTGGAAATAATTGAATTTTGTTGAAGAATTTTGTTATTTATTTATACAGATAATTGAAATGTTGACAATGTTTTTTAGTTTTTTTTTGAAAATATATGAATTTCGGAGAAGAATTTTAATATTTCTAAAGATAATTGAAATTTTGACGAGAATTTAAAAAAAAATTTTGAACCTAATTGAATTTTTGCGAAGAATTTTATTACTTTTAAAAATAATTGAATTTCTGCAATCATTTGTAATTTCTCTAAAATTCTCCAAATTATATCGTACAATTTACGAACTTTTCATCCTTTTTGAATGAAATTACGGACTTTACGGACCTTTTTAAAATTCTCGCAATTCACAATTAACATTGTAATAATTACAAAGAATTTTTAAATTACGATAATATGTTTATTATCGTAATTTAAAAATTCTTTGTCAATTATGACAATTGTTACTTTTTCTCAAATTTTTAAATTAAATTATAAATTTAAAATTTCTTTAGACAAATTTTTTAAAAGTCGTATCAAACTTTTGCATCCCTTGAAACATTTTGATATGGAAAAAAATTATATTTCGCTGAAATCGCTTTATGAATAATGTATTATACTTCCGAAGAATTTAATGTCAGCTTTCATATACTCCGTTTTCAGGGATATTTTAAAAAGACTTTGAAAAAATATATATACATATATATGTGTGTGTGTAAAATATTGCGAAAATTTAATTTAAATTATAAGTCTGTGCAACGAGATATTTCGAAGATAATTGAGGGAAAAAAAGAGGAAAATTTACTTGTCAGAAACATTACGGAAAATCCGGTATCATAGAGTTATATATCTATATGGAAATCCCTCGTCTTGATCCTTTAAGCTTTCTTTAGTTAATTATATCCCACGAGATTAAATCTAATTTACGAATGAAAAGTATATATATTCGATATAAAATTGTCTATCACTCTCTAATTTTTTCTAATTGGAAATAAACAATCGGTACTTCAATTTTTTTAGTACTTTACATTTTTAAATAGTTAAATATATAGACATTTGATTAAAATGGAATGCTTACTTAATTATATTGAATTACTTACTTCACTTCCATTATCACTTTGTTGACATTGTCGGCAATTTTTAGGTTAGGAAATCCACTTTGTTCTTTTCTGACTTTTCAACACTTGGTTTAAATTATTTCGAAACTTTTCTCATTTTCCTTGGAGAAATTATTACTCATTCTTTTTTAAACTGGTATTACTTGTAAATTTTCATTGATTTCTTTAATATAATAATAGAGGAAATATTTGTACTTTCGTCCTTTGGTTGGATTACGAACATTGCTTTGCATAATCAAACTATGTTAACTAATTTATTACTTATTCAAATCATCGTCACTCAATTATTATTAAACACAATAATTGATTTTATACCATAATTTCATAAAGAAAAGCTTGTAAATCTTGTTATTTTTTATGAAAATAAGAAAAATAAGTATTAAGTAATAACAGACACTGAAACTGTAGAAAAAAGTGATCTTTCCAACAATCGAATTCTCGATTCTAGATGGCGTGACATGCAATTAACTTCAGACCTATACTCACATTACTAATTTTAACCATTTTTGAAATATAATTACTATATTTATACTTTCACTATTTATTTGATCCCAAAAGATTATGAAGTAATTATTTCTAGTGAATCTCTTAAAATTAAAACCAAAACAATTCTATAACAATTAATACACCCCCGTGATCCCGTGATTAAAAGTTAAATCTCACTTTATACAGAATTCCGGGCTATTTTGATAATGCGAGCGCAATCAAAAGTAAACAACTAACCTTAGAATACCTAGACGAACTAGATATGCTTCAGCAAATAATATTCAATTACTAATTAATGTTTATAATTTGTAACAATCAAAAAGAAATAGGTGGGTTGAACTGTCGAAGTAACTTTACTAAACAGTCTGAAGTTGGCAACAACCCCCACTCTCGAATATTATCAACTTCAAGGGATTCCCGTAACTAAACACAGGGTTGGGCAGTTACGAGAAACTTAGTTTGTTACGTAACTCACATCGATTGTTTATTTAGTATAAAAAGTATAAATCGTATTTGTATTAATAAATAAATTAAATTATTAAAATAAACAAATAAAACATATTATTCTCCACTTTAATACTTTTGATCCTTTGGATACAAATCTGAAGATATTTACTTAAAAAATCCTTACAATTTTTCGTACCCAACCTCTGAAGAATTATTTTTTTTCTAATACTGAAACACTCGAAATAATTGAAATAAAGAGAAAAAGATAATTTAACTTCTTGAAAATATTGTCTACAATCGACAATTAAATATATAAACGCAAAATAAATCGAGGAATGTTTGTGGAAATTGCTCAGAACTCAACATAGTCAACATTTTATAAATCAGAATTTCACTAAGTACCCCAACAAACTAAATTTATTTTAAACGAAAATTGTAATTGTTACTTTAACTTCTTGACAATTTTGATGAGAATAAGCAATAAATATTCAATTATCACAATGATTGAATACAATTTACCTCTAACAAACAATGGAACGTGTGATCCGTGTGATGATCGTCGCCATATTTAGTTAATACACTCTGAAGTTGGTTACGATCATCAGCGCCACCACTTTCGATTTTTTGATTATCGATTAACTTCTCGGTTAATACCGGCGCGTTTTAATTATATATAACCTAAAAAAACAAACAAAAATGCAGAAAATTAACATTGTTTTTAGAACTTTCTTGTTTTTTTTGTATTATTGGTTATTATTATTTGATCATATACACGTGTGTTTATTTGTAATTGATTTTATATTAGCTGGTTTCCTTAATTTCGCTAAGCACACCTACACACATTTTAGTAGAAGATTTATTTTTTTCCTTTTGTTGTCCTTATACAGAGCTGCAATCGCAACAAGGGATGGATTTTCTTGAGGGCTTTGGAAAAAAGAAAAATCAACATCATCTGAACAACTTGTCATCAATTCACATCAATCCACTCACGGCACAACCTTCCCTCAATATTCACTTGCATGGTCAGCATTTTTCGTTTTGTTCGTTTTATTTTATTTCATGTTTTCTCTTTGTTTTGCTTTTTTTATTATTATTATGATTATTATTATTTGTTTTTTTCATATTTTTATTCTATTTTTATAATACAATAACAATTGTCAAATATATGAATAATATAATTATTTAATGCATTAAATAATGTTAGGAAAAAAGGGATTATTTTGTAAAGAAAAACTTTATAACTTATGTAAAAAAAAACTTTTGTTTACAGCATTGTTTGCAGCAGTCGAACATGGTCATATAGATAAGGCAAGGACTATTTTGGAGTCAACTGATGTGGATGTAAACAGGTAAAAAAAAATTGATATAGATTAAAAAAACCCTCTTAAATTAATTATCAAAATTTGCAAAATATTTAGGAATTTTCAAAGAATATTTAAGTATAAAATTACTTTTGTCCTCTATATACTGACCTATTTTCGTCCTAAAGTACTGAATCCTGTAATATCCTTTCTTAGAATAGATCCTAATCCTTTAAGCCACATCTGCATCGTTATACCTAATTGATTTACCAAAGTTATAATTTCAGAATGTTAGGAAAACTAAATTTGATTAATTTTATTTCAGTTCAAAATTAGTTAGAAAATTATATTTCAAAAAAAAAACTGTGTAAAGTTGATGGAAAAAAGAAATAATTTAATTCAATTGAAATATTTTTTTTTTCATATGATAGGTCATGTCATTTCTTTTATAGGGTTCATTTTGATAAAAATTGACGATTCGTATCAAAAGCGCGCTTAGAAGTTTCTAGTTGCTTGAACATTGAAAAGTCTTGATTACAACTACGTGCTTTTCCTAAATCGAATCTCACCTTCGAACAAGTTCTCACAAGAATATAAAAAGTTACAACCTTATCATGGAGTTTACCTCAAAGTATTTTCAATTCTATAACATGAAACTAAAGTTTTGTCTGTGTACGAAAAAACTTTTTACAAAACAGATAAAAAAAACAGAATAAATTTTTTCGAATAATTCTATAATTAGAATATTGATTAAAATTAATTGGAGTTTCAAATTCATTCTTTATTACGGTTTCTTTTTATTTCAAATATTTATTTTCTCTTTGTATTTAACATTATGGAATTTTATAATTAATAACTATTTAATTCGGTTTTTAATTCTTGAATATTAGATAAGTATTTGAAAGGAGATTTTTTTTATTTTCGTTACTAAAATATATAGTTAAACGAGTTAAAATCTTCGTATAAAACAATTTGATAATCGATGAACTTTAAGTAATGTTAGTGTCGGGTACTTAGTTTGGTGACCACGTTTTAGTGGTTACTAGTGAGTTATTTTGAAAGTTTAATGTTGATAGGTACAAGTACAAATCGTGTTTAAACCTTATTTTACAAAGAATACATTTTCCTTGAGTAAATTCACTATATCTTTTTTTTCATCAAATTATCCGATAACTGAATTTTGGTAAATTTTTCAAATCCGATACTTTTGGAAATGATTTTAATTATGATTTTAAATTCACACTATTGTTATTATTTTTATTGTCTTTTATTTGTTTGTTAATTGATGTTGCATGTTATATCGAGTGTTTACACTCTATTCTTTGAAAATGCGAAGTCAGATTTCAATTACTTTTCTAAAGTTTCTTTTTATTTTCAGTGTAAATAGCGACGGTTTGTCTCCACTGGACGTGGCAGTCTTGAGTAACAACAGACCTTTAGCGAAAATGTTGGTTACATTTGGAGCACAGGAAGGCAATCAGTGTGAGTATTGTTTTTCTACTCCTTTTTATAACAAGTAAATTGTGCGATTTTTTCTTCTTTTCTCCCTCATTCTCTTTTTTCTTCTTTTTTTTTTCCTCGACGGGAAAAATTTTTCTATAAAAATCTTACGTAATCCAAAGAATACTCACATTCACCTTTTTAATATATAATATAATAGTAAAATCAATACTAGAAAAGTCGACAAAAAAGGAAGAAAGAAAAAATTTCAAATAGAATTTAAGAATAATAAAAAATGGATTGATTTTAAGTTCTAAAAGTTCACATTATTGAAATGCAGTAAAATCAATGAAATTTTTTCTCCCATGAAAAATGGAACGACTGCATAGTAAACGAAGATGGATTCCAATTAAATTTTTAAATTCCAAGTAAATTGCAGGAATTTTATTATTTTTTAACGATAATAAAAAAAATTTTTTGTCGATTTCAATTGATAGGCGAGAAAGAGTTTTATTGGATTACGATCTTTTTTTTGTATTAAATTAGATTAAAACAGATTTTTTTATCTGAAGTTTATAAGTTGAATTTTTTTTTCAATTAAAATTATCTAATTTGGATTGATAATTTTTAAACTTCAGTACATCTTCACTTTTCCTTGAATTTGTCATCAAACTTATGAATTTTCATGCAAGTTGACTAGCATAAAAATATGCAAATTCATGCGCAAGGAGAAAATCTAATTTAATTAATACTTGATTAAGAAAATCAATAGAAACTTTTCAATCCAATTCATTTTTTTCGTGCTATTTATTAAAAATAGAGTAATAATAGAGAGAAGAGGAAAAATCGAATTCTTATAATTAGTACCTAATAATGATAATAATGATAATGATTAGTGTCAAGTACAAATTCCAGTTTCATTATAATGCAATTTGTATTCTATTTTATCGAATTTACAGTCTAATCAAAATATTTTCATTTCCTCTTGTATAAACGGCCAAATATTCAAGTCACGCCCATTGAAATGAGAAATTCTTCTAATTTATAACGAGATGCGCCGAAAATGTTTGTATATATTTGTGACATATATACTCGAGAATAATTAATTGTAGTGCATTAATTGGAATCTCCAATTCTCACAAACTGAATGGCCACGATTTCAATTCGATATGGGACATTCTCATCAAGGATGAAAAGGATTATTGGAAGTCCTTGACTTATTCACTAGACTTCTTTTTTCAAACGATAATAGTCTTTGGTATTGTTCTGAATCGTTAAAAAAAAGAGAAGATAACTTCTATTATTCACCACTAAAATCATATTTCAATTTCCAAACACACAAGATTTTTTCCTTACTTTTTAGAAAGAAGAGTGGAAATTTCTTTTTTAAAAGTAAAATTACTTTTTAATTCAATTTATTTTAATTTTGACTTCGAAATTAAGAAATTAAAAATAAATTAAAAATAATGTAAAATTATCACTTGGAAAATGAAAGAAAAAATTTGTCTTTTGGAATAAAAGCTTCATATTGGTAACCGAGGAGAAAATAATTTATTGACGATTAATCATTTTGTGTTTAAAAAAAACAAAGAGAAAACTCATGCAAAATTGAATCGATTTGATAATCGAAACTCGTGTGTTATATATATGACAACCATTTCGTGAAAATCCATTTTGACTGTACACTTGGTATTTGCAGAATGGCTTTAGCCATCCAATTACTCGACAACACTGGAAATGACATTGTTCCCCAACAAGGGAATTTAATTAATTCGTAAACAAACATAACTTTTCGAGTGTTTTATTTTCATTAAAATGACTTTCATTATTAGTTCCTTATTGTTTCCGGGACGAGCACCCCAAGGAATATGTTTTTATTAGCTCATCAAAATATATTTCACTAAATTTATTATTGATTAATAAATCACTTTTGCTATTTTATAAGTAGATAATTGGACATTTTTTTGTGAATATATACGATAAGTTTATTATTTATCATTATTTATTTTTAATTATTATTTTTTTATTAACGATGGAATTTATTTGACAGTTAAATCGCCAGACTCGTTGGGGAGTCATTTGGCATCATTGCTGTCAGAGGCAGAGCGACGTGTTCAAGAACTAGGAGGCAGTACTTCTGGAAGTAGTGGAACGACCCTTTTGGAACCACTGAGTCATAGGTCCAGTTTCTCAAACCCACACAATAATCTGACAGGATGTAGCGGAAACACCGAAGACAAACAACTAGCACTTTGGGAAAGGAGAGCTCGAGCTTTAAGGAAAATGTTACTCGGTTTTAATCAAGCCAGTGAGTTCTCTATTCAACACTCGTCAACACTTTTTTTCACTCTCAACAACAACAATGATGACAAATATATCAAAAACTTTCCCACCTTAAATTTTTAAAAATTCATTATTTTCATTCTAAATTTTCCTTTTTTCACTTTACAAATTTGCAATTTTTTCTATTTTTAATGATTCTTATTTTCCTTTTTAATTATTGAACAATTGGGCACGATGTAAATTCCAATGATTTTAAGAGCATTTTATTTTATTACTTTTTTTCCTTTTAAAAAATAGTAGACTTTTTTTCCTTATTTCCGTTTCAATTATTACAAAATTGTACATTCATATTGACTGAAATAGTTTACGACTCTCACATTTTTACATATTAAATTCCAGAGAGATGAAAGGAATGTAACTTGAAAGTTTTTTTCGAGAAATTTTACAAGAGATTACAAATTTTATTCACAATTTAAAATTCAAATCCAACTGTAGAAAAAAAAGAGTTTGCAAGGAAGATTATTTAAACATATTAAAAATTTGTAGAATAAAAGGAATCTATTGAAATCGGATATGATAATAAATAGAATTATAAATTCATCTCTTAAATAACAAAATATCTATTTGGAATCAATAAATTTATTTTTGACTTTAATATCAAAATTCAATTGAATTTCAATATTTTGAAAATTGTTCATCTAACAGGACCGCCGGATAAGCCGTACTTGGTGTCGGTTGATGTCACGGGTACAACTTCCGTCATAGCCAGGTTTCAAGAATCAGATTCGCATGATTCCGCAATTTGCACAAAATTCAAAGTTCAGTGGAGTGTAAAAGACGATTTCTCGGTGTATGACGAGAGGGAAGTTTTAGACATGAAACAGAGGGAATGTAGAATCGATGGCCTTATTCAAGGTCAAAAATATTATTTTAGAGCAGCTGCTGGAAATTTGAAAGGCTATAGCAAATTTCGACCTTCGACACCGGCTTATGTAACTCCAAGCAGTAAGTCAAGTACACATTTTTTTGGCATATAAGTTTCATGATTATCACGTTAAAATCCCTCTTCAAGATAAGCGATTGAAATTAACATTCTACCTAATCTTCACCTTCCACTTAATTACAACTCACTTCTATATAATTACAATCTCTCTTCTTTCTAATCATTTTTTATTTATTTGTACTATCCGAGGTCTGTTATATTTTGTTATTATGTTTCTATTTTTCTTTTTACCATTTTTCGTTTTGTTATTTTTCTATTTTTCTTCTTACACTTTTTTGTTTTATTATTTTTCTAATTTGCGATTGATGGGAAGAGTGTTTGTCAGTTTGGAAGATTTTTCTTCAAATCTGAAGAAAATTAAAGCAATCTGCGATATTTAAAGAATTTCAAGAAATATTGTGAAAAACTTTAAGATTTAAAAAAAAAAAATTCAAACGCATTCATAAAATTGTATTAAAATTGTTTGAATTTTTGGTAAGATTTTACTAGTTATAAATATAATTGAATTTTCTCAAATGATTTATTAAAATTTAAGAAAATAATTGTATTCGTTTATTGAAATTTTGCTTAAAAATAATTGAATTGTTCCGAAGACTGTTATTATTTATAAAAATAACTAAATTTTTGTGAAGAATTTTATTAAAATTTTTGAATTTTGTAATTCGCATAATACTTTTAAAAAAAATTCTTGATAAGAATTAAGTTATTTTCAAAAATTTAAATAAAACATTCTTTTAAAGAATTTAATTATTTCTATAAACAGTAAAATTCACCGCAGGAATTCAATTATTTTCAAAACCATTTTAATAAAATTTCATGAAAAAAATACAATTATTTAAAACAATTTGAAAGAAAGTTATTTTATAATTTTAAAGATGTATTTTGGTTCATAATATTGTATCAAAATTAATTGAATTTTTGACAAGATTTTACTAGTTAAATGTATAATTGAATTTTTTCGAAAAATTTATTAACATTTTACAAAATAATTTAATTCTTTTGAAAAATTCTATAAAATAAATTAAGAAAAATTTTTCGAAATTTGTTAAATATAATTAAAAGATTTCCCTTTTTTGCAAAGATTTTATTATTAAAAAAAAATTAATTGTTAGGACAAAATTTATAAAGAAATTGAAACAATATTGAATTCTTTTGTGAAATTGAAAAATTTATAAAATTTGTTGAATATAATTGAATTTTTGCTAAGATTTTACTAGTTATAAATATAATTGAATTTTCTCGAATGATTTATTAAAGTTTAAGAAAATAATTGTATTCGTTTATTGAAATTTTATTAAAATTTTGCTTAATAATAATTGAATTCTTCCAAAGACTATTTATAAAAATAACTAAATTTTTGTGAAGAATTTTATTAAAATTAATATTAATTAATAAAATATTCTTTTAAAAAATTCAATTATTTCTATAAACAGTAAAATTCACCGCAGGAATTCAATTATTTTCAAAACCATTTTAATAAAATTTCATGATAAAATTCAAATATTAAAAAATTTTCTAAATAAAAGTCTTGTTATGAATTTAATTACTTTCAATAATTTGAATAACTTTCTTTGGAAAAATTTGATTCTATTTTCAAATAATAATATTTTTTGTGGGAATTCAATTATTTGCAATACAATTTTAATTCAATTTTCTCCTAAGAATTCAATTATTTAAAAAATTTCTTGCTAAAATTCTTCAAATGATTTGAATATTATTTTCAAACTATTTGATCAAAAAAGTTTGCAAGAATTTAGTAACTTTTAGTGCATTCATTTTAAAATTAAAAACATTGAAAAAGAAAATTTATTATGAAAGTTGAGAAGCGAACAAAAACTATCTTCCAACTGCGAACAGATTCAAACACAACAATATTAATTTATTTCTTTAAAACCGTTTGTGAGATTTAATTTCATTTATCATATTTTAGAAAGAATTATAACAAAAATCTGAACAAATTTTTTTAGCTAGTTTAAAGTTTTTTTTTTAAGATAAATAAGAAAAGTTTGAAGCGTTTGAAGAATTGTGTTTTCAATCATCTGGCAGCACTGATGAGAACGGAAAGAGATTTAATAGAATGTTTTTTGTAAAAAAAAAATAATTGTTAGTTAATTAATTCTGATTTGAGTTCGTTATTTCTAAATAAGTGGGTAATTAATTTCGAAGGTTGGAGAGACATTGACGGAAGGGTGCCAAGGTTCGCTGGCCGATTGGAGCAATTAGATACCCTTTTTACTGATATACGTGGTGCGGAATATACACAAGAGACACCAGCGGCACAAAGGCGTAATCATAAGAAAAAGACAACGATAAAGCAATTATTCACAGCGACAAGTAAATTTCAAAAAAATCTTCGACGAGGAGTATTCCTTGCGTGTTTACTTTATCACGAGGATAAAATATTGGTGACAAATGAAGATTTTCTGCCTGTTATTGAGATTGACGAGACTTATCCAAGTTGTATTTATAATGATTTTCATTGGCTTATGAAAATTGCCTGCACATGGGACGATGTTAAATCACTGCGTCAGGATATGGAAAAAAGTCATATGAGCTCGACAAATCATTTTAGAATAAAATTACTTCAAGCCGCTTCACAAATGCAGGTTAGTTGATTTTTTTTCTTCAATTTGTAATTGAATTAAGGGGGGTTTTTTTCTTGTTGGAGAAAAACTAATTTAAATTCATTTCAGGCGGCATTGTGTACACAGAACCTAGGCCAACTGTATTACAAACCGATTCGGGATATTCAAGGCACATTAGTATTTACGACGATAAACTATGTGAAAACGCCAAAATTGGTTTCTGTTTTGAATAGCAGATGGTTACCGCTGAGTAAAATAACGAAGAAAATAATAACACACGAGGACAGTAATGTGGCTGACATTCTCATGGCCAGTATACAGGAACAAATAACTTATCATCAAGTCAGTAGTATTAAATTATCCCGAGGACTTTATCTCGGCTATTTGAAAATGCAAAGCAGCGTGGATCTTATTCAGGTCGTTGTGCCAGTCAAGTCGCCGAATGTTCTGCCCCATTGTAAAATTCGGGACAATCCTCACGTTTCAGCGTGAGTTCTTTTTTCTAAATTTAAATAATTCAATTATTTTGTAACCATATTTTCAATGAATTTAAAAGGTTCTTATGGATTTTAAATTTTGTTTACACAGGGAAGAATGGGAGTACTTGAAGAGAATGACGCGAATTCAGGCGTCTTCGACATCGGCACTGCAGGACGAGGAGGAAAAGGAGAATGCCTCGAATGAATCACAGGGAACGGAGCAGCAGAAGCAATTTATTGATATTGTCTCACAAACGGCGAAACGTCTATTCAGTCATATGGAAATAAATCCAGAGGACTCCCTCGTGCATCGTCTCTACGACGCGGAAGTGGTCGATTTAACTCACAATGTGTCATTTCTCATCACTGTTCCACCGGCGGAGACTGCATGCTCAGTTCCCGGTACGAGGGAAATTTTACTCCAACGTGGCGATCTTCTATCGTTGCCAATTCAAGTCTTTGAAATGGTTCACCTCATGACTTATCAAAAAGAAGTGATAAATCGTTACTCGAGAATGAGTTGTATTTTAGAATTGGACACAGCTCAAGCTCAACACAATCAACGCGAGGCATTCAGTACATCGGAATTAAATATCGCCAAGGACAAACTAATGCGACTTCAGGATCTTCAATCACAAATGAATACCGTTTGGAAAGGCGCACGTTGGCTCGTTGACGTTATTACCTTCGCTCGCGACAGAGGATCAACCCTGTCAAACGTAAGTAATTTCCATTCACTCCCAAAATTAATCCCACACGTAAAATTTTATACGTAAATCCCATACGTAAAACCATTTTACAAACAGGTTCAATCGGCGGGAATTTGCATGAAACACCTGTTGAGTTTGGACAGAAATAAAAACAGTGGTAACAGTCTAAAGAGAAGTCTCCTTCAATTACCTCCGCGAGATCCAAAATTAGTGAAATCCAGCCCTGGAAGAGGTAGTTGGCCAGGTCCAAATATCACAAATTCATCGTCAAATCTTCTAACAACGGAATTTAGTAAAAGTGAACAACAATTACCAAGCAGTCAATATATTCGTAAAGGTAGTGACACATCGAATATTTCAAGTGACACCGAACAGGTGAAATCATCACACCCCGTGAGTAGTACCAGTAATTTATCAAATAGCAATAATCATCATTTGATTCCACTGCAAAATATTCGACTTCCACCGTCGAAATCTGAGGACACACTTCTATTGGCGAAATATAAACAAAGTCCAAAGAATCGTTCAGTGGCAGTGACATCAGTTTCGGCGAGTACAAGTCCATTATTGAGTATTAAACCAATGATGTACGGTGGATCACTTCTCAGTGTTTCGACCGCAATGACTAATACAACGAGTTTATTGAGCGTCAGCAATAATACGAATTCGGACAGTATGCATTCAATAAGTAGCGATGAATATTCAACACCAAATTCAAGTGTTTGCATAAAAAGCGGACATGGGAAAATAAAATCATCAAAACCAACTGCAAGTGTTGCTGCAATTGCCAGTTCAACGATTGAGGGTCATCATGATGAGGAGAAGGATGAAGCTACAATGATGCCCGCACCACTTCCTGGAATTTTGCAGGTAATTTTCTATCTCCAATTTTTTGAAAATTTTATTTTAAATTCTCATGATTTTTATACTTCTTCAGGGTTGTCACTATGCTTTTGTTTTTTCCTGATTTCCAAAAAGAATTTCGACTTTCTCCTAGACCCAGCTAACAAAAAAAATGAAATTCAATGAATTCAATGAAAAAATATGTTTAGGAATTTTAGATTTGTTAGAAAAAAAAGTTAGAAATCGAACTTTATTAGAAAAAAAAGTTGGAAATCGAACTTTATTAGAAAAAAAATTTTTAGAAATCGACCTCTATTAGAAAAAAAAATTTTTTAGAAATCGAACCTTAGAAAAAAAATGTTTAGAAATAAAAAAATTATAAAATATTTTTTAGAAAAACTGTACCCCAACCAATTATTATTTTTCCACAGGCATTAAAATTTTAAATTTTAAAAAACTATCGAAAATCAATTTGTTACTGTATCTTCTTTAAAATTATTCTCAAGATTTCAATTTAAATTATGTTCTGAAAATTCGATCTAAAATTCTTCTCTAAATCAAGTAATCAAATATTTTCAATAATTTTTGAGAAATTTCTTTAAAAGTAACAATTATTCAACGAGTAGAAAAATATTTCTCGTATCTTGTTTCTAATTCAGTTTTACGAAATTTTAACATCCAATACGACAATTTGTTTGATTTATAATCAAAAATTCAACTGCATTCAAAATAATTTGTTATAAAATTTTTCAGAAAAATAAATTCTTCCGAATTTTTAATTTTTGTTTAAATTAAGTTTTCATTGTCATTAAAAACTGAAATTTTTGAATAATTTCAATTTGAAACATTCAATTATATTCATCTGAAAAAAATTTCACTTATATTCCGTCTAAAAGTGAATTGTGTTCAATTGATTTTGATTATTCGAAAATTTTTTAATGAAATATATATTTTTGTAAGATAAATAATTATAAAATAATACAAAAAATTTTTTTTCAAAAATAACTTTTGCAGAACGTTTGATTAAAATTATTGAATGTTCAAATTTTCCTAACTTTCAATTCTAAAAGTCAATTACCTTTAAAAACATCGATTATTTATAAAAATTGTAAACCTAAATTTTTTAAAATTCTTAAATTTTCCACTATAATATTCTTTTTTAAATCAATTATTTTTTATAATTTTGAGAAAGTTTTTTCTGAATTTAATTATTGTATTGGTATAAAAAATGCATTTAGAATTCGTTTAAACTTTAATTATTTTTAATTTCTTATCAAACTTCAATTAATGTAAAATTGGTCAATTGAATGTATATTTTTATAACTTAACTAATTTCAAAATAATAAAATCAAAAATTTGTCAAATTAAAATTATTTAAAATTCAAATTTTCTAAAATTTCAAGTCAAAAATTTAATTTTCCTAGAAAATTCTATTATTCATACAAATTGTAAACGAAATTATTCTTAAATTCAATTTTCTTTTTAGAATTTTTATGTAAATTTATTCGCTGAATAATTTATAATAATTTTATAAAAGTTTTTCAAGAATTAAATTATTTAAAAAATAAATCCAATTTCATATTTTGTATAGTTTAATATATTGTCAGAAGTAGAAGAAATTTATGACTTTGTATAAAAATTCATGAATTCTTTCAAAGTTTATAAGATAAGTAAAACAAAAAAAATTCAAGAAGAATTTAATCGTTTAAATACTTTTAATACTTTTAATGGTAACTGAAGATAATTAGAGTAGAATTTTTTTTATAAATTTTAATTTTTTGATATTTTTCCAATAATTTTGATTTTTTCCCGATTTGTCCCTTATTTCCCTATGAGGTTTGTGGCAACCCTGTTCTCTCATTATATATTTTTCAAAGAATTTTTTTTCAAGGCAAAATTCCAAAATTTGTTTGTAGGATTCCTCAAGTCTTAGTGATTCTTGTTAGCGACAGTTCGACTGAGGCAGCAAATTAATTCGAGTAAGCTGCGCCGATAAACAAACAAAAAAAAATGCATAAAAATAATTATCCAAATTCTTGTGCTTTGTCTAATTGTTACGTTTTCTTGTTGTTTGTGGATATGAACGTGTTACCATTTGAATATTATTTCATTTTAACCCAAATTTAAAACAAACAAAATATGATCAGTGTCGTAATGCTTGTTATAATCTAATTTTTAATATCCAAATAATACGTAATTTTTTGAACTAAAGCTTCTGTCTTTTTAAAATGCTGCTTGTGTGCTAATTCACGAAACGATGGAACAACTAATTTTTAAACAAAAGAATCAATTAAACAAATCAATTAAAAAGTGTTTAAATAATTGAAACAAAATTTTAAACAAAAGAAAATAATTTCTTTTATTGAGAAAATAATTTAGTTTAAAGTAAAACTGTAAATTATTTATGATTCCCTCGATTCGTGCTTCATTGAAGAAATAGCGAAGTGTTTATAATTAAACGAATGTCTCTGGTTTATTTATTGAGAATAAATATTTGACAGTAAAATGTTTTCTTTTAATTTCAGGTTTACGCGGCCTATGAAACTGGTTTAGCATCAGGGACAAGTTTGAAACTACATGTAACCCCAAGAACCACTGCAAGAGAGGTGGTCGATTTAGTGGTGAAACAGCTCAATATGGCCGTAATGTTGAAAGGCCAAGAAGGGCCAATTTATACATCCGACGAGCTACCGAACTTTTGTCTTGTTGCCGTTATTGGCGCACGAGAACGATGCCTCAGGGATGACTTTAAACCCCTTCAGCTTCAAAATCCATGGAAAAAAGGTCGACTCTACGTACGACAAAAACAAGATGTTCTTGCTGCTCTAGAGCACAGCAGTAAACACACAACATTTTTGTAGCAAATTTTTAAAAAATTGAACGAGTCTTGAAAAATTTAGACTTTTTTTTCTCAAATTTTCGACACAACTACATATTTATATTTTAATTTTTTCCCTCCTTAGATATTTTAAATTTCATCCTCGAGATGAGTAATTCTAGAAATACAATTCTATTTATATAAAGAAAAAATTGAATTTTAATAATAATAATAATAGATTTTTCCTTACAAATAACATATCAGTATTTCAATTTAAATTGTGCCTTTGTTTCTCTATATCAAGCAAATTTCGAAGCTGTTTCGAAAGTAATATCAATTTTCTCAAAAATTATTTTAAAATTGTAAGAAAGAATTTTTTCAAATTTTACACTTATCACTTAAGTGTAAATTTGCCCCACAATGTATTTTTTTTACAAAACAATTTTTTTCTTTCTATTAAAGAATAAAAAGACTCGTTCTTTTTAAAATCGATAAAAATTATTGTAAAGCCACGATAGTATTTCGAAATTGAGGCATAAAATGAATACAAAAACATTCCACGATGAATGTGATTTACTTCGAAATTCGAAGTTACGATCCTGTACTATTTTTCGAATGTTAGATAGTTTGTAAAGAAATTATTATATAAATAATACTCAAAATATTTCAATCTGTTATATATTTTAGATACTGATCTCAATGTTACGCGTTGTATAATGAGAATGTGATTCCCAAAAAAAAAACGATATCTGATCGCGCGATAAATTCTTTTTGATCAGATTGATATTTAGAAGAAAAAATGAATAATTTTTTTACGGAGCCACTTATTTCTTTCTTGACTTACAAATTTTTAAACGCTCAATTACCGAAAGTTTAACATAATTTTGCAACAACGATAAAGCAATTTTCTGCAATCTTCCAGAAATATTTGTTTATACACAAATCTCAACTATTCTCATTCGAAATTTAAAAAAACAAATTAATTTTTGTTTCGTTAATATTATTGAAATTTATATTTTTAGATATAGATTAGAAATTTTACGTATATTTTAATTTTTGATGAAATTAAATATTTTAATAAATCTTTAGGAAAAATTGTAATTTAATTAAATGGCAATTGATGATTTAAAATTCTTATTTATTAAAGGGATGAAAACAAGTTTCTTATACGAATTTAGACTCGCAATATAACAAAAAACTAAATGAATATTATAGATTTTGGCAATAATAGAGCTCCTTTTGAATTCTTTTAATTTAAATATATATATATATATTTAATTTTTGAAATGTGTATAATGTACGCTTTAGAATGTTGCGTGAGAATAATTGATTATAGCTTACAAGGAAATATTTGTGAAAATGGGGCTTATAGACTGCTTTAGGCTAGCGTATGACTGTTATTTCATTATTTAAAGTCAAGAACGTTTCAAATGCTAAAACATTATTCGAAATACAATAGCATATTTGTTAACAGAGGCTTTTTACTTTTTTACACACAATAATATATGTATCACTTTATGATTTCCTTTACCGAAGATTTTTAAACTGTATAGATACATATATATATAATTTAACTATTTTTTACAAATAAACAAACAAACAAACAAAAAAAAGACAAAACATTTTTTACAGAATTCCCGATAATATTTATAATTTAAATTAAATTATTCATTTATTAATGCAATTCAATTATCAATTAAAAATAGTTTTCGCGAAATTTGCATCTAGTGATAATTTGAATATTTTAAAAATAGTCAAGATTGGAATAAAATAATTGTATATAAAATATAATGTATAACTCAAAATGGGGTGTCGTATTAAAAGTAAAAAAAAAAGAAAGAAATTCAAAAATTGCGTCCTTTATTTATAAAAATTATAATGTAATATTTTTGTCTAAAGAAATTTTTCGACATCCCGTTTTTTAGACCAGAAAATTTTTGCGCGATACCTCGTGACACCAACTATTTTAGATAAATTATTAATATTTAAATGTGCGTGCAAGAATGTAGTGCAAATTACAAAAAAAAAAAAATTGTGAATAATTCCCTATTTTTTCAATTGTTAAAATTTTAAACACGTTGTGAAAAATAAATTATTGCATTGTTTTTCTGGAAAAAATAACTATTCCAATTATTTCCAAATAATTTTTTTAGTATACGTAAATTTAGAAAAGACGTAAAAATTTGTGATAAATTCCAAACAAATTTTCGTTTAGATTAAAAGTAACTTTTTTTTTCAAATTAAAAGCGAGGTTGTGAGTATTAGAAATTACGATAATATATATATGTAAAATTGAAAAGAAATGAACTTTAAGTTTTGCACTACTTGAGTCACTGAGTGTCTATTCGATGTTGAATGTATAAAATGTTTGCGTAGCTTAAAAGTGTTACGAAAAAATAAATCGAAAGTTTTAAATAGGAAAAAATTTTCTTTTGAAAAGAAAAATGTATGAATATTGTAAATACAATATAACACAAGAACAAGAGAGAGAGGGAAAAAAACTTTAGCTTGAAGCAAGAAAAATTATCTCATTCATTGGATTTTTGAATCTGTTAATAAAAGAAAAAGAAATATATAAGGATATTAATTTTATTTCATAGAATTAATGGACGTTATTGTCACATATATTATTTCAGAAAAAAGAACAACTGGAATTACGTAAATAACGAACGGAAAAGAATTTTTAAAAATATATTATGTAATTTTAAAAGGCAAAAATGACTGGCGTACTTACACTGAAAAAATTAGGATTAATTTTGTTATGTAAATTTTTAAACTCCAGGGTTTATGAAAATAAAATTCGATTTTAACTCTTGCTCTTAATTTAAATAAAAATGGTAATTTTATTTTTGTTTAAATTAAGAAATTTTATTATTATTATATTTACTCGAATTATAAAATGAAACAAAAATAATTGTAAAGCACAATTTTTTCAGTGTAATGGGTACGAATTTATGTATGTAATTATAAATTATAAATACTTATGATAATTATCAAATACTGATATGTTCATAGATTTGATGTTTATATAATAGAAAAAAAGGAATGGCTGTGTTTCAGTCCATCTGTCTTTTTCGAAAGACAGACTCAATCTGTAAGGAAAAAATTACACGGAATAAAGAATAATATTATATTTAAATACCGCTCTTTTTCTATTCTGTACAAAAAAAGAAGAATTCGAATCAATTTCTAAGAAATTTAAATTATATTTTTATATTTCTGGTTTATAAATTAATTCTCGTCATTGCGAATAAAAGCGGCGAGTTTACTCGAAGTGGATTTTTTTGTCTCACTTTCAATCGGTGGCGTATCGTCAGTTTCACTCAATTTTCTCTTTCTTGTCTCTTCATTAACGTCTTTTGATAATGATAATAATAATGGCGATTGTGATGGTGATGCTGATAATGATGATGAATCAGCATCGTCTGGTAAATTTCTATATTTTTCTAAACATTTTGCAGTTAATTCTGTTGCATTCATACCGGGGAATTCCTCCTCTAATTTCTTTTTATTTCGAACGTACCACTTAACGTAACTCTCTTTTTTCGACGGTAATTTCTCTTTTGTTTTTATTGTTGGCTTTTTTGTTGTTTTCTGCATCACCGGCGACGTTATTGGCAATTTTTTTGTCTCCTCACGCATATCGAGTGCTAATAAACTAGAGACTTGTTGTGGCTTTTTTGTCTTTATAAATGGATTCTTTTTCAAGCCTTGACTATATGTTAGTGGTCGAATTTCAATCTCGGGTTTTTTAACGAGAGCTGGTAATATTGGTTCTTCTTCAATTTCATTAATTTCATTTGCTTTATCGGCTTCCTCCTTCTCCAATTCTTGTTTCTCTTGCTCTTGAATTTTATTTTCACCAATTGATTCTAATTTATTGGCGAGAGCCATTTTACCATTACGAGCGGCGTACTTAATGGCCAAATCAATTACTTTTGGTGATGCAATTTGTTGACACAATTCAACGGCTCGGAATTCAACATTACTGCGACATGCGAGCTGTTTTTTTTAAAGGATTAAAGAAAATAATTATTATTTAAATTCTATTAGATTATTCTGAAAATTTAATATTCTATTGTATTAGAATTCTTTTAATATTAAATGAATAAAATTTGCTAAAGTGGGAGGAAAAATTTCTTACCGCGATAAGCATAAGGACGGCTTCATTTTCTTCCTCGGGAAGACTTCCAACTTGCCAGACTTTAGCTTCTTTCTCTGATTTTTCTGTGTCAGGTTCACATAGAGGTATTATTATTGGTATTTCTTGAACAATTGGTCTCGGATTAGTCGGGGGATAGAAACTTCCTTTGCAAAGGATGCATCTTATGATTCTTTCAGACTCACTGACTCCAATTATAAAGAAATTGTCCATTTTACCCTTTGGCTGAATAACAAAATTACAATTAATATTTATTTTACTTAACACTTGAATACTATAAATTATTCTATTATTTTTTTAACACAATTATTTATTTACTAGCAAAAACGTTGTATTCAATTTATTATTTTCATGCAAAATATTATTAAAAAAAATTAATTCGTTACAAAATTTTTCAAAGAAATTCAATTATTTTCTAAAACTTTAATAAACCATTCGCAAGAATTGAATTATTTTCAAACCAATTTTAATTAAATACTTCAGAAAAATTCAATTTAAAAAAAAATTTAATACGTTCCTAAAAAATTCAATTATTTTCTAAAATCTTAATAAATCTTTCGAAACAATTCAATTATTTTTATAATTAGTGCCTAAAATTCTTAAAAGCAATTCAATTATTTTCAAAAGAATTCTAATTTAATTCTTTAGAAGAATTAAAATATTTTTAAATATTTCCATAAAATTAAATTATTTCCCAAAATTTTCATAACATTCAATTTTAATAAGAATTAAAAATTTTTGAAAATAATTCAATTATTCTTAAAATATTTTAAAATATTCTATATGAAAATTAAATCAATTAAATATATTCGTCAAAAAAATTAAAAGAATTTAATTGTTTTTAAAAAATAATACAATTCTTTACTGAAATGGAATTATTTTCGTAATAACTTTAATTGAATTTGTCAAAAGAATTTCATTATTTTCAAATATTTCTATAAAATTCTTCAAAACAATTCAATGATTTTCTAAAATTTTAATAAACTCTTCAAAATATTTCAATTGTTTTTTATAAATAGTAAAAATTTTCGCAATAATTCAACTATTTTCATAAATAGTAAAATCCTTTGCAGAAATTAAATTCTTTGAAAAACAATTTTAATAAAATTCCTCGATAGAATTTAACTATTTTTTAAATAGTTATATAAAATTCAGTTATTTCCTATAGTTCTAATAAATTATTTGGAACAATTCAATTATTTTTATAAATAATTCAATTCTTCTCATGAATTTAATTATTTACAATACAAATGTAATCAAATTTAAATGCTTTTAAAATTTTCAATTAAACTTATTAAAGAAACTAATATTTTAAAAAATGTTCTAAGTAATTCTTCGAAAGAATTTGATTTAGATTTTTAATAATTTTAATAAAACTCTTTGTCAGAATCCAATTATTTTCATAAATAGAAACTTCTTCAAAGGAATTGAATTATTCTCTTCAAATTTTAAAATAAGAGTCTTTGCAAGAATACAATGATTTTTAATACATTAATGTTAAAATTGAAAATATTAAAAAAGAAAAATAAAAAAAAAATTTTTTAAGTTGAGAAAGAAAAAAAGCATTCAACAACTAACTTCAAACTGCGATCAAATTACTGGAATACGGCAATATTATTAAAATATGGAAGATATAACTTAAAAAAAAATTTGTATTACCTGTCTGTCTGTATCGCAGGCCACCATCCACATTGATGATTTCTTGTTATACATTTTAATTACTCCGTCGGAATCCATGACTGTCGGTGAATGAAGATTAGACAATCCGAGCCACATTAATTTCGATTTTGGCGATAATGGCACTTCCAATTTTTCGCTTCGTAAATTTTGTCCAATGATTCTGATCCACAGCATACTCATATGTTGATCGTCAGATGCGCCTTGTAAAATAATTAATTATTGTAAAATCGGCTAGTTCAATTAAATTTAAATTACCAATAGATTGACATTGTAAAAAATCCATAATTTCCTTTCACCACAAAAAAAAGAAATTCCATTCAATTAATTCAATTAATTAAAATAAAAACAAATTACTGAAAGAAATACATTTACTTTTATTATGATCCACTTGGATTTAGAATTAAAATAAATCGTAATAAATATAAAATAATGATAACGATGGCAAACTATTTTTTTTTTAATAATTTACCTATTCCTGTGTGATAAGTTACTAGAAGATGATTATTGAATCCGTTCATGGCAACGACAGGTCCAGGAATGGCAATTATTTCACGTTGAGTGCCGCCGATCATGAAAATTCGAAGATTTCGTCTATCGGTAGCAACGGCTACAAAAGTTGTACCAACAGCAACACATTGAGCTTCCTCGCCTTCTGGTAGATCGATGGACCATTCTTTGTTCCCCGAACCCCAACCTTGTAGTACAACAACAACGAGTTTGCTTGCCGTTTCGTCGGTCGATGTACAACACATGGCAAGTGCTTCAGTGGAAAGTGCCGCCATTGTATGATGCAAATAATTACTAATTCGAATTGAATGATGAACAGACGAATCGTGAAATTGCACTTCTATACTCGAAGATTCTTCTCCATCGTCCACGGTGAAACACATTACAATCCCCACGTCATTCCACACCTTTATTATAAAAAATAATACTCTTATATTCTTCATTTTATTCTTTATAATGAGAAAATAAATAAAAAATGATTTAATTATTAATTAATTAAAATTTAACTATTAATTAATTAAAATTTCATTAATAATTAATTATTTTTGATTATCCCTTTTTGTAATTAATTCGAATTTACTTGCAATTTTAATTTACATACCATGTAACGTGAGAGTAAATGTTCTGGAGTGGAACTCGGTTGGAATGGTTCTTGTAAATTAATAACTGGTAACAATTTTTTCGTCTCCTCGGCAACTCTCTCTGTTAAAATGTCAGTGACACTTTTTTGATCCGGATCGAGATTAACGGATGATTTGATTTTATTCAGTGATATAACATTTTCGTCGTCCTCGTCGTCATCGTCGATATCAACGCCGAATTCCAATCCATTATTATAGTCGTTTCCATTTATTATCGATTCGGCCGCATCCAAACTGTCTGAATGTTCCATTTCAGCGCTTAGCTATAAACAGAAAAGTAATTTACTATTTAATTTCTAATACAGAACAAAAGTTTACAAAAAAAAACCAAATTTTATATTACAACAATTCAGTACGAAAAAGGAGAAATACTCACCACTTCAATGCAACCCATTTGACCCAATGCATCACAAAAAACGATTTCCTTCGGCTTCTCCGGATGCCAACAAAATGATGTAATTTTTGCATTTTGTTGATGTTCAATGTGACCTAAAACTGCCTTATTCTCCAAATCCCACACAACTATCTCACCGTAAAACGAACTTGCCGCTAAACGTGTGCCGCATTCGGAAAATTTGCATATACTTATTTCCTGGAGATAATAATTCAATAATTATTTATAAGACTTCATTTTTCTTTCAACTGTAAGTTGTAAGTTTTATAATTGAAAACTGTAACTAAACATAATTTTACTTCAATTTTTTTTAAATTCTATCAAGAAATAAAACTCACAGTTTTAAGATCTGGACATTTTAGTCGGAAGGTCTCCTTCCAAGTTGATCGTTCAACGACAATAACGTCCTTTCCATGGGGATATGCGAGAAAATCGCCATTTTTGCAATTAAACGAAGGAACGCAATAAATTTTCGCAGTTAAAAACGAATTACACTTTGGCACCACATTATTCCATGTGTGAACACTTCGTTTCTCTTTAATATTCCAAACACGAATTGTTCCATCTGCACTTGAAGACGCCTGAAATATTGAATTGAAATAAATAATAAAATAAAATTTCACTTCAAATTAATTTCAAAATTAAAACATCGAATTAAATTTTAGATTATAAATTACAAATTCGATCATTTTACTTACGAGAAATTCTTCTTTTGGATCTAAAGATAAACCTAATATTGGTGCATCATGACCGGACAATTCTGTCGTTTCGAGTGTATCAATGTTTGTTACGTGAATTTTCATATCGCTGTAAGCATTTTATTTAATTATTATTATTTATTTTGTTAGAATTATGTACATAATAAATTCGGCTTTCATTACATCGACAATTTAATTATTTTCTGAAAATAATTGAATTCTTGAATAGAATTTTATTAAAACTTTTTAAATAATTGAATCCCAGCAAAAAATGTATTATTTCTAAAAATAATTAAATTTTTGGAAAATTTTTAATAACAAATGAATTTTTGAAAAGAATTTTATTAAAATTGTATTTAAATTAATTGAATTTCTGTGAAAAATTCATTATTTAATTGATATTATTGAATTTTTTCGAAGGAATTTAAACATAATATTTAAAATCAACTGAATTTTCCCTGGAATTCAATTAAAATTGAATTTAAAATATTTGAATTTCAGACAAAATTTCATTATTTACAAAAATAATTTAATTTTATTAAATGTTTTTTAAATAATTGAACTCCTGTGAAAAATGCAAATATTTTTTTAAATAATTGATTTTTCATGGAAATTTTTCCAAGATTTTTAAAAAATAATTCAATTTTTCGAAGAAATGAATTAAAATTGTATTGAAAGTAAGTGAAAGTCTGATAAGACTATTATTAATATATTATTTATATATTATTATTATTATTTATTTATATATTATTTTTAAAAAAATAATTAAATATTTTCCGTAGATTTTTATTATTCATAAATTGCCTTTTTGCAAAGAATTTTACTACAATTATTTAAAAAAATTGAATTCTTGATAAAACTCAATTATTTAAAAAATTTTCTATAAAAATTATTAACGAAAATTCCACTATTTTCAAAAATGTTGAAGTAAATTTTTGAAAACAATTCAATTATTGTAAAAAATTTTAATAAAAATCTTGCCAAGAATGAAATTGTTTTCAATAGAATTTTAATTACATTTTCTCGAAAGAATTGAATTATTCAATGAAATTTCAATAAAATTCTTGAAATGATTTTAATTATTTTCAAATTTTTTTATAAATACTTTACAAGATTTCAATGATGTTCAGTACTTTAATTATAAAATTTTTCATTTTCATGTGAAAATTCTGTGAGAATTCAATTATTAAAATACAAAATTGTAAATAATTGTATCTGTCTCAAAATTGAATTGTTGTCATAAAGAACTTTATCAACAAAGTTTAAAATAATTAAAGAATTGAATTCATTTGACGAATTTTCATAAAATTTATTAAGAATAATTACAGTTTTCGTGAAATTGGATTAAAATTGTACTCAAAATAATTAAAATTTTGACGAGAATTTTGATAAATTTTCGAACATAATTGAATTTCTGAAATTATTTCTTGTAACTTCTCGAAAATTCAATTTTTCTAGTATTTTTAACTAAAATTCTTCTTTAAATACATTAATTTAATAATTATATATGGGTTGAAAATAATTAAAATTCTACGATAACTTTATTATTTATGAAAGTAATTGAACTGCTTGAAAGAAATGAAAAAAGAATTTTTTTAAATTACAGTTTGGAAAATTCTATTAAAATAGTATTTATTGAAAATCATTAAATTGAGGAAAATTTTTGAAAATTATTGAATTTCGGAGAAGAATTTTATTAATTAACAAATAAAAATAATTTACTTTCAGTAATCATTTGTAATTTCTCAAAAATTCTCCAAATTATACCGTGTACAATTTTTACAAAATTTTCGTACTTTTTCAAAAAAAAATTACGAACATTACGAATGTTTTTTTTAAAAACTAACATAATTTAAATGAAATGGAATTATTTCAATTAAATTTTCTCGTCTATAGATTTGACGTGAAATTAATATTTCCAGAATATTGAGAAAAAATAATAATTAGTCTAAAAGCTAAGAAATGGATAAAGTTCAAAGAAATTAAACGAAAATATTTAAAAATTTGAATAAATTACCATGCACCGGACGCAATAAGTTTACTCTTTTTAGTTGTAGTTAAAGCTGAAATAGTTGCGCCGAATCTCGTGACGATTCCTTCTTTTTCAAGATCAGGATAACTGAGTATTTGAACTGTATTGTTGTCATTACCTACATAGATTTTACCATTCTGAAAACAAATGAATTTGTTAGTTTCGTACTGTTTGGCAATTGCTTTTATTATTGTACTCTTAATTTTTATTCACCTTTGAAATGACAGTTGTCGATTGTTCTGAGACACAACTTGTCGCTGGATCATCGTCCGTTAAATTCAACCAGAATCTAACATCTCCATCAGAACCACATGTTATTAAGCCACCTCTGAAATTAAGAAAATCACAGAGAAAAATTTTAAAAATTCTCTATAATTAGAATGAAAAAATAATAATTATTAGATTTTAAATCAGAAAATAAAATAATCTTTAAATTAATTAAATTATTAATATTGATAATCAGAAAAATCCTAACAATACTAATAATAATATCAATAATAATTAATAATAATAATAATGATAATAATAATAATAATATAACTAATACTAAATAGTAATAATAATAATAATGTAAATACTAAATAATAATAATAATGTAATGAATAATTATTATTAATGTTGCAAGCAATTATAATTTTAAAAATCTTTGTAAATTAATTATAAATTTTTATTTTAGAATTAATGTAAATATTCAGCAATTTAATTAAAATAATATAATCCCTACAATTTTAGTAAATTAATATCTTAAAAATGTTAAGAATTCGATTTAAAGGGCCATGAAAGCTAACCAAAAAAATGAAACATACTTTTCTCCGGAAAAATAACAGACATCCGTGTGGCCTTCCGGATGTGCATATCGCATAGGTTTTTTATTCAACGACATTCTTTCACAATTATACTAAATTTTCTAAAAAAAAAACAATTATTTACATATAAATATTTAATAAAAATTGAGAACGTATATTACACTGCACAACACAAGCGGAATTAAAATGACATTTTGGCGGGTAAACACAGTTCACAGGGTTCGGTAGTTGAAATATCAATAGAATTTTTCCTGCTTTCCATGTAAACCGAGCTTTAAAGTCATGAATTGTTGTTATCGTCTCCCAGCCTTGCTGTCAACAATAAACATCGTGTTTTTGCAATTGAAAATCGAATAAAATGCAAATGAATCTAATGGAATTATGAGTGTTTAATTGCAAATATGTAGCAGGTTGGTTTAGTGATTAAGAATTTAATTTATAAACTAGTTTTTCTGAAATTTAATCTATTTTTACATGCTTACTTGTAGCGGCAGTATCATAACCGACTCACTGAGCATAACCTAAAAAAATATTTGATGTGTTCCTGAGGTTTCTGATTTTCTTATATTTTATTGGAAAAAAAGGGAAACAATTGTCAATAAAAATGTATTCTATTTGTAAAAATACGCATCCTGCGACCGGCGTGGAACATGCGATAACGTGCAATTTTTTCAATCGTTCGGAAAAATGTTTGGTTGTTGCCGGAGCAAATATTATACGTGTTTTCCGATTAATTCCAGACATCGACAGTACAAAGAGAGAAAAATACACAGGTAGACAATTTAAGTAATTTATTAATCAGCTGTTTTTGATAATTAGAAAAAAATTCATTTTCTACGTTTATTGGACTACGTTTGAAATTTTATATTTTAATTTAAGTTTATTTTTAAGTAATTCATTAACCAGCTGTTTTTTATAATTAAAAAAAATTCATTAACAAAGTTTATTGGACTACGTTTGAAATTTTATATTTTAATAAATATAATTTAAGTACATTTTTAAGTAATTCATTAACCAGCTGTTTTTTTAAATTAAAAAAAATTCATTAACAACGTTTATTGGACTACGCTTGAAATTTTATATTTTAATTTTCAGATGCACGACCACCAAAAATGAAACTAGAATGTTTGGGACAATATACACTTCATGGAAATGTGATGTCTATACAATCAGTTCGTCTAATGGGATCGGCGAGAGATTCTCTTCTTCTAGGTTTTCGCGATGCTAAACTTTCAGTTGTTGAATACGATTTAGAAACACATGATTTACGATCCGTATCTCTGCATTACTTTGAGGAAGACGAAATGCAGGTAGAATAACATTTTTTACAAATTTTGTAAAAGAAAATTTTCAAGGACCCGCAGGTATTTAATATTTTAAATGGAATAAATATTTGTAAAAAATTGCATTTTCAGGATGGATGGACGAATCATCATCACGTTCCAATAGTGAGAGTCGATCCAGAAGGCAGATGTGCAGTTATGTTAATTTATGGACGAAAATTAGTTGTTTTACCATTTCGCAAAGATCCAACTTTGGACGATGCCGAAGCTGAAATTACGAGATCCAGTAAAGCTCCGATTCTATCATCTTATATGATTATTTTAAAGAATTTAGAGGAAAAAATGGATAATATCATTGATCTTCAGTTTCTTTATGGATATTACGAACCTACTTTATTAATTTTATACGAACCAGTTCGAACATTCGCCGGGTGAGTAGAAAATTTAGTTAATTCATAATTTTAATAAATTAGTTACTATAAAAATATAAGGCGACTAATAATGTTTGCATTTTTGTTTATTAACTTTTTTATAATTTTTCTTTTCAAATATTTTCAATTCTAAAATTAATGTATTGAAAATCATCGAATTATTGCAAAGAAATTTATTAAGAAATGGGATAATAATAACGTCGGTGCAGTTCGCAACATTCTAAAAATGTTAATTAAATTTTCCCACCAAAAAGAATTAAAAATTTTATTCGCGAATATTTTTTAAATTATTATTCAAAAAATTAAACGCACTAATTTCTGTCCAAAAATTTATAAAAATTGCTTAAAAAAATATTTTTTTAAAATTCTACTATGGAGTTTCTTTACCAAATTTTAATAATAAAATTCCTTTTAAAGCAATGTTATTAAATTTTCGGGAAGAAGAATTTTATTAAAATTGTATATTAAAAATAGTTGAATTCTTGAGAAGAATTTCTTTGAATTTTTTTTAAACTAATGGAGTTTCTTTAAAAATTTTAATTGAAACTTTTGAAAGCGATTGGATTTTATGAAGAAGAATTTTATTAAAATTGTATATTAAAAATAGTTGAATTCTTGCGATGAATTTTATTACTATTTATAAAAATAATTGAATTGTTCCGAAGAATTAAATCAAAATTTTAGAAAATAAATGAATTTTATGATAATATTTGAAGACTACATTCTTTCGAGAAATTCTATTAAAATTGTTTTGAAAATAATTTAATTTCTGCAAAGGATTTTACTATTTATAAACATAAATGAATTATTGCAAAAAATTTTTCTATTTATAAAAATAATTGAAATGTTTCGAAGAATTTATTAAAATTTTGAGAAATAATTAAATTGATATCAAGAATTTTATGGAAATAATTGATAATAATGAAATTTTTTTTCTTTTCTATAAATATTTTGACAATAATTTGAATTATTTTTAAAGAATTTAGAAATTCTTGTTGAAATAGAATTTTATTGAAATTTTTTTAAATAATTAAATTCTTTCGTCTAATTTTTTTAAAATTGTATTGAAAATAATTTAATTTGTTCAAAGAATTGTATTATTTATAAAAAATAATTGAATTGTTACGAAGAAATTATTAAAATTTTAGAAAATGGATAAAATTTATGAAAATTTTTTTAAATATTTGAATTCATCCGAGGAATTTAATTAAAATTATTTTGAAAATAATTGAATTCCTGCAAAGAATTTTACTATTTATAAAATTAATTAAATTCTTGCGAAGAATTTTACTATATTTCTAAGAATAATTTATTTTTTTCGAAGGATTTATTAAAATTTTAGAAAAAAATTGAATTTTTTCGAAGTGTGTTAAAAATATTTCTAAAAATTGATCTCTTCCGAGAAATTCAATTAAAATTGTTTTAAAAATAATTGAATTTTTGTAAAGTTTTTACTACTTAAAAAAATAATTCAATTGTTTAGAGGAATTTATGAAAATTTCAGAAAAATTATTTAATTCATTCGTGAAATTTTATTAAAATTTTTAAAATATGTACAATAATAATTAATTTTGTACCTAAATAAGTGAACTTTTTAAATTTTGACTATTAAATTATTTAAAAAATTTCTATTTGAAAATAAAAAATTTTGTAATTTGGATAACAACAAAAATTGAATAACACGTTCCGCGCGTATCATTTGCTAGTTATTAATAATAATTTTACGATTTTTTAGACGTATTGCAGTGAGACAAGACACTTGTGCAATGGTTGCAATATCATTAAATATCCAGCAGAAAGTTCATCCTATTATTTGGTCAGTGTCAAATTTACCATTTGATTGTTGTCAAGCAGTGCCAGTGAAGAAACCTCTTGGCGGAACATTAATAATGGCTGTAAATTCTTTAATTTATTTAAACCAAAGTATTCCGCCCTATGGAATTTCAGTGAACAGTATCGCCGACACGAGTACAAATTTTCCTCTCAGTATGTAATTTTATTCTTTCTACTTCTGAAATCAGAGTTATTATGCAAAATTGTAAAAAAAGTATTCAAAATTTCTTTGTATTGGAAAATTTTCACTATTTCTTTCATTTCATTTATATTTTGTTTTCTTTTTGCAGAACCACAAGAAGGGGTGAAAATAAGTTTAGAAGGGGCGCAAGTTGCCTTTATATCTACCGATCGATTAGTCATGTCTTTAAAAAGCGGAGAATTGTACGTTCTGTCACTTTTTGCTGATAGTATGCGATCTGTACGAGGTTTTCATTTCGATAAAGCGGCCGCTAGTGTCTTAACTTCCTGTGTGAGTAAATTATCCCTTTTATCATTTTTTCTGTTTTTAATTTAATTTACGATTCAATTTAGTTTAATTCAATTTACAATTAAATTTAGTTCAATTTTATTTATTACTAAATTTAATTTATTATTACATTTAGTTTAAAAAGTTTTTAAAATTAAGTTTATTAAGAAAAAAATTTTTGACGATAAAAATCGTAATAACAATTTTAAAAAGTAAAATTTGATTCTTATTTTGTGATTCTAAAATATTTAACATCTTAATTTATAATCACTGTAGAAGTTTCTGTATTTTTAAAATAAACTAGGTTTGCCTGTGTGAGGAAAACTACCTGTTTCTTGGCTCACGTTTGGGAAATTCATTGCTTTTGAAATTCACCGAAAAGGAAAATGAGAATACGGCGAGTAATCGTAATTCGGATTTATTCTTTACGGACAACACTGGCGAAACGCCGGCGAAAAAAGTAAAACAGGATTTCTTGGGCGACTGGATGGCGTCCGATGTATTGGATATTAAAGATCCTGAAGAATTAGAAGTATATGGAAATGAGACGCAAACGTCTATTCAAATCACGTCCTACAGTTTTGAAGTTGGTTGATTTTTATTATTTTCCCCCTCGCTTTATAATAAAATGTTGGAAAAATAAATTTCTTATGTTACGGACAAAGAAAAAGTAGTAAATAAATGGTTTTCAATTTTTACAAATTAAAATTTTGAAAAGGAAAATTAAAATTTTTTTTAGGTGTGTGACAGTTTATTAAATATCGGCCCCTGTGGGAATATTTCAATGGGTGAACCGGCGTTTTTATCGGAAGAATTTTCTCACACTCAGGAACCGGATGTCGAATTGGTTACAACCTCGGGTTACGGTAAAAACGGTGCACTTTGCGTTTTGCAAAGATCTATTCGTCCGCAGGTAATTATATTTAAATATATTTCTACAATTTCTAAAAAATTAATAGCAAAATGTTAACAATGTATTTTTTCATAATTTTATGAGTAAAAATATTTTTTCAGGTTGTCACTACATTTGAACTTCCTGGCTGTGAAGACATGTGGACAGTTATCGGTTCAGTGAATGACGATCTTGAAAAATCAGAAACAGACGGAGTGCATGCATTTTTAATTTTAAGTCACGAAGATTCGACGATGGTAATTTATTCATTTATCACTAATCAATGTTTTTATATTCATTTTGTTTCTTCTTCTTTGCAATTTTTTTGTCTAGCAAATCGGTAATAACTAAAATAATAAAACTCGGAGCGATCGTTAATAATTATAAAATACTACAAATAATAAAATAACGAAAATTAATACATATTTACTCAATTTTTAATTAATGACAATTATCAATTAAGGACACAAGAGATAAATGTTTTGTTTTCAGATTCTTCGAACTGGACAGGAAATTAATGAGGTTGATCAAAGTGGATTTAGTACTCAGGGAACAACTGTTTTTGCTGGTAATTTGGGAGGAAACAAGTACATTATTCAAGTAACACAAAATGGTGTACGTTTGATGATTGGCACAGAGCAGGTAAGAAGCAATTTTTTCTGTTTAGCAAAAAATAAATATATTGCCAAGAGAAAAATGGAGCAAATACAGAAGTAAATGTGCGAATAAAATATTATATTCTAATACTAATGATGCAATTTTTCCTAGTAAGTTGCATAAAATGAATAAAAAAATGAATAATAAATAATAAATAATAAAAAATAAATACTATATTAGTAATTAAAATTGCAGATTCAACATATGCCAATGGATTTTGGCTGTCCTATTGTATATGCAAGTTGCGCAGATCCTTATGTTGTTTTACTTACCGAAGATGGACAAGTAATTTTATTAACACTTAAGGAGCAAGTCGCAAGAGGATCGGCACGATTACATGCTCAATCTGCTGATTTATTATACGTAAGAAAAGTTATTCAATTTAGAAAGAAAGAGTATTTTAACTTGAACATTTTTTCTTCTTTATAAATTATTTATTTATTATACTTAGTTGAATTGTTTAAATTATTTAATTATTTTAATTATTTAATTACTAGCCAAATTATTATTTTTATAAATTACAAAATCCTTAGAAAAAATTTAATTCTTCAAAAAAAAGTCAATTTTTCTTAAAATTTATGAAATTCTTCAGAAAATTTAAATTATTTTCAAATATTTTTTTAAATTCTTCGCAAGAATTAAATTATTTAAAATTCGTTCACGAATAATAAAATTCGTAGCATAAATTCAATTTATTAGCAGGAAAGAAAGAGTATTTTAACTTGAACATTTTTTCTTTTTTATAAATTATTTATTTATTATACTTAGTTGAATTGTTTAAATTATTTAATTATTTTAATTATTTAATTACTAGCCAAATTATCCGCGCGCGAGCGCGCGGAAATGTTGTGCTGCATTGTTTATTGTAAACAATTTCAAGTCATTTTAATTAAAGTAATTTTTAAAGAAATACTTATAATGACACATAACTGAAAAACTAATTAGAATTAAATTTTCAAAAAAAAAAAAAAATTATTATCTATATATTGTTCTTCCGAACAAAGAATATAAACAATATTTTTTAGAGAATTTCCACTACTTTTAATTCGCTAATATTGAAAAAAATCAATTTCATTTAACAAAATTTTATGCAATTTATTTTTTCCAATAATTCAATTACTTTTAATAATTATAAAATTTTTCATGTAAATTCCATTTTTTCAAAAAAATTTTTAATTAAATTCTAAGCATGAATTTAATTATTTTGATAATCGTAAAATTCAGTTACTTTCACAAATAAAGTTTTTGACAAGAATTTATTCAATTATTTAAACTAATAAAATTTTCATAACATTTAAAAATTCATTATTGAAAACAATGTTCATAAAATTCTTATAAAGATTTCAATTCCTTTCAAAAGTAATAAAATTTTCAACAGAAATTCAATTCTTTTTAAACGTTTTAAAAAACTTTTTCGCAATAATTCAATTATTTTCAAAAATTTAATAAAATTATTCGCAAGAAATTAATTGTTTTAAATATAATTTTATTAAATTTTTTTTAAAAATAATAAAAAAAATTTTTAAATAATAAATAAATTTTTTAAATAATTTAGTTGAGGTATTTTAATAAAATTCTTTTCAAAAGTCAATTATTTTTATAAATAACAATGTTCATCACAATAATTCAATTATTATCAAAAGTAATAAATTTCTTCTTGGAAATTCCATTAATTTAAAAAATTCTAATAAATCGTTCGAAAGAATTCAATTATTTTCATAAATAATAAAAGATTGTTTTTTTTTTTGAAAATCCAGTTATTTAAAAAAAAAATTAATAAAATTTCCCACCGACATTCAATTATTGCAAAATTTTTTAATAGAATTCTTTGTAAAATTTAATTATCTTTAAAAACTTTTCACATTTCAATGATTTTCAATATCTACTATTTTTATAAAATAACCAAACAAAATTCAATTATTCAAAAAAATTTATGATAAAATTCTAGGAAAAAATTCAATTATTTTCATCAGTTTTAATAAAAATCGCCACAAGAATTTAAACATTTACCTAATTAATAATATTCTTTGAAAGAATTAAATTATTTTTATAAATAATAAAATTCTTCGAAAGTAATTAAATTATTTTTTCAACAATTATTAATAAAATTCTCGAAAGAATTCAATTATTTTCATAAATTACAAAATCATTAGAAAAAATGTAATTCTTCAAAAAATTCAATTTTTCTCAATATTTATAAAATTTTTTAGAAAAATTCAATTGTTTTCCAAATTTTTTTTAAAATTCTTCCCAAGAATTCAATTATTTTCCAAATTTAAAAAAAAATTCTTCGCAAGAATTCAATTATTTTTATAAAAATAGAAAAATATTCCAAAAAAACTATTGAAAAAAAATAAAAATAAAAATAAAAACTATTGAACTATTTTCATAAATTATGAAATTCTTCAAAAAAATGTCATTTTTTTCTTAAAATTTATAAAATTCTTCAGAAGATTTTAATTATTTTCCAAAATTTTTTTTAAATTCTTCGCAAGAATATAATTATTTTTATTTTTCAAAATGTATAAAATTCTTCAGAAAATTTTAATTATTGTCAAAATTTTTTTTTAATTCTTCGCAAGAATTTAATTATTTTGATAAATAATAAAATATTTCAACAAAATTCAATTATTTTCATAAATAACAAAATTTTCCTAAAGAAATCAATTTTTTTTTGTAAATAATAAGATTCTTCTGAAAAATTCAATTATTTTCAAATATTTTTTTTAAATTCTTCGCAAGAATTAAATTATTTTAAATTCTTTCATGAATAATAAAATTCGTAGCATAAATTCAATTTATTAGCAGGATAAGAAAAAAGTAAATATTTTTGATGAAAATTAGGAAAAAGTCAGGAAAATAAAGAATATAGAATGGAATTTTTGTCAATTTTGTGAAGTGAATAAAACGAGTTTTTTTTGGTTTCATTCTGACATTAAAAAAATGACAATAACCCACAAAAATGAATTTTCAAAAAAAAAAAAAATGAATACAGATAATTTGCTAACGAAAAGGAAACTTACGATTATATTATAATGTATATTAAAATAATCAATTCTTTTTCGATTTTCGGGAAATTTTGCAAAAGCTGAAAGAAAACACTATCGTTCACTTTTTTCCATATTAATTATAAATTATCGGATTAAAATCAATTTTATATAAACATTTAGTCAATAAAATAAACAAAAAGTAAACAAAAATCGAAAAAAATGTTATCAAATAAGAAAAATATTCAACTACTTCAATAGTTATTATTTCAAATAAATCGAGTTTAATCGTATTTAGAAAAAAATCTATCTTGTAAATTTTTGTAAATTATATTTCTGTGAAAATTGCATTTCAGCGACCACAAATAGAAGCAATTTGCGCGTACAGAGACGTGAGTGGTCTTTTCACGACAATTATTGCTGAAGATAATGACGAAGATTCGTCGGAAAAAGATAAACGCGTTGATGAGCCCACAACGGTGGAAACAATTGATAATGAGGATGATTTACTTTATGGTGATGCACCTGCTTTTCAAATGCCAATAGTTGCACAACCTAAAACAACTGAAGCAACTTCTAAAAAAGCACCATGGTATTCTACAATTTTTGAAATTATTTTACAAACTACATTGTTTTATAAATCAATTTATTTTTTAATTAAAGGACCACACACAAAATACATATCAATTGGATCCCAGTCCATTTTTTGTGATTTTTCAATTGAGAATCTTTTTTCTGACATAAAAAACTACTTTTCTACGCAGTTTAAAAAAAATCGACTGCGATCCAATTTCTATGTACTTTGTGCGTGGTCCTGTTTTATTTTCATTTATTAATCATTTTTTCACTTATTTACTATTTTAATAATTGTTCGCATCCCCTCCCCTTATTTTAATAAATTTAGTTGTTTAAATTATTTGAAATCTTGAATGTTTTCAAATTACGAATTTTTCTTTAAGGTGGCAGAAATTTCTTCAAGAACTCAAACCTACTTATTGGTTACTTGTATATAGAGATAGTGGAACTTTGGAAATTTATTCTCTACCCGATTTACGTTTATCGTATTTAATAAAAAATTTCGGTTTTGGACAGCAAGTTCTGCACGATAGTATGGAATCAACTACTGTTACGCCAGCGCATGTTAATGAGATTCCAAATCCGCAAATTCAGGTAAATAGTCTAATTTTCTGAATAAAAAATTTGCTGTAAATTCACTTTTTTTCTTTGCAAAAAGAAATTAAATATTTTTCCAAAATATTGATAGTTTTGTTTCTGCTTGTCAATAGGTTCGAGAAATTTTAATGGTCGCTCTAGGTCATCACGGAAATAGGCCAATGCTTTTACTCAGATTAGATAATGAATTGCAAATCTATCAGGTTTATAAGTATCCTAAGGGTTACTTAAAATTGAGATTCAAGAAATTGGATCATGGCATTATACCAGGAAGTTTAAGGTAATTTGTTTTGTTACTTTTCATTTTTTATTTAATAGACAATTTTTATTTGATAGAAAAATTAATTAATAATAATGCAAAGAAATGTATACAATTAATAGTGATAGATAGAAATGAATACATTTATTAAGAATAGAAAGAAATGAATACAATTAAAATAAAAATAAATTTTTAATTGTTTTAATTTAATTTTAAATTATGCTTTCTTCTGTAAAAAGGTCAAAATTCAAAGAGGAAGAAACAATGCAAGATGACAGACGAGTTTCCGTGATGCGTTATTTCAGTAATATTGCTGGTTACAATGGCGTTTTCATCAGCGGAGATTATCCTCACTGGATATTTCTGACAGGTCGCGGGGAATTGCGAGCCCATCCAATGACAATCGATGGACCAATTAAATCTTTTGCTCCGTTTAACAATGTTAATTGTCCCCAAGGGTTTTTGTACTTCAACAGAAAGGTAATTTAAAAAATTTTTCCGATTTTGGTAAATAAAAATTTTTAAAGAAATTTTTAATAAAATTATGAAAAATTCGTTTTTTTTAGGAAGAATTGCGAATTTGTGTCCTACCAACTCATCTCTCGTACGATGCGCCTTGGCCTGTGAGAAAAGTTCCTTTACGATGTACTCCACATTTTGTCACCTATCATCTTGAGAGTAAAACTTATTGTGTAATAACAAGCACAGCCGAACCTTTAAAAAGTTATTACAGATTTAATGGAGAAGATAAGGTGAGAATTGAGTTTTTTTTGTTTTTCATTTCTTTTATTTTACATATTTCTTGAAAAAAGATTTTATTGTATTCTTTAGTTATAGAAATGAATTTTGTAAATTGACAATAATTATTAAACTCATTTAGGAATTCACGGAGGAAGAACGTTCGGATCGATTTCCATTTCCAATTCAAGAGCAATTTTGTATTGTACTATTTTCACCGGTATCGTGGGAAACAATTCCAAATACGAAAATTGAATTGGACCAGTGGGAACATGTTACTTGTTTGAAAAATGTCTCGTTAGCCTACGAGGGAACAAGGTCTGGTCTCAAGGGCTATATTGTACTTGGAACAAATTACAATTATGGCGAAGACATAACCAGCAGAGGCCGGGTATTTTTTTCTATTTTGAAAGCTTATCAGTAATTTAAACAAAAATTAATAAAATTAATTCATCAAAATATTTTTCTGTACTTAATTAAAAAATTATTTAAATGAATTTTAATTAAATTTTAGTTAGTAAATAAAATGAATAATAATTGTTAATGACAATTTTTTATTGACAGATACTTATTTTCGACATCATTGAGGTTGTCCCGGAACCAGGCCAACCATTGACAAAAAATCGATTTAAGCAAATTTATGCGAAAGAACAAAAAGGACCGATTACTGCTATCACTCAAGTCTCAGGCTTTTTGGTATCTGCTGTCGGACAGAAGGTAAAAACGATAAATTTACGTAGGTAGATGTTAAATTATAGATTAATAATTACACTAACATTCTTCATAATTTTAAAATAAAGTCTTTAACGTCCGAGTCGTGTTAATAGTAAAGGTAATTAATTAATATTATTAATAGTAATATTCTTTAATAGAGAAATTTCTTACTTTTAGATTTACATTTGGCAATTGAAAGACAACGATCTCGTCGGCGTTGCATTTATAGACACGCAAATTTACATTCATCAAATGTTGAGTATTAAGAGTTTAATTTTGATAGCGGACGTATATAAATCAATAAGTTTACTGAGGTTTCAAGAAGAGTATCGAACTCTTTCACTCGTCAGTCGAGTAAGTAGAAAATACCTTAACATTTCTTTTTTCCCGGGGGAGTAAATATAGATCTCAATAAATTAAAAATATTCTTTAAATCGACCTTTTTTCCCCCTTTTCAAGGATTTTCGGCCTGCGGAAGTTTTCACGATAGAATATTTAATTGATAATAATAATTTGGGATTCCTCGTGGCCGATGGTGAAAGTAATTTTGCCCTATTCATGTATCAACCTGAATCGAGGGAGAGTTTAGGTGGACAGAAATTAATTCGTAAAGCTGATTTCCATTTGGGTCAGAAGGTGAATTCGTTTTTCCGTATTAAATGTAAAAATTACGATCCCGCTAATAATAGAAAACAAATAGTGGGTGCGGATAAGAGGCACATTACTATGTATGGTAAGTTGTGAAATTTAATTCTCACAATTAGATGTTTATAGAGTTAATTAAGGAATTATTAAATTGTGATAAACGAATTAATTTAAAACTAGTTTTTAATTTTCTTTTTGTAGAATTACATTTCTTGTAATTATTTGTATATTTTTATACAATTTTTTACTTTGAATTTGAAATATATTTTAATATAATTTTCTAGAATGATAAAATAAGAATAATCAATAAAATGAAGAAAGAAAATATGCAGTAAAATCAGGAGAATATATTAATAAAATTCATGTTTATTAAATTCTTATTATACTTATTCTTTTAGCAACGTTAGATGGAGGGCTCGGTTACATCCTTCCAGTTCCTGAGAAAACATACAGAAGATTGCTTATGTTGCAAAATGTGTTATTACAGCACATTTGTCATATTGCTGGTTTAAATCCAAAAGCTTTTCGGTAATTTTTTGACATTTTATTAAATTACTTATCCTGATATTTATATTATTTTAATGCAAATTACAAACGTTTTTATTTTCAAATTTTAATTTTTGGATAAATACATAATCAAAATTTGAAAAAATCACTTATTAAATGTAAATATTTAATTATTTATTGTTTATATTTTCAAAAAATTTTAAAATAACTCTTCGAAAGAATTCAATTATTTACATACCTAATAACATTCTTTCGGTACAATTCAATTATTTTCACAAATAGTAAAATTCTTCGCAGAAATTGAATTATTTTCAATAAAATTTTACTAGAGAATTCAATTATTTTCTGGAATTTGCATAAATCCATTGAAACAATTCAATTATTTACTAAAGTCCTTGCAAATATTCAATTCTCTTAAAAATAATTCTAAAAGTGATTTAATTTCAAAAATTCAATTATTTCTAAGATTTTTTGTAAAATTTATTTTAAAAACTGAATTATTTTCCAAATTTTCAAAGAAAATTCTTGTAAAAAATTAAATTTTTTCTTTAAAAATTAAAAAAATGACAAAATTTGTTTATAAAAATTTTGTTATGGCTATTGTTGAATAAAATTTCACTGAAGGATTCAGTAAAATTTTTTCCAGTTTTTTAATAAAATTTTTCGAAAAAATTAATTTGTGTTTCAAATTACAAGTAAATTCTTGGAAACAATTAAATTATTTTTAAAAATAGTATTCTTCGTAAAAATTCAATTATTTTCAATAATAATAAAATTTTCAAAGAAATGCAATTATTTTTAATTTAATTGCAGTAAAATTTTTCGAGAGAATACAATTTTTAATTTTTTAAAATATTATTTAAATTCAATTATTTTAAAAAATTCTGATTTAATTCTTTGGAAAAATTGAATCATTCTTTTAAATGGTAAAATTTATCGCAGGAATTGAATTATTTTTAATAGTATTTTAATAAAATTTCTCAACAGAATACATTTATTTTTAAAAATATTTAATAAAAGTTTTCGATTGAATACAATTATTTTGAAAATTTTTTAAACTTTCTTTCAAAATGTTCAATTGTTTTGAAAAATTATGTTAAATTTCTTCAAAAGAATTTAATTATTTTTATAAATTGTTAGATTCTTTGCAAGAATTTTCATGATTTTTATGACACTAATTAGGTATAAAATTGAAAAAAATAAAAAGAACAATTATTAAAAAGGTTCGGAAACAAAAAAGCAAACAAAAATTAACTTTAATCTGAGAACAGATTATTGAAACATAACGATTATTAATATAGAAGATGGTTTTTAAATTAATTTAACTTGATGCACGTTTTTATTTTGCTTTAATAAACTTAAATAGTAAAGAAAACTTCTCTTTACTGTTGGAAATTTTTAATTTAAAAATTTTTATCAAAATTATTATTATTAAACTTTAATCTCAACTTTTATGAATAAAATTTAAATACACAAATTCACAATTATAACTCTTTCCAGAACATACAAAAGTTTTGTGCGACTACAAGGAAATCCAGCAAGAGGCGTGATCGATGGCGATCTAATTTGGAAATATATGAATCTACCGTTTAATGAAAAATCAGAGGTAGCGAAGAAAATAGGAACGCGAATTCCAGAAATCATAGAAGATATAGAGGAAATAAATCGATTGACAGCACATTTTTAATTGTTTCGCATTTTCAAAAAGGATAACAAATTTAATAAAACGAAAAAGTGCCTCTATTTTGATTTGAAATTCTAATTATAATTAATTAGTTGTATTCATTTAACTGTTTTGCTTTTTCAAAAAGAAGAAATAATTAAATTTAATTACATAAGGCACCTATATTCATTCCTGTTTTGACGTAATATATGTATTAAAAAAAACAATGTTTCGCGAAAATCATTTATTTTTGTGTAATAAATTTTTCATTATTTTATAGATTTTTTTTTTTTAAAGAGTGAATGAAATTGATAAAATGAGAGACAATGTGATGTAAATTTATTAATATATCATTAAAAATTAAGTTTTTTAATTCAAATTCAGTTTTGATGATTTATTTAAACATTTTTATCGCCAAAAAGAGAAAATCTTTTATTTCACTGTTCTTTTTTGAACAAAGGACTTTTTTTGATTAATTAAAATTAAAAAAAGTAATAATAGTACTAATTTGTTCATTATATCAAAGAAACAAAACTTTTATTCTATTTATAATAATAATAATATAATAATAAATGTTAAAAATTTTAATAAATAAATTTTTCACAAGAAACAAAAGAAAATTATTGAAACAATTTCTTGTTTGAAAGTTAAGCAGGATATTTCTGCTTCAGAAAAATAGATATCTCGTAGTGTTTTTTCAATTTCTTTATCAATATATACTGTACATATTTACAAGATAATAGAAAATTTTATATTAACATTCCCATCTCAAATATATTATGAAAGTAGCAAACATAATTTTTTTTTTGAAATTACTAGAAATTTGAGAAGGAACGCTTCTTAGATGATTTCTTTAACATTTTCGTTTGAAATTTAATACAAAGATTTTTAAGAAGAGTCACGTGCTTCCTTTGTATCGTAGTTTGAGTAATTAAATCTCCAATTTTAATTGCTGCTTTTGTGACCTCTGGTACATTTAATTGAAGAGCTTCATTCATATAGATAGTCGCTTCGTTTTTTAATTTTCGGAATTTTCTGGAATTTTTATGCAATCTTTTACTATTTTTTGCTGAAATATTAAATTGATATTGTGGACTATTTTGTACATTTGTTGGGATATAATTAACGTTTCGCTCTTTAGTGGGAGTTGCGAAATTACTTGTACTCGTTGATATCGGTATAAAATCAGCATCAGGAAAAGTGAACACATTTTGTTTTTGTTGGAAATTATTTGGTGACATTGTCACATCAAAGTCTAGTAATGCAGGCAATTTATTTGGTGATGAATTTTCTTCGATTGATTCATTATTTTCGTGTTCTACAATTTCCACGGCACTTTCTTGCTTTTCATTGAAGACTATATCATTTAGTGAAACATTTACATCCATTGCTTTTAAGGTGAAATATTTATTTAACATTTGTACTAGATTTGTTGGTAAATAATCAAAAAATATTATATGATAATAGTAATAAAGAGAAATGTAGCTGTTAAATGATACGCCTTTTGATAAACTCAATAACTTTAGAGCATCTTCCATTTTTGAAAATGCTTTCTTCTCGATACCACAATCGAGTTTATAGAGCGTTGTGATTAGTACATTTCTTATCGATATCATTTCTTTTTTCTTCTTAGCGAATTCCGGTTTTTTAGATTGATCTGGATTTTCTTTTAACCACAATGCCGTTTCTTTCAAATAATTATAAGACTCTTCAACACTTTTTGATTGCTCATTAAATTGACTCAATCTTGCTTCAAATATTTTGGTTATTGCTGTTTTTACTTTTGGTATTTTTCTCATAATTGTTTTTCCAGCCTTTGGCGATTCTAACCAGAAATTGATGATTTTTTTAAATATATTCCGTTCGGAAAATAATGAAAAAAATGTTACTGACAATATTACTTTCGAATCTTGAGTGACGGTAATGTAAATATCGCATTTTAAATATTTACTTAATTTTCTCAAAAAAGCAAAAGAAGTTCGACCAGCGATTAATTTCTCGACATTTGCATTTTTTATATCATTTAAACACATTTGTTTTTTATGATCGCGATTAAATTCTTCGGGTGTTAAATGAATTTTCGGAGGATGTTCGTATTCACATTCGAAAATTAGTTTTTCTGTGTTCAAATTGGGCTTCCTGAATGATACAAAAGTGCTTCTTGTTAATAGATTTGAATTTTTAATTGGTGTACCTGATGTTCTAATTTTATTAGAATTATTAATTGCCGTACTGTTGACACTATCTCCGTTTTCTAAAGTCTCGTTGATCTCCGTAAATGATTGGGATGATGTTGCAGATTCGTCTAAATTTATAACTTGAACACTGGTTGTTGAATTTTCAGCAACTTTTTTATAATTCTGTACGTGAGCAGGAGTGGGATAATGCGGTGTCCAACGATATTTTGGACAGTTGTAGAACTCGTGACCCCATTTTGTGCAATTACAACAAATTAAAAGATGCGATGGTTTCATGACCTCCTTACTATTCGCTGGTGTTTTGTGCTCCGAATGATTTGTCTGAAATTAAATTTCTATTTTAATCGAAGAATTCAAATAAAAATAAACTAATTCAACATAAGGGTTTTTCGTAATTACTCAATCAGTGTAGCCACGAAATTTTTTCCCTGATTGTAAAGAATATTCTGATTCACTCTAAAAATAATTAAATACTCAAGAAAATTTTTCTTATGATCTTATTTATGAATAATTACAAATATCAAAAATTTCAAAATAATATTTTTACATAAATATTTTAATATTATTCTTATTATTCCACAAGTTTTAAGATTCTCAGAAAATTAAGAATTAAAGACTTTTGAAAGCTAATAATTTACAAGAATTGACACTACATCTTTAAATTTATTTCAATATTATAATTCAATTATTCTTTATAGAAATTATAACTAAAACACTTATCTATATCTATAATATTAAATTATTTTTCTGTAAAATTACATTCCAGGGTGTCTAACAAGGATTAAGAAAAAAATTCCCTGACTTTTCCCGGTCTTTTTCCTGACTTTTTACTAATTTTATTTCTGCTTTCTTGGGCCAAAAATATGGTAACTGACATATTTAACAATAAATTAATATCTAATGATTAAAGCAAACAATAATAAAAATCTTCTAAGTTTTTTTAGATTAAAAAAAATTTTTTTATTTACAAGAAATTTTAATTTTTGTATAAATTTTTAGAAATTTCCCTGACTTTAAATGAAATTCTCTGACATTCCATGACTTTTCTCTGACCAAAAAAATTCCCTGACTTCCCTGATCGTTAGACACCCTGCATTCGAGATTTCAATTAAATTTTTTTTGTATAGAATTTTTAATTAAAATTATCTTAGAATATAATTATTTATAATAATTTTTCTCTAAAACTACATTCGAAATTTCAAATCACTAATTTTGTATAAATTTTAAATTAAAATCCATTTCTAAATCAATTATTTTAATAATTTTTCTCCATAATTAAATTAATTTCAATTCAATTATTTATAAGAATTTTTAACTGCAATTCTTTGAAAAATCAATTATTATTATTAATTTTTCTCTAAAAATTATGTTAAGAGTTTAATTTCATTATTTTCAAGAATTTTTTCAACTAAAATCTACTTATAAAAAATTATTTTAAAAATTTGTCTAAAAATTACATTTCTACATCAATTATTTTAATGATTTTTCTCCAAAATTAAATTAAAGATTTCAATTCAATTATTTACAAGAATTTTTAACTGCAATTCTTTGAAAAATCAATTATTATTATAAATTTTTCTCTAAAAATTATGTTAAGAGTTTAATTTCATTATTTTCAAGAATTTTTTTAACTAAAATCTATTTATAAAAAATTATTTTAAAAATTTTTCTCTAAAATTACATTTCTAAATCAATTATTATTAATATTTTTTCTCCAAAATTGCATGCAAGATTTTACTTAATTATTGTGCAGAATTGTTATTTAAAATTATTTTTAACTTCAATTAACAGTAACAATTTCTCTCTAAAATTATTAATTATTATTACAAATTACAATTTAATTATTATTTAGAATTATTAACTTAATTTAAATAAAAAAGGCCATTATTTTTAATCATTTTACTCCAAAATGATTTTTAAGATTTTAATGCAATTATTGTGCACAATTATTATTTAAGTAAAATTATTTTCTATATAACTAATTTTTAATAATTTTCAAGAAAGATCATTAAGCATTCAATTACTTAAAGAAATAAAAAAAAGTTCACCAAAAACATTTTTGAAATAGTTTAAACTAAAATCTAAATTAATTAATAAAAATTGAAATTTCTTTAAATTTCACTAAGAAACTTTTTAAATTCAATTAATATATTATGAAAATTGTAAACGCAATTCTAAAATTAATTTTTTCTAGAAACTATTAAGCGTTATTATTCGTTAAATAATTAAATAATTTGTTGATAATAATTTTTTTAAGTTTATCAAAAGTTAGATTATTTCAAATAAACTATGGTCAGAAATATAAAAAAAGGTATTGTATTTAAATTCGTGGTAATTTCAAAGTTTACAAGCAAACAAGAAAGAAAGAAATTTAAAATTGTTTCAAAGACAATATTTTTAATATGATCAAAGATTTGAATTGAAAAAATTTTTTAATTTAAAATTTTTCTCTGATTTCTAAAAATTTAACATTCTTCCAGTACTTTTTTTGAAAATCCCCTGATTCCCCTGACCAATTTTAATTTTCCTGCCTTTTCCCTAAATTTGCAGACTTTCCTGAATTTATTATTTTATTATATTTGAATTGTGGCAACCGTGTGATAATTAATTTAATGCGACTTACAGTATGATGATATTGTCTCCATAAATCAGGGCAAGTTTCCTTTTTATGACCTTTAGAACGACAAAGTGAACAATTCAACTTTGTACAATGTTCGCAAGTTTTTCTATACGAATGTTGTTTTTTGCCACACTAAAAATGAAAATTAAATTATTAATTGTTGCTTTTTCGATGTTTCAAATTCGAAAATTTAAATGTTAACGTAGAGTGAAAAGGAATTTTTTTTCCCACTTTACATACCGTGAGACAAATTTTACTAGGACAGCGAGTTTCATAATGTCCTTGAGAGCCACACATGTGACAAATTGGAGATTTCTTCGGTTCTGGACAATTGGCTCTCAAATGTCCCGATTGACGACATAAAGTACACTTCGCTTTATTAAGAAAATATCTCTGTTGTCTCAAACTCGGTTTCCAATCGTCGTCCAAAATTGACCAATGTTTCGGATTTTCTGTAAAAGTGCAATAGAAACAATTAAGAATCTTGATTAATTCGTAAGTTTCAATAAGTAAAAATAAAAATAATTAAAATATATGTAAGATTTTGAAATATATTTACGATTTTTCGATATTTTTTCTTGATTTAATTTTAATAAGTAACTTACTCGACATTTTACTGCGAATTTCTTCAACACTGTAGTTCTCGCCACCCCAAGAATTATTGTAAAAGGATTTTACTGCTTCAATCATTGGCTCAAAGAAATATTCTTCGTCGGTTTTTTCTCTGCTGCTCTTCATTTTTAGATTTTTGGAGATTTTTTGTTTCGATGTACTTGGTTGTGGATTATCATTCAGTGGCTCAAAATATTCATTGGAATCATTCCTAGTTTCTCGATCTGCAGTAGATTTTCCAATTTTTGGTCTCGATGGTGAAGAATTCGAAAGGGTGTAATTCAATATTAAATCTTGAATTGGTTCATCGTCTTCATCATCATATATTGAACTACTTTCATCGCCACTATCGACAGTAACGTAGGAACAATTTCTAGAACTGATATTCGAATTTGTTAAACTAGATTGTGAATTATTCCTCTCTGAATTATCAGAAGTGTAATTTTCAGATTCGGAAATTTGTCGTGCTCGTGAACTTTGAGAATTTTCAACTTCGGCTGTATTTTTAGAATTATTTTCCAAGCTTTGTTCGGAATCGTCGGACTTGGATTGGAATTTCTTCTTGGCGGGCATGGAATTTAAATCATAAATTCCATCATCAGAATCGGATGTGTTTGTATCGGAATCTTTTAAATTAACAAGTGGTGGAGTTGGTTTTGGAGGTACCGGTACCTCAAGGATGGATTCTTCAGAATCGGAACTTGAATTCAACCAAATTGGCAGAGTGCTTTTACTATTGCTCTCAATGCGTCTCTTTAACTTTCGAGTATCATTGATGGGAGAATCGTCAGAGGATTCAGATGAGATGATATCGATTATATCCTCTTTCTCGGTTTCCTGCTTTTTTTCACCCACATCAGTATTTGCTTTAGATGATTTAGAAGTTTTTCTCTTTTTACCTTTCGCCTTCTCGGCATCATCAAGTTTTTTCTTCTCCTTCCAGCCTTTTGGAAAAAGAATATCCATTGCTCCATCGCTAATTATTGGACAATTGTCTCCAGACCAGGATTTTTTTGAATTTAACACAACTGGATATATTTGAGAGTCTGAATCAACGTCAATACTTTCACAATACTCGACACTCCTTCTTTTTCTAGCGCTCTCATAATCTTTGTCATTTTTAGATTTCCTTTTTGCAGATTTAGGAGTTGTTGAAGGAGTATTAATTTTTCCTGGAGAATTGAAAGTATTATTTTGATTTTGTCCATTTTTTAAAATTGGCGAATTATTATTTTTCGAATGTTTCATTATTTCGGATTTATTTTTCTGCGATTTTTGTAATTTTTGTTGTGAATTTAATGATTTATTGACAATTTCATTACGGATTCTACTTGGAGTATTGTCAAATGTTGTATCGAAATTCTTTTGCTTTTCTAAATTTAGATTTTTGTCAGGGCCTTGTGATAATTGATGTTCACTTTTTTTGTTTATCTCTTCAGTGGTAATTAAATTATCAATACCTTTTGATATTGGACTTGATTTTGATTGAGAAGTACTTGGAATGCAGGAATGAGTTGCATTTTTAATATCCTGTATTGTTCTTATGGAATTGTCTTCGAATTTTTCGTTCGTTTCCTGAATTTCATTGGAGAAATAAATCTCAGCGTACAATCGTCCCTCTAAGTCACTATCGTTTTCATTTTCTTCGAATTCATATTGATTCCCAGAATCATTAGTCTAAAAATAATAAAAAGATTTAATTAACGATGAAGTATTAATATATATATATATAACAAGTGCTTAATAAATGATCGAAGTATAACAATTGTAATTTTACTTGTACATTGGAATATTTTACAAATAAAATTAATTAATAATACATAATCAACTTGTGTAACAAAATTATTAAAATAATCCTAACCTCAAAATAGTTAAAGTTTCTCTGAATCCATGTGGACGGTCAGTTAACATTTATTTCAAATTGATTCAGAAAAAAGTAGAAACTTTTAATTAATATAAAATTATATTCTACATTAATAATTATCAGTTATTTAGTCACGTTGCAGTATTTTTTTGATTGAAAAGATAAATTGCTTACCGTCTTCAAAACTTCTTCCATTTTCCTTTGTTAATGCAAAACTTAACTTTATATTTAAAAGTTAAACATTCACAGTTCATTTGCATTCCGTTAAAAAGCTTCACTGTCTTTATTATTTAATTATCTTTTTAAGTATAATTGTAAAAACAAATTTTATTTAGAAGCACATGGTAGAAAACTGTAGAAGTCTATAGCAGAACGCAGTATGAACAGGCAGGGACGTAATTCACCCCCACCACCCAAAAATCAAAATCCATTCGTAGTGACATAAAGCTCTTTTCACTGTCCAAATTGCAAATGCGTTGTCAACTGCCCAACCTTGCTTGTTAAAATGAATTTGCCAACCTACCCAACGTTGCAAAGTGGAGTCTTCCCAAAGGAAACGAAGGCAAAACGGAAGGATCGCACATTTTTCAGTGAAATAATGTTCACGACTTCTTGGTAAGCTTATTTGTTCATTAACAATAATTATCTGAGTATAATGTACACGTGTTAACTATTTCTACTCAACAATTTGGCTATATATACTTTTTACAATAAATAATTTCTCAGCGGATAGACGCATGAAAAATTCCAATTTTTTGCCATTAAAAGTTTTCTGTCAATGGAACATTTTTTGTTGCTATTTTCAGTATACAGTAAAAAATAGCAATGTTAAATGTTGTTGACAATTCCGGGTATTGTTAACCAAATTTATAAATGAAACAAAACAGTATGTAATTATTGTGTTTGTTAATGAGAAGTAAAGTTAGATATGACAAACTTTTTCTCAAATATAAATTTTTGAAAGATTTTTTTATATACAAAATTAATCAATTATCAAAATATTGACATTATTTAGATTTTTTTAATTAGACAAATTTTAAAAGAATTTGAATATTGCATTTTGTAATTTTTATTTTTTATATTTCAAATTTCCCGCATTGATAATGCGCATGCGCGCGTTTATACCAGCGCCATCTTTGTCATATCCGCTTAGTTATTTACATTAGCAATGTCGATCATGATTTCTTTCCTGATTTATCGTTAATAATCGTGCAAAATAGTTAAAAATTGTAATATTAGTACAATTAGAATATAAACCTCTAGTTTTTGGCAAGTTTTTCTTAAAAGTTTGCTAATTCATTTGGTGAAATGAATGGAAATTTTGACAATCTCTGGAAAGTGAGGTTAGGGACGTCAAATTTATTTTAACAACAATTGTTTGTAAAAGTGGTAAAAGTTTTTCCTATTTTCATATGAATTAACAAATTCCTTCAAATTTGTATTATAGACAATGTTATAATTTAATAATATCCCGATATTACAATGAACAACATTTTGATTATGCGAAATTGTAAAAGTTGAAATACTTGTTATGCAATTATAGTGCAAACATTTTTCAGTGGCTGTTGCCATTGTGTATGCATGGAAAAATGAATATAATTAATAATTTACATTATTTGACAATGCAAGAAAATTGAGGTTATGTAGGAGACGAAATATTTTTGATAAAGTTATTTTGTGTTATAGAATCTATTCAATATTTCTTTTTTTTTTAATTGCGCAGTATAATTTTATAGGAATTTGACTTTCGAATTAGCTGTTTTGTAAATATTTGGTTTTAGTTTGTGAAAAAATGATTAAGAGTATGAATAAGAGTAAAGATCGAATCGGAAGACTCTCTAATTTTTTTTTTGCACAGGGAAAAAAGTTTTTGCTCCCGCATCTGCTTAAAACTTTCATGTATAAGATCAGAAAAGTTCTATTGGAAATTGTCGATATTTGTCGTGATTTGAAATTGCCGTGTCAGGCAAACTTTTTCGAATGGAGACAATTCTGGTAATATATTCAAATTTTTATTCTTAAAAAGTTATCTCTTACTATACATAACCTCAAAAATTGATTTTAGTGCAAAAAGTGCACGCACTATGATACTTTTTTTTAGAACATTTCTTTCCGATTATAATTTACTTCTATTCGTTAAATTAAAGTTTACACTTGATTTTTTTTTTGAATAAAATAAATCAAAATCCTTTCGAGAAGGAAATTAATGATAATTTGCATTTTAACGTGACTTTTTATGCGAGAGTCGCGATATGGAGCTTTCTACTAAAGGTCATTTAAAGTTAAATATGTGGTTTCATATACTATACGATTACGTTCCTGTCACAAGTGAGAAGCTTTTATCGTTTTGCTAATGCATTTTTCCATGGCAATCTCATGCTTAATTAAAATAATCATCGGACTTTGGAACGAAATGTTGTGGCTTGTTGCTACATATGTATTTACATGCATTAATAATAAATTGTAAATGAGTGAATTGATCAATTTAAAAAACATTGTAACTGAAATTCGCTTACGAATCATTATTTCGATATCGCGCAGTTCGTTCTAACATTCCAATTTCCTGAAAATAATTAATTCTCAATAAAATTTTTTTTACACAAATTAAAATTTTATTCATTTTTTTTTGTCTGAAGGAAGAAATAAAACACAATATTTTTTCTCTTTTATGGAAAATATTTTAATATTTCACATGTATGAAAGTAATATAAATATTTTACATTCAATGATTCATTCACAAGTATACATATATAGTAAATTTTAATAGTAGTAATTTTAAGAATAGTAATAAATTAAAATTAACTTGACGTTGTTAACGTCTACTGTCCAATTCTTCGTTGGAATTGAAAATTTATTCTTCCCGAAGAATTTTATTATTATAATTATTTTTTAGTTTTGTAAAATTAGTTTTAATGTCCCTTTCCATTTTTTGAGGATAATTATTTTTATTTTATTTATTTATTACTTCCTCACTGGAAGTATTTGTTTTTAATAATAATTTTTCTTTCTAAGGAAAGCACATATATTAGGAGAAATACTGAATATTTGATTCAAAGTATTTATACCTACACTGTGTAGGTTTTCTATGCGAAAACAATATAAAAAGCATATTTTGTTTGCTTAGAGAAATAAATATTTTTTTTTAAAGAACTTTCGCGGGTTTTTGTGTGATCCGCAGGTCATAAATTAAATAGAAATTAATAAGATAATTCACGCACACGATAGGACTGAGTAATTCCTAAGAAAATACTGCTTCGGTTCGAGGCATCATTTCGCACTATTTATTTATTTATTTATTTATTTAAAGAAATATAAAATTGATTCTCTATATTTTGATTTCATGTACTGGGATGGAAGATTATTTTGTTTGGTAAATTAAATTTGTGCGATATGAAGACTCGATACAATTTTGAGTTTATTTCGATATTCCCATAATTAACTGGGAGAACTTTTGACGTTCATTTTAATTCGTTATGAACTTTTTCTTTTTTTTTTATAAAATAATTTAACGATTTACATACATCCACATGCCTCTACCACCATATTGGGTAATGTTTTTTGCGTTATGGTTTTATTCGAGTCAATATATAATAATTGAATGGGCGATAATTGAGTTGGCGAACAACAAGGGACAATTTCGTTTTTCCTCTGCAGAACGCTGAATCTCGTCAACAATTTCTGAAAAATGAAAGAAATAATTTTTTTTAAATTTCATTATTGAATTAATTTTTTGGTGAAATTTAATTGAAATGTAAATATTTGTTTCTCATGATTAAGGCAATGTTTATTATTTAAATAAATGTAAACAAATTAATATTAATAAATTAGTTCTAAATTTAGAAAAAAACCCTAAAATATCTAAAATCATATTTTTTCTCCCCTCTAAAAAAAAAAAATTAACAAAAAGTCTCATTTTCTGTAAGTTAAAAAATTCTTCGTTAATGCAGAAAAAAAATTTCTACTTTTTGCAAACTTTGAAAAAATGTTAGATTCTGGAACATAAAAATCTTTTTATATTATTTTCTCAGAATTTTTAAACTAAGAATTTTTTTATACAAGAAATATTTATATATTTGTATTAAAAAACATTTATTTAAAAATAATTTTTAAATTTTGATTATTAAAAATTATTCAAAGCAATAAGTAACTTTTACTATTTACAAAGTAAAAAAAATTCTAGAATAAATTTTACTAATTTTGAAGATTATTTCACAAATTTTTTGTTGCAAATTTACTTCCGTTATAAAATTTATTCTGAAGGTAACGATTTTTAATAGCAAATTTTACTTTTGTCGCAGTTAATTTTTGTTTAAAATTTTGTTTAATTTTCTTAAAGCGACGTAAAATTTGTTATTAAAAATTATTATTTACAGAGCAAATTTTATTAATGCTGAGGAAAAATTTTCTGATTTTTCTAAAGAAATTTTCTTCGGAAATAGTTAAAATTATTCTATAAAGGTAAAAACTGTTAATAGTAAATTTTACTTATTTTGAGGGAAATTTTACTGAGACCAAAGTAAAGTTTACTAATTTTTTCTGAAAATTATTTAGATTATAGTAAAATTTGCAGAATTTTAAAATAAAATTACTGTTTTGCTAAATATAAAAAATCCTCTTTTTTGAATCTGAATTTTCTTTAAAAATTAAAATCCCGTTTTCTACTTAAAATGTAACAAGAATATGTAAGATTTTTCTTCTTTAGGTCCCTTTCTTCGCAACAAGTCACATTTATTGAAATTAATAGTTTTTTACTAAAATAATAAATAAATGTATAATAAATTAATTATTGCTGTTAATGAAATTAGACATAAATTAATAAATAAAAAATATATTTGAATCGAAGAATATTTTTAATTCATTGGAGACAAAAACAGGAAATTTTTCAAATTAAGTAGTATAATAATTAATTATTGTGAAGCTACTTTTATTTTAAAATCCTATGAATATATATGAAGTAAATTCGAGTAAACAATAGTAAATTTTACTTTGCACTTGGTAAAATTTGCTCCAAAATAAGTAAAATTTACTTTATCTCTAAATTTGAGTTAGTAAAAATGTTTACTGATTTGAAATATAGTGACTAATTTTTTTTATCTTTGAATTATTAAATTTTATTAATATATTGTTATTTATTAGTAAAATTTACTAATTCAAAAGAAAAAAGTCTGTCATTAATTTATATCAGTAAAAATGTTTACTAATTCAAATTTAAAGTATTGAAAATTTTTAATAACAAATTGTCCTGCGCTGGTAGAAAATTAAAAAAATTTGTACACAAAAATTAACTGTAGAATAAATAAAATTTGCTATTCAAAATTGTTATTTCGAGAGTAAATTTTATTACATTCAAAATAAATTGTAAAAAAAATAGAAAAATAATATTTCAACTTCATAAAATTTATTCTACACGTGGATGAAATATATATTAAATTTGTAAAAGTATTTTATAATTTGCATAAAAAATGCGACAAAGCGAAATTTTGATATAAAAAATACTGCACTTTCAAAAAAAAAAAAATTATGTGAAATTTAGTAAAAGTTATATTAAAATTTAACTGAAATTCTTATATTTGATATAATTATACTGAATTTTACATAACATCTTTTTTGTTTAGTATTTTTTATATCAAAATTTCGCTTTGTCGCATTTTTTACCCAAATTGTAAAATACTTTTGTAAATTTAATGTGATTTTCAAATTGTAAAATAATTTTGCAAATTTAATATTATTTTCTCGCTGTCTAGAAATAGTACAATTTAACAGAAATTTTAAACAGTTTGATTTTTACTTTTTAAGTAGTCAAAAAGTTATTTTATATTTGTTGCCTTGTATAAAAAAAAATTCCAAATTTAAAAACCGAGAAAAAAATAAAAAATGATTTTTAGGTTTAAAAAAAATAAAATTTTCCAAATTTTTCACAAAGTAGAGTTTTTTTCAAAATAACTAAAAAATATTGTGACTTACAAAAATGAGAATTTAAAAATTTTATTTTCACAAAAACGGTAAAAAGAGCGAATATAAGGTAAGGTATTTTAGGGGATTTTATTAATTGAAGGTGTTGAAAAAAAGGAAAATGGGAAGAATCGGGATTAGGGGAAAAAAGAGGACTAATTGTAATAATTGAAACTGGTAAAGATTTAGCAGAATTTAAAACAGATTTTTAGTAGAATAAACTAAATTACAATAGAATAAAAATTAAAATGAAAAATAAAAAATTTGAAAAAGGATTAAAAACAGAAAAATCAGTCCGTTTTGGTCTGAAGGACCAAAGTCCACGAATGGTCTAAATTTTCTACTTAAAAATCAAGGTCCTATAAAAGAAGAAATTTAAAAAAATACATAAAAAAAAATTGTTGGCACAAGAAATAGAAGATGGATTGGAAATTGTAAAAATATCGTCAGCACACGTACCCTTATGACATTGTTGTAAGGCGTTCCGCTGACAGTGAGGGAAGCTGCTGATGAGCAGGTACCACGACAAAAGTAAGCGTGATACCCACTGGGATGAAGAATCCAATCACTCCATCCAATATCTTCAAAACTAATGTACAGTTCATCCCTGCAACATTCTTTCATTTCCGGTAGACAATTCGTGTTCCTTTTTGGTCTATTTTTCTGTGGCAGAGGTGATGTATGGATGACGAGGAAGGGTTTTAGTGTCTGTTCAATGGAAACGGGAGCTACATTTCTCTCCATTTCGCACGTACTACATTCTATTTGAATTGCATGATTCAACCGCTTTCTTTCCACCCATTTTCTCACTATGAAACTGAGGTCTGTTTTCACCCAGCCCTCTGAAAATGAAAATAATTGTCACTCATTTAAAATTTTTAAAGAAGTGTCATTAAATTTTTTTTCTATTTTAAATCATTTGTGTTAATTCGTCTAATTTACAAAATTCACAATTTTTGCAATTCATATCTAAAAAGTAAAAATATTTTTCTCTATAGTCAATTTGGCAGTGAAGAATTAAATTAATAGAAAATATAATTCAGAGAGAGAAAATGTTGTATACAAAAAAAATACTTTTTACCAGATGTAAAAAATACCTTTTTGTCTAATTTTTAAATATATTTACAACTCTAGTAACTTAATTTTTGTTTCATTTTTAGACGCTTATATCGCTATTTTATTTATCGTTTAAATTTTTATTTATCTTTTATCTTTTGAAATTTGTTTCACATTTGTGAAAATAGAAGAGAATTATATGAATAAATAAAAAACTTTTATGCAGAACAAAATTTGGACTTCAGTGCTTTGGTTATTATTAACAGATTTTTCATTGTTTTACAGATTGAAAGCGGAATTTTTCATGATGCAGAGAAAAGCGGGATTCTTCGGCGAGTTTCGAAAAGAATTGCCTCGGAAAATTACAATGGTAAGTCCGATTTTTTTTATTTTTAATCTTTTTTTGTTAACAGCGTGTGATTGTTAGGTTCTCAATTGTAATTTTTTGGAACACTTTTCTCTTTAACTATTTAATAAATTGATCTAAATTTTTTTACGAAAGTCTAAAATACAATAAAGAGGAGCAATGATGTAGGAAAATTGTAATATTTTAAAGAAGTGGTCGAAAAAAATTACCATTGAATTTCTAAGTCACATGGTGTTAATAAATTTGATTTCAATGAACGAAGAAAATATAAAGATGTATAAAAATATAAATTTATTTTTAGATATAATGCAGAATTTAAATGTACTTTGTATTTTGAAATATAGTTTCGCAACAAAATGAAGTTGAAATTTTGGAACTATTTTGAATGTTTCGTTAAAGGGATAAAGCAGAGATATAGAGATAGAGATAGAGAGAGAGACAGAAATGATGAAAAGAGGCTTATGTGATTTGAACGTTTGAATAGAAACACGCCTATCTCATTAGGTAAATCGTACAAATCACAACTGACATTCGCTGTGATTCGCAACTGAGGGCAATTCATTAGTGAGATTGAAACCAGGGCGGCGCAAACAGAGTTTCGACTTTTAAAGAATGAACAACAGAATGCAGAATATATGCTCAGGGTACATCGTTATCAGCGGACTATGTTCCATGCATGATTCATTAGACATTTGAGATCAACTAACTTGTTCACCTATAAAGAAAAATTTCTTTATCCCACTCGAGTCAGAGTCTTCTAGTCATTTTTCATTCATTTTTCAAAGAACAATTTCTTTATTCCACTCGAATCAATTTCTTTTCTTCAGATTTCAAAGAAAAATTTCTTTATTCTACTCGATTTAAACTTCGATTCATTTTTCATTACATTTTCAAAGAAAAATTTCCTAATTGACTGAAATAGAATTTCTTTTCTTACTTTTTTTAAAAGAAAAATCTTATTTTTTACTCGAATTAAATTCTATTAATTCAAAAAAAATTCTTTTTTCCACACGAAACAAATTTTTCTTTAGTTTTTTCAAATAAAATTTTCTTTTGAATCAAATTTTGTTTCTTAATTTTTCTAAGAAAAAAATCTTTATCTTGCTTCAATCAATTCCTTTCATTAACTTTTTGAAGAAAAAATTTCTTTCTTCTACTCAAATAAAATTATTTTCTTAATTTTTTAAGAAAAAAATTTCTCAATCCACTGAAATCGCAAATTCATTTTTTAATTTTTTGAAGAAAAATCTCTATTTTAAATTTTAATTTATTTTTTAAATTTAATTTACGAGTAAATCCTTTTTGCTTTACATTAATTTTTTAAAGGAAAGCTTTTTTATTCTACTGAAATTAAATTCATTTTATTATTTTTAATTTTCACATGAAATTCTTTCAAAAAGTAAATGGTTTTTCTAGCTTTGGCATTTCTAGTTATCAACATTCTCTTCAAAAAAATAATCAATAATATTTTATCCCTTATTTATTAATTTTCCGTTAGATATTTAATTTCTTTAAACAGAGTTGCCACAGGACAGGAAAATCAGGAAATATATATATATAGGAAAAATTCAGAGAATTTTATCAAAAAGTACTGGAGCGAGTATAATATTTCTAGAATTTACAAAAGAATTTCGATTTTTAGTGTATATCATATTTTTGAAAATATTATAAACATTTAATTCTCATTGAATTTTTTTTTGTTCACCTTGTGAACTTTGAAAAATGAAATTTAAAATATTCATATAAATGATATAGATGAATTTTAATACAAAATCTCGAATATTTTCTATTTCTGACAAAATATGTTGAGTTTTTATGAAAATAGGATTTATTTTAAATAATTTAATTGTTTCGAATTTTCATTATTTTTGAATGATTTCATTAATTTCATATTATTAATGTCACTTAATTTTTGGATATACGAATAAAAGAAAATTTTAAAATTACTAAAGAAGATCCTAAAGTTTTGAACGTTCAAATGAACAAAATTTATTTATTTCTTCTAAAAATTAAATTTCTATTGCAATTATTTTGCGTCACTATTCAAAAAATTAATTACTGAGTTTCCCAACGTAAAAGTTCAGTTTTTTTAATTTTGTTATGATTAGTAATTTATTATAATATCTTCAATAAAAAATATTTCGTTCATTTGAACGTTTAAAACTTGACGATCATTACTAAAGTGAAATATAATATAATTTAGGTATTTATTTAATATTTTTTAATAAACAAAAGAATTTTTATAACAAAATACAAATTAAATGAAGTAATAAAATTATTGTGATTCATTTGAACGTTGAAAACTTTAGAAACATTATTATTTAATTGTTTTGGAGAAAATTTACATAAAATATGGAAAAATAATCGCGAATTTTGTCGTTGGTGAAATTTTCAACGATTGTAATCAACAATTTAGAAGAAAAAATATTTTTCAATTTAAATTTTTCTAAATTTTTGCTTAGACTCAGGGTGTCTACTAACCGGAAAATCTGGGAAAACCGGGAAATAACCGGGAATTTAATTTAACCGGAAATTAACCGGGATTTTTATTTATAACCGGGAATTTTTTCACCAAAATTAAAAATAGTTTTATTATTTTAATTTGCTTTTAAAAAAATTACTTTTTATTTCAAATTTTATAGATATTTATACTCTTCTTGAACTTTGAATTAGTTACAAAAAATTAATTTGATAATAAAAGTCAGGCACTAATTCAAACAGATTATGTAAATAAATTTTAAAATATTATGAAATTAATAAAAATATTGTGAAATTCGACTGAAAATATGTAATTGAATTTGTTAAAGAATTTTTTTTTGAAACTTTTTAACAAATTAAATTTTCAAAGTATTTTAATTTAATAATTAATAATTGTATTTTATAGTCACATTTTAATGAATTCATGTTTCTTAGTGCGAAGATTAATAATTAAAATTTTTATTAGACAATTTTTAAAAAACGATATGCACTTCAACTTTTTTATTAAAATTGAATTCTCGCAATTTTTTTTTAATTCTGAAAATAAAATTGTTGAAATTTTTCAATTCCATTTATTTCAAGATAATTTAATTTTTCTAAATAAATAATTGAAAATTTTTGAAATATTTCAAATTTCTTTACATTTTTGTTGAAAAATAATTTAATTCTTTGAAAGAATTTTAATTTAAATTTTTCGAAAATAATCAAGGGAAGTTAGTGACCGTAATTATAATTTTATTTTTAAAATATAAAGTCCCTCTTAAAGTTTTAAATCAATTTTTTGCATCTAAAAATTATATTATTCTGTTATTATTCAATAGTTATAATTATTAAACTTCTCTTAAATTTTTATAATTTCAAATTTCTGAATGTTCAAATAAATGATATTTATCATTTCTTAAGGAAATTTAATGTTTATTACTTATTAAGTAAATAATTAATTATCACTGTTTTTCTTTAAATTGTAATAAAATTCTTCACAGGAATTAAATTATTTTCATAAATAATATCATTCGTTGGAAGGATTTTAATTATTTTTGTAATTGTAAATAGTAAAATTCTTTGCAGAAATTAAATTATTTTCAATAGAATTGTAATAAAGTTGAAGAAGAAATTTTCCAATTATAATTATAAAAAGACGAGATTATTTTTAAAAAATTGAAAAAATTATTTTCCAAATTTTCAATTGAATTTTTTATTTATTTATGTTCGAAATCAAATTTAAATTTAAATTTTATGAGAAAAGAAAACCGGGGTAAAATTAGTTCATAACCGGGAATTTTGTTGATTGAAAATAGTAGACACCCTGTTAGAGTATGTCTTACATTATAAATTCATAGATTATTGAAACAAAAATGTTAATGAAAATATTTTATTGTTTTCTGTTTGGAAATTTCTTTTTATTTTAATCGTTAATAATAAACGTTGTGAACTTCACTGGCGTTAATTTTGAAACTTTTGGATTTGCAATTTTTATCAATTAATTGAATTTCGAAAGGTTTCAACTTTGACAATTTTGAAAATTTTAATTCCTATGGAAAAATAATAATAATATAATGTTTAATATGATCTTGTTTTTTAAATTCTTTAGGCTCAAATGAACAAAATTTATTTATCTTTTTCAAATTGAATATTTATTACAATAATTTTGAGTAACTAATTACAGTGAATTGGAATATTTTTTAGTATCAGGAAAAAAGAAATTACACTCTAAATCTGAATCAGTGAAAATTTCACTGATTTCAAATCAGTGACCCAGTTTTCTTTAATTCATCAGTAGAATTTCACTGAGAATCAGTAAAAACTTCTGATTGTCAGTGAAATTTCACTGATGAATTAAAGAAAACTGGGCCACTGATTGCAATCAGTCAAAATTTTCACTGATTCAGATTTAGAGTGTAGATTTTTTTCAGGGGAAGAGAAAATTAAATTTTTGTGACAATCGGGTAAAAATTTGTTTCGCTATTAGTCCATCTTTTAGTTATTCTTAGTGATAATTTTAGATGGAAGGATTTTAAGATTCTTATTTTTCTTTACCTTCAATACTAGTTTCCAAAATGGCCATTATGGTGTTTTTCTCGAAACTACCGCCATGATCCCAATGGTCCAATTCAGAAAGTACGAAAGTTTGATTAAAGTTGTCGTTAGCATCCTGTTCTTTATAAAACCATAGTTCAGCTGACGTGACACTGACGAATTGCATTTCATTTGGTAAATAAAAGCTAAAACAAGCTGCTGGATTGAATCCTGTCACATGATTTGATGTGTGTCGACATTTGATTGAGTCTGCCTCACCTGAAATATTAAGAACAATATTACAAATCAGGATAAAAATTACTCGTTTCTATATATATATTCGATGAATTACTCCATTTGTCATTATTAAAAAAAAAGTATTAGGAATAATATTTTTTTAAAAAAAGTTAAAATAAATAAGGATTTTTCAAAAAAAGTTCAAATAAATAATGATTTTTAATTTTTTTGCGAAAAAAGTCCTGTAACAAATAATATTTTTTTAAAGAAATTATTACGAAATTATTTCTCTTTTTCTATTTAAAAGCTCATATTTAATTTTTTTTTTTATTTATTTTTAATTAAGCACTGCTTCTCTCGAATAGACGTATACATATATATATTCGTCTAGACATAGCGAGGTTGGATTATTTCTCATATTCAGAGAGAGAAATACTTGTCTCGGTTCCTAACGAACTAATTTCCGAGTCACCAAAGTTGCTAAAATATAGGAAATTAAATATACAATTCAAATAATAAATACTATTGAATTCAATTAAATCATGGAGTTTGTAAATTTTTATTTATAAATTATATAAATTATATTTTTAAAAAACTAATAGTAATATATTAAAAATTACAGTTTAGACAAATTGTAAATTTTGATTAAAATTGATCTATTGTATAGTTTTCCCCTAGTTTATGCAATTTCTAAAGTACATTTGATTTCCACGTATGTGAGATGTCTGTAATCTGAAAATGACCTCGAACCATCTGTGAACTTCACGCTCGATTGTTTCTGATTTAGTAAACATTGTAATTAATTTTGTTTAACCTTTACTATTAAAGAATGTCGGTTAATCTTGCAGATTAAGTTAAATTTGAAATTATATAGAGAAATGTGAAACTATGAAACTGAGTTTATTGAAAAGTGAGCCACTAATTGAAAACAGTAAACAATTCTAATTGATAAGTTAGAAAAATTGTTTAATTTTGTTATTTTTAACAAGATAGCTATGATTTTGTAGTTTTGCTATTTTATTTTAGTTGTTATTTTAGATTTTATATAAACCTTTTAGTTATTAATAAAATAATAAATAAATAATAATAATATGTGACGCGCTCCGAAGAAAGGTACCTAAGAAGCAAATGAATTATAGGTTAGGGTCGGGTTAGATTTCTCTTGATTAAAAGTTTATTTTTAATTATTTGAATTCGAAATCAATTTTTAATGAATATTTTGGATATAATAAAGACTTGAAGATCAATAATTTTTAATTAATAATTGATTTTCTTTCTGTATTTTTACTTTGAAAATTAGAAACATAACCTCGAATTTAATTTAAAGTTGTTCACATTTAAATGCTTTATTTCCTAAAAGCTAGGAAAAACGATAAGAGAAGAATTTTATTTTTGCTATTATTATACAATTTATTCGGGAATTATTTTGCAAAAAAGTTCTTTTTCTCAAAAAACTCAGCTTTCTTTTCTAAAAAATTTCGCTAAATATGTTTCTTGCCTTTTTAAATCATCTTCTGATTCTAATAGTAAAAATAGTAAAAGTTTGTATCACTTTCTAAATTTAAATCAGTAAAAAATTAAATACGTTTAATAATTTGAATTAATAATTAGAATAAAAAAGTATCTTACAATTTGGGTAAGAAATGCGACAAAGCGAAATTTTGATATAAAAAATACTAAACAAAAAAGAACTTATGTAAAATTCAGTATAATTATATCAAATATAAGAATTTCAGTCAAATTTTAATATAACTTTTACTAAATTTCACATAATTTTTTTTTTGAAAGTGTAGTATTTTTTATATCAAAATTTCGCTTTGTCGCATTTTTTACGCAAATTATAAAATACTTTTACAAATTTAATATATATTTTCTCCACGTGTAGAATAAATTTTATCAAGTTGAAATATTATTTCCTATTTTTTTTTTACAATTTACTTTGAATGTAATAAAATTTACTCTCGAGATAACAATTTTTAATAGCAAATTTTATTTATTCCACAGTTAATTTTTGTGTACGAATTTTTTTAATTTTCTACCAGCGCAGGACAATTTGTTATTAAAAATTTTCAATACTTTAAATTTGAATTAGTAAACATTTTTACTGATATAAATTAATGACTGACTTTTTTCTTTTGAATTAGTAAATTTTACTAGTAAATAACAATATATTAATGAAATTTAATAATTCAAAGATTAAAAAAAATTAGTCACTATATTTCAAATCAGTAAACATATTTACTAACTCAAATTTAGAGATAAAGTAAATTTTACTTATTTTGGAGCAAATTTTACCAAGTGCAAAGTAAAATTTACTATTGTTTACTTGAATTTACTTCAGATATATTTATAGGATTTTAAAATAAAAGTAGCTTTGCAATAATTTATTATTATACTACTTAATTTGAAAAATTTCCTGTTTTTGTCTCCAAAGAATTAAAAATATTATTTGATTCAAATACATTTTTTTACTTATTAATTTATGTCTAATTTTATTAACAGCAATAATTAATTTATTATACATTTATTTATTATTTTAGTAGAAAATTATTAATTTCAATAAATGTGACTTGTTGCGAAGAAAGGAAACTAAGGGAAAAAATCTTACATATTCTTGTTTTAAGTAGAAAACGGGATTTTAATTTTTAAAGAAGATTCAGATTCAAAACAGAGGATTTTTTATATTTAGCAACAGTAATTTTATTTTAAAATTCTGCAAATTTTACTATAATCTAAACAATTTTCAGAAAAAATTAGTAAACTTTACTTTGGTCTCAGTAAAGTTTCCCTCAAAATAAGTAAAATTTACTATTAACAGTTTTTACTTCTATAGAATAATTTTAACTATTTCCGAAGAAAATTTCTTTAGAAAAATCAGAAAAGTTTTCCTCAGCATTCATAAAATTTACTCTGTAAATAATAATTTTTAATAACAAATTTTACGTCGCTTAAAGAAAGTTAAAGAAATTTGTATACAAAAATTAACTGTTAAAAATATAAAATTTGCTATTAAAAATCATTACCTTCAGAATAAATTTTATAACAGAAGCAAATTTTCAACAAAAAAGTATTCAAATATACTTTAAACTTAGTAAAATTTATTTTATAATTAGTACAATTTAATTTAATTTAATTAAATTTTTAAATTTAAAAATTTTTTTAAATTCTAAACAAAAATTCACTGCAAAAAAAGTAAAATTTGCTATTAAAAATCGTTACCTTCTGAATAAATTTTATAATAGATGTAAATTTGCAACAAAAAAGTTGTTAAATTTTCTTTAAAATTAGTAAAATTTATTCTAGAATTAGTACAAGTTGACAAAAATTCCAAACAGTTTGGTTTTTACTTTGTAAATAGTAAGAGTTACTTATTGATTAAAATAATTTTCAATAATCAAAATTTTTTAATTTTTTTTAAATAAATGTTTTTAAATAAAACTATGTAAATATTTCTTGTATTAAAAAATTTTTAGTTTAAAAATTCTGAGAAATTAATATAAAAAGATTTTTATGTTCCAGAATCTAAAATTTTTTCAAAGTTTGCAAAAAGTAGAAATTTTCGTCTTCTACATTAACAATAACATTTTAATTTTTCATGAAAGTTTTAGTGGATAATTATAATAAAAGTTAGTTGAAATTTTTACTAATACATTTTTTTAATTAATTGTATTTTATCTTTTATTTGTCGTCAATTTAGTGAAATATCAGAGATTTAGAATATTTATAGCTTAATTTTACAATATTAATATTAGCTATTGTGTATAGTTGATCAGCTTGTCGTCTGTTGACTGGCAACTTAAAGTAAATTTTTTCGAAAAACAACAATATCTAGTTGCCTTGTTGAAGTCTAATGATGTACATGGAAGTGTATCGAGTTTCAAACTCATTCCATTTAGTGGTATTCTACACACTAAACTTGAGTTTGTTCACTATGTAATTCAAAACTTAAGACTAAGTCTTGTAGTTACCTTCCATTATTGAACGCAATTTTTTTATGTGTACATAAAATATCTGTTTATTAGATCACGTTCAAATCAATTTATTGTACTTGTAAATTTCCACATATAGTTGAAAATTTTGGAACATTGTTGAAAAACAAATTTTCAATAGTGTGATTGAAAATAAAAGATTCATAACTTTTGTGATGGTGAAACAACTTGTAAATAAAAGTGTTTAAAAGGAAAGAAAGAAAGAAAAGAAAAACAGTGCAAAAAAATTTAATTTTTTTACAGAAATATTTTATTGTAAAATTTAAGTCGAATGTTTATTTGAAGAACATTTACCACTGCTGTAGAATAAATTTATCTACAAGTAAAGTCAGTGCTATAAACAATAGCGCAGTCGTATAAAATTAATAATTTTTGTTTGTAAACTGCATTTATTTAATAGGTTCGTTATAGTAAAGTTTACATTTTTTTTTCTATTCTCTTCAGACTTGTTGAAGATTTATTAGCGTTGTTGCAGATTTTTTCCTACAAATTAAGTTTCTAGAATTATAGATAGCATCGCTTCTAATAATAATTACTTTCTGCGACCTTCGACTTGGTATTAGCTAAGATGACAAATCTCGCTTTACATCTCAAATTGGAAATTATTCTGATTAATTATTAACACAACAAGTGCTAACACTAATAATTATTTTAATACCGAAAATAATAGGAAAAAAATGGCAAAGTTTAATACAATGATAATTATTAATTTAATAAAAATCATCATTTCCAAATCATCAATATTTATTGATAATAATTTCGAGACTTATTCTACTTTTTCTATTTTCACAAGCGATTCATTTTTTCTCTTTTTTTGTATGCAGATGGTCTGCTTGAATTCCATTTAAATTTAAAAATTGAGAGATTTAGTATTTTATTCTAGACAAATTCAACGGAAATTCGATAATAGAGATATCGGGAAATACTATAATATATATATAGAATATTCGATTGAAATTTTGAGGAAATAATTTTACAAAATTTATAATAATCCCCCCCTTGAAACTTTCTTTCGTGCATACGTTCCTGATATTTATGATTTCTTTTAATCAATGAATAATAAAAAATAAATTTCTTTATATCAATTAAAAAAATTGCTTCACGCGAATGTTGTGAATGTTGAGAGAGAGAGAGAAAAGTTTCACAATCGAAGAAAATTTCTTTAAACTCTTTAGGTTTTCTGTATAAACAATTTATATGGAAAAACTTAAAAAAAACCAGAAACTTAAAAAATAACTTGAAAATTTAAAATTTTCTTAGAAATTTTAAATTAATATGGAGATAATAATAAAATATTATTATTGCTTTGATCAAACGATCAATTTTATTTAATCAATTAGATTAAAAACTTAACATAAAATGTGAAATGAAATTAATTTTTCTTGGTATAAAATACAAAATAATATTTTTTCGATAGTAATATACAAATTAAAAATATTGATTTTCAAATACAAGACTAATTAAAGAAATAAAAAAATATTGGCGTTCAATTGAATGTTAAATATCGTTCAAACGAAATGCTAAAGAAAACATTTTTCAATTATACTTTAAAAAATTGGAACTTTTAAATAAATAAAGTATTCGTCCAATATAGATATTTTCAAATATTACTGATTGCAATAAATGTTGTAAATGTAAATTATGAAAATTTAATGAAATTTAAATTATTATTTAAATTATGAAAATTTAATGAAATTTAAATTATTATTTAAATTATGAAAATTTAATGAAATTTAAATTATTATTTAAATTTAAATTAATTTAATTTAAATTAAAAAAATAAATAAATTTCATTGAACTGAATGTTTAGAACTTCGTGATTTATTTTAATTGATTACAAATTTTAACCCTTTTTAGTAAATCGTTTATGGTTTTAATAATTAGGAACTTATAAATAATTATATTATTAATAATTTCTAAATCCGAATTAGTAGTTTTTTATACCAACTAAAAAGTGAGGATTCGTTTGATTTTTTTCTAGTATAAGGATTTTATTAATTTTTACTAAAAAACTACTAATTTGATAGGAAAGTATTAGTAAATTTTTTCTATAAAAAAAATTAATAGTTTTTATCACAAAATTGGTAGGTTTTTTTTATATGAAAGTTGCTGATTATTTTACCATAAAATTAGTAAAAATCTTCTTAATTAATTTTTTTAAATTAGTAGTATTTTTAATTAGTACTTTTTAAATTGGTAGAAAATGTTTTATTCAAATTTAGAAAGTAAATGTTTCGTACCTGATTTATTTTATTCATTAAAATTTACGCAGTTCGTGTTTTCAATGTTTTTTAAATTTTTTTTGTGTCATGAAAATTTGTTAATTTTATAATTTCATGTAGAAATCATGAAATTTTGACAGGAGAAATTAGTAGAAACCCTGTTTTCGATTTTCTTATTCAAACATATTTTTTTTTCATGGAAAGAAATGCGAACTGGAATAAATAGATGTGCAATTGAAGAAATATTTCTTTGTTTGAAAAAACTGCATTTGAAGTAAGTAGGATGTTGTGTAAGATTTACAAAATCGTGTTTTTCTTGTTGGTCTCATCATTTCACTACATTCATAACAACTATTGCGCAATAGCGATTATAATAGTAAACATTATTTTGGTTAACAATTAGAAATACCTATTTATTAAATTTAATTAATTATTAATTAATTAAATAAAAATTTATTTATTATTTTAAATTAGTTGAAAGATTGATAAGAAAATGACGAAAAATCGTTTGCCGAATGATTTTGGTGGGAAATTGACTAACAATTAGTGAAATTTTACTGAATGTTAGTCGAAGTTTACTAATAATTAGTATGGAAGTTATTAAAAAATCGATGGAGTAGTTTCACTGCTTTATTTAGTGAATTTACTGATAATTAGTAAATAGTAGTGAATTCGTAAATATTCACTAGATATTAGTAAATATTTGTGAATTCGTAAATACACACAAAAAAATATGTGTTAAATTTGTTGCGTGTAGTTTTCAAGATGGTGTTATTTTAACAGCCATTAAAAATATGCATTAATTTTAACACACTCATGGTGTTATTTTAACACAAAGTGTAGGTTAAAATCACATCGTATGGGTTAAAAATGTTGCGTGTTGTTTTAACACTACTTTTAGTGTTAAAACAACACTTCTTTTTTTCTGTGTATTCACTAGATATTAGTAAATATTCAATAAATATTTACTAAATATTCATTAAATATTTGCTAAATATTCATTAAACATTTACTAAATATTCATTAGATATTTGCTAAATATTCATTAAATATTTACTAAATATTCACTAAACATTTACTAAATATTAGTAAAATTTGACTAAACTTCTACGAACATTTTACTACTCAAAAAGGGAAAAGTCTTCTCTGAAAATTGCTACACTGAAAAAATGTTTATTTAAACAATCGATTACTCGTCTATTATCAAGTAAATATTTACTTTAATCAAATAATTTTTTATTTAAATCAGTTAAATTGTATTTGAACCAATAATTTCAGTATTTGAAGCAAATACCATTTGCTTGACACAAATAACAATAATTTGATTGTAGTGAATATTTAATTATTGATAATAGAATGATAGTCAAGTATAGTCGGTTACTTGAATCAAATAAATTTTTTTTTCAGTGTGAGAATTAGTGAAATTTTACTATTTGTTGGTAGAATTCAACTAATTTTGATTAAGGGAGTAGAATTCTTTTAGAGAAGTGTTTGAGTCAAATGTTAAATTCATTACTTCTTTAGTTAATCTGATTCTGTTTGTGTAACTAATTTTACTGTTTATATTAAACTTTATCGTTAAAATTTACAATATAAACTAAACTTAGTAGTTAAAATTTACTATTTATATTAAACTTAGTAGTTAAAATTTACTATTTATATTAAACTTAGTAGTTAAAATTTACTATTTATATTAAACTTAGTAGTTAAAATTTACTATTTATACTAAACTTAGTGGTTAAAATTTACTATTTATACTAAACTTAGTGGTTAAAATTTATTATTTATACTAAACTTATTAGTTATAATGTACTACTTACTAAACTTTGTAGTTAAAATTTACTATTTATACTAAACTTAGTAGTTAAAATTTACTATTTATACTAAACTTAGTAGTTAAAATTTATTATTCATACTAAACTTATTAGTTATAATGTACTACTTACTAAACTTTGTAGTTAAAATTTACTATTTATATTACACTCAGTAGTTTAAACTTATTTGAATAAGTAAAGTTCAATTTCTAAAATAACTACAAAATCTCAATTCTCTAACTAAAATTTTGTTGTTTTAACTATTCTCTTTGGTAGTCAATACAATTTTTTTAAATTCAGTTGAGGACCTATTGAATCATTTAGAGTAGTTGAAAAGTAGGAAAATCTAGTAGGAACTCTTTTGAGTGATACTGAAAAAATTAGTAAGATTTTACTAGCAATTAGTCACATTTCACTACGAATAATTAGTAAATTAGTATAAACAATCAGTTTGGGGTATTAACCCTTTAAAGGCGGGATTATTTCCACAGATTCGGTTTCTACTAACATTTATTTATTATTATTATTATTTTCTTTCTTTCTTATTTGTTTTTTTATTAGCTTTGGAAGAGTTTGACTAGAGCTGGGAATTTGATTTTTTGAATAATGGGCATTAGTTTCAAAGTTATGACGATTTTAATGCATTTGTAGTACAGCGAATGTACCACTCGACGTTAAAGGGTTTAATTAAAAAGTTCATAACTTATATTTGCTCTAAGGTTGTTTTTACAGAGTCAGAAGCTAAAGTTAGCCTGAAGAATATAAATTAAAGTATCGACTTTTTCGATTTGTACGACAGGAGTACAATTTTTACTACTTGTTGATAGAATTTTATGAATTCGGATTTAAAGAGTAAAATAAAAGGGACTCTGGAGAGTAAAATAAAACTAAAAGTTGTTTTGTCGAGTACCTGAGAGCGAGAGGGTTGTTAACTTTAATAAAAAAAAAAAAATGATGATGAAGATGAAGATGTAATGAAGATTTAGAAATATTACCTTCATTTGGAAAGACGACAACTTGATCAGTTTTTCCATAGAAGCTCTCTGCCGGTTTTTCTGGTTCGAGTGGCTCGCCAGGTCGAAGTTCAAGCACGTGTCCGTTTATCAGTGGCTTCGGCAAGGTCGACAGGGACAGCGACACTTCTGGCGGTTTCGATAGACGCAACTTCTTTAGAATCTGTTGCTTCACATATTCAACTCTTAACTCTGTGAGAATTGGATCGTATTCAATGATGGAAATTTTATTTTGTGCACAACCTGAGCATTCACTGTCATCTGAATTTGAATCGGGATAGAATGTTGACCAGACATTTTTCAATGGATTACTCATCGCTGGCCATCCTCCATTAATGCTAGTGGCCAGACCAATGAGAATAATCACAAGCGTCAGGTAACGCTGCATTTTTCCCTCCTAATGGCAGGCAGCCCTATTGTCCGACTCTTATTATCAGCCAGTGCGGCGAATTATTAGGTGACGCTACGTTCAAATTTGAATGACGATGATGATGATGATTCTCCACCGCGAAATTTGATAATTTTTCCTGATCCACTCATTCGATTATTGCTGACAACTTGTTTTTAGATAAAGTCTAGTATTGGATTGTAATTCATCTGGGAAATTAGTGCAATTGTGTATGAGATCTTTGATCTTTCCTGTTGCTCTCGATTCGGTGTTATCTTGAATTTTGTTTTTCTCTTGATTTGAATATTAAAGATGTGTGCTTTTCTTTGAATTTTGAGTTGATGATTTTTGTTTATTTTTTTATTTTGTCTTTTGGTTGGTGATTGTTGAGGGAGAGGAATTGATTTTTGACTTTGGGGGGGAAAAAAAACAACTGGTTGTCACTAACGCGAACGTTGATGAAGACTGGAGGTGATGTGTGGCGATGGACCAGTGATGTATACTGGGCTCGAGTAACCTTTGCCCCGGAGCCGGGGCCAGCGCGGATTGGACGACGAACATTCATATCAGTAACAGAAGCACGCACTATGAACATGCTGCCGGGTGGTTAACCGTGTTGATTTTCATAGTTGGGCGATTCTTACACTCCACTTCACCAGGTTAAAATCTTCAGACTGTTAGTAATAGAGGCATTCCAAGGGCTGATGAAATTTTTCTTTTTGTTTTTGTAATATCCGCTTATTTCATGAGTGATGCGTAAGAGCACGACATTATCTTACAATGATAGAACATTTATCGGCTGATTTCTTTTTAATTATGTAAGTGATTAGCATAAAGTATACCGACACAAGAATTATAATATTGTTTCATCAATCATTCATTTAGTTTTCAGCTGCTTCATTCTGAATTATTTTTTTTCTTTCACTTGGTAAATTTTCTCTCACTTGGTAAATTTTCTTTTTCTTGTTATAGAAAATGTGTAAAAATTCATTCCTAGAGGATGAAAAAAAAAATTATGCTCAATAATGTGAAAAAAAGTTAGGGACAATTTTATTGAACTCTGTGTCTTTAGGTTGAAGGTAATGGATGGAAATGTTCAGAAATGAAATTCAGAACAAGGCCATATTTATATTCCCGATATTAAGAGCATTTCATCCTGGAAGAAGATGATGATTGCTGATTTTATTATTTAGTATTTTGAGGCTGTATTGTCAGTTGCATAAGAATTATCTGTGTAGTAATTTTTTCGTCATGTTAGATTTTGCATGTCTTTTGTCACGTAGACTAAAAAATGTTCTTTGAACTTTTGTTGCGGTGGAGAGAATGGAAAAAGCTTTTTCTGTATTTATTTTGTCAATTAGTTGAAATCGATGTATTCTTAATCTATAATTATTAATTGTCAGTTGCAACATGTGCTTATCGAAAATGATAAATTGATGTTCAGGGGGGATATGGTGTTAGTTGAAAAATTATTATTTTCAGAGAGATTCACAATTTCAGTATTATTTTTTTGGTACAGCGGAATTTTGCTATATTCCTCAAGAGGGTATTTCTTATCAGTGAGGATTATCTTTCGTTGGTCTCTCGCGAATTGGAGAGTACACGCCACTCGAACTATTTTCCTCCTTCTGATCTATATCTTATCCACGTCCTTTATTCGAGGATCCATTTTTCAAAACAAACATACAAGAGATGAAATAGCATTGTTTACGTTTTTGAAAATTTTAGTCGCAAAATGATACAAAGTGATAAATAAAAAATAATTGGGTAATTTGTTTTCTCTTTTTTTTTTTTGTTTGACGATGAAAGCAAATATCCTTCCGAACTGTAATTCCGTTCGAACGATCACGACCAATGAATGACAATTACTGTTTGTTAGAGACGGCGTGTCTGGCACGTGAACTCGATCTCTCTTTATTAATTTGTCAAAGTAACAATCCGTTAATGCTTTCGATTGCTGAACTAAATTATGACTTTCTTCAGGTCAATGAAATCTTAAAATTATTTATCACGCGTTAAATATTAAATATCACGCATCAAATGCTATACAAGCATTACATAAAATTTATGATCCACAATTTTCATTTGAAGAAGAAGAAGTAAATAAATTTCGTTGAGAACTTTGGGGACATTTCAATTATCATATATAGAAATTGTTTTCTTTTAAATTTATAATCTGCTGTTGATTAATTGTGGGGATTTCCGGTAGAGGTTTCACTCTCACCAGAAAATAAAAATATTAGTCACGAAAATATGGAATTATTTTGATATCTCAGAATATGGTAATTATTTTTTACTTAAATTGATAAATTTTTTATAATAGGATATAGGACGCGAAGTGAAATGACAAAGGTCAAAAATTTCGTTGAAATGTTTTGTATATTGTGATGTTTGTTTTCCTCCTTTGTTTTATACCGACAAGGGTAATTCTTATAAGCACACTTGCATATGTGCAAGATGTACTTTATTGCATATGATGCAAAAATGTTTTCTTGATATCGTATATCATTATAATAGTAGAATTAATTAAATGATAATTAAAGAGAGACTTAAACATTGTTAAATGTAATGTTATTGACTTAATTAGTGTTCAATTGTTTACACTCGAATGTAATTATCATAAAATAAATTTTGATTAACTGCAAAATAGAATAATTGTATGGACATAATGCATTGTTTTCCTTATTTTATTGTTTTGAACGAAGATTTATATTTTATACATGTATACAAAAAATATTGTATTTTGAAAACAATTTTTCTCTTCTGCAGAAAGCATGCTTTCGAAAATGTGGTTTCTTGATTCCTCCTGCATTATTGCCATTCGATGTTTTTATTTTTTTTTTTTCTTCAAACCTTGCACACCTTTTGCTTCGATAAACATAAATCGGGAAAATATAAGAATGTCGTAAAGTTTTTAGTACGTGCACGTTGTGCATCAATTTCTTTTCGATTTTTTTTAGCAACGGGTGCTTGACCTTCTATTTTGAAAAGTTGAGGACAGTAAGTGATGATGTATAAAAAAAGAATTTAATTATTTTCTTGGAAAATATTTAAGTAATTTTAAATTTTGAGAATTCATCAACCAGTGTCTGTGAGAGATTGCGAATTTCTTTATTCAGAATTTTTATTTTCTCTTCGCAGGCATATGGCGTTAAATTTTCTTCTTGTAAACTAAATATATGCGGGTGAAGTCTTTGAATGCAATTGGGAAAACATCGATATAAGATTGAATAATAAAAGTTGAAATTTTAAAAGTATTCCTCGAGTTTAAGCTCTCGCTTGCGCAATGAAAGTTTTCTGGGTGAGTTTCAAGTCTGCAAGAAACTTCATTTTCGCTTGCAAAATTGTAGTTCAAAATTATCCCAGCAACTACTGCGACTTTTAATTATGAATAATGATGCAGCAATAGCCGTCGGTGAAATATAATCGCGAAACCACATTACTGTAAAGTTTAATGCATCTCGTTAAAGCAGAACCTTTAGCAAAAGCAAAAGCAGGCGGATGAAGCGATTACAATTTTATTTCAGGGCCGAGTGTATATTTATTAAAACTTCATTTTATAAAACGGGAGCAAATTAAAAATGAGAGCTACTTGCCTTGTTCGTAAATTGAAATTGTTTGTAAATTAAATAATTTTTTTTTAAACCCACAGCGCATTTATTTTTTCTGTATAATTAATGTTCTATTAGGTTTATAATGTGGAGTAAGGAGAATTTTTCGAATTCACCGCGAGATAATTAGAGGGAAATTATTATTCATCTTATTAAATTTGAAATATCGTTCTCTTCATCTTTTATTAAAACGGGGAAGAATTTTTACCAATCTTTTTTTTTTTAATACTTTTAGAAAATTTAGTTATTCTGTGAATAAATTTACCTTTACTTTTAGTAAATTTACTTTTATTTACTTATAATGTTTATAAATTTATTAATACTTTTAATAACTAATACTTTTTGTAAGTGGAGAAACTTTTTATTTTAAAAAAGTTGAGAAAGGTTAAAAGTTGATTTTAAAGGAAGTTAAAGAGGATATACTTTACTTCTAAAGAAATTATTGAAATAATTTTTATAGAGAATTTGGAGGTTTATATTTAATAACGTGATGAAAGTAGATTCTCAAACGAAAGCATATCCAGATCGCTGGATAGTTAAAATGCTCATGATGAAGATTCTTCCTGTCGTCAACACGACAGGAAAATCCTCGTGGATTTTCCACGTTCGTGAAATTCTTATCATTGTGACTATGAAGGAGAAGGGGAGGGGGAGGGGAGAGGAAATCCTGTCTCTCACACCTTCTCACCAGTTGAGGACATAATAAATCTCCTTTACAACTTCCTTCTCTATACTTATCTCTCTAATCGATTTACCACTTTGTTGGTTCGATCTTCAAAATTTCACTATTTTTACTGATTATTATTTGAGTGTCAGTATTTTTTTTTTAATATAATAATAGAAATTACTGTAAATTTATCCAATGATTGAAATTAAGTACTCTTAAAATTCCATTTAAATTGAAATTTGATTCTAATATTGGAAACTAATTCATTACAATACGATACTTGGAAATTAATAATGCGAAACCGTATTTTAGTAGCAATATTATCAATAAATAATGAAAATCTAATCATAATATCATTGCTTTATTATTAAAAATAACAATTTTTTAATGTACTTTCCGTTTGATTGTATAAAAAAATATTTTTTAATTTTCAGGTGTTATATTTCGAGGAGAAAAGACGTTTTTGTGATGGAGCTGATTTTATTGGCATTTTATTAAAAAAAAACTTCGGCTGAGGTTCGTCTTACTCTTCGAGGAGAAGTATAGAAATGTCATGGCATCTATCCATCAACATATGGTTCATCAACTGGTTAGTAAAATTCTATTTAACTATTTTTTTGTTGCTAAAAATATATTTTATTATTTATCAGTAAATTATGCTAATAAACAGTAAATTCTGTTCATCCATTGGTAAAATTAACTAATTCAAAAAACGTATAATTTTTAAATTGAGAACATATTACTTTTAAATATAAGAAAACCTATAACAACATAGTGACATAGAAATTTAAAATTTAAAATTTCTTTTGGTGGAAAGGCGAAAAATTTAATTTTGAATATTTGAAACGATTAAAAGTTGCATTTGAATCAAAATAGTATTTTTTTGCCAATAAGAAATGTTTGCTAAATCTTAGATTATGTTACTTGAATAATTTATTATTGACAAAAAATTATAATTTTTATTCAAATATAATTTTAAAATGTCCAAAATGTAAAAAATTAAATTCTTTATGCTTCTACCAGAAGGAATTTAAATTTTTATTTGACTTTTAAAAAAAAACGATGAAATTATGACAATGGACTAACTTTTGTTCTGATTGTTTGTCGGATTCTTCCTTATTAAAGAATGCAATTTGTAATTTTAAAATTATTGACAAAATGGATTTTTATTGGTTTTTGGATCCAATTATTAATTCAACTAAAATATTAAAATAAAACTGAAAGTAAAATTAAAAAGTAAAATTCTGTGAAAAAAGAGATTAATTAGAAGACTTTTGTTTTCTGAAATTTTAAGCTCAGGTAACGAATGCGAGTATTTGTAAAGTGCCAGTGAATTAGCATTTTTATATTTTTCCTCACTATTATGCTGTTTCAAATTTTAGCTTAATATTTCTAAAAAAATTTTTCCTTTTTGGCATTTGTTTTGTCCTTGCGTCTAATTGACAATTAGTGCTTTGAAACTTGTACTGAAACGTCTTTTTATTTACTTTCTTCTTAAAGGTAGAAAATTGATACGAAATTAGATCAAATTGATACCTTGAGTAATAGTGTTGAAAGTCCCTTTTATTTTATTTACAAATTACAAAGAAGAACTGGACAGACTTTTCTTTTCATCGTTTGTCAAAAGTTATTTCTGAACAACATTTTTTTATTAAATAAATAACTTTTTGTCTTTTTATTTGATCTTTTTTCAAAGAAAATTTGTGACGTGTTCCACAGAGAGGGACTTAAGAAGCAAAATTCTATAGGGATTGTATTAGGATTGGATTTTCAAAAATTCAATTATTTTATTTTATTTATTCTTCAAAGAATTCAATTATTTTCAAAAATTTTTAATTCTTTTTAAAAATAATTTGTCAAAATTCAATTATTTTCAATGTTTGTTTTTTGAAAAAATTTTAACAAAAGAATTCAATTGTTAAAGAAGAAATTTTAATAACATTCGTCTCAAGAATTCAATTATTTTCAAAAGTAATATGTAATTCTTTGCAAAAATCCAATTATGTTCAAAAATTTACAAAAATTCTCGTCAATTTTCTATTACTTTTATAAATAATAAAATTTTTCTCCGACATGCAAACATTTCTAAAAAATTGTAATAAAATACTTTATGACAATTCAATTTTAAGAAAAATTCAATTATTTAATAAAATATTTGTTTTCATAGTCAAAAAATTCAATTATTAAACAAAATTTTTTGTAATATTCTACACGAACATTCAATTATTTTTTCAAAAAATAAAAATTCCAAATTTTAAACACTCATTGCAGAATTTCAATTATTTCATACAATTTTGACCATTTTCCGAAACAATGTAATTATTTTTTAGAATTTTAATAAAATTCGTCTAAAAAATTCCATTATTTAAAAAATTTATTGAGAAAATTCTTTACCAGATTTGAATTTTAAGAAAAATTAAATTATTGTATAAATTATCTTTGTATTTAAATAATGGAATTCTTGTAGAATTTTCTAATAATAATTGATTTTTAAAATAAATTTAACCGGGAAAAACCGGAAATTATCCGGGATTTTTATTCAAAACCGGGAATTTTTTCACCAAAATTAAAAAAAGTTTATTATTTTAATTTGTTTTTAAAAAAAATTACTTTTTATTTCAATTTCTATAGATATTTATACTCTTCTTTAACTTTGAATTAGTTAAAAAAAATTAATTTCATAGTAAAAATCAGGCACTAATTCAAACAGATTATGTAAATAAATTTAAAAAAATTATGGAGTTAATAAAAATATTGTGAAATTCGACAGAAAATATGTAATTGAATTTGTCAAAGAATTTTTTTAGAAACTTTTTAAGAAATAAAATTTTCAAAGTATTTTAATTTAATAATTAATAATTGGATTTTATAGTCATGTTTCTTAATTCATGTTTCTTAGTGCGAAGAATAATAATTAAAATTTTATTAGTTAATTTAAAAAAAACGATATGCACTTCAAATTTTTTATTAAAATTGAATTCTCGCAAATTTTTTTTTAATTCTGAAAAATAAAATTGTTGAAATTTTTCAATTCCATTGTTTCAAGATAATTTAATTTTTCTAAACAAATAATTGAAAATTTTTGAAATAATTGAAATTTCTTTACATGTTTTTTTAAAATAATTTAATTCTTTGAAAGAATTTTAATTTAAATTTTTCGAAAATAATCAAAGGAAATTAGTGACCGTAATTATAATTTTATTTTTAAAATATATTGTCTCTCTTAAAGTTTTAAATCAATTTTTTTTCTAAAAATTATATTATTCTATTATTATTCAATAGTTATAATTTTATTGAACTTCTCTTAAATTTTTATAATTCCAAATTTCTGAATTTTCAAATAAATGATATTTATCATTTTTTAAGCAAATTGAATGTTTATTACTTACTAAGTAAATAAGTAATAATCACTGCTTTTTTTTAAATTGTAATAAAATTTTTCACAGGAATTAAATTATTTTCATAAATAATATCATTCTTTGGAAGGATTTCAATTATTTTTGTAAATAGTAAAATTCTTTGCAGAAATTCAATTATTACACTGAAAAAAAAATTTATTTGATTCAAATAACCGATTATTTGTCTATATAATCAAATAAATATTTACTTGAATCAAATAATTTTTATTTGAATCAATTAATTAGAATTTGCTTCAAATACTGAAATATTTGATTCAAATACAATTTATTTGATTGAAATAAAAATTATTTGATTCAAGTAAATGTTTATTTGATTATAGACAAATAATCGGTTATTTGAATCAAATAAATTTTTTTTTCAGTGTATGAATAGAATTGTAATAAACTTGAAAAAGAAAATTTCCATTTATAATTATAAAAAGAGAAGATTATTTTTAAAAAATTGAAAAAATTATTTTCCAAATTTTCAATTAAAATTATTATTTATTTATGTTTGAAATCAAATTTAAATTTAAATTTTGTGAGAAAAGAAAACCGGACAATAACCGGGAATTTTGTTTGAAAATAATAGACACCCTGTTAAAAAAAATTCCTAGTCGGGAAAAGCAGTGATTTTTATTAATTTAATTGAATTTTCGTGATTTTTGGGAAAAATTCGACAAAAAAAAAATAAAAATCACTGCTTCCCCCACCTTTTTTTTTATTTTAGGGTTTACTTGGGTTAGAAATAAACAAGAAAAATTTGTATCCAGAGAAAATTTTTTCGTTGAATCAACATTGGTAACTTCAGTTTCATGCACGGAGAAAATTTGTTCCTTATATTTTACCGAATTCTTCAGTAAAGTTGGGATATAGTAGCATAACAGTAATTTTTAATAATTTTTAAATTATTTTTTCATGAATAATATTCAAAATTTAATGTCATATCTTTATTTTTTACAAACTAGTACTGTAAAAGTTAAAACAAAATCGAAACTGAACGTTTAATAAAAATTAAATAAAATTTTAACGTTTCTTTTGAACACCTCCTTGATGGTCACTAACGTTTCAGGAACAGTTCGGTAAAACTTTCTTCACTTGACTCGAGTGTTAGTTTTCAGGAATAGTTCGGTAAAACTTCCTTGACTTGCTTGAATTGTTAATTTTCAGGATTGAAATACTTTTTTAAATGCCCCGTAGTAAAAAAAACTTAATAGTTAGTTTTTTTTAACTTATTTGTACTCATTAACTAATACTTAATAATTTCATTTATAGCAGAAACCGCTTCTGAAACGAAATTAAATAGAAAATGACTTTCGTTTTTGTTCTTAAATAATCCAAAAACAAAAGTATTTGAACCTTTTAATTTTCGTTTCGACTCGAAGCAAAAGAATGAAAAACATAATAATTTAGTGATAATCACAGAAAAATTGTTTTTATATTTTACATTTTTTAATTTACATAATTACAGCAAGTTACGTATGTGACGTAACCAGAGAAAATAACGTAAGTACTGTAACTTACGTAACTAGAATAACTTACGTAATTTATCAAATTTTACGTAACTTACGTAAATAATCAAGCTAATGCAACTGACGTAAGTAATATAACTTACGTAAAAATTAAACGTACGTAACTGACGTAAGTAAAATAACTTACACAAATTACGAAAATAATCGAGTTTACGTAACCTACGTAAATAATCAATTTTACGTAACTTACGTATGTAATTTACGTAGAAGATCAAACTTACATAAGTCACGTAACTAGAATAACTTACGCAAGTTACGTAAATGATGAAACTTATGTAACTTATGCAAATGATCAAAGTTGCATAACTTACGTAACTATAACACCTTACGCAATTAAAAGAATTTACGTAAGTTTTACCATTTACATAAGTTACTGTAGTTACGTTATTTAGTCCGGTTATGTAATTATAGTAATTTCCTTTAGTTATGAAATTTACTCTGGTTGCGTAACTTACATTAATTACTTAAGTTGCTCTAGTTACGTCAGTCAGGGAAAACAATTTTTTTTGTTTGACACTAAATAATTATGTTCTTTAATCTTTTGTTTCGAGTTGTCACGAAACTAAATACACTTTGTTAGTTTTAGTTTCGTATCGACTTGAAATTAAAGTCACTTTGTTGTTAATTTAGTTTCGTGCCATCTAGAAAACTAAAACGAAAACTAAACTTTCGAGACGGTCCCTGATTTATAGTAACAATAACACTAAAATTGATTATTTTAATCTTTTTGATAAAAATTTGGGAACAATAAGAATCTTTAATAAACTATTGTTTTATTACATAAAATACAAATTTAAACATTTTTCTTTATAACAATAAAAACATAATTTGAAACTATTTCATAAATTGACCTTCAATATAGTTAGAAATTATTCAGTAACATGGATTTAATATGGATGATTCTTTTATTTTACACAATTATTGCTTATTAATTTGAATCTTTCTCACAAGCGGTGAAATAAAATTCAGATTCATATATAAGGACAGTTGAAACTTTCTGAAGCAATAATGTAAAGCGTGCGATGTATGTATTAATGTATGCGTTTAGAATGTACTGTAGGCAGGTGTAATGTATAAGTATTTGTTCGAGAATAATTGTAGGGGGTTTAGGTAGTGATTAAAGTAGGTAGAGTGAGATTTACGGCAGTATTGCTATAGAACTACTGCAATGACATTATTTTTTATTTTTTATTCTTCAAGTTTTACCGAACTATTCAGTAATTCAATGAATATTAAATTTTAACCGAACATTGTACCTTACGTTTTACTGAACTTTCAATAAAAAATAAGTGTAGTGAACACTTACCCTACGTTTTACCGAACTATACAATAAATATAAGTTTTACCGAACACTGTGCCTTACGTTTTACCGAACTTTCAATAAAACTGAGTATAGTGTATGCTTACCCTACGTTTTACCGAACTGTAAGTGAAGGGCTAATACATGTACCGTAAGATTTATTCTTTTTACATTATTTTTCAATGCAATTGCTTTTACAGTCCTGTTCCTTAAAAATTACAGTTTTGACACTTCATCCCAGTTTTACCGAACAAAGTTCGGTAAATTTTCAGGAATAAATTTTCTCCGTGTGTATTTTTTCAGTTCAGCTCTTTTTTTCTAACGGTTTATTTTTATTGCTCTTCGTAATACAAACCGCTTGTTCATATGTTTTGTAAAAATGAAGTTTTCTAAAATTTTATCGACATAAGGAATTTCTATACATATATATATATAGAGAAAAATGTGTTTGTGTGTTGGAAAATTTGATTTCCACTGTATATTCCTTAATATCGTTTGTCGACTTTACACGTACGTGCGCTTATAAGTGCGGACCGAGTGCTCTTACAGGGCTGTGAGAGTCCCTGGGTACAATAAATTTTTCTTCATCCCTCCCCTCTCTTTCTCGACCACCCCACAGTCACTACTCTGGGTACGTGCAAGGATCAGGATGAAATAGATGATGAAAGCTTACGTCGTACTGAGTACTTCTATATTTATTTACTTTTTTTTTCTTCTTTTCCGTTTCTCTTTCTTTACTTCCAATGCGTTCTTCCTGCACTCATCGCTCTGACACGAAAGTAAAAGCTATGGCGACAGAAGAAAACATTGCCAGAAATAATGGCCCCATAATCCACTTGAGTTCATTTTTACCATAAAAAAAATATACTACTCATCCATTTTTTATGTGACTATTACTTATTGCTTTACTTCGGTCTTTTTTTGTTGAGGTTTTATTGTATTTTGCATTTTTTTCACATTTTGTTTATATAGAATCTTATTTATCAATATTTGATTTTTTTATGGAGATAAAATTTTTTTATTTAAATTTGAAATAAAAATTAACTATGTACTGAGAGAATTATTCAATTGAATCAAACAAAACGAAATTTTTTGTTTGTTAAAAAAATTTATTTATTAAAAAAAATAAAAAATTATAAAATTAAATAAATTAATTATTAATTAATTATTTAAAATAGAATTAATAAATTAATCAAATATAAAATTTGTTTATTTAAAGTAAATACAGTTAGCTGTATTATTTTTTCTTTTTGGTTTTGTTATAGTTTAGTTAGAATATCAGCAGGGTTGTCATATGTAAAAGAAATAGGGAAATTCAGGAAATGTTATCAAAAATTTTTAAAAAGAATTAAATTTCTCATATAAAAAATTCATAGAGTTCATATAAAAAATTTTGAAATTTTGTATCTTTTTTGTTTAGTTTAAAACTTTGATATTGCCAAGAATTTCAATACAAAACTGTAAATTTTTCCTATATTTGAAAGAAAATTTCTTAAAGAACTCTCAAAAAATGTTTACTTATAAATTATTTAATGTAAAATGTTAACGTAAAAATTTCAAAAATAGCTGAATTTTATTAGAGTTGCGTTTACAAATTTTAGAAATAATATTTTTTCCAGAAGTTATAAATATTAGCAATTTTTAGAAATAATTGAATTTTGCTAAGGTTTCAAATTAGAATCTTTATAAAATTTAAATTTTCCACAATTGTTAATTAGTAATTCTGTAGAACGAATTTTTTAAAAATATTTTAATTTTAAATTCTTTTAAAATTAGTGGACTTTTTAAATACATATTTAATATGATTTCAAAATTTCAAAATTCTTTGGAAAATTTAACTATTTACATAAATAACAACATTCAACAGAAGAATTAAATATTTTTTTTAAGTATTAAAATTTTTTTATAAATTCAATTATTTTCAAAAAAAATTTTAAATACTCGTATAGATTTAAATTATATTTGTAAATAACAAAAGTCTTTACAAAAATTGAATTATTTTCAAAAATTTTTCTACATTTAGTGATTTTTATTAACTAATTTTAACGGAATTTCCAAAAAATCGAATTATTTAAAAAAAATTATGATTTAATTCCAAGCAAACATTCAATTGTTTTCATAAGTAATAAAAATTTCACTTGAAGTGAATTATTTAAAATATAATTACATAAATTTTGTTGAAAAATATCAATTATTTAACCTTTTTTTTTATAAAATTCTTTTCAATAATTCGATTATTTTCACAAATATTAAAATTCTTTTCAGGAATTCAATTATTTTCAATGTTTGCTGTTTTAAAAAATGTTAACAAAAGAATTTAATTATTTAAAAAGAAATTTTAATAAACTTCGTCTCAAGAATTCAATTATTTTCAAGAGTAATATAATTCTTTGCAAAAATGCAATTATGTTCGAAAATTTACAAAAATTCTCGTCAATTTTCAATTACTTCTATAAATAATAAAATTTTTCTCCGACATTCAAAAATTTCTGAAAAATTTTATTAAAATCCTTTATGACAATTCAATTATTTAATAAAATAATTATTTTCATAGTCAAAAATTCAATTAGTAAAGAAAATTTTTTAAACGAACGAAATTTTTTTAACACGAACATTCAATTCTTTGTTCAAAAAATAAAAATTTCAATTTTCGAAAACTCATTGCAAAATTTCAATTATATTTAATGCAAGTTTAATTAAATTCCTCGAAAAATGCAATTACTCTTGAAAGTTTTATTAAAATTCGTTGAAAGAATTCAATTACGTAAAAATTTGTTGATATAATTCATTATAAAAATTCAATTATTCAATAAATTATTTATTTATTTATTAAAATAATTGAATTCTCGTAGAAATTTCTGATAAAATACACGAATAAAATATTTTATCTTAAACTACTATAAATATTATGATAGCGAAATTTTTCGTTGTTTCCGACTTTGGCTATTTTAGAGAAAATTATCTCTGTCCTAGGTAAAATATTATTTCCATGTTTGATTTAAATTAGAATTTCAGTTAAAATTTTAGATAATAATTGAATATAAAAATAATATTAAATTTTTAGAAATAATTGAATTTAGAAAAAGTTTCAAATTAAACTTTGGTGAAGTTTACAACGTTTATAGTCAACGATTTCTGACGAAAAATGATTTTTTATGGAATTTTTGATAAATTTTTATACAAAAAATAATTCGTTTTAGTTTTTTAATAATGATTTACAAAAAAAAATATTTGTGAACAATAATTTTTATTGTTTTTGGTAGAAAAAATAATTTTCTTTCTCTCAATCGTTGATCATAAACGTTGCAAACTTCACCGACGTCAAATTAAAACCTTTGAAAATTTGAATTTTTTTTCTTTTGCATTAACAATTTGTCATTCTTAGGTTCTCAGTGGTAATTTTGTCGACCACTTTTCTCTTTAAATGTTTAATAAAAAAAGCTGAAATTTTTTACGAAAGCCTAAAATGTAATCAAGAAAAGGGCAGTGAAGTGTAAAAGTTTTTGTATTTTAAATATTAATTATTACAAATTACTCGAAAATTATTACTTGTCACGGTCACTTCTAATCAATTTTCTGTCTTTACCGATTTTAAATTGTTTGATTATAATTTATTTTTGAGTTATATTAAAACTTTTGCATATCACTGCCCTTTACTATATTTTAGATTTTCTTAGAAAATTTTATCTCAATTTTTTAAATATTTAAAGAGAAAAGTGTTTGAAAAATATTACCATAAAATTTCTAAGTCACCTTCCTTTGAACAATTCTGTTAAACTAATTTTTTTTAAATTTACTCCAAAAAATATTAAAAATAATTAATTTAAAGAAGAATTTTAGTTGAAAATTCTTGAAAATAGTAATTGAACTGAAGTAATGAAAATATTTTAAAGAAATTACAGAAACATTTCTCTAAAGTTTTGAACGTTCAAATGAACAAATTTTTTTTTCTTTTCAATATTTTCCACTATTATTGTCTTTAAATGACAATTTCAAAGAAAATTTAACACAAATATTAAGAAAATAGTCTATTTTTTAATTTGAAAATTAATATTTTCTACCAAAATTTAAACATAAAAAAAATAGTAAAATGATTCGTTCATTTGAACGTTCAGAACTGTAGGGTCATATAGAAACAGTATTTTTCTAAATCATTGAATTAGAAAGCGGTTGAGTTTGAAATTATTGAAAATCTCAATTGTTATGTAAAAATAATAATGATTTAATATTTATTCAAAATAAAAGTATTGATGTTTTTGAATAATTTTACAATTAAAGAAATTCGCAAATAATTATATTTGAATATTTTTTTTAATATCTAATTATTAGGGATTATTAGGGAAAGACAAATATGAATTTTCGTAGCAACCCTAATTAGTAAAATTAATGATGATAATAATAATAATAATAATAATAACAATAATAATAATAATAGTATTAAGAATAATAATAATAATAATAATAATTATTATTATTATTATTATATTTTTATGGAATAACACTAATAAATAAGTTAATGATGTCAACTAAAATTTGAATTTCCCCAATATTTATAGAAGTGAGGTCAGATTTTTTGAAATTATATTCGCAGACGTTAATTTGATGTACGACTGTGTGACATTTAGGTAAACAATCTACTTTCTAATTAAGCCATGTCAGTCAACCATAGTAACACTATTTGGCGCGTCTAGAACAGATGGAATGTACTCACGGGATGGTAGATGCTTGTTTCAACGAAGCATTAATTTGGAAATTCGTCCTCGCAGGGGTAGTATATGTTATCGAAGGAACATATGACGAAAACGTTATGTCAAGTTACGTGCTATTACGTATAATAGTGTTCCATTTGAATTTCTCAAATTACAAATAGTAAATAGTAAGATGACGTATATTTCATGTCTAAAATTCGTGCTCAAAATTATTAACACAAATTTTTCAATTTATTTCATTAATTAACTATAATTATACATTTTGTTTACAAAATTCGTTTGTCTCCTTTGATACATTTTTTATCCTAACTATGGAAATGAAGGTAAATTAAAATATTAAATTCGTTTAGTGAGTAGAAGTCAGGTTTCAATTATTTCTCTTTATTTTTTCATTCGAAATAAATTAGTTGATACTTTATTCGAAATTTTTTTTAGGGTAGTGTGAGTTGAATCAAAAATTCAAATGGATTTTTCACCCCATTTTACTTTAAAAAAGAATATTTTCTTGATAGAAAATTTATTGGAATCAAAATTTTCTTGATAGAAAATTTATTTTAATCAAAATTTTCTTGATAGAAAATTTATTTTAATCAAAATTTTCTTGATAGAAAATTTATTTGAAACAAAATTTATTTGTATTAAAATTTATTTGAATTGAAATTTTCTTTATGCGGAAAATTTATTTGAAACAAAATTTATTTGTATTAAAATTTATTTGAATCAAAGTTTATTTGTATTAAAATTTATTTGAATTGAAATTTTCTTTATGGAAAATTTATTTGAAACAAAATTTATTTGTATTAAAATTTATTTGTATTACAATTTATTTGAATCAAAGTTTATTTGTATCAAAATTTAATAGTATCAAAATGTATTTGTATCAAAGTTTATTTTGGTAAAATTTTCATTCAAACAAAATTTATTTGAAATTAAATTAAATTAAAAAATTAAATTATTAAAAGTTGAATTGAATAAAAATTGATTTGATTGAAAATTTTTATTTTTCTTTCAAAGAAAATCGAAGTTGAGTTAGTTTCGATGGAAATTTGTTGATGTTACGACGGTTATTTTTTTTTCTCTTTTATTATATACAAAATCTACAGCTAGTGACAAGTGAGCGACAGTATGTTATTAGGTATTTTGGATTAAATTAAATTCTCGCATAACCTGCATAGTTGGCAATTCCGCAGCGATTTTTATTTTTTGCTAAGCGCATGTATCCATTTTCACCCCAGTTTGAGCCCCACCAATTCTTCAAAATCCAATACGTTGGTGAATATCCTACGACTAACATTGCATGGTTCACATCGCTTGCGCTACAAGAGGGATCGTCATAGACACCTCTACTGTAAAATAGAAAATACGAATTTTATACAACAAAAAAAAAAAAAAAATAATAAAAAAAGAAAATTTCAATGCATATAACTTCGAAAGAAAATATCAAATTGTATATCCAATATTTATTTTGTCCATGTGAAATGTGTATTTTTCAAGTACTTATAGATTTGAAAAATTTCTTTCAAATCCAATATTATGTTTTGCATTGATTTCATGCAATTCTCTTCGAGTATATGGATAAAAGAATTCAGTTATGAAAAGGAAATTGTCTTTCTTTTTATTTTTCCTGAAAATTTTATTATTTTCCGGAAAAAATGTTATTAATTTGAATCGTATTGAATATTTCAGGGTTTTTTTCTATATTATTCAATTATTTAAATATTAAATTTTAATTTTTAATTGTCTAAGAAAAGGTAAAAATTTTAAGAAATAATAATTATAAACATTATTTACAAAACTGAATAATTTGCTACCACCTTGAAGTTCACAACGTTTATCAACGAAAAAAATTGTTCACTTAGGAATAATAAATAAAAGATAACGCAGCAATATTGCCACAAAAATTTTTTGTAAACAATAAACTGATATTTATGATTTGCTAAAAATATTGTTATACAATTAAATATTGAATTAAAAATAATATTGGAATAGATTAAACAAATTTTTTTCGTTAATTAACGTTGTGGAGTTCAACTACGTTAATTTACTCTTTAAATTTGAATTCTTAAAAATATTTACTAGTTTAAATTAATGAGATATTTTGCTTTTGAATTCGTAAAATCTGAATAAAATACACAGTCATTAATTACTAATTTATTAGTAAAATTTTCTAATTCAAAAATAAAAAGTCAATGACTAATTCAGATCAGTAATAATTTTTATTAATTGAAAGTGAATAATTATTTAGTTTGAGAATAAAATTTATAATTATTATTTCACAAAATTTTCCCCTTGGATTTCTAACACAAAAATTTCAAAAATAGCTGAATTTTATTAAAGTTGCGATTATATTTTTATAAAATAGTGGAATTTTATAGAAGTTATAAATAATAGCAATTTTGAGAAATAATGGATTTTTATAAGTTTTCAAGTTAGAATCTTTATAAAATAAAAATTTTTTATATTCCTAATTAATTAATTATTAATTATTATTTATTAATTATATAAAACTAATTTTTTAGAAAAAATTTTAATTTCAGTTTCGTTAAAATTAGTTGGATCTTTGAATATATAATTTCAAAAATTTCAACGCTATTCTTCGAAAGGATTCAATTATCTTGATAAATATTAAAATTTTTCCTTTGAAAATTTAATTATTTTCAGGAATTGTAGTAAAACCCTTTGGAAAATTTAATTATTTTCATAGATAATAAAAATTTTACAGGAATTTAATTATTTGAAATAAAATTAAAATTTTTCGAAAAATATCTATTTATTTAATTTTTTTTAATACAATTCTTCGCAATAATTCGATTATTTTCATAAATATTAAAATTCTTTTTAGAAATTGAATTATTTTTACAAGTGATAAATTTTTGTTCAGAAAATGAATTATTTTCAAAAAACCATAAAACTGCTCGTCTAGATTTTAATTATATTTATAAATAACAAAATTCATTACCAAAATGTAATGATTTTAAAAAATTGTTCTGAATTCAATGATTTTCAATATTTTAAATTTTTTTCTATTTTTAAAAAATTTCTCTAAAGAATTAAATTATTTGTAAAACAAATTATGATACAGTTCTAAGTTTATTGAATTTCTTGAGAAATACAATTATTCTTGAAAATTCCCCAAAATTTAATTATTTTCAAAAAATTTTTTTTATTCAATAATTTTCAATATCTATTATTGTATTTTCAAAAAATTTCCCTAAAGAATTAAATTATTTGAAAAAAAATTATGGTACAATTCTAAGTTTAATTGAATTTCTTGAGAAATACAATTATTCTTGAAAGTTTCATTAAATTTCATCGAAAACATTTAATTATTCAGAAATTTGTTGTTTCTTTATAGGAATTCAATTTTAGAATTAAAACATAAAAAGGAAATCATTAATTTAAAAGAATCATGTAATTATTAATTATTATCATTATTAATTCAAACTGAATAATTATTTAGTTTGAGAATAATTTTTGTTATTATTATTTTATAAACTTTTCACCTTCTATAAAAAAAATTAGTAGAAAATTAAAAATTATTAATTACAGAATTATATAAAGACAAAATTAGGAGAAATAGAAAAAAATTTCTAAAAATTCAATTCGATTCAAATTAATAATTTTTTAATTAAAAAATTAGTTGAAATTACTATTTATTAGTAAAACTTACTAATTAAAAAGAAAAAAGACAGGCACTATTGTAAATTAATTAACATTTTTTACAAATTAAAATTAAAATAGTAATTTTCCTGAAATAGTTAAATTTTAATTAAATTATGTATTTAGAAAAAACATACGTTTAAGATGTGAAAATTATTTTAGATCTATGAGACAAAAGTGTTCCGGGAGTAAACGACTTTTTTACTGACAGATTAAATATAAGAATTTATCGTGCTGTTTAGTATTTATCGAGTAAATGTTATCTAAAAAAATGTGTTCGAAGTTCAGATGATTTTAAAGTACTGCTTTGACAAAACGTTTTTTTTTTCTTAAAATTTTCACAGAACTAGGGATTAATTCTTCTAAAAAAGAAAAGAAAATTCCCTTTGTACAATTATTATTTTATTTTCTTTCTCAATTGTCATATATAAAACTGAATTAGATTTAAAATAAATTTTTTTCTATTATTTTTATTATCATTTTGTTAATTGATTATCATTAATCATTTATTATTATTATTTGAATTAATATTTCCAAAAAAAAGCAATTTCAAGTCATAAAAACATTTCTTTAAAAAAAATATGGAAAAGAGGATGAAAAATTAATAATAAAAAAAAATATTTGCAGTGTGTAAGGATTCGTTAAACAAATAGTTGTTTTTATAGGGCCTTTATAAAAGTTTCACTTTATAGAGAATGCGTATAATTGAATTTTTTTTCATATTTCGGTAATTGGTATTTTTTTATTGGTGTCATCTCGGGGCAATTGCGATGACGTTTGAAGGTTATCGATAAAAAAAGAAATTCAATATATCACGTCGTGTAATTACATGTTTTTTTTTGGTTTTATTAAGCAAATATTAAAAAGTTTATAAGTGAATATAAATATATAACATATATATTGAATTTAAATAGAATTAAAATTTTCATACTTACTGATAAAGTTGAAAAGTTTTTGGAGATGCATTTATGGATACTGCAATTGGTCCAATTGTTGCTACAGCTGCTTCTAATGCTCTTTCATCTCGCGCTGGTAAAATTGCCCACGATGTGATATTAATAACACTTAGATTTTCTTGAAATTTACACGTACCTTTCTAGGGAAATATGGGAAAAATTATTTTTTTATATTCTTGCATTTTATTCATTTTATTTATAGGAATTAAAGAAAATAAAATTTAAAGATTAAAATTCAAAGATGAAAATTAAAAAATTAAAATTGAAATATTAAACTAAAAGTAGGTATTAAAATTAGGAAAATTACTGTAGAGTGGGGTGAAAAAGTCACTTTTTACTTTTTGTGCTAAAAAATCGGGCTTAAAATTTTTTTTTAATTTCCAACGATTCAAAAGTTATAATATAAAACTCAAGTGGCTTTTTTACCCCACTTTACTAAAAAAAAAATAAAAAATTTCTTAAAGAACTGTATCAAAAAAACGTGATACTCAATTTATTATAATGCAAATTACAAAATTTTTTATTTTCAAAATTTTATTTTTTTGATAAGTTCATAATCAAAATTGGAAAAATTCACTTATTGAGTAAATATTGAATTATTATTGTTTATATTTTCAAAAATGTTAAAATAACTTTTCGCAAGAATTGAATTATTTACAAACATAATAACATTCTTTGGGAAAATTTAATTATTTTTATAAACAGTAAAATTTTTCGCAAAAAGATAAATTATTTTTAATACAATTTTAATAAAATTTCACGAAAGAAATTAATTATTCTCCAAAATTTGCATAAATTCCTTGAAACAATTCAAATATTTTGTGAAATCTTTGCAAACATTCAATTTTCTTAAAAATAATAATTCTAAACTTGATTTAATCTCAAAAATTCAATTATTTCCATGATTGTCTGTAAAATTTATTTTAAAAAATTCAAATATTTTCCAAATTTTTAAGAAAATTCTTGTGAAATATTAAAATATTTTCTTTAAAAATTAAAAAATGATGCAATTTGTTTATAAACAATTTTATTATGTCGAATTTTAAATAAAATGTCATCACTGAAGGATTTAGTAAAATTTTGTCCAATTTTTAATAACATTTTTCGAAAAAAATCCATTTATTTTCCAAACATTTAATAAATTCTTGGAAAAAATTCAATTATATTAAAAAAAATTTTAATAAACTTCAATGATAAATTATTTAATTATAATTTTTAACGAAGTGATTATTTTAAAAACTTGAAAGAAATTCTTCAGAAAATCCAATTACTTCTAAAATTTTCAATTAAAATTATAAAATAAAATAGATTATTTAATTGAAATTCAAATAAATTCTTTAAAAGAATTTAATTAGGAATTTGAAAATTTAAAAAAAAAGTTCTTCGCAAGTATTCAATTATTTCCATTGAAAATACAATTCTACAAAAGAATGCAATTATTTTAAATTTAATTGTAGCAAAATTTTTTGAAAGAGTAAAATTTATTATTTTTAAAGTTATATTATTTAAATTCTATTATTTTTAAAAATTCTGATTTAATTGTTCGGAAAAATTGATTTATTTTTTTAAATAGTAAAATTCATAGCAGGAATTAAATTTTGATTTACATATTTGCAAAATCTTAATTTTTTGTATTTTTAATTCATAATTCTGTAGAAATATTTATTTTTTTAATTTTAATTTCCAATTTGTTAAAATTTGTTGAATCCTTAAATACATATATGATATAATTTCAAAATTTTTAACGCTATTCTTCTAGAGAATTCAATTATCTTGAGAATTATAAAAAATTTTCCTCGAAAATTCAATTATTTTCTGGAATTTTAATAAAATTCTTTGGAAAATTCAAATACTTTTTAGACCACAAGAATTTAATTATTTTCAAAAATTCTTTAAAATACTCGTCTAGATTTTAATTATATTTATTAATAACAAAATTCATCACCAAAATTTAATGATTTTCAAAAATTGTTCTGAATTCAATGATTTTCAATATCTATTTTTCTATTTTTAAAAAATTTCTCTAAAGAATTAAATTATTTGAAAAACAAATTATGATACAATTCTAAGTTTTTTGAATTCATTGAGAAATACAATTATTATTCTTGAAAATTCCCCAAAATTTAATTATTTTCAAAAAATTTTTTCTATTCAATAATTTTCAATATCTATTATTGTATCTTTAAAAAATTTCTCTAAAGAATTAAATTATTTGAAAAAAAATTATGGTACAATTCTAAGTTTTATTGAATTTCTTGAGAAATACAATTATTCTTGAAAGTTTCATTAAAATTCATCGAAAACATTCAATTATTCATAAATTTCTTGTTTCTTTATAAGAATTTAATTTTAGAATTAAAAAATAAAAAGGAAATCATTAATTTAAAAGAATCATGTATAACTATTAATTATTATGATTATCAATTCAAACTGAATAATTAATTAATACTTTAATTATATTTAAGGAATTTTTATGAAAATAATTATTTTCATAAATATTAAAATTTTGTCTTACATTCAATTATTTTCATAAATAATAAAATTTTTTTCGAAATTTATCACAGAATTTCAATTAGTTTTAATGCAAGTTCAATTGAATTCCTCGAAAACTGTAATTATTATTGAAAGTTTTAATAAAATTTGTCGAAAGAATTCAATTATTTAAAAAAAAAATAAGTATAAAAATTCTATGAAGAAAATTCAATCCTTTTTTGCAATCTGTATTTTATTTATCAATATTTAATATGGTTAATTAATTTTCTTTTTATTCAATCTATATATATGTATACGAATGTAGTATCATATTTCCTATTTTCCCTACATGTATAACGTTCTCCATTAGATAGAAAATATAATTAATTTGATATTGAAACACGTGTCTCTCTGGGAATAAAGCTCATATCGTCGTCTGACCAAAATCGACTCCATCTACTGAAAATGTAATTGAGGCTGAACTTTAGGTTTCTTCTTCGACATTAGTGTCTTTTTGCGTAAATTCTACTTTTAGCAAATGCAGATTATTGCGAAGGAAAAAGAAAAGAGAAGACTGACCTAGATAGAATTAAATTTAGAATAATTGAAATATTTATTTTTCGCAGATTCTTCTTTTTTTTTATCCATTTAATTAAATTATCTTCATCCGCTCTTATCTCGTTAAAAACAGTTAATGTGACTTGGTAATTTAGTTAATTACCGAAATGATAAGTGTATTCGTATTACTCACGTATTACGTTCATAGAGAGATTTTTTATTGCATCATAAAATTTCTTCTTCATTATTCTAATGGAAATTCCATTGGAACACTATTCTGAGGCAATAATAAGAAATCTTGCTGAAAAAAATCACTCTAATCTTTCTAATTTTCTAAATCACTCTAATTTTCTATTATTCGATATTTAAATGTCGAATAATTATTGCTCCTACACTGAAAAAAATTTTATTTGATTCAAATAACCGATTATTTGTCTATAATCAGATAAATATTTACTTGAATCATATAATTTTTATTTGAATCAAATAAATTGTATTTGAATCAAATATTTCAGTATTTGAAGCAAATACTAATTAATTGATTCAAATAAAAATTATTTGATTCAAGTAAATATTTATTTGATTATAGACAAATAATCGGTTATTTGAATCAAATAAATTTTTTTTTCAGTGTAATATAAGAATTTGTTTATTTATTTATTTATTTATTTATCACTACACCCAGAGAAATTGTATATTTGTCTTTATTTGGTTTAAATAAAATTTTATTTGACTCAAATAAATCTTTTATTTATGTCGAATAAAAGTTTTATTTAAAACAAATAAAAAGTCTAGTTGGTTCTGAGACAAATATACGTTTATTTAAGTCAAATAAAATATATTTGGTTTAAATAATATTTTTCTCTGGGTGTAATTTGTAATTTATTGATTGAAGCACTTAGAGAGAAATATTATTTAAAGCGAATAAAATTTATTTGAGTTTAGTAGATAAAAATATATAATTGTCTCAAAATGTACAAAATTATGTATTTGTTTTAAATGAAAATTTTATATCGACACTAATAAATGTTTTATTTAATGTCAAATTTCTTTGGGCCAAATAAAATTTATGTTCGACAAATAAAAGATTTATTTGCTTCTGAGTCAAATGTAAAATTTCTGCGAATGCGAATTTTAACATTTATTGCTCCTAATAATAAAATTTGAGGATTAGCAATTTGTTGATTCGAGAACTTCCTGAAGCAATGAGGAAAATATCTAAAAAGAATTTTTAAAAAACGGATATAATTATGCGGAATATTGAAAAGTATAGGGAATTTAAAAACTGTAACTTTTAACGTCTTTTCAAGTAATTAGAGGCACGCACCTCTGTTGGTGTGTTAACTGAAAAGATCAACGAACAAAATAATGTCGACCTCGACTTTTGTTGCGTCGTTTCAAGACATGATAATCGGATTTACACGGCGTAATTTATATATATATATATTCTATCTTGCTCTTTTTTTTACACAGGATGATAAAAAAGTCGTATTTCAAAGTCCAAAAGCTCAGTGATTGTTATTAATTATTAATGTCACACTAGCTGAATCTTTCTATCAAATTTGTATATACCGCACTCTATATGCCATCGGTTAATGATAAAAATGAGGCAAAGTCCAAGAGGCGATCGTGATTCTTTCCTTATTATAATTTTCATCTCGTATTTGAATTTGTTTTTTAAAACTACACAATTTCTTTGGATTAATGTAAATTTATTTTCTATTTTGTTTTGTAAAAAATAAATAAAGCTTAAAAGTGGAAGAATTAAATCAATTTGGAAGCATTTTAATTTTATCTAAGTCAAATTTGATGTTTAAATTCAAAACTTGCGAAAAATAGGCATTAAGTTGTTTTCACCCAGAGAAAATTATTATTTAAACCAAATATATATTTTATTTGACATAAATAAACGTATATTTGTCTCAGAACCAACTAGACTTTTTATTTGTTTTAAATAAAATTTATATTTGATATAAATATAACATATATTTGAGTTAAATAAAACATATATTTGAGTTAAATAAAACATATTTGAGTTAAATAAAATTTTATTTAAACTAAATAAAATTTATTTGAAACAAATAAAAAGTCTAGTTGGTTCTGAGACAAATATACAATTTCTCTGGGTGTACTATTTTGAAACGATTTTTTAAATTGTTATTATTATGATTATTATTTTTATTATTACTACACTGAAAAAAATTTATTTGATTGAAATAACCGATTATTTGACTATTATCAAATAAATATTTACTTGAATCAAATAATTTTTATTTGAATCAATTAAATAATATTTGCTTCAAATAGTGAAATATTTGATTCAAATAGTGAAATATTTGATTCAAATACTGAAATATTTGATTCAAATACTGAAATATTTGATTCAAACACAATTTATTTGATTGAAATAAAAATTATTTGTTTCAAGTAAATATTTATTTGATAATAGACAAATAATCGGTTATTTGAATCAAATAAATTTTTTTTTCTGTGTACATTATTATTTTTTTTTATTGTTTATTATTTTATTATTTTTATTAGTTTTGGGTATTATTGTTCTAAAATAATTTTTTTTAAATATTAAAAAATATTACCCTCCCTATGTAGGGATAGTATGACTCTTCCATAAGTCCTTTGACTTGTTCCAAATATTTTAAAGTGTTTCTTAACGATCCACCATCACAGCCTAAATTTCCAGTCGCTGAACTGCAATCGACTATTTGTTGTTTGCTTAATGAATAAACGTGACCTGTTAGTCGATAAAGTTGTCCTATGATTGTTCCAATTATTGCATAGGCGTAACAACTACCACAGTCCAATTGTTCCTCGGGCGGTGTTAAAAAACCACAGACCCGCCAGTCTAAATACTCTGGCACTCTTCTCGGGTCGTGAAGAACTGCTTGTACCATTGGGTCATCGTTGAATAGGAATTGTTTACTTGGTATTAATTTCACCTGAATTTTTTTATTTTTTGAAAAGTTTTATTGTTAAATTAAATTACACTGAAAGAAAATGTATATTAAATTTTGTAAAAGTTATTTTACAGTTTGGGAAAAAAGTGCTACATGCCAAAATTTTCATATAAAAAAATACTAAATTAAAAAAAAAATTATGTGGAATTTAGTATAATTATATCAAACATCAAGAATTTTAATTCCACTTTACTTTACTAAATTCGACATAATTTTTTTTAAAGTTTAGTATTTTTTATATCAAAATTTCGGTTTGTTGCACTTTTTCCCCAAATTCTAAATTACTTTTACAAAATTCCCTTAAAAAGTATTAAATTATCTGTATTCTCCTCCTTTTCCTCTTATTTAAAAAAAAGTACAAAAGTTACAACTGTTTGTAAGTTAAAAATTTGTTTAGTTGTTTTAAAGAAAAAAATTTCTGTTTTTTTGCAAACATTGAAAAAATTATAGTATTTTGAAAATTAAAAATCTTTTTATATTATTTTTTGACAGTGTTTTTGAACTAGGTTTTTTTAATACAAAGCAAAAAAATATATAATAACTTATACTACTTACAAAGTAAATTCCAAACTTGTACTATTTCAAGAATAAATTTTACTAATTCGAAAGTATATTTTACTATTTTTTTGTTACACTTTTCTAATAAAAGTAGAATTCAAAGCTTTTTTTTTCTAAATATATTCAATTTTTATTAAATTTTATTTTAATTTTAGTACATAATAATAATTATTAAAGTAAAAAATAAAAATTATGCAAATTTTTTAACAAAATTTTAAAATATAATCTAGTTAAGAATCATAATTAAGAATTAACAAATAGAAATTATAGGAATTTTTTCCTTAAAGATATTTAAAGTTTTATAAAAAATTATTTATAAATTAATTAATTTTGACGTAAAAATTATGCAAATTATTATTTAAAAAAAACAGAATTTTCTTAATAAATTGTGATGAAAAATAGTAATTTTGTAAAAATGTTCATTTTTTTTAAATTGTTAATTTTGTAAACAAAATTGTAATTGGGAAAATATGCAAAATACACCCAGAGAAATTGTACATTTGTCTCAGAACCAACTAGACTTTTTATTTGTTTCAAATAAATTTTATTTAGTTTAAATAAAATTTTATTTAACTCAAATATATGTTTTATTTATGTCAAATATAAATTTTATTTAAAACAAATAAAAAGTCTTGTTGGTTCTGAGACAAATATACGTTTATTTAAGTCAAATAAGATATATTTGGTTTAAATAATAATTTTCTCTGGGTGTAGTTTCTATTTTTTAGTCTTAATTTTTTGAGAATTTTCTAACTTTGATCAAAATTATGGAATTTTACAAATTTAAAGAAAATAAATATTAGAAATCATAACTTTTAGAAAAACTATTTTTTAGAAATCAAAACTTGTTACACAGAAAATGAAAAGTGTTGTTTTAACCTGAATTCGGGTGAAAATAACACGCAACAAATTTTACCCTACGAGGATAAAATTTGTTGCGTGTTATTTTCACCCGAATTCAGGTTAAAACAACACTTTTCATTTCCTGTGTAGGATAATTTTTTCTAGGAAAACAAATTTTATTAGAAATTGCTTTTTTAGACAAAAAGGATTAGAAAATATTTTTTAGAAAATGTGACCACCTATTCAATTTGTTATTAAAAATTATTATTTACAGAGTAAATTTTTCTAATTTTTAAACAAACATTTTTTTGCGAAAATAATAAAAAGTTATTCTAGAAATAACAATTTTTAATAGTAAATTTGACTTATTTTGGAGAAAATTTTACATCAATTTTTTAGTTAAATTAAAAATTTTTTCTTTCTTTTTACTATAGATTCTCTTTTTAAACAATTAGAATTCCCTCTTTTCTCAATATTACATGAAAAAATTAGTGTTCTTCTAATTTTAATTTGGCACAAATATTCCTTTTCTGGAAACAAATAGAATTTTTATTTCAACCAAATTTAATTTATTTGATCTACATTTTTTTAAGGAAGAAAAATTCTAATTTTTATGAGAATAATTTTTTTATTTTCTTAGAACATTTTTTTTAATGAAATAAATTTTTTTGGTAGAAATATAATTTTCTTGAATTTGTTTTTTTTTAGAAAGAAAAAATAATTATTATTTGAGCAAAATAGAATTTAGGGAACTTAAATCAAGTATTATTGGACGGGAAAAGAATTTTGATTTCAATTAAATAAAATTTACTTAATTTAACTTCTTTTTGAGTGGAAGTAAAATTCTTATTTGAAGCAAACTAATTCAAATTGGTAAACGAATCCGCATTAATTCAGATTTACAGAGTAAATTTTACATATTTTAAAGGAAGTTTTATCAACTATGAAGAAAAGTTTAGTAATTTTTTACTAAAATTTACTTTCGATGTAGTAAAATTCATAGAATTTTAAAATAAAAGTAACGTTACAATAGTTTTTATTGTAATTTAGAAAGTTGCTTTTTTAATCTGAATCGCCTTTTATGAAATTAAAATCCCCTTTTTTTTACCTAAAATTACACAAAAAAATCTCTGAAGTCCCTGTAATTATTTATTTTTATTAAATAATTAAAATTTTCCATTTCTTCATTTTTATTTTATTTTCATCTTTATTTTTATTTTATCTTTATTTCTTACTTTTTATTTCTTATATTAATTAAATGGTGTTTGGTATTTGCTTCAAATATTAAAGTTATTGGTTAAAATACAATTTACTTGATTTAAAGAAAAATGACTAATTTCAAGTAAATGTTTATTTGATATAGGGAAAAAAATATTTCACCTGAAACAACGATTATTTTCTCTAGATTAGCGAAAATTTTAATTGAAACGACTAAAAATTTCGCTAGTGTAATAAAATTTGTAGTTGTTCCAGATAAAATATTTTTTGCTACTTGAATAATTGAAATTTTACGAACTTTCTAAATTTGAAATTATTTTTTTGAAATTATTTAATGACTTATTGTCATTAAAATCTGAGCTGCATTTTTTCTTCAGAAATGAATAAAAATAACTAATTTCATCATTAGTAAATATAAATGACTAAAAAAAAATAGTCAAAGGTGACTAATTGAATTAGTTAATCAAAAATTTTATTTGTCACTAAAACAAAACATTTACACCAAAAAAAAATCCTTTAACTGGAACAGCGATAACTTTCGCTGAAATAGCAAAAGTATTCGTTGAAACAGCGAAAGTATTCGTTGCAATAACTAAAGATTTCGCTAATATAGTGAAATTTGTAGTTGTTCCAGGTGCAGATTTTTTTTCGTGTTGTTAACTAGTTACAATCTTTATAGAATTATAATTATACGATTTTTGATATAACCTACAAAGAACTAAGAATTTAAGTTGTAATTAATAATTATTATAATTATATTTGATTATCCGAAATAATTATGTAAATATTTGTGTGTGTGGTGGAAAGAGGGGGAAAAAATGGAAGATTTTAATCGCCACAGTAACCACTGAAATGTGACGGGAAAAAGTCTTAGGAGTTTATCGGTACTTTCTGCGAGGAGGACTTGACTTAATCGATTGTCGATTTACGATTTAGAACATCGATTACGAACCCATTCTCGAAGGTACTGTCCGGTGCTGAGATCAGCAATGAAGTTGTCTCGCAAGAGGTAGCTATAATGTCCCGCAGTGGCCAATAAGTTATGTTCATAAATCTTCAAAAGATTGCTCTCCCAAGCAATTCGTCTCTTCATCTCCAAAATTCCTACGTAAGTTTTGTTACGCATCGACTAGAAACAGAATTTTTTTATTCGTAATTTTTTATTCCTCGAAGGAAAAACTAATTACTAATCCTTTTTCATTTGTTTGCTATTGGTATTCTTTTATTTTTGAAATATGAACTAAAAATTAAAAATTAAATAAAAATATGAATTTTAGATTCAATCTTGAGTATATTATGTTTTAGATTAGGTACACTGTAAAAAAAAGTAAAATTAAAACAAGAAGTTTTTGAATCAAAGCCGTTTTTAGGTATAAAAATAAAATGAATAATTAATTGTACACGGTAAATCGTTAGGTATTAAAATAACACCAAAAAGGATTAAAATAATCCAATTTAGTGTTATTTTAATCCATTTTGGTGTTATTTTAATACCTAACGATTTACCGTGTAATTAAAATCAATGTCTTTTTTAGGTATTGGAAAAAATAAGTAACTAATTGTTAATTAATATCAAAGCCTTGTTTTAAGGTATTAAAATAAAATTAATAATTAAAATCTAGGTTTTTGGGTGTAAAAATTAAATTAATGATTAATTATTTAAGATAAATATTTTGTGGTTTCTAAAATTGGTTTTATTTTCAATACTTGTTTTAATTGAACGATTGCTTATTACTGTGTTTCATTATATTAATTAGGAGAGATAATTACCTTGTATGTGAACCAGTAATCGTCGAAACATTTAGAGAGTTTTCGGGAGAGTAAAAAGGTGACAGATTCTTTTATCAGTGCACTGAATATTACTAGATTGCACAAAATTATAATGCACTTCCACTGATTCATTGTTCATTACTGGTTTCTTACTGCCAGGAGCATTTGACATTGCACATAAATTCGTACTAATGTATCTGAATATAACACGGGTTCCCTTTAATCAAATGTATGTCACTGTCAGCAAACTCGAATTTCATAATCACAAAATACATGCCATTATTCAATTATTATGTTTATTCTCTGATATAACCGAGAACATATTACAATTACAACATTCGTAAATATTAAATTTGTTTTTAATTTCGTTTAAATCTTCTAAAATATTTTCATTTGCGTAAGCATTTTTTTAAATGAAGTTTGCTTTCTGTTGTTGATCTTTAGATTTCGAATTTAAAAAAATGGTTTTTGGAAAAAAATTTGTTTACTTTCATCCTATAAAGTTCCTATCGTTTAAATGAAGGGAGCTTATTTATTTCTGTTTCAGGGTAAATTTTTATTGCAATTATTTTGCGTCATTGAGAAAAAAATTAATTATTAGGTTTCTAAAATGCAAAATATTGGTTTTTAATTTTGCTGAAAAATTTATGAAAGTTACTTTTGATGAATATTTTTTCGTTCATTTGGACTCTCGAAACTTGTAGGTCATTTGCAATTATGTTTATCTGACAAACAACAATTTAGGGTAAATTTTATTTGACATGGAATTTATTTGACATAAATTTCATTTGAAATAAAACCCATTGGAAATAAATTTCATTCCACATAAATTTTATTTGACATTACATTTGACGTTAAATTCATTTAACTTGAATTTCATTTGACTTAAATTTCTATTAAGTATAAAAAAAAAATAAAAATTAAGTGATTAATTTTATTTGAAAAAAACAATTTATTTAACACAAATTTTATTCATTTAACATGAATTTCATTTGTCTTAAATTTCTATTAAGTATAAAAAAAATAAAAATTAAGTGATTAATTTTATTTGAGAAAACAATTTATGTAACACAAATTTTATTCATTTAACTTGAATTTCATTTGACTTAAATTTCTATTAAGTATAAAAAAAATAAAAATTAAGTGATTAATTTTATTTGAGAAAACAATTTGTTTAACACAAATTTTATTCATTTAACATGAATTTCATTTGACTTAAATTTCTATTAAGTATAAAAAAAATAAAAATTAAGTGATTAATTTTATTTGAGAAAACAATTTATTTAACACAAATTTTATTTTACATTAAAATCATTTGATATAAATTGCATTTGCGAAAAAAAATTCTTTTAACATAAATTGCATTTTACATAAAGCACATTTGAGATAAATTTCATTTGGCATAAGTTCTATTGGACATAAAATTCATTTGACATAAATTTCATTTAACGTAAATTACATTTGAAATAAAGTTCATTTGACACAAGTTTTATTTAATACAATTTTCCATTTAATATAGAAATTAGTTGACAAATATTTCATTTGACTTACAAATAAATTGACACAAAATGTAATTGACATAAATTTAATTTAACAAAATTCATGTGACGTAATTAATTTTGTGACAAATGAAATTTATGTCAAATATTTAAGTTAAATGGAAATTAAAGTAAATGTGTTTTTTGTCGAATGAAAGTGTTAACTGAATTTCAAGTCAAATTATATTTAATTAAAATTAATTTTTGGTTAAATGACATTTTTTCCAAATGAATTTTAGGCCCAATAAAATTTAACATAAATAATTAACATTTCGGTCAAATAAATTTGGTTTTAAGTGAAGAAGGTTAAATTAAATAAATTTCTGGTTAAATGACATTTTTTCCAAATGAATTTTAGGCTCAACAAAATTTAACATAAATGATTAATATTTGTGTCAAATAAATTTGATTTTAAATGAAAAAGGCGAAATTAAATAAATTTCAGGTTAAATGTTAAATAAATTTGATTTTTATTAAAAAAGGTTAAATTAAATAAATTTCAGGTTAAATGCCATTTTTTCGAAATTAATTCTAGGCCCAACAAAATTTAACGTAAACAATTAACATTTCTGTCAAATAAATTTGTTTTTAAATAAAAAAGGTTAAATTAAATAAATTTCAGGTCAAGTGCCATTTTTTCCAAATGAATTTTAGGCCCAATAAAATTTAACATAAACAATTAACATTTCTGTCAAATAAATTTGATTTTAAATAAGAAAAGGATAAATTTCGGAAATGTTCATGCGTCCCACCATTTTCCTATCGCGAAAGAAAGATTCTAAAAGTTTTCCTTAATATTATTTATATATATAAAATACAACATATCATTTCTATAAACTAGAGTAGTAAAATTTGTCAATTTTAATATTAAAATATAAAATTTTCCTTAATATGACATTAAAGTATATATGAACGGAATATTAACAAAGTACATGAAACTGTAAACTTTGAAGCTTTAATATAAAAGTCAAAAGATAATATATACTTTCGCAGTAAATTTATCAAGAGTAACAATTTGAGTCCATAAATTTTTATTTCTCTATTGAGAAATATGAAACATTAAAAATTATATGACGTTATTGTCGATGCTTGAGATTTAATAAACATCGTCAGCAGCTTTTGTTATACGAATTTATGAGATTGCAAACAACCATCCGAGCTATTCACTGAACTATAATACGTAGAGAGAAAAGATTTTCTTCAACGAAGGTAGAGAGAACAACGAAAAGGAAAACTCGAAAGAACAGGGCGGGTTAACGCTTCTTCAGACGAAGGAACTTAAATTCTAAGAGCTTTCACTTCCTTTGCGTCTTCCTCTTTTTGTCCAATACACTCACGTTTCTTTATGAGCTTATTTGTCCTTAATGTCTATTCATCTCGCGAAAAACGAAAATAGGCATAATTATATTTCGTAGGAAAAACCATTATTCTGACTTTCAAAGAAGCTGGGGAAAAATATATGAATAGCTTTTTAGAAAAAAAGTCAAGAATGTTAATTAGGTTTTTTTTTTCTTTAATAACTTGCATTTTTTAATAATTGAATTAGTGGATTCTTTTTTTTTTTTTTTTGATAATGTTGGTGAATTTTTCCATTCAATTTATTACTGTAGACAATTATTTTTAACAAATTCTTCACTTTTTATTTTGACATATAGTATAGAGGTTAAGCATATAAAATATTTTTTTTTTTGTTAAAAGTAAATAATTTTTTAACAAGTTTTAAATAAAATGAGCAATGATTTTTATTTAAGAATTCAATTTTATTTAAAAATATATTTTTCGTGTCTAACAATTTATTATTATTTGTTTTATTTATAAATAAATAATTGATATTGGCGAAAGCAGAGAAATTTTTTAATTAAACCAAATTTAATTTAATTGAGTCAAATAAATATATAACAGAGGCAAGTAAATTATTTATTTGTATTTAGTAAAAAAAAATTTCGCACAAATGCAATTTTTATAAAATTTTTGACGAAAATAAATAATTTATTTGTGTAAAATTTTATTAGCAAAAATTGTTTATTTTTCGGCAAAAATAATAATTTTATTTAAACCCAATTTTTATTTGAAACTTGAAACAAATTAATATTTTAGTTGGTTATTTATTTTTATCTCAGTTTAACAGTAGGAAAAAAATCTCTATAAAAAATGCTAGATTAAAAAAAACTGAAAAACTTTAAGGTTTCTGGAGTTGTTTCTTTCGAATTCAACACCAGATTTCAAAATTTAAAATGACGAATCCAATATGGCGGTCGAATTATTCTAAAAGTGCCATACTTTGTTTGAATTTTTTTGCTTTTGACAGTTTGGAATTTAATAAATCTAAAGTTTGTGTCAATTTGACAAAATATTTTTTTATAATTTAAAATTGGACTGAATTTTTTTTTAGGTTATATTGATTAGATAAATTAAAAATTTTTTTTGACACTCTCTAAATTCCAATTATTAAAAATGTTTACTAAATTGAATTAGTGACTGACTTTTTGCTTTTGAATTATTGAATTTGACTAGTAAATAATATTTTTTTTTACTAATTTGTTAGTAAATTTTATTAATTTAGAAGCAAAAAAATTAGCAGTAACTTCTACAAATTTTTTAGTAAAATTTACTAATTCAGAGGCAAAAAGTTCTACAAAATTTAATGAAGTTAAACTTATAAACTTATTTAAATTTTTATTAGTAAAGTTTACTAGTTTAAAAGCAAAAAGTCAGTTTCTAATTGAAATTAGTAAATATTTTAACTTCTTTAAATTTAGAGAGGATTACAAAATGTTAATTAGTTTAATGAATCAAATTATTAAAAATTTTTACTAATTTGAATTAGAGACTGAATTTTAGCTTTTGAGTTAGTAAATGTTACCAATAAATAGTAATTTCTACAAATTTATTAGTAACATTGTCTAATTAGAAAGCAAAACGTCAGTCGCTAATTTAAATTTAGGGAGTATCAAAAAAAAAGTTTAATTAGTCTAATAAATCAAATTGGTAAAAATTTTAACAATGAATTAGAGACAGTTTTTTTTGCTTTCTTAATTAAAAAAATGTGGTTAATAAATGAGGTTAACATTAACAAATGAATTTTTGCTTCTCTACTCTATTAATTAGTAGTTTTTTAAAAATGTCGTCCGCCATATTGAATTTTGAAAAACAAACTGCAGATTCGTAAATAGCAACCAAGAAAACTTCCTGTGTAACAAGTTGCATGTGAGTCCAATCATTTTTTTAAAATGTAGTCCGCCATTTTGGATTCGCCATTTTGAATTTTAAAAAGCAATCTACAGATAACCGGGAATTAAATTTAACCGGGAAAACCGTAATTTTTATACAAAACCGGGAATTTTTTCAACAAAATTAAAAAAAGTTTTATTATTTTAATTTGTTTTTTAAAAAAATTACTTTTTATTTAAATTTTTATAGATATTTATACTCTTCTCTAACTTTGAATTAAATAAAAAAAATTAATTTGATAGTAAAAGTCAGGCACTAATTCAAACAGATTATGTAAATAAATTTTTAAAAATTATGGAGTTAATGGAAATATTGTGAAATTCGACTGAAAATATCTAATTGAATTTGTTAAAGAATTTCTTTTGGAAACTTTTTAACAAATTAAATTTTCAAAGTATTTTAATTTAATAATTAATAATTGGATTTTATAGTCACATTTTAATGAATTCATGTTTCTTAGTGCGAGGATTAATAATTAAAATTTTTATTAGTTACTTTAAATAAAACGATATGCACTTGAAATTTTTTATTAAAATTGAATTTTCGCAAATTTTTTTTTAAATCTGAAAAATAAAATTGTTGAAATTTTTCAATTTCATTGAAAAAATAAAAAAATAAATAAATAAATAAATAAAAATAAATAAATTAATAAATAAATTAATATAAAAAAATAAAATAAATAAATAAATAAAATAAATAAATAATTTAATTTTTCTAAACAAATAATTGAAAATTTTTGAAATAATTGAAATTTCTTTACATGTTTTTTGAAAAATAATGTAATTCTTTGAAAGAATTTTAATTTAAATTTTTCAAAAATAATGTTTGTTGTCGTAATTATAATTTTATTTTGAAAATATAAAGTCCCTCTGGAAGTTTTAAATCAATTTTAAGCTTTTAAAAATTATATTATTCTATTAATTAGAATATTAAATTATTTATTATTATTATTATTTATTATTCTCTTAAATTTTGATAATTTCAAATTCCTGAATTTTCAAATAAATGATATTTATCATTTTTTAAGCAAATTTAATGTTTATTACTTATTAAGTAAATAATTAATTATCACTGCTTTTTTTAAATTGTAATAAAATTCTTCACAGGAATTAAATTATTTCCATAAATAATATCATTCGTTGGAAGGATTTCAATTATTTTTGTAAATAGTAAAATTCTTTGCAGAAATTCAATTATTATCAATAGAATTGTAATAAACTTGAAAAAGAGAATTTTCAATTATAATTATAAAAAAACAAGATTATTCTAAAAAATTGAAAAAATTATTTTCCAAATTTTCAATTAAATCCCGTTAAAAATTGTAAGAGCGCTAGCGATTTTTGTCCCTGAAAAGTGCTATTTGCCCCACTGTGAGTTGGTAGTAAAATTTTGCGAAATGAAAATTAACTCCAAAAGGGAGTTAATTTAAAAACTTACTATTATTACTGTGTAAATTTTTACTCCCTTCGTTTTAATTCTCAAATGTATTTTTATAGAATCTCTGGCGAGTTAAAATTTAAGTCGGAATTAAAATTTAATTCCCTCTTTTTACAGTGTATTTCTACTGTCAAAAGTCATAGTAATTCATATTGGCAGAAAAAATTTATTAGCTTATTGAATTATTGAGAGTACAGGTGAAAACTGTAGTCAATTCAATTAGAAATTTAATTAAGTGTATGATAGCTAAAATAATAATTTTTTTTTCACACCACTGTATGCACATGTCGGATAAGTAATGAAAGATGTGGGTAACGATTTTTTCTCATTCTCAAAAGATGTCAGTAGCGTGCACAATCGGAATCGTTCTTGAACCGCGTAGTAACAAGTAGAGTCGCTGCGGTTGTGTTCGCGCGAACAGACAAAGTGAATGGTGAACAATTTTTCTACAGTTGCGTTCACATGGATCATGTGCGGTGTCGTGGGATTCACTCGTGCTCATTTACACATGTCAACACACGACAATTTTTTGACAATTCAAGTAAATGATGAAAAAAGCAAAAACTCCTGACAAAAATTAATTTCAAGGAGGAGGACAATTTTTTGTGCGCGAAAAATTATACATATATATATATTCAAAAATAAAGTGTCATCAAAATAATCATTATTATCATCATCAACATCATCATCTTGGCGCCTGACTTGTTCAACATAGTTAGCGCTCAGCTACATCTTTATTTTCCTCCTCTCTTTCTCGCGCTCTCTCTTCACTTATTTAATAGTGTCATCTCCCTCTCTCCCAAAGTTCATTTTGCGCTCTTTACTCTCTCTCTCTCTCGCTCACTCTTTCTCCCGTACTGACGCGTACTGTCACAATCATTTTGCTCTCCCCCTCGTCCCCCGATTTCCCCGCCGCATAACTCTTCACCGCCAAAGTTTCTCGTGACGGCCTCTTCAAGATTGAGATCGGGAGTTGTTTTTTGATTACGCTCTACGAAAGGACGTAAGGTTATGTTCGCGAATATTATTATAAGTTAATTGATAAAAACTCTCGTCGCCATATGGATCACTTTCATAGCGGCATCTCTTAAATAGTGTGTGTACATACATATATATGTATGTGTGTGTATGTTTGACTTTTTATACTTTCGATTTGACTTATTGTACTTTCTTTTATTATCATATTGATAATTTGTAAACAATTAGACATTATTACACTCATGTGGAATGCTAATTATACTGTGAATTGTAAATCTTACTTTTGGACAACTTTTGACTGAAAATTGTTTACGTTTGAATTTTGATTTGACTACAAGCATTTAGCTTTTTTTGACTACAAGTATTTAGCATTCTTGCCTAGAAGTATTTTCCATTTTTGACTACAAGTGCTTACTATTTTTTACTACAAGCATTTACCATTCTTATCTACAAGTATTTACCATTTTTTACTACAAGCATTTATCATTCTTACCTACAAGTATTTACCATTTTTTACTACAAGCATTTACTATTCTTACCTAAAAGTATTTACCATTTTTTACTACAAGCATTTACTATTCTTACCTAAAAGTATTTACCATCAACTATTGACCACAAGAATTTACCATTCTCACCTACAAGTATTTACCATTTTTTACTACAAGCATTTACCATTCTTACCTACAAGTATTTACCATTCTTGCCTAGAAATATTTACCATTTTTGACTACAAGTATTTACCATTTTTTACTACAAGCATTTACCATTCTTACCTACAAGTATTTACCATTCTTGCCTAGAAATATTTACCATTTTTGACTACAAGTATTTACCATTTTTTACTACAAGCATTTACCATTCTTACCTACAAGTATTTACCATTCTTGCCTAGAAATATTTACCATTTTTGACTACAAGTATTTACCATTTTTTACTACAAGCATTTACCATTCTTACCTACAAGTATTTACCATTTTTTACTACAAGCATTTACTATTCTTACCTAAAAGTATTTACCATCTGCTATTGACCACAAGAATTTACCATTCTTACCGACAAGTATTTACCATTTTGACTACAAGAATTAACCATCTACTATTGGCCACAAAAATTTACCATTCTTGCCTACAAGTACTTACCACCTTTGACCACAAATATTTATCATTCTTGTCTACAAGTATTTACTATTCTTCTTCACAAGGATTTACCATTCTTGCCTGCAAGCATTTATCATTCTTCTTTATAAATATTAACCATTCTTGCCTACAAGTGCTTACCATTCTTGCCTACAAGTGCTTACCATTCTTGCCTACAAGTACTTACCATTCTTGCCAACTCTCTAAATTTGAATTAGTTAAAAATAACTAATTTGGTAGCAAAAAATTAGTCACTGATTCAAATAGTGATATTTTACTAGTGAAATAATTAATAATGACTAATTATTAGTTAAATTCACTTTCAGGTTATGTAGAAATGACTGAAAATTGTAGTAAGAAATTCAATTAATGAAATTTGACTATTCATTTTAGCTATTTATTTACTAGTAATTAGTAGTAGGTAATTACTAGTAATTAGTAATTACCTACTACTAAGTAGTGATTTTTTATTAATTTGCTGAAGCAAAATGTCAGCCACGATTTTAGTAATGATTAGTAATGTTTGTCTAATTTAGATTTAAAGAGAACAAGTATTTACTTGATTCTTTACTTGATTCTTGATGATTCCTGACTTGGAGTGATCGATTGTTTTATTAAAATAATTTAAGCCAAAAAATTATTTTTAAATTAATTTTTTGTGAGGGATTCAATAGTCATAAATTAAAATTAGTCAGAAAATATTTTGAACCTTTTTGAGTTTTTATTTTTCTTAAAAATTAGTGAATTTTAAAATACATTCGTAATTTTTTTTCTAGAAAATATGTTTTTGATGTGGCTAAAGTTTCGAACCTTCAAATGAACGAAATTTTTTTCCACCTCAAGTGTTTTTGAAAATTACTACACAAAAAAGAAAAATGATTGAAATTAAACAATATTTAGTTTAGAATTAATTTATTTTAATCTAAAAAATAATTTTTTTTTCGTAAGGAAATACAAATTAGAAAAATTGTCGTTCCGTTGAACATTAGAAACTTGAAGAACATTGTTTTTGAAACCACAAAAAAATTTCCAAATGAAAAAAATAGGTTTTTTGAATCTATAACAGTATTATCAAATGAAAAAAATTAATTTTTATAATTTTTGAAGCATGTTTTTGAAAAAAAAATCTTTTTATATTAGGCTGAAAATGATAAGAACTACCGCAATGATATTCTATTTGTGTAGTATATGGAAATCTATTTGCTTATTTTTTTATCTAATTTCAGTTCATAATTTTTATATGTGAAAAATATAAATTACAATAAAACAATTTTTGCATTTGGAAATTTTGTTGTGGATTCAAAAACATTTTTTACAAAATTACGAAAGGATTTCAAAATCTATCAACTTGTACGAAATATAAAAATTCACAAAAGGGTCAAAATATTTTATGACCGATTTTAATATATGACCATTGTATTCCTCATATAAAAATTACATTATAAAGAATTTTGAGAAATAGTTAAATTATTTTCACGTTACAGTTAAAAATATCGATGCACCGTGCCTTTAATATATAGTCTTCAGTTTAAAAATAGGTTACTTTTTAAACATTTTGGTTTGAATAAGCGATTTCGGATTTTGTTTTTTTATAGACATTCCATTAGAAAAGAACTCTTTTTTAATGTAGATAAAAAGAGATAAGAAGTTTTAATTCAACTGCAATAATTTTACCCTAAAAATAGTCTTCAAGCACCTTAATTTAAATTCTGTTTTTTCATTAAGTAAGTTGTAAGTCAATTTAGTCGAAAATGGGAATTAAGATAATTTGGAAATTAAGACAGATTCTTCACAGTGTTTACATTTCTATAAATAGTGTCGGTTACGATTGTTTTTTTTCGATTTTAGTACATATTCAAAAAGAATATACAAACAAGAGAAAAGAATTCAAAATCTGAGGATTTAATTTCGGGAAAAAATTTGCTTCACTTGTATTGCATTATAGTTACAATTTAGTATCATTCTGAATATGTAACTTGACGACTGAAATCAAAGTAATGATTTGTCAATTGATATGTATTATGATTTCTAAACCATCAGCGAGTTGGGAAAAGTTGATAATTTCCAGGACATATTTTTAGAAATTTTATTGTTAAATTTTAGAAATGAGAAATTATTCAAAATTTTATTGGTAGATTTTAGAAATGAGAAATTATTGAAAATTTTATTGGTAGATTTTAGAAATGAGAAATTGCTAGAAATTTTTAAAAAACATTAGGAATTGTCAGAAATTTTTTTAAATGAGAATTATTTTTTAGGATCAAAATATATTTTGTTGATATTTTTGTAGTGGTTGATTTATTTATATTTTTCTTGTTGATTAGCATTGAGACATTTTTGTTGTTTACATTTGATGATGGTAATGGACAAGTTGTTTATTGCTTTTACAAATGTTTATTAATTTAATGAGGTTTATTATTGTTAACTGCACTTATTGTAGTCAAGTATGTTTTTGTCACTGCATTCAGAGAAATGTTTTTTTTTTGAGCTAAATTATAATTTATTTGATTTTGAATTGAATGATTTTTTTTCTCGAAGTCTATCGATCTATTTACAACTTTTGAAGATTGATGAACGTTATATTTGGCATGAATATAAGGTTTTTTGGTGTAAATTAAATTTTATTTGAACCAAACAATATTTGAAATAAATTAAATTTGAACCAAAAGGTAGATTGGGGGCAAATTAAATTTGAAGCTTAGGAATTAGAACCAAATTAAATTTGAACTTTAGGAATTAGAATCAAATTAAATTTAAAACAAATAATGTTTGAATTAAATTAATTTTGAACCAAAGAAAAAAAATTTGAATCAAATTAAGTTTGAACCAAATAACATTTTAATCAAATATTAATTGAATCAAATTAAATCTGAATTACAGATTGGAATCAAATAGTATTTGAATCAAATTAAATTTGAACCACATAGAAATTAGAAACGAATAGAAATTAGAACCAAATTAAATTTCAATCAGATAATGTGAACCAAATAGAATTCGAATAAAATAAAATTTTTTTAAATCAAAAAAGAATTATTTGGCTCTAAGAAAATTCGATAATTCTGTGGGTGAATTATTAGTGATATTTATTGTTAAGCACTCAGTTTTATTGTTATTCATTATTGTTATTTGATCGGTTGGTTGTCTATTATTGTGAAAAAATATATTTATTTCTAAATTATTTTTATTTATTGAATATTTTGCTTATAACATTTATAAATATAAATAAATAAATCTGTTATCTATTTTCTTAATGGAGGATTTTTAATACAAAATATCAATAAAATATTTTACTACGGAGGCAAATTGAAAATTAAAACAATCTCCTCTCGAGATGAAATTTATATTTTAATTTATAATCAGAGATAAAAATAATTGTACAAGGATTTTGTGGTAGAAGTAAGATTGCAAACAGGCTATCCACTTGTTAAAAGGCCACGTTGTTTGTCTGTAAACTTTGAGCAAGATAGTTTTTGAAGCACTAAAATTTTTATTAAATATTTATAAATTATTATTAAATATTTATAAAATACCATTAAATATTTAGGAAATATTATGAAATATTTAGGAAACATAAAATATTTATTAAATATTATTAAGAATTATCACAGAATTATCCTGAGATGCAACAAAATTGTTGCATCGTAACAATTTTTTATACGTCTTTAGTTTGAAACCTTTTGTTTTCAATAATCTTTTTTTGTCTTTTGTCTTTTAATATTCTTCGAAAAACTTTACAAATATTATTAAATATTTTTAAATATAATTAAATTTTTTAAAATATTTTTAAATATAATTAAATTTTTAAAAATATTTTTAATATTTATTAAATATTTATTAAATATTAATTCATAATTTATTGACTATTTTTCGTCTTAAATCATTTACATTTTATTATTACGCGAATATTGTTTAAAAAATTCCAATAACTTAGTTCGTTTCAAATATATAGATTTTTTTCTGCTTAAACAGAAATGATGTCTCACGTTGGAATTTTGTATTTGTTATATTTGTGTAATAGCTCAATAGCATATATATATATAACACATATGTGTATACATTGGTTATATATGCGTACACGAGGAGATAATAAAAATTGATGACAATTTTCATATTAAAGACGATCAAGGAATGAGTCTCATAATTGTAGGATGAAAATCATTTCTAATAAAATTGTGAGCATCGAGAGATAAAGTTTACTTGAATATTATTGCGATTATTTTATAATATTATTCAATAAAACGATATTTGCTTTGTTTAAAAGGCATGATTGCATATATTTCTTATCTGCTTATCAATAGAAATTTCTTAAAAATTGCAGTAAAACAAATTTACTTTTAATATGTTATTTAAGTGAAAATTTAATTAATTAATTAACTACACTGTAAAAAATAAATCTTACTTTCAGTCTCTTTTTGACTAAAACCGTTTACATTAGAAACATTTTTAACTAAGTCTTAGCCTTGAGAGTATTATTTAAAGCCAAAAAATTGACTTAATCTGGTTTTCAGCTTAAAAATAGGCTATTTTTCAATCATTTTGGTTTTAAGATGTAAACGGTTTCAGACTTTGTTTTTTCTGTGTAGTAAATAAATAAATAAACTGACGAATAATCTAATTTTTTAATTAACAGTTTAAATAAATAAATAATTATATTTTATAATTTATACTGAATTAAAAAATTTCATTAAAATTAATTAAAAAAATTAAATTGAAAATAAATATTGCTTACTTATTCATTTATTTTATTCGTTAAGATTTGTACAATTTGAATACATTACAATTTTATTTAAAAATGATGCTTCACTTTACATTTGGATAAAGTTTACAATTTATTATTATTGAATTATTATACGAATTTATAATTATATTTGCTCATATGTTGTAATAAAAGGAATCAACGAAAATGAATAATTAGCCAAAAGTCACTATTAATAGAATTCATTGACTAACAGTTGGTTATTTTCGCTACCATGTTTTGAAAACGTGTTATATTTTCTTATCAGCCGCATAAATTACATCTTCAGATTTTGAAGCAAAAGAAAAAAAAGAAAAGAAAAACAATTTCCGATACTGTGAAATTTGTACTTTTGCAATTCTTTTTGTATGTGGGCGATTTTACGATAAGAGATATCTTTTGATGCACCTGAAAAAAATCTCAGTAATCTAGGAATTAGGGGATTAATCTGGGTTTCAGTTTATAAATGGAATGAAATCTTGTATAGTAAATATTGTCTACTAAAGGGAACAGTATAATGCTGCAAATTTTCTTAAAATCTTTCGATTAACAGACAGGACCTTCCGAATTTATTTTTGTAATTTTTTTTTTGGTATAAATAAATAGCAAAATTCTTCAACAAAATAAAATTATTTTCGAAAATCTTATTAGAATTCATTAGAAAATTTCAATTCTTTTCATAATTAACAATATTTATCACAGGAATTCGATTATTTTCTAAAGTAATAAAATTCAATTATTTTAAAAAAATTTCATAAAATCCATTGAAAAATTTGAATTATTTTCAAAACAAATAACATTCTTCGCAAAAATTAAATATTGTTCAATATCTACTATTTTTATAAAATTTACCAAAAGAATTTAATTATTTAAAAAAAAAATTAATAAAATTCTACAAAAACTTTTAATTATTTTCAAAAAATAATAAAAATTTCACAAGAATTTCATTAATAACAATTTTTTTTTATAAATTTCTTCGCAAACATTCAACTATTTTTATAACTAATAAAATTTTACCAGGATTCAATTATTTTCGTATATAGGGTAAACCAGACAGTAGTCGGCCACTTAAGAAAATATTTTTAATGAATATTGTTTAAAAATTACAATTAAAATTTTTGGAAAATTTCTTTCATAAGTAATTGTTCCTAATGCTCCTACAAAACTAGTATACCAATAATGTTTACAAAAAAAAATTTCATATTCGTTAAAAAAATTCACAAAAAAAAAGTTAGAATCCGACAGTAGTCGGCCACCTAAAAGCAATCTTTTTAATTAACGCTGTTTTAAAAGAGCAAATCATATTTTTTTCGAATTCTTTTAATGTGATGTTGTTCCTTACGATCACACAAAACTATTGAACCAATCATGTTCATGAAAAAAAATTTTTTATTCGTAAAAAAAATTAGTAAATAAACAAGTAAGAATCCGACAGTAATCGGCCATCTAAACCGACAGTAATCGGCCACTTTTAAAAGCTTTCAAAAACCGTCAAAAAAAATTTTTTGTTCTATTAAAAAAGTTTACATTTGTTTACGATCATCTTAGAAATGATTAGTAACTTTGAACATATTTTTATCTCGTACAGTTTTATAGCTATTCAAACTTGAAAAGTGGCCGACTACTGTCTGGTTTACCCTAATAAAATTCTTATCAGGAATTCAATTATTTTTAATAGAACTTTAATCGAATTCCTCGAAAAAGTTCTTAAAAATTTTATTAAAATTCGTCCAAAGAATTTAAATGTTTAAAAATTTGTTGATAAAATTTTTAATAAAAATTGAATTCCAAGAAACATTCAATTATTTATTTTTGTATTTAAATAATTGAATTCTGGTAGAATTTTGTCATAAACATTGATTTAAAAATAGACTTTAGTTAAAATCTTAGATTATAATAATTGAATTTTTTCGAAGAAGTTCATTAAAATTTTTAAAATAATTGAATTTGGAAAATGTTTTTAAAATTGTCTTAAAAATAATTGAATTTCTACCAAAAAAAGTTTTATTAAAACTTTTTAAAATGTTTGAATTTCTGCTAAAATTCTAATATTTTTTAAAATAATTGAATTCTTGCGAAGAATTTTATTAAAACTATGAAAAATATTTGATTCCCTGCAAAGATTTTTATTATTTTACGAAAATATTTAAATTCTTGCGAAAAATTTTATTAAAATTTCTGAAAGTAATTAAAGATCAGCTAAAAATTTTGTTATTTTTAATTTATGCCAAGAATTTTATTAAAATTTTTTTAAATAATTGAATTCCTGTAATTTTTTACAAGAATTTAATTATTTTTGAAAATTTTAATAAAATTCTTCGCAAGAATTCAATTATTTTCATGAATAATAAAATTCTTCGCAAGAATTCAATTTTTTTCATAAATAATAAAATTCAATGCGGAATTTCAATTATTTTTAATAATTAAAATAAATAATTTTAAACGAATTTCTCTAAAAATGTAATTATTCTTAAAAATTTTTTATGAAAATTTGTTAATAGAAATCAAGTATTAGATAATTTGTTGATAACAATTTTTTATGGGAATTGAATTTTAAGAAACGTTCAATTCTTCAATAAATTATTTAACTGCCTTTTCTTTTTATTTAAATAATTGAATTCTAGTAGAATATTCTAATAAAAATTGAATTTTATTTCATAAAAATGAATTTCAGTTAAAATTTTAGATAATCATTGAATATTAAAAGCAATATAGCGTGAATTTTAAAAAATAATTGAATTTTGTAATTAATTTTTTTGATAAAGTTTAATTGAGTTTTTTGAATACTATTTTCTGTTTCTATTTTCTAATATTTATTTAATAAAAGAATTTAACTAATAATTGAAATTTCGTAAAATTAAATATTTTAAAGAAATGAATATTTGAAAATTGTCAAAGAACTTTTTCGAAAATTCTGAAAAATAATCGATATAAAGAAGAATTTTAGATATAAATTCTAAAAAATAATAATTGAATTGATAATGATTTTAATTATTATAAATTGTTTTTTTTAATAATTAATATAAATTATTATAAAACGTGAAGAAATCGATGACTTCGATTCGAAGACTTTAAGTTATCGTTTTCTTCATGTTTTATAGTTATAAAAAATTGAATTTCTAGTTTTAAGTAAAATGTTCTTTTATATTTGATTCGGCCTGATTCTATTTTTGTCAAACGGTCCGTAAATGGTCCGTAATTTTTAATTTTTGGTCCGTAAAGTCCGTAATTCGGTTGAAAAAGATCCGTAAAGTACGTAAATTATATGATAGAATTTTTCCTCAATTTAATGATTTTTAATAGGTTTCTATACTATTCTAATAAAATTTTCCAAAAGAATTCAATTATTTAAAAAATAAAATCTACTAAAATTCTACACAAACCTTTAATTATTTTCAAAAAATAATAACAATTTTACAGGAATTTCATTATTTACAACATTATCTATTTATTGAATATTGCGAAGAAATTTTTCTTATCAATATTCAATTATTTTTATAAATAATAAAATTTTTACAGGCATATAATTTTTTTGGCAATTAATAAAATTCTTATTAGGAATTCAATTATTTCGATGAATAATAAAGCTAATTGCAGAATTTCAAGTATTTTTAATACAATTTTAATCGAATTCCTCGAAAAATGTAATTATTCTTAAAAAAATTTTATTAAAATTTATCAAAGAAATTTAATTATTTTAATAACCTTTGCTACAATTTATTTATTAGAATTTAAATATTATTTTTAATAAATTTTTAATTAAATTTCTTTAAAGAATAAAATTATTGCATTCAAAATTTTTAATGCAATTCATTGCGTAAATTATCAATTATCTTATAAATTATAAAATTCTTCTCTAAAATTGAATTATTTTAAAATTTAATAGATTTTAATAGATTTTTAATAAATTTCAATTATTTTTAAAAATTTTCCCTAATTTAATTATTTTTAATAACTATTTTAATAAAATTTTGCAAAAGAATTCAAATTATTTGAAAATTGGTTGATACAATTCTTTAAAAGAATTCAATTTTAAGAAACATGTAATTATTCAATAAATTGTTTTTTTTGTATTTAAATAATGAAATTCTCGCAGAATTTTCTCATAAAAATTGATTTAAAAATTGATTTGAGTTAAAATTCTAGATTATAATTGAATATTAAAAGTATTAGAGCGTAAAATTTTAGAAATAATTAAATTTTGAAAAGGTTTCAGATTCAAATCTTTGAAAATTTGAATTTTTCATATTTTTAACTAAGTAACAATTCTGTGGAACGAATTTTTTTGAGAAATTTTAATTAGGAATTTTTTTTTTATATTATTTGAAGTTTTTATTTTCTAATACATATTTATTTGAAGAATTTACAAATAATTGAAAATCGAATATTATAAAGAAATAGATTTGAAAATTGTCAAAGAACTTTTTCGAAAATTATTAAAAGTAATCAATTTTAAGAAGAGTTTTAGTTAAAAATTCTTGGAAATAATAATTGAATTGATAATGATTTTATCACTCTATCTTTAATTATTATAAAACATGAAGACTCGGAGTTATCGATATCTTCATGTTTTTTTTAGTTATGAAAAAATCTAATTTATAGTTTTAATTAAAATGTTCTCTTATATATTTTTGTCAGTAATTGGTCCGTAAATGGTCCGTAATTTTTCATTTTTGGTCCGTAAAGTCCGTATTTCAGGCTTCGCACTCTTCTACTAAAAGCTACTATTTGCTATTTTTCTGATACGAGGCTACTTTTTGGCTACTTTTTTGAGCCTAATGCTACTAAAAGCTACTTTTCTGAACCAATAGTCAAATTTAGAGTTTTAGTTTTCACGTTTCCATTTAAAAACAGTGTTAAAAACTAAAATCGTTAACGAAAAGCGACCACCATTAAGATGATAGGAAATAATTTTACCGACATTTACTCTACCAATAGTGACTGATTATAAATTGTGTTTAACCTTTAAATTCCCCGTTTTTCCGGCTTTCTCCCAATTTTTACCGCTTTTATTTTTTCATCAAATTTAAATTTACTTTATTTCGAACATAAATCTACAATTTGAAAAATAATTGAATTAAACAAGAAATTTTTTCAATTTTCAAAAAAAAAATCTTGTCTGTTCATAATTATAAGGGAAAATTTGATTAATTCAATTTCATTATAATTTATTGATACTAATTGAATTTCTGCAAAGAATTTTACTATTTATAAAAATAATTGAATCCTTCCAATGATTATTAAATGTTTGCGAAGAATTTTATTAAAATTTCTGAAAATAATTGAATTGCTTTTTTTAATTTTATGGAGATTTATGAAAATAATTGAACTCTTGTGAAGAATATTTTTCAAAAATAATATTCGAAAGAATTTAGTAAATCGGAAAAATTTTGCTATTTATAAAAATAATTGAAGTAATTGAATTCTTTAGACAAAATTTAATCAAATTTTTAAAAATAATTGCATTTTTCGACGAAATTGATTAAAATCGCATTAAACATAATTCAGTTTCTGTAATGAGTTTTATTATTTATGAATGTTATTAAATTATTGCGAGGATTTTTCAAAAAAAGGTTCAAATAATTGATTTTTAAGAAAAAAATTTTAAATAAACTATTTTTAATAATTCAATTCCTATGAAATTTTCATTCTTTCAGAAAATAATTGAATATTTGTGTAGAATTTTCTAAAAATTGTTTTTAAATAATTGAATACTTTTTGGAAATTTTATTAAAATACTAGACATAAAAATTATTGAATTAAGAAAATTTTTGAAAATAATTGAATTCTTGTGGTGAATATATAAATGAATTTTTGTTATTTATAGAAATAATTGAACTTTTACAATGAATTTCAATAAAATTCCTAAAAGTAATTTAATTTTGTCGAAATTTTACAATTGAAGAAAATAATTGAATATGTTGCGAATAAATTTAAAAAAAATAAAATTATAATTATACGATGACTAACTTCCATTGATTATTTAGAAAAAGTTAAATAAAATTCTTCAAAAGAAATAAATTATTTTTAATAGAATGTACGGAAATTTCAATTATATCAAAAATTTTCAATTATTTGTTCATAAAAATTCAATTATGTTGAAATAACAATTAAAAAATGTTATTTTTTAAAAAAAGCTGCGAAAATTCAATTTTATTAAAAAATTTGAAGTTTGTACTTTTTTTAAATTAACTAATAAAAATTTTAATTATTAATCTTCATACCAAGAAACGTGAGTACACAGAAAAAACAAAGTCTGAAACCGTTTACATCTTAAAACCAAAATGATTGAAAAATAGCCTATTTTTAAGCTGAAAACCAGATTAAGTCAATTTTTTGGCTTTAAATAATACTCTCAAGGCTAAGACTTAGTTAAAAATGTTTCTAATGTAAATGGTTTTAGTTAAAAAGAGACTGAAAGTAAGATTTATTTTTTACAGTGTACATTAGAATGTGACTCCTTATAAAATTTAATTATTTATCAATTATTGAAATAAAATGCTTTGAAAATTCGATTTTAAAAAACGTTTTTAATGAAATTCTTTAATTCTTTTTTTTTGTCACCGTGGCTGCTATTTCCTACTTTTTTTTGCCATCTAGGCTACTTTTTCCTACTTTTTTTAAACTCATAATGGAGTGCGAAGCCTGGTATTTTTAAATACTTTCACTGGTTCGAGCCCTGCAGCTCTTATCGTAGAATCACAGACATAGAATAAGAAAAAGGAAAATTGATTGTTTCAGAATAATAGCAGTTCTTAAGGCAAAATACGAAAGCGTATATAGGTATATACACACACTAAAAGTTGAAAATAAAAGTTTTGTTTGAATTCTGATTGAATTAATAGTTGAGAGTGTACATGAACTTTCTCAGGAGAGCAACATAATTCCAATGTGGTTCCTTCGGAAATTGGAAGTTCAGTAATACTGTTATAACATATATATATACATGCGATGATTTGAGTCCCAAGTGATACGTCTATCGTTATCAGTGGTCTCTGGTTTGTCGTTTCGCGGTAACAGTGCTGGTTGGGTGGTGTGTCGTCATTGCCCGTTATCTTACTCGTGGATCCCAGAGAGACCAACATTGAGTTTAACTTTCTCTGACTACCTCCGATCATCAACTCATTGAACTTTATATATATATATATATATATATATATTTAATGTAGAGATATATATAAATATCTATGTATATGTATATCATTCTCGTTTGAAAATGGACGAATCTGGGATAGATATGGGTTTTGATTTGGCCGCACTCACCAACGCTGAGGACTTTGATTTGGAATACAACAATGACTTCGAACAGGCATTGTCTCTACTCTCAACGTCACAGGACTTCATGTACTATGAGCTCAAGAGTCGGGCTCCCGATACTGGCAGGTACGTAAATGCAAGAGCGCGATGGCATCATCACACGATGAGCACTTACGCGCCACTCTATCTCTGTCACCTGTTGAATGCAGGGCCGTACTTTTCGCTTTCCCTATATAGACGATTGACAAACAATTTTGCTTGTTTTATTTTTTTATTTTTTATCTTACATTTGATTTATCTCCGACGATATTCGTCAAATTTTCATTTTGTTTTTGATGTACAGATTTTATTTTTTGTGATTAGAATTATTATTTCGATTATGTAGTTAGGAAATGTTTGTGATTTATCACAGGAATTGGATTATTTTCTAAAGTAATAAAATTCAATTACTTTCAAAAATGTTCATAAAATCCATTGAAAAATTTGAATTATTTTCAAAAGAAATAATATTCTTCGCAAAAATTAAATATTGTTCAATATCTACTATTTTTATAAAATTTACCAAAAGAATTTAATTATTTAAAAAAAAAATTTAATCAAATTCTACAAAAACTTTTAATTATTTTCAAAAAATAATAAAAATTTCACAAGAATTTCATTAATAACAATTTTTTTTTATAAATTTCTTCGCAAACATTCAACTATTTTTATAACTAATAAAATTTTACCAGGATTCAATTATTTTCGTATATAATAAAATTCTTATCAGGAATTCAATTATTTTTAATAGAACTTTAATCGAATTCCTCGAAAAAGTTCTTAAAAATTTTATTAAAATTCGTCCAAAGAATTTAAATGTTTAAAAATTTGTTGATAAAATTTTTAATAAAAATTGAATTCCAAGAAACAATCAATTATTTATTTTTGTATTTAAATAATTGAATTCTGGTAGAATTTTGTCATAAACATTGATTTAAAAATAGATTTTAGTTAAAATCTTAGATTATAATAATTGAATTTTTTCGAAGAAGTTCATTAAAATTTTTAAAATAATTGAATTTGGAAAATGTTTTTAAAATTGTCTTAAAAATAATTGAATTTCTACCAAAAAAAGTTTTATTAAAACTTTTTAAAATATTTGAATTTCTTCTAAAATTCTAATATTTTTTAAAATAATTGAATTCTTGCGAAGAATTTTATTAAAACTATGAAAAATATTTGATTCCCTGCAAAGATTTTTATTATTTTACGAAAATATTTAAATTCTTGCGAAAAATTTTATTAAAATTTCTGAAAGTAATTAAAGATCAGCTAAAAATTTTGTTATTTTTAATTTATGCCAAGAATTTTATTAAAATTTTTTAAAATAATTGAATTCCTGTAATTTTTTACAAGAATTTAATTATTTTTGAAAATTTTAATAAAATTCTTCGCAAGAATTCAATTATTTTCACGAATAATAAAATTCTTCGCAAGAAATCAATTTTTTTCATAAATAATAAAATTCAATGCGGAATTTCAATTATTTTTAATACAATTTTAATCGAATTTCTCTAAAAATGTAATTATTCTTAAAAATTTTTTATGAAAATTCGTTAATAGAAATCAAGTATTAGATAATTTGTTGATAACAATTTTTTATAGGAATTGAATTTTAAGAAACGTTCAATTCTTCAATAAATTATTTAACTGCGTTTTCTTTTTATTTAAATAATTGAATTCTAGTAGAATATTCTAATAAAAATTGAATTTTATTTCATAAAAATGAATTTCAGTTAAAATTTTAGATAATCATTGAATATTAAAAGCAATATAGCGTGAATTTTAAAAAATAATTGAATTTTGTAATTAATTTTTTTGATAAAGTTTAATTGAGTTTTTTTAATACTATTTTCTGTTTCTATTTTCTAATATTTATTTAATAAAAGAATTTAACTAATAATTGAAATTTCGTAAAATTAAATATTTTAAAGAAGTAATATTTGAAAATATTATTTTTATTATTTTATTAATACTATTTTATTATTATTTTACTTTTTTACTTTATTATTTTATTATTATTTCGATTATGTAGTTAGGAAATGTTTGTGATTGATTGAAATTGTTAATTTAGTGATGCTTCGAAATTTGTTTAATATGGTTCGGTAATTCTTAAATTCAGCATTTAATGTAACTTATTACATTAAACGTTCGTAGTAAATTTGTTGCAAATTTGTGACGCGATCTGAAGAAAGGGATCTTAGGAGCAAAATATTATAGGTTATGTTTACGGTTTTTTAAATGAAAATACAAAAAAAGGATTAATTGTCAATTGGATTCATCGATGTTTAAGTCTTCAGTACAAGTAAAATATTTAATAGAAACTGATTTTAATTTTCAATAAGTAAAAAGAAACTTTCAAACAAGAAAAAAGTAAAACTAACATAACCGTAAATTGATTTGCTTCTAAGGTTCCTTTCTTTAGATCGCGTCACATTTCTGTATTTGCAATTAAGGAAACTTAATTGAATCAAATAATAATTGATTACTTAAGCATTATCCAACATTATTTACTTAAATCGAATATTTAAATTTACTTAAACTTGTTTCGGGTAGATTTACCACTTTTGGCCACTACTCCAGTTTTAGTCAATTGTATAAATTTTTTTTTAATTATTCACTACAATTAATATTTATCATTGTAATAATATTTCACTATACAGGATTTTAAGTATTTCTTTTAAATACTTAATTAAACTTAAACATAAATAATTACAATAAATATTAATTAGTGGCCAAAACTAGTGCTTCTACTCTACTTGGACGGAATAATTTTTATTTTAATCAATTGAACAGAGTATTTGCTACAAACGGAATTTTTTTTAATTATAGACTCTTTGGTTTGAATAAAAATTATTTGACGCAAATAAAATATTCAGTAGCAATAAATAATTTTTATTTGAACAGGGTTGCCACAGGTCAGGGAAGTCAGGGAATTTATGCAAAAGTCAGAGAAAGAAAAATTAATTGGATTTTAAAAGAGTTGTGTTTACAATTTTCAGAAAATAGACGAACTTCAGAAGGTTTTAATTTGAAATGTCACAAAATTTACATTTCGAATGAATTCACTACAAATTATAATGAACTCAGATTTCTGATAAATTGTAATTTTAATAATTCAAATTCTTCTGAAATTAGTTAAATTTTTTATTTATATTAAAAAGAATCATTAATAATAGATAGTAATAATAATAAACAATAAATAATAGTATTATTTAGTAATAATAATCATAATAATAATAATAATAATAATAATAATAATAAAAATACAAATTATTATAATATTAACAAATATTGATTAATAATTATTATTTTTATTCAATTAATTCTTAAAAATAATAAATTTATCGAAGGATTTTAGTTAGAAACATTCAAAAAATTAAATTTTGGAGAAGTTTGAAATGTTTGTAAAAATTAAATTTTTTTCAAAAGTAATAAAATTCTTCGCAAAAATTTAATTATGTTTAAACTTTAAAAAAACTCTTGTCAAAATTTTAATTATCTTTATAAATAACAAATTTCTTCTCTAAAATTCAATTATTTTCAAAAATTTGAATCAGAATTTGTTTTATACTTTTAAATAACAACTTTGTAGAATTATTTTTTTTTTTGAAAAAGTTTAAAAATTAAATTCTTGTAACAACCTTGTTCAATCAATTAAATGGTAATTGCTTCAAACGATGAAATTCTTCGTTTGATCACAGACTTTTGTATTAAAAAAAATTATTTGATAAAATGAAATATTTACTTGCTCTTAATGAATATTATTTAAAATTAGTTGAATAGCTTTTTCTATAAATGAAAAAATTTATAGTCCAATCACAAATTCTATAAATAAAAATTTTTTCTGGCTAAAAATTAATTTTATAATAATCTATTAAATAGTACTTTCTTCAAATGAAGAAATTATTGTTTCAATTACAAATTTTTTGATTTATAGGAAAATTATTTGCTGAAAAGAAATATTCCCTTGTAATAAATAGTTGTTATTTACAAACAATTAACTAATAACAAATAATTTCTAGATAAAAAATAGATATGCTTGCAATAGATAATTTTTATTTATAATTTTTATTTTAAATGAAAATTTTTTGCTAAAAATTTTTTGAATGAAAAGCATGTAACAAATTTGGAGAAACTAAAGAATTTAATAGCTTTTTTATTGTGTGTTTAATGCTTTTCTAATAATACTGTAATAGAAAACTGAAGAAAACAATCAGCATTGTTAGAGTCATAAGAGAAAATTGTAATTACTGCAATTTTTAAAATAAGAATTGTTGTTAGGTGTTATTATTGTACATAAATTGTAGGAGGTTATAAAATCTTTTTAGGGTCAGTTGTAATATTTTTTTTCTATTATCAGTTGATGTTTGCCTTATTAGTCTTCAATCTGTATTGTTGTATGAGGGGAAAATATTATTTTTTTCGTAAAAAATATTTTTTTACAATATTTTTTTATAATATTTTTTAATAGAAGATATTTTTTATAATATTTTTATAATATTTTTATAATAGAAAATATTTTTTATAATATTTTTGTTATAGAAAAAATATTTTAATTATATCTTTTTTATAGTAAACATTTTTTTCATAAAAAATGTGAGTTTGATTTTATAGAAAACATTAGTTTGTTTCGTAGAAAATATTAGTTTTCTATTTCTCCGATATTAAAAAAGTATTAATTTTGTTATTTACTTTATTATTCATTTATTATTAGAAATGATTTAGCAAATTGTATTTCGATTCTTGGAAGTAATAAAAAAAACTTGAAATTTCATTAAATTCCATTCAACGTTAGTAATTTTCTATTTTATACTGTTCTTTCAATTTCATTGCTTGGCAATGACCTTCCGTTAGTTTCATCATCCATTTATTGATATAATTCTTGCACAAAAACAAATCTCCATTGTGAAGTTCTCTAATTCTTATCGATGATAAACTATTTTTTCGGTTTTATTTTTCATTATTTTTCAAATAATGATGATGAAAAGATTTCGCTTTATTGGAATTGTTAGTTGTGGAGAAAAGGAGAGAGTATTTTATAGAAAAATCATTTTTATTTTGAATTAAGTAAATTTTATTTTACTGAGAGTTTTTTTTTAATAAATTAAAATTTGGTTAACTGAAGTACACTTTTTTCGAGTGGAAATAAAATTTCTTTAGCTGAAATAATTTTTTGGGGCGGAGGAAAGGAAATTTATTTAACATATTTGATTCAAATAAAATGCTGTTTGACTCAGAGTGTTTTTTAATAAAATAAAATTTATTTAATGCTTCGAGTGGAAATTCAATTTGTTTTAGCCGAAATAATTTTTTTTGTAAGGGAACAAAGTTTGTAACTTATTTGGTTCAAATAAATTTCTGTTTGGCTGTGAGACAAATACACAATTTTTCCGGGTGTTTGATGGAATGAAAATAGTGTTAATTATGTTGGTTAAGTACATTCTGAATTCATGGTCATCAAGTAAAGCAGGTTTTAAATTTCCCTGTTTTTTCCTAGACAAGAATCTTGTTTTTCCGTTTAGCGACCGACTTTCTTTTCAATTTCTTTTTGAGTCTATTAATATTGACGAAGTACCTGTATAAATAAAAGAATAAAAAAATTTTTTTAACCCCACCGAGATTCGAAGCTAAAACAGGTGACTTAATAGCTTATGTTTTAACGACCGTGACTAAATCTAACATTTAGAAAAAAAGAAAAAAAATACCAATTTATTTGTAAACAAATATTTAATTTTCAGTACAGTTCAGTTACAATCAAGCATTATCTTTTCATACCTTTCATTTATGATTTTCTTATTTTTGCTGTGAAATTTATATCTCAGAGTTCATTGAACATTGAAAATTGTTGGTGATTTATTTGAGTCGAGGAGTGAAAGGGCCACAGAAAGTTTCATGTACTTTCGAGTTTCATTTATTGTATATACACTTTAGAAAATGATTGTAAGAAGGAAAGATGCAGAAAAAAATTCGATTTTAGTATATACCAGTTTTTTTTGCATAAGAAAGAGAGAAGTTGTAACGCCTTATAATTATAATATTGATTTTCACAATAATTGGCTTTCTGAAAGTTTATTTCCTGAGAAAATTAGTATCGCGAGAAAAAAAAGAGAGAAGAAAAAAATTCCCGCACACTGGTTTTAATTCTTTAAATGTCGATATCTTCATTGATCGTTGATTAAAAAAGAAATAAGTAGACTATCAGCTTTAATTCGGTTAATGGCTGAGTATGGCACAGTGAGACAGTACTTGCTTTGGATTACCATAATATTAGTGAATTACCGTTCGCACTGAATGGACTTTGGCCAAGCTTTTAAGAGAATAATTTCCCATTAGTCTACAACCGATTGGGTCATGATATTTGAACTTTGAAACCTTTTATATAAAAGCGGTTTACACAAGATGATTACTAATAAATTAGCTCCACTATTTTCAAACATTTACAATTAATTATGATAGAAATCCAACATAAAAAATGATGTTCAAAATTAATATTGAGAAATTAATGGTAATCGAGTCAATTAACGAGGAAAATTATGTTTCTTCAAAGTTTTATTTATTCAGTATATCCTTTTTATTAACTCTGTAAAAGTTAATTGATTTATAAAATTTTTTTTCAATAATAGAATCAAATTACGATTTAGTATCAAAACTAGTACTAAATTAGTATCTTTCTTTTTACATTGAAGCAAATTGTTTTTTCTAAGAAAAATTATTCATTTAAGAGACAAATAAATATTTTTTTTTCACCAAATTTGAAACAAATAAAATTTATATGATTAAAAAAATTTTCTAAGAAATAATACATTTTTTTGACGAAAATAGAATTTTTACTTGAATTTAAATAAAATTTATATTTGACTTTAATTGTTCTTGGACAGAAGTAAAATTTTCATTTGAACCAAGTGAAATTTAACAAAACTAATTACTACGTGACTGAATTTTATTTTTATAAAATTATATATTTAAGACTTTAATAATTTATTTAATTTCACTTGAGTCAAATAAAACTTATTGACGCTGAAAAAAATGTATTTGACTCAAGTAAAATTTACTTGGTTCAAATAAATTTCTTTTTATTTGTTACAAATACTTTTTTTACGTCAGAAATAAAATTTATTGTACAACAAAAAAATAGGAATAAATTTTTTTGATGAAAATATAAGTTTTACTTGAATTATATAAAATTTATATTTGACATCAATTGATTTTGGACAGAAGTAAAATTTTCATTTGTACCAAGTAAAATTTACTAGAAGGAATTTTAATTTACACTAAACAATATATATTTGACTCAAGTAAAATTTCTATTTCTTTTATTTTGGAAAAATACTTTTTTTACGTGAGAAATAAAATTTATAGTGCAACAAAAAAATATATTTGATTAAAATAAATTTTTTTGACGAAAATAGAATTTCTACTTGAATTAAATAAAATTTATATTTGACTTAAAATGTTTTTGGAGAGAAGTAAAATTTTCATTTCAATCAAGTGAAATTTATTCGATTCAAAACAATTTTTTTTGCAAAAATAAATTTTTAGGTGAATCAATTTTCTTTTTATAAAATTAAATTTCTTTAACTCTTTAATAATTTATTTAATTTTATTTGAGTCAAATAAATCTTAATTTACACTATACAATATTTATTTTACTCAAGTAAAATTTATTAGGTTCAAATAAATTTCTATTTCTTTTTATTTAGTAAAAATACCTTTTTTACGTGAGAAATAAAATTTACAGTGCAACAAAAAATATATTTGATTAAAATAATTTTTTTTTACGAAAATAGAATTTTTATTTGAATTAAATAAAAATTATATTTGTCTTAAAATGTTCTTGGACAGTAGTAAAATTTTCATTTCAATCAAGCAAAATTTATTAGATTCAAAACAATTTTTTTAGCAAAAATAAATTTTACGTGACTGAATTTTCTTTTTGTAAAATTAGAATTATTTAAGTCTTTAATAATATATCTAATTTCAATTGAGCCAAATAAATTTTAATTTACACTATACAATATTTATTTGACTCAAGTAAAATTTATTAGGTTCAAATAAATTTCTATTTCTTTTTATTTAGTAAAAATACCTTTTTTACGTGAGAAATAAAATTTACAGTGCAACAAAAAATATATTTGATTAAAATAAATTTTTTTGACGAAAATAGAATTTTTACTTGAATTAAATAAAATTTATATTTGACTTAAATTTTTCTTGGACAGAAGTAAAATTTTCATTTGAACCAAGTGAAATTTATTCGATCCAAAAAAAATTTTTTTAGCAAAAATTAATTTTAGGTGACTGAATTTTCTTTTTATAAAATTATGTATTTAAGTCTTTAATAATATATTTAATTTTACTTGAGTCAAATAAATTTTATTGACGCTGAAAAAAATTGAATTGACTCAAGTATAAATTAATTTGGTTAAAATAAACTTCTATTTTTTTAATTGGTATAAATACTTTTCCTACGTTCGAAATAAAATTTATAGTACAACAAAAACATAAATTTGATTAAAATAATTTTTTTTGATGAAAGTAGACTTTTTACTGAAATTAAATAAAATTTATATTTGACTTAAATTATTTTTGGACAGAAGTAAAATTTTCATTTGTACAAAGTAAAATTTACTAGAAGAAATTTTAATTTCAATCAAGCAAAATTTATTCGATTCAAAACAATCTTTTTAGCAAAACTAATTTTTGTGTGACTGGATTTTCTTTTTATAAAATTATGTATTTAAGACTTTAATAATTTATTTAATTTTACTCGAGTAAAATAAATTTTATTTACGCTGAAAGAAAATTTATTTGACTCAAGTAAAATTTATTTGGTTGAAAGAAATTTCTATTTCTGTTTATATTGTACAAATACTTTTTTTACGTCCGAAATAAAGTTTATAGTACAACAAAAAAATTAAAAAAATTAATTTTTTAAAATACATTTAATAATATAAATTTTTATTTGACACAAATAAAGTTTTTTTGAACCAAAAAATAAAATTACTGGACTTGAATTTTTTTGAACGGTAGTAAATTTTCTATTTGAACCAAATAATTTAACTCCGATAAAATGGGAAGGAAGTAATATTTAAATCTACATAAATAAATTTTTTTTGGGCTCAAATAAAATTTGATTGGTTGAAAGAATTTCTATTTGTCTTAACGGCCTACTTATCTTTTTATTTGTTTCAATTAAAAATTTTTGTCGTCACAATAAATGTTTTTGGGGCGGAAATAAAATTTTTATTTAAAATTTCCTTGCCTGAGAGAATGAGATTGACCATAATAAGATGAATGAATAAATAATAATAAGATGAATATTTATTCATTTTATGTGGAAGAAGAAAAATTAATAATCATAATTTGAATATCAAACTCTTGTGCTTAATTACTATAAGGGTGCGTATAAAACCTGTTGACGTCACTAGGTATCATTAAAATCTTTTTATAGAGTCTTGAAAGTAACGGAAATTTATTGAGGCAATGAAATTTAAAAAAAGGAAAAATTGAATTTTAAAGAAATATGTATATTTTAGAAAATAATAATGTAGAGAAAATATTTTCGGGTGTCTAAGAAATTAGTAGACTTATTTTTTTTATACTATCTTTATCGCTTTTATCGCATATTCTACTAGTGTGCAACATAATCTATAAATCATCGTATCTAATTAATTATGCTATTGAAATTTTTTTAAAAGACATTTTTCTCGTAATTTCTTAATTACGAGAAATTCCTAACTTTTGAAATTCTGATTAATTACATTAAATTAGACTTTTATTTTGAATTTAATGAAACTTATTTCTTCTATAATTCAAAGTGACCTAGTTTTTATCTACTTTAAATGAAATTTGTTTGATTTAAAGAAGTTTTTCGTAATTAAAATAACTCGTCTATATATGAGTGTGCAATGCACTTTGCAATTAACTAAATGAATAAGTATACAGCAGTAAATTTAATATTTGCAAATATTTATGTACATGCGTCCCAACGTTGTCATCACTTTGATAATTTCGCAAGCGCGCGAAACAATTTTATTAGCCACGAACAGTAACCCTAATTTATTGAATTTGAAGGTTTAAAGTTCATTATGAACGATTAACCCGCAGAATATTACTTTCCAAATTGATGGTGGTTTTTCAGCAAAAACGTATTAACGTTACTTTTCATTGATTTTATCCATTGGGAAATTTCCAGTGGTGAATTATATTCATTTTATTATCAATTTTTAATGTTGATTTATAATGTTTGTAAAAAAAAAAAATTATTAATCGAGACACATTTTTTTTTGTGTGTAAGTAGAGAATATTTTTTTTTTTTTTTGCAAAACTGAAGAAATATTCCTGTTGGGAAATTAATTGTTGTGCGAATATTTGGATGTACAATGTGTATACATGGGACATTAATATCCTAAGGATTTTGTTGAATTAGGTTAAGAAAGCTGACATATAAAATATCAAGGACTCTTGATGTTTCCAAGCTGTGCTCTCGCTTTTTGAAAACTAATGTGAATCGTCGTCACGCCTTTCTGCTGTCTTGGTGACTTTATTATAACAAATTACGTACGGTTCCTCTTCTAGAAGCCGTGGTTCTCTTAGGAGAATGTACGTCCCAAAGTGCAGTAAATATCTCTTTCTGAGCTTGCTCTTGCGAGCAGCCCTTATGGAACAAAGCTCGGGAACGTTAATGTCTTGTTCCTTAAATGAACATAAATCACGACAATTATAATCTGTAAATTTGTCTACTTCATTGTGTTGTGTAAAAAAAAAATACAAAAGAATAATGCAAAACAAATGATAAGTATATTCATTGTTGCTTATATTATAATTGATGTTCGTAATTGGCTTCGTTTTCTTGTTGAAATAATTATTCTCTGTGGGAATAAGATTTTTAGTTGACGAGTCAAACGATGAGGGAATTAAATCAGGCTGAATAATTGAGTTAATTTACACTTCGTATTTCTTCTTTTCACGCTCTCTTGCTCTTTCACTTTCGATCTCGATAAAATTTAGTCAAAATTTATAGGAACATTTTTTTCTAGAGTGATTTAAAAAAAATGGAGTGATTTAAACCGCAACCTTAGGCTTCGTACTCATCTGCTAAAGCTAAATATTTACAACTATTTTTACGTTATGATACTATTTAGGTACTATTTTTAGATTTCGGCCACTAAAAGTTAGTAAACTGAAAAAAAAGATATTTGATTCAAATAACCGATTATTTGACTATTATCAAATAAATATTTACTTGAATCAAATAATTTTTATTTGAATCAATTAAATAGTATTTGCTTCAAATACTAAAATATTTTATTCAAATACAATTTATTTGATTCAAATAAAAATTATTTGATTCAAGTAAATATTTACTAATAATATTTACTAATAATATTTGCTTCAAATACTAAAATATTTTATTCCAATACAATTTATTTAATTCAAATAAAAATTATTTGATTCAAGTAAATATTTATTTGATAATGGTCACATAATCGGTTATTTGAATCAAATAAATTTTTTTTCAGTATATATGGGGTTTTTAGTATTTTCACTTTTTTAAATTCGCTAATACTAGAAATAAAAAAATTACTCTCAAAAGTTAGAATCATATTCTTCGAAACAATTTAACTATTTTCAAAAAAGTATTTGAAATTCAATTATTTTCAATATTTAGAACTTTCGTAAAATTTCCCAAAAGAATGCAATTAATTCAAAATATTTGATAAAATTCATCAAAAATTCAATTTTTTCACAAATAAAACTAATTTCTACAGCAATTCAATTAATTTAGAATAGCATTTTGAATAAAAAATTTCGAAAAATCAATAAATAATTTTTTTAATACCTTTAATTATTCATATTTAAAAATTAATTTAATTTTTTTAATAATTTTATTTATAAGTTTAATTTTTTTAATATAATTGAATAATAGTTAAAATCATAACATTTAATTTGCATTTAAAAATTATTTTAAAAAATTTAATTATTTAACAAAATTTCTATATAATTCCATTCCAATAATTTACATACTTTCACTAATAAAAGGATTTTTCATGGATATTTAATTTTTTAAACCAATTTTTCATCAAATTCTAAGTAAGAATTTAAATATTTTCATAAATAGTAAAACTCATCAAAAAATTTTAATTATTTTTTATACAATTTTAAATTAATTAATCGAAAAATTCAACTATTTTCACAAATCAAGTTTTCCACGGGAATTCAATTATTTAAAAACAAATTTTTGTGATATTTATTATATTCTGAAACAATTAATTTTTTAAAACAATGTTTATAAAATTCTTATGGAGAATTCAATTATTTTGAAAAATAACAAAATGTTACAATGAAATTCAATTCTTTGTAATTTTAATTCCTCGTGATAGTCAATTATTTTAAAAAATGTTTGTTTTAATTCTTTGGAAGAATTTGAATTATTTTTAATATTATTTCAAATTTATGAAGCTAATAATTGAATTTCAATTATTTTTAAATTTTGAATACAATTTAGTAATTAATCTTAAAATTTTAATTTCAATTCTTTCAAAGAATTTCAATTAGTTTCAATGCTATTTTAATTTAATTAATCGAAAAATTCAATTATTTTTACAAATAAAGTCTTCCGTAAGAATTTAATTATTGAAAATAAAATTATTATTTTTATATTTCGAAAAAATTAATTATTTAAAACAATGTGCATAAGATTTAAATTCTTTTCAAACATTTTAATAAAATTTTTCGCAATAATTCAATTAGTTTCATAAAATAATAAATTTTTTCACAGAAATTTAATTCTTTATTAAAATTTTACGCAGTATTTCAATTATTAATTTCATAAATAATAAAATTCTTCACAGGAATTCAATTATTTTTGAAAATTTTAATAAAATTCTTTGCTAACTGTTAAATTATTTTTATAAATAATAAAATTCATCGCAGGATTTCAATTATTTTTAATACTATTTTAAATTAATTATAATCGAAAAATTCAATAATTTTTTCAAATAAAAATTTCCACAAAAATTCAATTGTTCAAAACAAAATTTTCATAATACTTATTATACTTCGAAAAAATTAATTATTTGCTACAGAAAATAATCAAATTTTTCACAGAAATTCAATTTTAAACATTTTATCAAAATTTTTCGCAATAATTCAATTTAATTAATAATAAAAGTCTTCTTAGAAATTCAATTATTTTTCAAAATTTTATTAAAATTTTTGGAGCTGTTCAATTATTTTCGTAAATAGTAAAATTCAGAAATAATTATTTTCAAGAGTTAAATTATTTACATGAATAATTCTTCGAATGAATTTGATTACGTCGATAAATAACAAAATTATTCCCTAAAATTCAATTATTTTGAGGTAATTTAATTAAATTCTTTGCAAAATTTTATTCATTTCATAAATGTAACAATATTTATCACAAGAATTTAATTATTTCTAAAAGTAATAAATTTTTTCTTGGAAATTTAATTATTTAAAAAATGTCTAGTAAAATCTTTTTGTAAAATTGAAAAATTTTTTTTCAAATAAAAATTGTAAAAAATCCAAAGAAAGGTTAATTTTGGTTTTTAAAAATTTTTCTCAATTCAAAGATTTTCAATATCTACCATTTTTATAAAATTTCCAAACAGAATTCAAATTATTTAACGAATTTTTTGTAAAAATCTTCGTAAGAATTTAATTTTAATAATAAAATTTTTTCAAGAATTTAATTGTTTAAATTAGAATTTGCATAACATTAGTTGAAAGAAATCAGTAATTTAATATTTTTTTATAATATTCTTCACAAGGATTAAATTATTTTCACAAATATTTAAATTGTTTAATGAATTATAACATTGTTTGCAAGAATTCAATTTATTAGCAGGATAAGAAAGAAGTAAATATTTTTAATAGAATTTAGAAAATAGTGGGAAAAATAAAAAATTTGTAATGGAATTTTTGTGAGTTTTGTGAAGTGTCTAAAACGAGTGCTTCGGTCGTCAAGGTTATTTTTTCGATAGGTACTTTTTTTAATACTTTGTTTTTATAGTTTGAATGCTACTTTTTGCTACTTTTTTAAAAAAATTAATTGCTAAGTCTGCAACCTAAATAATATTTGTTCTTGAATTTCGATTGTCTCATAGCGTTTTCCAAATGCACTGAGAAAAATATTTTTTAAACCAAACACAAGCAGTAAACAAAAAAATATGTTCAATTTAACCTTTTTTTATTATTAAATTAAACGTAATTTTTATTGAACCAAACTAACTATGTATTGAATCAAAATTATTATGTTTAAATCAAACATAATTTTTGGTTCACTGTACACTGAAAAAAATTTATTCGATTCAAATAACCGATTATTTGACTATTATTAAATAAATATTTACTTGAATCAAATACAGGGTTGCTACAATGTCTGGAAACCTGGAAAACCTGGAAATGTCAGGGAATTTTATTTTGTATGGAAATGTCAGTGAAAAGTCAGGGAAAAATGAGAAAACACCTGGAAAATAATTTTCTGTTAAAATTATGTTATTTTTTGGCGAATTTTACCGAATTTTACTATGAAAAAGTACTCTTTGGTACTTTTTTCCTTGCACTCTCTAAATCTAAATCCCTCTCTTTCTAAATAATTAAAATTTTTATTAGTTAATTTAAAAAAAACACACTTAAAATTTTATAATAAAATTGAATTTTTGCAAAGTTTTTTTTTGGAAATTTTGAAAAATAAGATTTTTGAAATTTTTCAATTCTATTCTTTCAAGATAATTGAATTTTTATAAAGAAATTATTTAAAATTTTTTGAATGAATTAAATTTTCTTTACATTTTATTGAAAATAATTGAATATTCTTTTAAAGAATTTTATTTAAAATTTTCGAAAATAATCAAAGGAAGTTAGTGACCGTAATTATAATTTTATAATTTAAAATATAAATTATTTTCCAAATTTTCAATTAAAATTATTAAAAAATAAAAAAAAATTCTCAAAAAATAGACACCCTAAAAAACATAAAATTTTTAAATATTGAATTTTCGACAATGAAAAATGTTTGAAACTGAGTTATTTTTCTATAAATTATTAATATAACAATAAAATCTGATATGTTTTGATAAATTTTACTTTTTAATTAATTACTTTTTATATAAATCACACCTCCAATATATATGGAAAAATATTATTTGAGACCTGGAAAACCTGGAAAAGTCAGGGAATTTCATTCGAGAAAAATTGTAGAAACCCTGTAAATAATTTTTATTTGAATCAATTAAATATTATTTGCTTCAAATACTGAAATATTTGATTCAAGTACAATTTACTTCTAAAATAACTTCTATTTTTACAGAGTAATAATTTACACTATAAAAAATGAACTTAAAATAAATTAAATATTTATTTGGAATTGAAAAATGTGGATTGACATATTTTTTAATATATTTTTTTTTTATTTGGTAATTAGAATTAGAGAACATTAATTGAAATGAAAAGAAGTTAGATTCATGTATATATAACTGACTGATAATGAGCGTGACCCAATTAGTAAAATAGAGATAACTTGAAGTACATCAACAATCAAGGGATCGGGACTCATTTTGCTTGTTCGCTTGCCCGCAGGCATTTTGAATGTGATTTGTGCAAGCGCAGGCAAATAGTATCCTGAGCGTCACACTCTGTTCGCTCTTCCATTTGTCTAGTTAGAAATTCTCTAGAATTTCTGAAATCCTCGTCACATGATTCTCTTGTTTTGTTTTATACTCTTTTCTCTCTTTCCTTTTTTTTTTTTGTTTTGCTTTGTTTCTTTTGAAGAAGAACGCTATATGGAAAAATGGTGAAAAAGAAGTAATAGTAGTAATAAAAGGAGAAAAAAAATGCTTTTTATTCCTCATGCTTTGAAAGTTATTCGTATGTAAAAATTCCAATATAATAAATAGTATATACGTTAAAAAAAATAAAAAAAAACAAAATTTTTCATGCTGTACGATATATGCAATTTTATTTTGTATTGAATACGTTTTCGCATTGTTTCTAAAGGATATTTTTGATATATTCACGTTTTCAGATGTTTCCTTATGTTTTCTTGACTCTTTTTTTGTGCCTTCTTCTTTTTCATTTTGTTTTTGCATCAACTTACACATAATTCATCGTTATTCTCTGTCCTTGTTTCCTGACTTTTCTCTCGGAAAACTGAGGGTACGTTTACAGAATATTTCATTAATTCAGAGTTGTGTTCTTTTTTATTTTTTCGAGATGTATAAAAGTAAACTGGAGGGAAAAAAATTATCTCTCTTATATTGAATTTTAGAGTTTTGTCTCTGAATTGGTGAAATGTTTTTTGTAGATTATTTAAAACATTGATGTTTATTTTTTAATCATTTTTTTATTGTTATGTAGGAAAAATTTATCAATTTCGACAAAAGGACTGAAGCTCTTTGTTATAGAAAAATTGTATAAAAAAATTAGAAGGAACAGAATTTTGTTTGAAATTTTTATTTCAAAAAATTATGGAGTATTACATTTATAGTTTTAAGCTTCAAAAAAGAACAATTTTGAGTTTTTTTCTCATTTTCTCCATTTTTTTTTTTTTTTGAATTCTTACTTAAGAATTTATTTAACTTACCATTTTTATTATTTACGTACAAACAAATTTTCTTTCAAACACTTTTCTGTGTGCTTAGAATAATGTTTTTCTTTATTTAAAAAAATCATTTGCTTTCATTTGTTTATTCGACTGATAATTAATTTTCTTTTTCGATTTAAAGAAACTATTTAATTTTTAAAAAAATTTGTTTAAAAACAATTCAATTGTTTTAAAGAAGTTTTCTGTTTTTAATTAAAAAATTATTTCTTTCACTCTATATCGATGATAAATTTTTTTTTATTTAAATAACAAATTTCTTGGGTTTACAGAAAATTGCTTTAAATAAAAGAAATTTTTTTTGAAACAAAAACTCTTTATATTTCAAAGTAAAATTTATTTTTGAATGAAACAAAACGAATCTAAGGAACTGATTTCTTTAAATTAAAAAAAAAAAATTTCTAGGTGGGTGAAATTAAAAACTTTGTCTGAATTGAGAATAATTTACATAGATTAAAAAATAAATGATTTTTTTCAATGGAATTTAAAGAAATAAAAATAATTCAAAACCTGTTTAAAAATATACTGAAAAAATTTAATATATTGTATTCAAATTTCAAAAATGTATCTCAGTTGAATTCTGGAAATTCTGGACAATTTTTTTGAAAAATATTTACATTCCTTAATTTTTATAATTGATTAAATTGATAAAAAAATATTTATCGTATTTTAACTTACAAATAAGCTTTTATGTTTTCTGTGAAATAGAACTGTAAAATTTTAATTGAAAACTTTATGGTAGAAATTACCTATTCAAATAAAGCTTTAAATATTTGAATTTTGAATCTACATAAGCCATCGATTTTGTAGAAATTTATTTGATGCTCGAGATTTTCTGTGCGATAACAGACCTCGGGTATTTTGGATCTTTTCGACTATTTTGAGAATAATGCGACTTTTTTCGACTTGTTTTGATAAAATGTGACAGTTTTTAATTAAAAAAAACATTTTTTGTACTTAAAGATTTAAATAATCGATTAACTTCATTAAAAATATTTAAAAGAAGAAAGAATTTAAAAGAAAAATATTATAAAGAAGAATTATTATTGTAGTTAAAAATTCTAGACAATAATTTAATATTTAATGAGTCTTATATTATAAACATATTTTACAGAAATAATTAAATTTTAAAAGACTTTAGATTAAATTTTCAGAAAATTCAAATCTTTAGTAACGTTAATTAAAATTTCTAAAAAAAAGTTAGTTTTTGAAAAAATTAAGTATCAATTTTTTTTAAATTGATTAAATTTATGAATTTTATTTTTTTATTCTCTTAAAATATTAAAATTGAAAAAATTTAATAAGTTAAACATTTTTTTAGTAATAATATTAATTTGAATTTATCACTCGGTGTTATTTAATAATAATGATTACTTTATCGATCACTTCGAGTAATTTCTCGGAATGATCGATAAAGTCATCATTATTATTTTTTTAGTAACTTTGAAATTGATTGAATTTAGGAATTTTATTTTTTTATTCCCTTAAAATATTAAAATTTAAAAAAATTTAAATAAGTTCAACATTTTTTAAGTAACTTTGAAGAAAATATTTTTTACTTTTTCAAATTTTGGATAAATTTTAGTTTTTCGAAAGTTCAGAGTCTTTTTTTTATATTATTTCTCTGAGAGTTTTTAAACTTGGAATTTTTTTTATACAAAGCAACAGATATGAAATAACTTTGACTACTTACAAAGTAAAATACAAAAGCTGTTTAGAATTTCTGACAACTTGTACTATTTCTTGAGTAAGTTCTCCTAAGTTGAAAGTATATTTTATTACTTTTTTTTGTTATAATTTAATTCGGATGTTAAAAAATTAACTTTGGAAATAATGAACTTTTATAGCAAAATTTACTTTTTCGCCAATTAATTTTTATGTGGAAATTTTTTTAATTTCCTTCCAGCGTAGTACAATTTTTTATTGAAAATTATTATTATTATTATTATTACTTACATAGTTAATTTTAATACTTCTGAAGTGAATGAACTTTTATAGCAAAATTTACTTTTTCGCCAATTAATTTTTATGTAGAAATTTTTTTAATTTCCTTCCAGCGTAGTACAATTTTTTATTGAAAATTATTATTATTATTATTATTATTATTATTTACATAGTTAATTTTAATACTTCTGAAGTGAATTTTTCTAATTTTTAGAATGAAAATTTTTTTGGGAATAGTAAAAAGTTATTTTAGAAGTAACAATTTTTAATAGTAAATTTTACTTTATTTCTAGGAAATGTTACCAAGTGCGAAGTAAAGTTTACTAATTTTTAATGAAACTTTACTTCGGATATTTATTTATTTATTTATTTATCGAAATACAAACCCGCAGATGTAGTAAAATTCACATGAATTTTAAATTAAAAGTAGCGTTTAAGTGATTTTTTACTGAACTTGAAAAATCTTTTTTTAATCCAAATATTAAAATCCTTTTTTTACCTAATTATACATGAAAAAAATTACTTTCGTTTTTTGGCGCTTTTTTATTTTGAAACTTTTGACTTTTGGAAAGTTTCTCTTTTGGAAAATTCGATGTGGAATTTGAAGAATTTCATTTTAATTTTTTGAATTAAAACTTTCGTCCTACAATCGAATTATTGTCAATATAATTGAAATTCAATTATTTATTATTGACAATAGAATTTAAATAATAATAAAAGTTATTATTATCATTAAATTGTCAATTAAGTGAGTACATATTATTTATCGTAAAGGGTGGATCTCATTTTCTTTTCTCCCTTGGCTCTCTAGCTTTATTCAGTGTCAGGTTCCGTAATAGCTGTGTTGTTTATTCTTCAGCTTGAACTCGATTCTCCCCGAGAGGCTCTGACGCTAAATCGCGCTTTTAAACTTTTGTTGTCGAGATTCATACCATGTTTCTCATGAAATTATAGTTCTACTTGATGAGATTCATTTCACTCTGACGAACAATTAAATAACGTATACATACATATAGTTGAAGTGTACATGAATCTTGAAATGTGTTTCGTTTGACTAAAAGATTATAATATATATATTTTCTGTAATTACAGTTAAAACTGACAAATTAGGTTTCTTTAGGGCCGTCTTTGTTAGGATTAATTTGTTGTCTTTGCGGATTATTTTTTTGTCTTTCAGAATTTATTTGTTTCTTTTCGAAATTATTTGTTTCTTTTGGGATTTATTTGTTGTTTTTTAGGATTTATTTACTGTCTTTTACAATTTATTTGTTGTCTTTTATTATTTGTTTGTTGTCTTTTACGATTTGTTTGTTGTATGTCACGATTTATTTGTTGTCTTTTACAATTTGTTTGTTACGATTTATTTGTTGTATTTTCCAATTTGTTTGTTACGATTTACTTGTTGTCTTTTCCAATTTGTTTGTTACGATTTATTTCGTGTCTTTTCCTATTTATTTGTTGTCTTTTCCAATTTGTTTGTTACGATTTATTTGTTGTCTTTTCCAATTTGTTTGTTACGATTTATTTGTTGTCTTTTCCAATTTGTTTGTTACGATTTATTTCTTGTCTTTTCCAATTTGTTTGTTACGATTTATTTCTTGTCTTTATTAGAAGTTTAAATTTTTAAAGAATGCACAGTTTTTCAAAAAAATATTAAATTAAGACGAAAGAAACTTTTAAATTGTTCTGAAGTAACGTTTTTTTTTTGGTCTCAATGCGATATTTTTTTGAAAAACTGTAACGGAATTAAAAAGGAAAAAAATAAAAAATATATATAAACAGAAAAAGTTTTTACGTTTAAATTAAAGGGTGGAAATAATATTTTTGGTTCATATTATGTTGACAATGATTTGTTAATATTCTTAAAGTGTGTTATCAGCAGTTGTCTCTAGAAATAACTACCTTGCTATATAAGGTTTATCATTTCGAGTTTATGACACTTTGCTTCATAAAAGTTTAGTTATTTCTTCATTTGGGTTTTTAGGTTCTCATTAAAAGTTATCAAATTAACAGTCTTATTTTACTACATAAAACGAGAATTTTATCTCGAGAATTTAGCCCCGTGTCAGGTCGCATTGCAATAATTTTTGTAATCCGTTATCATTAACCTTTTCCATGACATATTATACTTGACAAATATTTCAAGCATGAGAAATTGAATAATTAATGTGAATTAATAATTTAATAATTAATTGCAATGGAATATATAATTAATTAGAAATTAAGCAAATTATAATTTAAATAAAACATTTGTTCGAGTACAAAAATAAAAAGAACTTTCTATTGAAGCATAAAAATTGTTTTGTAAAATTTTGAGAGGCTATGGATGAAAATTGTTTAATTTTCACTTAAACTTCTATTTATGTTTTTGTGTCTAAACTAAAATTACGGTACATTCCATTCTTTTCAATATTTGAATATTTGTTTTTTGTGGGAAAGAGAAAAAATTGTAAAAATTTACATAGTGTGAAAGATAATATGTTTCATATTATGTTGTATGAGAATTTTCAATTAGTTTTGACAGTGAAAATTTCTTGCTTGTCAGTTTGTATTCCACATTCCGGATAATAAATTATATTGAAATATTTGTATGTTAGTGTGACAAAATCCATTAAAATGAAATGTATAGAAGGCTTTTTTAATAATTTTTTTTTGTATCTGTTAAAAGCAGAATTTATTTATCAGATCAAATGCGCTTTATCAAAATTTTAGCATTCTCGACAAAAAATGCAGAATTCTTTTTACATTTTTTATAAAAAATTCATTCTCGTGGATTACGTTTAAATTATGATTTTTATTTAAATTTAATTTTCCTTTTATTCAAACGATTAAATTTTTATTTATTAAACTGCTGTAACTATTATAAGTATAAAACTGAATTTTACTTTTATCTATTATTTACACTTTCATCTATTATTATAGTATAAATTTTGAAATTCTGATCTATTTTCACTATTAAAATTAATTTCAAAAAAGGCGACGGGAAATTATAATTTTTTGAAAGACTTTTCCTGAAATAAAATTTTTCAAAATAAAGGAAATTATTTATTCAAAATATAAAAAGTTTTAAGCTCTTTTCCACAATCGGGTATTCATACACATTTCATATTCTTCATATTCATTCGAGATAAAACATGCTCCAACAACAATCAATCAGAAATATTAATTTTTTTTTTATTTTTGAGGTGTATTTATTCTTTTTAAATAAAATCAACTCCGATTATCTCAATAAATTTATTTGAATTTGTTTTCGCAAAAATACACTAAGAGTTAAAGTTTATCTAGAAAAAATCCAGTGGAGACAGGTGATCAAACATATCTCATTTGTTTGTAAATGAAACAAAATATTTTGTTTTTCCACTTAGATTTGTGTATTTTGTTTATTTATTCATTTCAATGATGGAGAATTATTAATTTATAAATTTTATAATTTTTTTGATGCAATTTGTTAATTCTAATATAAAATCTTTAATTTTTACTATTTCTGACAATATCAGTAAATAAATAATAATTTTTATTATTATTAATAATATATTATTAATAATAATAAGAATGAATAAAAATTACTACTCAGAAATTATTTAATGAATAATTTTACATAAATATTTCAAAGTTAATTAAATTTTTTAAAAAAAGGCGCGTTTAGAATTTTCATAAATAGATGAACTTTAAAAGATTATAATTTAAAATTTTATAAAATATCTATTTTAAATAAATTTAATTAGAGATTTTAAAGAACTTAGATATTTGGAAAATTTTAATAATTCAAATTCTGTTAAAATTAGTTAAATTTTCTTAATATTTAATTTCTTATTAAAAATATTCGTTTTATAAACGAATTTTTGTTTAAAAAATAAACTAAAAAAATTGAATTTTGGAAAAGTTACAAATTATTCCAGAAATTAAATTATTTCTCAAAAGTATTAAAATTCTTCTTAGAAATTAAATTATGTTCAAAAATCGTCAAAAATTTCAATTATCTTTATAAATAATAAAATTTTTCGCAGAAATTCAATTATTTTCAAAAATTTGAGTAAAATTCCTGTTATAATTTTAATTATTTTCAAAAATGTTCCTCAATTCAATGATTATATCGATATTTATTATTTTAATAAAATTTTTTCAAAAAAGTTGAATTATTTAAAAAAAAATTTAAATACAATTCTACTTAAATATTTAATTATTTTTTATAAATAGAATAAAACTTTCTCAGGAATGAAAATATTTACAAATTTATAAAAAAAAAATTTCGCAATTATTGAATTATTTTTATAAATAATTAAAATTTTTACAGTAGGGATTCAATTATTTTAATAAATAATACATTTCTTTTTAGGTATTCAATAATTTTTTTAGAAGTTAAAAATTCTTCTGAGAAACTCAGTTATGTTAAAAATTTTTTTTTAATTCTTATCAAAGTTTTATTTTTACAAATAATAAAATTCTTTTCCAAAATTCAATTCATTAAAAAAATTTTCATAAAATTCTACTTAATAAATAACAAAATTTTGTTTTAGAATTCAATTATTTTTATAAATAATACAATTTTTCTCTGAATTAAAATTATTTTTAATTCAATATCAATCGATTTCCTCAGTAAATGTAATTATTCTTAAAATTTTTTATTAAAATTCGTCATCATAATTCAATTATTAAAAAAAATTGTTGATAAAATTCTTTATATGAGTTCAATTTTAAGGAATATTCTATTATTCAATAAATTATTTATTTTTGTATTTAAATAATTTATTTCTCGTAGAATTTGCTAATAAAAATTGATTTAAAAATGAAATTCGGTTAAAATATTAGATTATAATTATTGAAAGTGAAATGCGTTATAGCGTGATTTTTTAGAAAACATTGAATTTTGAACAAATTTCAAATTAAAATTTTTGAAAATCTATACTTTTCTTTCATTAAAGTTACAATTCTGTAAAATTAATTTTTTTTGAAAAAGTTGAATTTAATTTTTTTTAAATAATGTAATACAACATTTTTTTGGAGGATCTATTTATGTTTAGAGTGGATCAGAGTATTCTTAGGGTATGAAATTTTGTCTGGAAATAAAATTAAATTTTTGTGGAAATGTATTATTATTACCTATAATCACTATAATAATAATAATTATTTTTTTATTAATGAAATTATTATTTATTATTTTTACCCTTTACTACTTAAATAAATAAATATAGTTATTATTTATTATTAATATTGTCATTACTATTTATTACACGGAAAAAAATATTCATCTGGAACAGCTGCAAATTTCGCTAGATTAGTCAAATTTTTAGTTGATTTAGTTAAAACTTTCGCTATTTTAGCAAAATTTATCGCTGTTGCAGATGAAAATTTTTTTCCGTGTATTATTATCATTATTTTCGTAATTATTATTTCCCTCGTAGAGTAAAAAAAATTATTTTTATTTATCGAAAAATATTTATTTAATCGGATTTGAAAAATGAATTTTCCGAGAGATTTAATAATGAAAAAAAAATCACAAAAATGTAATTATCAATATTTATATACATTTAAAAGTGTAGCAGATGTAATAAAATAGATCAAAGTGAAAATGAGTGATGTGTTTCACTTTTTTATGCGAATCGCTCTGCGTGATGATTGTATAGTGAGTGTTTTAAAGGTCCAATTGTTACAGCTTTAACGCCGTTATAATATGAGGAGGGCGCAATATCAATAGAATAGAATGTTAGATCGCGTAGAAGAGCATGGATGTTGGGCGAATCCAGTACAAACCGGTTCAAATATTTGCAACGATTATTAACTCACTTTCTAAGATGAACGTAGTTCTTTGGCGAATTTATACCACAATATTAGGGAATCATGTTTAAAATTACATAACGAGAGCAAATTCACTGCGAAAAAGAAATGTATCGAAATCTTATAAATTATTACGAAGCCCGAGGGTTTTATTTTCAACTTTTCTTACGTAAAACAAAAAGAGGAAATTTTGTAATTTCTTATGTAAAAAAAATTATTTCTTCACTGAGAAAATTTACTTTTAATTTCTAAAATAAGTAGTCAACGAAAAAAATATGTTTCAATTAAACATATTTTTGAATTAAGCATATTTAATAATTGAATTAAACATTTTTATTGAATCAAAATTATTATGTTTCATTCAAAGATAATTTTTGGTTGTCTGTATAGAAAAGATAATTATGTTTGATTCAAATATATATTTTTTTCTCAGTGTTGGTTATTTTGTACTAGAAAAATTATTTCTTTAGAATTTTTTTTGTTTTATTTTCTTTTGCTTTTTCTAATTTATTTCTTTATTTTATTTATTATTTGTTTCTTATTTTATTACTATTTATTTCTTTATTATTTTTTATTTATTTTTTTTATTCTTTTTTATTTCTTTACTATTTTTTTCTATTATTAATTTTTTTATTATTTTTTATTTATTTTTTTTATTTTTTATTATTTTTCATTTATTTTTTATTTTTTTTATTTATTTTTTTTATTCCTTTTTATTTCTTTACTATTTTTTTCTATTATTAATTTCTTTATTTCTTTTTATTTTGACTATAATATTTAATAGAGGAGGGGTTAAGAGAAAATTTACTGTTATCAACAAAGCGGTAGGAGTGAAGAATTTGGTAACTTTTATTTTAATTAATTGTTTTTAAGTGAAATAATAGAATTTGAAATAATTTTTATTTATTTTGTTAATTTAATTTACGCAACACGTGAATATTGTGGGAAATTTTCTGTAAAAGGATGTAAACTCGCGATGACATAATGTATATATTTAACAAATATTATAGCCCTCTTTGAAACGCGATAAAGGTATATTTTGAATTTGCCAAACGAAATGTATATGTTGCAATAGTTGCAAATAATTGGCAATTTGCCATTTGCAGTGACTGTCCAATTTACTGAACTTGAGTGTCTTTCTTTAAGTGCAATAAAGCGCATCTGTAAATTGTTATCTTACTCTTCTGGAATCCGCCTTTACTCAATGCAATTTAACACAATTTTTAATTAATCGAATGAATCAACGATTTAATCAATAGTAGTTCACTTTTTATCATCGAAAAACTTGTTTCGTTTTTTTTCTTTCAGAGGAAAAACTTCTGCTTCTCAATACTGAATCAGTTAGAAGAATTTACGGAGTTGAAAAATTTTAAGTGTAGTTTTTTATAGACAATTATTAATCGATATTGTTTATTGGAATTTAGAATTGCGATAAAGTAGTTAATCAAATATTGCGTCTTATATTTAATTGAATATTTAATTGAATATTTAGTCGATTATATAGTGAAATATTTTGACAAATTTTGAGATAAATATTTAGTCAAATTGTTAGTTAAATATTTGTCTAATATTTCATGGAATATTTAATTAATTTAGTAAAATATTTTGTCAAATTTATGGACAAATATTTTGTCAAATTGTTAAATAAATATTTGTTTAATATTTCATGGAATATTTAATTAATTTAGTCAAATATTTTGTCAAATTTATAGACAAATATTTAGTCAAATTGTTAATTAAATATTTTTCTAATATTTCATCGAATATTTAATTAATTTAGTCAAATATTTAGTCAAATTTTTATTCAAATATTTTTCTACTGTTTCATTAAATATTTAATCAATTTAGTAAAATATTTTGTCAATTTTTTATTTAAGTTTTTAGTCACATTTTTAATTTTTTAGTCACATATTTAGTTGAATATTTACTCTAATATTTAATCCAACATTTAGTCTAATATTTAGTTGACTATTTAATTAAAAATTTAGTTTAATATTAAGTCAACTATTTTCTCAAATTTCAAGTATTAAACTTGTAATAAAATATTTGTCTATTGCTTCATCAAATATTTAATCAAGTTAGTAAAATTGTTAATGAAATTTTTGTCTAATGTTTTGTCGAATATTTAATCAAATTAGTAAAATATTTAGTGAAATATTTGGTGAAATATTTAGTGAAATATTTAGTTAAATAATTAATTGAATATTTAGTCGATTATTTAGTTAAATATTTTTGTAAAATTTTTAGCAAATATTTATTCAAATTGTTAATTAAATATTTGTCTAATATTTCATTGAATATTTAATTAATTTAGACAAATATTTTGTCAAATTTTTAATAAATAATTTTGTCAAATTTTTAATCAAATATTTTATCAAATTTTTAATCAAATATTTTGTCAAATTTTTAATCAAATATTTTGTCAAATTTTTAATCAAATATTTTGTCAAATTTTTAAGCAAATATTTGTCTACTGTTTCATTGCATATTTAATCAATTTATTAAAATTTTTCGTTAAATTTTTAGTCAAGTCGTTTATTAAATATTTGTCTATTGTTTAGTCGAATACCTAATCAAACAATTAGTCAAGTTTTTAGTTAAATTTATAGTCAAATTTTTAGTAAAATTTTGTAGTCTAATTTTTCATCACATAATCAATAAAAAATTTTACTAATGTCTAACCGAATATTTACTCTAAAATTTAGTGAAATATTTGTCTGTTGTTTAATGAAATATTGAATAAAACGTGCTCAAATTTTTAGTCAAATTTATAGTCAAAGTTTTGATTAAATTTTTAGCTGAACATTTAATCCCAAATATTTAATAAAATATTTGTCTAGTATGTAATCGAATATTTAATAAAATATTTGTCTAGTATTTAATCGAATATTTAATCAAATATTTGTCTAGTATTTATTCGAATATTTAATCAAATATTTAGACAAATTTTTCGTCGAATATTTAATCGAATATTTCGTCAAATATTTAATCGAATATTTCGTCAAAATATTTAGTCAAATATTGATTTGCCGGGAAATATATTTTATTTAAAACAAAATATTGTTATGTTTGTTTAGCGATGTATTTTGTTTTGTTTTTTCGTCATATGAAATTGAATGAGAAAGAAATTTTGTTGGCCTATTATATTTCTGGGATAGATAGAATGATCTTTGTCTTCCGGTATAGTGCTCTTGAGTGTCCTTATGAATGATACATTAGAATGTTGAATTGAGTTACATTTATACTGACCATATAAGATTTATATGGAGCAGAAACTGTTTGTACATTTAAGCATTGCACGTTTTCGTTTTTTTTATTATTATTATTCTTATTATTATTTTTATTATTATTATTATTATTATTATTATTATTATTGAAGAAAAGAGAGAAATAATTTTTAAACACTTTTATTTGCATTCGTTAAATGCTAATGGTGAATCATCATTATTGACGCAATGACGTTGCATTATACTGTTGTTATAAAATGAATCTAAAACGATACAATGTAATTTTTTTCTACATTTTAATCGTTTTCAACAATTACTCTTATAAGAACAAAGGTTAAATTTAGATTTTTTGCAAAGTAAAAGTATATTTAGCTTTTAAAGTGGCATTATATTGATAAAAAGTGTAAATTAAATTTTTTAAAACTGAAATTTAGTTTTTTAGTGTATTAAAGGTTAAAATTAGTTTCTTAGTAATTAAAAAAAGTTTAATTTAGTTGTTTAGTAATCTAAAAGTAAATTTAGCTTAAATTAATTAAAAACGTAATTAAATGGAAATTAAATTTTTAAAACTTAAATTTAGTTTTTTGTTCAAAAGTTAATGTTATTTTTTTTAACAATTATTATTAAAAGTTAAATTTGGTTTTTAGTAATTGCTAAAGGCTGTAATTAATATTCAAAGTAAATTTAGCTAAATGTAAATAATATTGTTTCAGCTTACTAGTAGTAAATTTAGTTAAAAGTATTTCATTAAAAGTATTTTTCTGCTGTTTCCTTTGATTTTTACTATAATTCATATGAATTTATTTATAATAAATTTTAAACTTAATTATAATAATTGTTATTTTTATTTATAATAAGTTTTAAATGTTTCTTTAATGTTACTAATATTTTTTAATGAAATTTTATTTTTTGGTCAAAATTATCGATTAGTTGACTATAATGAAAGAATAATATTTATTTGAATAATAATAATAATAATAATAATATTTATTATTATTAAATTTATTATTATAAATTATTTATAATTTTATTATAATAATAATTCTATAAATAATTTTATAATTTCAGTCCTTCAGTAGTTACTAAAAATAAATTTAGTTGTTTAATTTACAAAAAATAATTAATTATAAGTTATCGAGTAAACAATAATTTAAACTATACTTTTTTAGCAATTATACTAAAATTTATTTAAACAGTAAAAAATTTTATCGCGTAAATATTTATGATTTATCATTCACTTGCAAATTTTTTAATCATGAAATTTAGTTTAAAAATAAAAAATTGAAACTAAAAAAAAAATTCATTTAAAACTAAATTTTAGTTTAAATTTCAGTTTAAATTTCAGTTTTTAGTTTTATTTTGACAATATTTTTATTATCGCACAAATATATTAACGAGTATAGTAATTAATGTGATTATAATTAGGTGGAATTAAATGTTAATAAACAGAATATAGATCCTGCTATGAGATTTTGTGTCATCTCTAAATTGTCAGTAATTTTCCAAGACCAATTAGAGAGGTTAACAGTCATCAAAATACCATTTAGTTTAAAATCGTTTAGATCCTTTTAATGCCAGTGTTGATTTTTACTCGCTCATTTCTTACTCCAGATTATTTTTTATTAAAATGAAAGTTCATTGCTGTTTTGGTTAATTTTAATTTCTAAACACAAACATTAATATAGATAAATTTTTCTACATAGCGCACACGTCCTTGAAATTAAAATTTTTCTTTTTGAACTTATTGCTTTTTATTTTCAATTTTAGTATTAAATTTCATTTTTTTTATTATTTTATTAATTATATATTTTCATTTATATTTTACTTGCTTTTGGAAAAAGAGTATAATAAATAATTTATTTTCTTGATTTGAAAATGCATTAAAAAAATTACTAGTTGGTATAATCTTGGCTTACTTTTTTATTTTTGCTTTATGATAATTATTAGGAAATAAATTATAGTTTAAAAAAATTTTATTGTCAATATAGTAAAAATAATATATAATTTTCTAATTTATTTGTAAATGTCAATTGTAGAAAAAAATTAGGATATTTTTTAGTTTGTTCACTACAATTTTTTCAAGTGAAAATTATTTTTAGATAAATAATGAAAAAGTAAATAAATATTTAGGGAAGTAGATAGAATTTAATTTTTTGAGAGAGTGTGAGATTTGGACAAAATTACTCAGGAAGTGTTTAAGTAAAATATTTGGGTATATAAAATAGATTACTTAATGAAGACTTGTAATTTTTAAATCATGACGGCATGAGTTTCTGAAATAACAGAAACGTTAATATTGATCTTTATGCTTGTAGACGTGTTCCGATGTTTCTTCTCGATAATTTTAGAATTTTTTTTTCCTTGTGTCAATGTGTATTCACTTCATAATACAAATTCTCAGAGTTTTTAAAGTGGCATGTAACACTTACTGTTATCGATTGCAATAATGATTTGCGTTAAATTCAACTTCTCTCTGCAGTTTCCTTTGATTTTTACTATAATTCATATAAATTTATTTATAATAAATTTTATATTTAATTATAATAATTTTTATTTTTATTTATAATAATTTCTAAATGTTTCTTTAATGTTATTAATATTTTTTAAAATGAAATTTTTCTTTTCGGTCAAAATTATCCATTAGTTGACTATAATGAATTATTTATATTTTTTATAGTAAATATTTAATTAATTAAAAATAATGGATTTATAGAAAAATTTTAGGTAAAACACTAAGAGCAATTAAATTTTAGAGAAGTTACAAATGACTGCAAAAATTTAATTTTTTTTTAAATAATAAAATTCTTTTCACGAAATCAATTATTTTCAAGAATTTTAATAAAATTCTTATCAAAATTTCAATTATTTTTCTAAATTTTACTAATTTTAATGATTTTTAATAATTATTATTTTAATAAAATTTTCCAAAAAAAAGATTAATTTAAAAAAAAACATCTTAAGACAATTCTATGCAAGCATTTAATTATTTTCATAAATAATACTCATTGCAGAATTTCAATTATTTATCAATTATTTAAAAAAAAAATTAATCATATTCCTCCAAAAATGTAATTAGTCTTGAAAATATTATTAAAATTCGTCACAAGAATATTAAAAGTTTTCAATAATTAAAGTGAATATTTATTTAGTAAACGACAATTTATTTTCTTGACAATGAATTATTCGAATCGTATTAATTTTTAAAGTGTATTAAATTTGAATTTCGCGCCATTATAATTATATTTTTTCGTCACAAGAATTTAAAAAAGTAAGAAATATTCAATTCTTTAATATATTAATAATATTATTATTGTATTTAAACAATTAAATTCTTGTAGAAGTTTCACAATAAAAATTGATGTTAAAATTAATTTCAGTTAAAATTTAAAAAATTAATTCAACATTTAAATAATTATAATAATTATTATAATTATTATAATTATTATTAATTTTTGAAATATTCGAATTTACAAATTAAAATATTTGTATTCAAAAACCTATTCAAATGGTTTTAAATTAAATTCTATGAAAGTCTGAATTTTTCCCACTTTTAACACTATAACAATTCTGTAGAACTATCTTTTTTAAAAGTTAAATTGAATTTTTGTTTAAAATTATTTCAAATTTTTATTTTCTAATACACATTTAATGAAGTATTTCTGAATAATTGAAATTTCGTAAAATTGAATTGTAGTCAAATGGATTTGAAAATTCTCAAACAACTTTTTCAGACATTATTAGGTAATAATAAGAAGTTTAATTTTAATTTATTTAAATTTAATTTAAATAAGAAGGTTAGTTAAAAATTCTTGAAAATAATAATTGTATTGAAATAATAAAAATAATTTTTAATTCCTATGTAAAAATATAATAATGACTATATATTTATTTTAAATAACATTATTGATGTTTTTGAATAGTTTTACAACTTAAGAAATTCGTAAATTAAAGAAATAGAAAATTTTTTTAGTATCTAATTATTTTCGAGTAAATTCTCAAAGAATTTTTTCCAAGACTATTAAAAATCATTAATTGAAAGAAGAATTTAAGTTAAAAAGTCTAGAAAATAATAATTAATTTGAAATGCTAACAATATTTTTAAAGAAATTTAATAAATTGTTGATGTTTTTCAAAAAATTTTAAAATTAAAGAAATTTGTTATTTCTCGTTTTCTGCTCTAAATGTGAATAAGTGAAAATTTTTTACTAATTTGAATTAGTGATTCAATTTTTGCTTTTTTAGTTCAAAAATTTTACTAATTAAATTAATGGAAATCACTATTTATTATTATTTACTAAATGCTTACTAATTTAGATTTAGAAAGTTGTCTGAAAATCAGGGAAAATCTTTTTCCGTTTAAAACGAGAAGTCGAACATATACAGTAAATACAACTTTACAATTTAATATACGAAAAAGATTCAAATGATTCGAATAACTCAGTGTTAAAGAAAACAAATTGTCTTTTATTAAATAAATATTTATTTGAAACAAATAATTTTTCTTCAATTCAAATAAATCTTAATTACAGATTGGTTTAGTATTTATTTATTTTTTTTAAATTTATTTTTACAAATATGTTATATTTAAAAATGTTATTTAAAAATATTTTTATTTAATAGTTGATAAGAGATTCTTTAATAATAGTTGACAGACAAGTTTGTTTATTTGCATCAAATAAATTTTTTTTACTGTCTAAAATAAGAAATCGAACTTTATCGTCAATAGTTGATCATTTTTTTTATATCGTTTACGAGAGAGTTTTCATGCCATCTAGACGGGAATTTACCGAATTATAATAGCGCGAAATTCAAATTTAATACACTAGACAAAATTTATTTAATTTTATAACCGATTGTTAGATGAATAAAGTGTCTTTTACTAAAGAAAAAGAAGAATTATTTACTAATAATTATTTTTTTAATATATTATTTATTTTATTATTATATTATTAATTTTATATTATTAATTTTATATTATTAATTTTATATTATTAATTTTATATTATTAATTTTATTATTATATTATTAATTTTATTGTTATATTATTTATTATATTAAGAGAAAAGTTTGGTAAAATTCAAGAGAAGGAGGTATTTTTGCGAGAGGAGAGATTCACATCTTTCCTCTCGCAAAAAATGCGAATTCGTTATTTTGTGTTTATATAGTTTAGCAATATATACAAATTCGACAGTGTCTTAAGTTTATATACGTCGCAGGTATAAACGCATTTGAAAGTTTCGGCTGTTGAGACGAAAGGGGAAAATCGTTTTTACGTCATGAGACGTCGGTTCAGATGTCTAGTGGTTGGCTCTCGTTTTAGTAGCGTCGCGACGCCTCGAGACGTCCGATCGCGAAAGGACGGTAGCGCGATTATGCATGCCACCGCGTCCGAAACTTCCAGACAAATCGTCGAGTTCGAAGAACTTGTTTCACGATTAGATCGAATTAATAATTGCAGCTCGGAACCTGATCTTGGCTCGACGCAATTGAAAACGCAAAATTTGCCGGCATTGTTGTCGTTGTCGTCGTTGTCATTCTCACGACGTCATCATAATCAGCAGACGAATATTTTTGATCTGGATAACGTGCCATCGCGTTCCTCTAGGTCGGAGAACTTTATCTGTGATAGTCAACAGCAGGAGCAACGACAACAAGAGCAACGACAACAAGAACAACGACAACAACAACAACGGCGGCAACAAGAAGAAGAGAAATCTGTGCGCGTGCATATTGGCATTGACGACGATTTGCGAATGATTCTCGAGATGGATCCGTCGATCGTTGATCGCGCTCCCACACCCCCCCTGATAGCTTCTTCTGCTGCAACAACAACGACAACATTTGCGCGGGCACCACGCGTCACTCGACCACAAGGCTGGTACTGGATTGCTCGAGACTAACCTAGCAAATTAATCATCGTCATCATTTAATCATGTACTCTAACGACTAATTTTATTGATATTCTCCTTCAATTTGCTCAATACACGAAGTTGTGTATTTACATTTATAATTGTGCTCGATGTTTGGAATTTTATTATTTTTACTTTTTGAATTTTTTTACTTTTAGTATTTTGTACTTTTACTAATTTTCTTTTAGTATTTTTACTCAATTAGAATTTAGAATTTTTTCTACTTTTCCTTTATAGTATTTTTACATTTAGAATTTTTGTTGATAGTATTTTCACTTTTAGTATTTTTACTCAATTAGAATTTAGAATTTTTTCTACTTTTCTTTTATAGTATTTTTACATTTAGAATTTTTGTTGATAGTATTTTTACTCTTAGTATTTTTACTCTTAGTATTTTTACTGTTAGAATTTTTGCTGATAGTATTTTCACTCTTAGTATTTTTACTGTTAGAATTTTTGCTGATAGTATTTTTACTGTTAGAATTTTTGTTGATAGTATTTTTACTCTTAGTATTTTTACAGTTAGAATTTTTGTTGATAGTATTTTTACTCTTAGTATTTTTACTGTTAGAATTTTTGCTGATAGTATTTTCACTCTTAGTATTTTTACTGTTAGAATTTTTGCTGATAGTATTTTTACTCTTCGAATTTTTACTGTTAGAATTTTTGCTGATAGTATTTTCACTCTTAGTATTTTTATTGTTAGAATTTTTGCTGATAGTATTTCCACTCTTAGTATTTTTATTGTTAGAATTTTTGCTGATAGTATTTTCACTCTTATAGTATTTTTACTGTTAGAATTGAGACGCATGACTATTCCGGAAATCTTATTTGACATAATAGTCATTTGACATAAAACCATTTACCATAAAAAAGAAAAAAAAAATAAAAAAAATTTAAAAAAATTAAAAAAAAAAAAAATTCAAAAAAAATTCAAAAAAAAATTTCAATTGACAAAAAATCTATTTGGAATAAAAAAATGTAATTGGGCCAGGAATTCGTGAAATTTTCACAGAAAACGAAAAGTATTTTTTTTTAAATCAAAATGATGAAAAAACATTTCTATTTGTTCTTAGGAATGTGTCCACCAAAAAATAGAAAAAAAATATTATTTTTTATAAAAGTTATTGCAAAATTAATTTTTTTGCAACTTTTTAAACAAAACCATATTTCTCCTAAATGAATGAACCGATTTAAGAAATGAATGAACTAAGCGGGAATATAGAGGGAATGAAAAATACTTTCGTTCAGAATTAGAAAATTTTTAAAAAGTTTATATTTTAATAATTATTTAATAAATCTTTCATAACCAATTAATTTTTTTTAATGTTCTGCGCCTTTAAAAAATTTTTAAAAATATCTACATACACTTAAAACTATATAAGAAATCGAAATCCGTTGAGAAAATTTATGAGCAACCATTATTTTAAAAGTTATAATGGAAATTATATCGAACGGAGATGCGATTTTAATGATTTTTAGAAGTAAAAGAATATTTTTAACTACGAAATGAATGAAACACTGTCGAATTAACATTTTCATTTAGTTATATAACCATAAAAATTATCAAAAACTAAGTTCAGTGTTGATGCACTACACCGTGTCAATATAATTTCCATTATAAATTTTAAAATAATTGTCGCTCATAAATTTTCTCAACGGATTTTGATTTCTTATAGTTTTAAGTGTATGTGGATATTTTTTTTTAATTTCTAAAATGCGCAGAACATTAAAAAAAATAATTGTTTATAAAAAATTTATTAAATAATTATTATTAAAATATAAAGTTTTTAAAAATTTTCTAATTCTGAACGAAAGTATTTTTCATACCCTGTATATTCCCGCTTGGTTCATTCATTTCTTAAATCGGTTCATTCATTTAGGAGAAATAACATTTTGTTTAAAAAAGTGCAAAACAATTAATTTGCGATAACTTTTATAAAAAATAATATTTTTTTCTGCTCTTTGGTGGACACATTCCTAAGACCAAATATCATCATTGTGATTTAAAAAAAATACTTTTCGTTTTCTGTGAAAATTTCACGAATTCTGACACAATTTGAAATTTATTTGACATACATTTTATTAAATATACAATTTATAATTTATAATTTACAATTTATTTATTGCATAAATGGAATTTAATATGATATCCATTTGATATGGGTGATTCTCCTGAAAGGCACCTATTTTTTCCAAAAACTAAAAAAATTAATTCTTATATTTATTAATTGCTTAATTTATCATTTTAAGTTCAAAATTGATATTTTCTATAAAAAATGTTTATTTTTAATTATAATTTTGTTATTTATTTAACCTTCTAACTTAATATATTGTATTTTTAAAAATTTTAAATATTTTATTTTAAATAAAACGGAAATTTTTTTAATAATTCAAGAGTTAGGTATTTGAAAATAATTATTAAAAACAAAACAATAACGCTTATTAAATATGAAAAAGGCTTCGGACATGAATAGTTTGTCAAATAAAAAATTTACATTTTTATTAAATTTAAAAATATTGAAACGTAACTTAACAAATTTTTTGGGCTACAACTTCAAATACTTATACATAGATTACGTATAATTAAAAAACAGTTTAAAAATATGATGTTATTAACTGAAAAACGAGGCTTCGGAGATGAATTTGAATTTTTACTCCCATTGCCAGTAATTTTTAATTAATTATTTAAAATTTATTTTATTTTATTTAAACTAAACATAAGTGAAAAATAAACGGTAAATTCTAGGCTTCAATTTGATATATATTAAGAGTACATTAAAAAATTTTGAATTGTATTAAAAAATAATTAAAAATATGTATCATATTAAACCAAAAGACAAAATTAAATAAATTTTTTTACTAAGAAAAACTTTAAATTTAAATATTACAAAATTATGTAAAGATAAACAATGTTTCGTAGGCCATTTTATGTGAATTTTAAGTTAAAAAGTTTTATATTAAATAACTATTTGATTAAAAAAGATTTCGGAAATAAGCATGCTTTTTAGAATTTTTCACTCTTAGTATTTTTATTGTTAGTTTTTTTGCTTTTAGAATTTTTACTTTTAGTATTTTGCACTTTTACAACTTGTTAGTTAGTATTTTTTGATGATAGTATTTGTAGTTTTAGTATTTCTCACTTTTATTATTTTTCTTGTAGTATTTTTATTTAAAGTATTATAGTACTTTACTGATAGTATTTTTGCTCCTAGTATTTTTACTTTTTGTATTTTTCACTTTTACAATTTTTCTATTAGTATTTTTAATTTTAGTATATATATATATATATATATATATATATATATATATGCTGATAGTATTTTTACTGTTAGTATTTATACTGGTAGTATTTTTGATGATAGTATTTTTAATTTTAATATTTTTTACTGTTAGTATTTTTATTATTGGTATTTTACACTTTTAATACTTTTCTTTTAAAATTTTTTCTGTCAGTATTTTTCACATTCACTAATTATCATTTACTATTTTTACTTTTTACTTTAGTATTTCTCACTTTTACTATTTTGTTTGTAGTATTTTTAGTTTTTACTATTAGTGTTTGTAGTATTTTTTTTTTGTTAATTGTAAATTGACAGAGTACAGTTTTAACTTTGTGATTAAGACTAATTTTATTTTCAAGACTAACTTACTTTCGTTATCCTGAAATTAATTTTTTTGTTCACTATATTCATTAGTGATATGTGACTAACTCTCTAATTCTGAATTACTTAAAAAAAAATTAATTGTTAGTATTATTTATTTTTAATTAGTAAAAACTAATTCATTTTACGTGGAAAAATAACTAGTTTTAGTAAATTAATAATTATTATTTTAGTACTCTTTTTTTTACAAATAAATAATTTATCAAATTGAACTATTGCATTAGTTGTATTTTATTAATAATTACTCTTTTTTTATTGATTAAAATAATTCTATAAATTTGAATTAGTAAAAATGTTTGCTACTTTGAATTACTAACTGGCTGTTTGCTTTTGAAATAATAAATTTTATTAATAAATTGTAATTACAATTAATTTATTAGTAAAAACTTACCAATTCAAACGCAAGAATAAAATTAGTAAATATTTTCACTAATTCAAATTTAGAGAATATTTTTATTATTATTATTATTATTATTATTATTATTATTATTATTATTATTATTATTATTATTATTATTATTATTATTATTATTATTATTATTATTATTATTATTATTATTATTATTATTATTATTATTATTATTATTATTATTATTATTATTATTATTATTATTATTATTATTTAGAATTGTTTAAGCACAGTGGGTTGAAAAACTTTATAAAACACTAGACTTTATAAAAGTGTAGAAATAAAAAAAAATGGAAGAATGAATAAAAAAATTTTATTGGTATAAATAAAAAAATTAAAAGAATTAATAAGAAAAAATTGATTAGCAAAAATTGAGAAACTTTAATTACAAGAATAATCCACTGTGTGTTAATTTTCAAAAGCAACTTTGTTGAAATTTAAAAAGAAGAACTTGTACTGAAACAAACTCTCCTTTTTTAAATTAAAATCAACGGGAGGTCTAAACAGTTAGGAAAAAAACTCGGCAAGTTATATTATATAGAGGGAGTCATGGAATTTGTTTTTTTTCTTTTAGTTGGAAAAGTTACGAATTAGTTGTAGAATGTTTCAACTCTTTTGCGGAACGTTTTTTTATTTTCTAACCAATTTTTTCCTCTCTCTTATTAGGCGAAATAGTTGACTGAACTGATATGAGCTTGTTTTTTAGTCCAGTAATTTTTGGAGAATGAATCTTATCAAGAAAAAATAAAAGAAATTTCTTTTTTTTACGATTCTATTATTATGGTCATTAACCTTATTTGATGATAAAAGGATTAAAAGTGGTTAAATATTGGTTTATTAAATATAACTAATCAGAAAATGGAATAATGAAACACTTTGTTGAGTAAATTCCTTTCATTGCATATTTAGAATATTGGTGTTTAATTGTTTATTTAATTGTTCGATTGAAAGTAGTTATTAAATTTTTTTTATCAATATTAATTAGAATTCAAATTAAATGAAATTGAATGATAATTATTTTAATTGTTATTGATTATTGAATTAAATTGAACGATAATGAGTTTATTATTAATTTCTTTCTCTTTTGGTTGAAAATGATTATTTAATTCTATTTTAATTATTATTTACTATTGAATTAAATTTATTGTTTAATTTTTCAGTTTGGAAAATATTATTTATTCAATTGTGTTATAACTTATAAGCATTATATGAAAGTCGCTCTTTATTGAGTTATTTTTAGACTTTCGTTGTATGTACGTTCTTTAAAAAAGCCCCTTGTAGTAGGTTTTCAGTCGTACTCTCGAGCTAGTCGGTAGAAATGACGAAACTCACAATTGACATAGGAAGAATAATAAATTTTTCACAGTATTTATTTTCTAAATTAAATTGTTTAAAATTTTCTTTACAATGTTGAATAGTAAAAAAAACATTTGTTTATAAATTATTTTATGCCTACGTACAATTTTTTCTGTACTAAAAAAAGAAATTTATTTACTATTTATCAATAAATTAATCTATATTTATTTATAAATTGTGTGAAATGTTTTTTATAAATGAATAAATAATTTTAAATACTTATATAAAAATATAATAAATTGTAAATTATAAATAAATATATATAAATATTTTTATTATCACTGTAAATAATTTAGTTTCGTAACATAATTTTTAATAATATTTTTACAATTTGAAATTACATTGTTGTAATAACAAGTTACAAGTATAAATTTTATAATTTAGAAAATAATATTAAAAAATAATTTTATTGATCTATTTGGATATTTTTATTTATTTCGTTGATATTTTATTTAAATTTTTATATATTTTGTCCATATTTATTTTCCATTACACTTGAATATTGTCTAAATTATTGTTATTAAATCATTTTTTTCATATTTTTGATAAAAGTTTAATTTGAAAATTTTTTAATATTGAATTGTGAAAACAAAAACTTTTTTTTCATATTTTTGATAACTTTCATGGAAAATTTTTTAATGTTCAATTTCGAAAGCAAAAACTTTGTTTTTCTAATTTTTGATAAAAGTTTCGTTAAAACTTTTTCAATACTGAATTGTGAAAACAAAAAAAATAATTAATACAAAAAAAATATGAGAGTAAATAATTAAAGGTAGTTGTTTCGCGTTGGTCATGAATAGAGTATATATTGTAATATTGAGCTGGCAGTGCAGTGGTTTTAAAAAGTGAATGTAAATTTTTGTTTACAATTATAAAAATTTGACTTGAAAACATGGCTTATAATTTTCAATTGAATTGGGTTTTTACCCTCGCAGTACTTTCAATTTACAAACTGATGCAATCAACGATTTTCGACCATTTAAATGACCACAGGATAATTACTGTAATTGTAGAGAGCGGCCTACTTTTAATAGCTGCAATTGTATATACATACTCTTTTCAAACATGCACACATTTATATTTCAAATATTTATGTATTTGAACCATGTGGATTATTTTATTTAGATCGAAAATTATAATTATGCAAATTATTATTATTACACTGAAAAAAAAATTTATTTGATTCAAATAACCGATTATTTGTCTATAATCAAATAAATATTTACTTGAATCAAATAATTTTTATTTGAATCAATTAATTAGTATTTGCTTCAAATACTGAAATATTTGCTTCAAATACTGAAATATTTGATTTAAATACAATTTATTTGATTCAAATAAAAATTATTTGATTCAAGTGAATATTTATTTGATTATAGACAAATAATCGGTTATTTGAATCAAATACATTTTTTTTCAGTGTATATTAAATTCTGTGATACATTTTTTTAAATTCAATATCAAGGTTGGAAAAGTTCTCTTAGAAAATCTTCTCTTCTTAATAAATTAACTTTGTTATTTAAGAAATTTTTCTTAACAATCTAAAAAATTCGTGACAATTCAAGAAAAAGGAATTAAATGTTTTTTTAGACAGAATTGTTCGTAATTAAAATATTTTTTTAATTTGACTAATTTTTTAAACGTTTAAATGTAAACAACATTTTTTTACTTATTTATTTTTATAAATATTTATTTTTATATATTTATTTATTTTTTTAAGTAAAAAATATTTTTTTAATTGTAATTAGTACTCTTTTATAAAAAATAATTTTTTATACATATACGGAGAAAAATACTAACTAACTTTCACTATTTTTATAGTAAAAAATTTCTGGTAACTTTTACTACTTTAGGAGTCAATAGGTTCGAAGTAAATTTTAGTACGTTCAAGGAACGTAAAAATAAAAAATAAATAAAAACTATTTTCCTTTTTGTAAAAATTAGTCAAACTTACTTCGAACGTAGCAAAATTTACTCCGAAAGTAGAAAAAGTTACCAGAAATGTTTTTACTATTAAAGAAATAAAAGGTACTTTATATTTTTTTCGTGTACTAAAGAAAACTCAGATTTGAATAAATGATTAATTTAAATTCTTTGCGGTTGACAGAAGTCGGAAAAATCGGAGAAAATGAAGAAAAAAGGTAAAATTCATTCTCGAAATCAGAAAAAAAAAATGAAATCAAATTTTTGTGGCAACTCTGTTATTTAATTTGTTTCATAGTAAAAAATATTTAAACAGAAAATAAACTCTGTTCATATTCGTTAACGTTCAAAACTTTAGGAAAATAACCTATACAAATAAAATTGTATACTTTTGACCTTCGTTCATTATTAGCACTGTGGAAATTTTCCTTTTTTTTTGTTATTTCACAAATATTATTGGTTGTGTCGTTATTAGTTTTTATATTTATTGTTTTTTGTTTTACAATACTGATGGATTAAAAAAAAATTTTTTTTTTCATAAACTGTCGATTAGATATCTTCACAGTTGAGGAGGCGTTGAACTCCAATCATTGTTATCGGTTTCAGAAAAGTGGAAAAAATAAACTATATAGACGAGTATGTATAGTGAAAAATATTTTCGATTCGGCTTCATGTCACGCCAATTTCAATTCACTTCCTGTGATGGGCGGAAACTCGATCAATTGCGATTGTGTTGTATACATGTATAGACAGGAATGCATGTATATTGATGATTCTTATATATCTCAGATTCATCGCTTTTCTTGTTATTGTCAATGTATTTTTATTGTATATGCATTTCTATATACATAGTGGAGGAAAAAGCAATGTGAATGCGTGACGAATAACGCGAACCGACTGGCCAGCAAACGCGTAAAAATATAGTCATTATTCCTCCCACCTTGATAACAGTCACTCGGCTCCTTTCGGAAGTTGACGATGGCAAATTGTCAAGAACGTGTCATGTACTATTTTTTTTTTCTTTTTTTTGAATCTCCGGATATCTTGACGTTCAATCGTCAGCAGTATTTTAACGTATTTGTAAATCTGACGTAATCGAATGTGAACCAAAAAGTGTAATTTGAATCATATTATTATTATTACAAGGTTCTGGAAAAAAATTTATTTTTTTAAATTCATAAGAAAAATCAGATTTTTGGTTTTTTTTTTGTTTGCCTCGTAAAATGTGGAATTACCACGAATTCTAACACAAAATCTTCAATTTTTTCTAATTTCTGAGAATGATTTTTTTAAAATAACTTAATTCTTGAAAAACTACCGTAACTTTAATACTTATTTTTTTATTTTATAGAGGAAATTTTACCAAATCCGAAGTAATGTTTACTAATTTTTAATTAAATTTTACTTTAGATATAGTAAAATTTATAGAATTTTAAAATAAAAGTAGCGTACAGTGATTTGGTATTTCATTTGTAAAATTACATAAATTTTCCTCAAGAAATGAATTATTTTCATAAATAGAAAAATTTTCACTAAAATTAAATTATTAAAAAATTGAAATACAATTTTCATAAGATTATTTTCATAAAATTAATTAATTGAAAACAATTTTAATAAAATTCTTCTGAAGAATTCAATTGCTTTAAAACAAGAAAATTGTTTTTTAAAAACAAGAAAATTTCTACTAAAATTTAATTATTTGAAGTACAATTTTTTATAAGAAATCAATTTTTTTAAATAATTTTGATAATAGTTATTTTATTTAACACAATTTATTGTAATTAGCTTCTTCAAAAAATCCAATTATTTAAACAATTTTTAATAATAAATTTGTTAAAAAAAATTTAATAGAATTCTTTGCAAACATTTAATTATTCTTATAATTAATAAAATAACTTAATTCTTGAAAAACTACCGTAAAATTATTAATTATAAATTATTTAATTGTTTATTTTACATAAATATTTTAAAGTTAATTAAATTTTTTTTAAATTTTGGATTTACAATTTTCATAAATTAGATGATTTGTGAAAAATTTTAATAATTTAAATTTTTCTAAATAAATAAAAATTGTAATAATTTAATATTTTTTGAAATTAGTTTGTTTAATATATTTTTAATTAACTAAAAATAATGGTTTTTTTGGAAAGAAACTTTCTCGTTAAAAACACTGAAAATAAATAAATAAAAAAAAATAAATCATGAAAATTGAATTATTTTCAAAAGTAATAAAATTCTTCTCAGAAACTCAATCATGTTGAAACATTAAAAAAATTCTAGTCAAAATTTCAATAATCTTTGAAAATAATAAAATTCTTGGCATATTTCCAATTATTTTCAAAAATTTTCCTCAATTTAATGATTTTTAGTAGCTGCTATTTTAATAAAGTTTTCAAAAAATTCAATTATTTAAAAAATTAAAAATTTAATAAAATTTACGTGATATGAATTCAATTATTAAAATTATCACTTTTATTACATTTTTCCTAAAAATCAAATGTTGAAAAGAATTTTTTAAAAATTCCACGAGGGAATTCAATTATCCTTATTATATTAATTCCTTGTTGGTTTCGTTCTTCGTCTGACCATGCGCAGTAGCGTCCTAACCAACTATTACTTTTTTCTTATAAACATGCATACTTTTTACATGCACAATTATCCTTAAATAATAATCACACACAGGTTATGTGTTACACATACACTCACACATGTCATATACATAAAATATTTCCCATATACTCACACATATGCACTCAATTCATACACATGTATACTCACACATATACACAAAACACATACACATGTATACTCACACATATACACACAACACGTACACATGTATACTCACACATATACACTAAACACATAAACATGTATACTCACACATATACACACAACACGTACACATGTATACTCACACATATACACACAACACGTACACATGTATACTAACACATATACACTAAACACATAAACATGTATACTCACACATATACACACAACACATACACATGTATACTCACACATATACACACAACACATACACATGTATACATACACATGTTTACTTACACATATACACTCAATACATACACATGTATAGTCACACATATACACACAATATATACACATGTATACTCACACATATGCACTCAATTCATACACATGTATACTCACACATATACACACAACACATACACATGTATACATACACATGTTTACTTACACATATACACTCAATACATACACATGTATAGTCACACATATACACACAATATATACACATGTATACTCACACATATGCACTCAATTCATACACATGTATACTCACACATATGCACACAATACGTACACATGTATACTTACACATATACTTAAATACTTAATAAATAAATAATAATATTAATTCCTTGTTGGTTTCGTTCTTCGTCTGACCATGCGCAGTAGCGTCCTAACCAACTATTACTTTTTTCTTATAAACATGCATACTTTTTACATGCACAATTATCCTTAAATAATAATCACACACAGGTTATGTGTTACACATACACTCACACATGTCATATACATAAAATATTTCCCATATACTCACACATATGCACTCAATTCATACACATGTATACTCACACATATACACAAAACACATACACATGTATACTCACACATATACACACAACACGTACACATGTATACTCACACATATACACTAAACACATAAACATGTATACTCACACATATACACACAACACGTACACATGTATACTCACACATATACACACAACACGTACACATGTATACTAACACATATACACTAAACACATAAACATGTATACTCACACATATACACACAACACATACACATGTATACTCACACATATACACACAACACATACACATGTATACATACACATGTTTACTTACACATATACACTCAATACATACACATGTATAGTCACACATATACACACAATATATACACATGTATACTCACACATATGCACTCAATTCATACACATGTATACTCACACATATACACACAACACATACACATGTATACATACACATGTTTACTTACACATATACACTCAATACATACACATGTATAGTCACACATATACACACAATATATACACATGTATACTCACACATATGCACTCAATTCATACACATGTATACTCACACATATGCACACAATACGTACACATGTATACTTACACATATACTTAAATACTTAATAAATAAATAATAATTTATTAATATATATAACTAATAAAATTCTTTTCCAAAATTCGATTATTTAAAAAAAATTTAATAAAATTTTTGAATGTAATTAAATTTTTGAGAAGAATTTTATTAGTTTTGAAAATAAATTAATTTTAGAGAAAAATTTTATTATTTATAAATATATCTCAAATTATGATTCTCGTCAAAATGTTATAAATAATAAAATTCATCATGGAAATTCAATTATTTTCAAAAGTAATAAAATACTCCGCAGAATTTCAATTATTTTCAAATTTTTTTTAATTTCTCGTCAAATTATCATTATCTTCAAAAAATAAGAAAATTAATCATGGAAATTTAATTATTTTCAAAAGTTTAGATAACATACTTCGCAGAAATTCAATTATTTTCAAAACTCTTTTCACATTTTCAAAATTTCAATTATCTTTGTAAATATCAAAATTCTGCTTAAAAATTCAATTGCTTTTAAACATTTCGAAAAAAAATCTGTTCGAAAATTCAATTATCTTTATAAATAATAAAATTCTTCTATGTAATTCAATTATTTTCAAAGAATTTTAATAAAATTCTTGTCAGAATTTCAATTATTTATATATTTCTGTACATTTGTAATTATCTTTATAAATAATAAAATTCAACCTAGAAATTCATTTATTTTCAAAAGTAATAAAATTCTTCGCAGAAATTCAATTATTTTCAACATTCTTTTTAAATTTCTCATCACAACTTCCACTATTCTTAAAAATATCAAAATTCTTCTTCAATATTCAATAACTTTTAAACATTTTTAAAACAAATCTGTTCAAAATTTCAATTATCATTATAAATAATAAAATTCTTCTCTGAAATTTAATTTTTTGCAAAGAATTTTAATAAAATTCTTGGCAGAATTTTAATTATCTTTATAAATAAAAAAAATTATCCTAGAAATTCAATTATTTTCTAACATTTTTTTATAAAATCTTATAATATAAAATAATGATTTTATCACTCGGTCGTCTTTAATTCGACTCTTCGACTAGGAGTAATCGATGTTTTGATGTTTTATAACAATTTTTTATAAGTAGTTAAATTTCAAAACGTTTGAATTTGAATCTTTTGATGAATTTTAATTATTATGGAAAAAAAATAATAATTAAATATTTATTTAAAAAAGAAGTTATTGATGTTTTATGAAAAATTTGAATGAAATCTGTAAATAAACTTATCAGAAAATTTTATTGACTAAAACTGTTTCCTTTAACTTTAATTTTCTAAAATCTTTAAATGTAAAATTTTAGTCCCGGCTTTTTCCCGGTTTCCTCCCGATTGATTTTTCTCCCGGGGTTTTTCCCGGTTGGGCGGACACTCTGTGTATTTATATATATAAATTGTAAATATTTAAAAGAATAACTAATAACTGTATAATAATTTTTAATTTTTATCAATTTTCAATAAGATAATTGTTGATTATAAAAAAAGTACTAAATTAATTTTGTTAAAAGTTATAAACAATTAAATATTCATAGGTTTGCACAAAATTATTAACTTTTGCTTATCTTTTTAGACAGGTCACATACACTGAAGAAAATGATAATGTTAATTTTGACATATAAATATTGTTAGGATGTATAGCTGAAACAGCAATACCGTGTATTGCTGTTCTTAAAATACAGTATTCGTGTTCTCTGCATACATATTATTGTCTCTCAAATACATATTGCTGTTCTACACTGCGTATGGCTGAAACAACAATACTGTATGGCAGTATCATATCTACCAATATAATATGTCAGAATTGGCTATATTTATGGCAGTACTATAAATATATTTTTTTCAGTGTATGTATTTGATTTTTTAGGGTAATAATTTAACAAAGTTGTAGGTAATGTTTTTTTTATTTTGTTCTGTACAAAATATTACATACATTAAAGAAAATGTTAAACAAACAAAATATTATCTTAACAAGCACAAGCATAACTGTTAACAAAAAATAAATATCAAACACATACACTGAGAAAAAAATTATTTGATTCAAACAAATTTTGTTTAAATCAAACTTAAAATTTGTTCAGTTTAAGGGGAGGTACCACCCCCAACTTTGACTCCATTAAATTTGAATTATTAAAGTGGGTTATATTTTTTTCTGGCACCATTTTTAACCCTAAAATATATAGGATGATCAAAAATTTGAAATTTTAATTTTAGAAGAGGTTAGAATTTTTATCTTTTCACTAATTGCATATTTTTGGTAATCCATGCGAGAGGTTGTTTAGAGTTATAAAATAAGATTAGAAAAAAATGCGTTAAAAAATATTGAAAAATGTAAGAGAAGATTAATTTTGAATGTTCAAATTTTACAACTTTTGACATATTTCCAAAGTCCTGGACCAATAATCTTTTTGAGAATATCAGTGTTTGCAAAAATGTATTCCCTATATGCAAAAACCATGTTGAATAACTTATTTCCCACGTGAAAATGTTCTCGGGAATCGGTCCCGCGAAATTACCGAGAATCACTACCGGAAAATTCCCGGTAAAATCTGTTGACATTTGTATCCATATTTCTCAGAGAATTTAACCTCAAGAATAAAAATATACCACTATAAAATCTTCAGGATCGTATTCGTGATTGAGATGACTTTTTGTTTATTATAATAGTTACGTTAAGCATACAAATTGAAAATCTACTATCAACATATTCAACGGATTTCAACACTTAAGTGAGAAAAATTAATGGACATCATAACAAAAGGGTTTAAGCACCAATTTTTTAAATTAGGATTTTCCCATTTAAGAAATAAGTAACTATTTACACAGTTCCATTAAAAATTTTCTATTTTATTGTGTTTTTAAACAGTTTTCAATGAAAATTAGAATTATAAAATAACCTTAATTTTTAATAAAATTGTAATAGCAAAAATTGTTTTAACTTTGAATTATTGTTATTATTTACATGAATAACAATTCAATATGAGAATTTGTGTATTGCTTGATTTCAAAACAATCACTTAATAAATAATTTTTTGTTGAGATAAAACTCTTTAAAAATTTACTTTTAACCATTTACTTTTTTAATCCTATAATATAAAAAAGGGTATATTTTTTAAAATAAAAAATATCATTAAATTAAAATTAAATTCGTTAAATCGTTAATTTTTATCAATGAAATTTTTCTTCTAGATTAAGCAATACACAAATTCTCGAATTGAATTGTTATTCATGTAAATAATAACAATAATTCAAAGTTAAAACAATTTTTGCTATTACAATTTTATTAAAAATTAAGGTTATTTTATAATTCTAATTTTCATTGAAAACTGTTTAAAAACACAATAAAATAGAAAATTTTTAATGGAAATGTGTAAATAGTTACTTATTTCTTAAATGGGAAAATCCTAATTCAAAAAATTGATGCTTAAACCCTTTTGTTATGATGCCCATTAATTTTTCTCACTCAGGTGTCGAAATCCGTTTAATATGTTGATAGTAGACTTTCAATTTTTATGCTTAACGTGACTATTTTATAAACAAACAGTCATCTCAATCACGAATACGATCCTGAAGATTTTATAGTGGTATATTATTATTCTTCAGGTTAAATTCTCTGAGAAATATGGAGACAAATGTCAAAAGATTTTACCGGGAATTTCTCGGGAGTAAGTACCGGGAATTTTCCGGTAGTGACTCTCGGTAATTTCCCGGGACCGATTCCCGAGAACATTTTCACTTGAGTTACTAGGTTAAAATTTTAACATCTGTCAAAATTTTAACTCAGAAAATAAAAAAATTTTGACAGATGTTAAAATTTTAATAATTAAAAATAATTAAATAATAACTCAATAATTAAATTTACTAACTAAATTAAAAAAAATAATCTTTTTATAAGAATTTTTTTACCAAATTTTTTTTAAATTAGTTCATTACCCTTAATAATTAAATTTACTAACTAAATTAAAAAAAATAATATATTTAAATACACAAGGTCATAATTTAGAAATTCAAAATGGCGGATTCAATATGGGGAAGATTTTTTTTGAAATTGCTAAAATCAGCTAAATATTGTTACGTGGGGCTTTTAAGGTAGCTGAATACGAATCCAAGGTAATAATTTAAAAAATTAAAATGCTTGATTCAATATAGCGGAAAAATATTAATTAAAAATTAATAAAATCATCTGAATATTGTTACTCAGGGGTTTTTTGGGTCGCCGAATGAATAATAAGACCTAAAAAGGACTTATTGAAAATTATTAATTACAATTACAATTACAGTTTATTAATTACATTATTTAATTTTTTTTAATTAAAAACTTACTTGAAATAATATGGTTATATTAAATGAGAAATCAATAAAATTTCTCTCGTAGATTTGTTTTAACTTGCACAACTTTTGACTATCATAGCACAACTGCGTTGAGAGAAATTGGGAACAACTAATATTTATCATTTTTATCTTTTCAAGTTCACTTTATTTCGAAAAAAACTTTTCAAAACAAAATACTGCTCAGCTACTTACTCATTAGTTCGACATTCAAAGATTTTAATATAATGGATACTACAATGTTTTTATACTTTGCAGAAATAAAATAATAAAATAAAAATTTACTATAAATAAAAAAATTATAATTAAAAAATAAGTTAAAAAAAAATTTATAATTACGTACTATTTGGGTGTTATATATTATTAAAATAAATAAAAAATATTTATTCTTTAAAACAACTATAGAAACTGTTTAATGCCCTAACAGTAACAAAAGGATTATTATTCAAATAAATGTTTCATAATTTAATATGTATTTTAAATTCTTCAAATCTAATCAACTTTGTTTCTAAATTGTACAAAACAATTTCTACTTATAATACTATTTCAAATTATTCTTTTTTAAATTATTAATTATAAAATTGTGTTATCACATTAAAAATTTAAAAATTCTTGATATCAATTTTTTCAATAAGAAATGAAAAACAACATTTTTTAATTTCATTTAATAAATGAACAATTTAATATTTTTTGTAAATGACAATTTGAAAAGACAATAATTACGTATTTATAATATATATCAATTCTATTTAAATGTATTATTATTATTTTTTGTTTTATAAAACTTAAATATATAAATTAATAATTTTAATAAAATTAATAAAAAAAATTCATTAATTAAAATTAATAATTTCCTAAAAGTATAGTGCTATACAACATATATTAGTAATTAAAAAATTAACAGTACAATAGTATCCGAGCGAGCGTTAGCGAGCGCGGAATTCATCGCTAGTTTTCAATAAAGTTTGTAAATAAATTTAATTATTTTCAAAAATATCCCTCAAGTTAATGATTTTTAATATCTAATAATTTTAATAAAGTATTTCGGAAGAACACAATTATTTTAAAAAACATTTAATACAATTCTACACATTATTTTCAATGCAATTTAATTAAAATTTTTGAATATAATCAATTGTTTTCAAAAATTTTTATAAAATTTTCTGTATGATATTAAGAGAGAATTTTATTTCATTATTTTTATTATTTTACTATTTTCAATTCTATTTTAATTATTCAATTATTCGTTTAAAAAATTTTACTTTACAATTATTTTTTAAAAAATTTTCTCATTTTAATGATTTCCTATATCTGCTATTTTAGTAAAGTTTTGCAAAAAATTCAACTATTTAAAAAAATGTAATTAAAATCTATCCAAACAGTACATAAATAATAAAAATTTCACAAAAATTTAAATAGTTACAAAATTTTGTTTATAAATTTCTTCGCAATAATTGAATTATTTTTATAAATAATAACAATTTTTCTACTGGAATTCAATTATTTTTATAAATTATCAAAATCTTTCTAAATTTTAATTATTTTTTTAAACAATAAAACTCATCGCAGAATTTCAATTATTTTGAATACAATTTTAATCGAATTCCTCCAAAAATGTAATTATTCTTGAAACTTTTATTCAAATTCGTCAAAAGAATTATTTAATTATGTAATAAATTATTTATTTTCGTAATAGTAATAATGATTATTATTATTATTATTATTATTATTATTATTATTATTATTATTATTATTATTATTATTATTATTATTATTATTATTATATATTTTTGTATTTAAATAATTAAATTCTCGTAGAATTTTCTAATAATAATTAATTTAGAAATATATTTCAGTTAGAATTTTAGATAATGCTTAAATAATAAAAGTATTATAGCATAAATTTATAGAAGTAATTCAATTTTGAATAGGTTCAAAATAAACATTTTTGAAAATTTAATTTTTTTGTAGCTTTTGCAAAATTATTTCCAGTTTTTATTTTCTAATACATATTTAATTGAAGCATTTCTGAATAATCGAAATTTCGTAAAATTGAATTGTAAACAAATGGATTTGAAAATTTTCAAAGAGCTTTTTTAAACATTATTAATAATAAGAAGTTTATTTTAAATTAATTGAAATGTAATTTAAATAAGAAGTTTAGTTACCAATAATTCTAGAAAATAATAATTGTATTGAAATGATTAAAATAATTTCAATTTAATTTAACATATAATAATTTATGATAATATATAAATAATAATTTAATTTCTATATGAAAATAATTTAATTTCTATATGAAAATAATTCGCAAATAAATTTTTTTTGACTATCAAATCATTTTAGAGTAAATCAGAATATTCTTTAAGGTCAGGAAAAAAATTAAAATTTTTCTGAAACACAGAGAAAATCCACAAATCAAAATTAAATTTCTGTCACAAACTTGTATGAATAAAAATCATTATAATTTTAAATTAGTAAATTTCACTAATTCAAAAGCAAAATGTCAATCTTGAATTCAAAATTAATAAACATTTTTACTGATTTTAAAATTTCGAGAATATGTTATTGTTACAATTGAAGTAGAGATTTTTAACAACATGAGCCAAGGCAGATTTTTTTTTTAAAGTTTTATATATAAAAAAACAATGTATGATTTGGTGAAGAAGGAAAAAATAACAGAAGAGCGTAAAACTCAATAATTTATTCCATTGAGACAAGAGATCTCTCGAGGGTCAGCCATACTTTAGCCAATATTTTAGAAAAAGATTTTCTTTTTATCTAAATGAAAATCTTAAGGTCCTATTATAGGGATCCCTTTGTCGAAAATAAATATAGCGTCTCGATTGCTCTTTAATGATGCATAAACTTTGTCTGAATTTACAAAAATATTTTTCTTACAAATTTCCCTTGTACTTAAATTCTAATTTTTTTGAAAACTGCTATTTATTTTCAAATTTCGTTTATTATGTTCAGTTTATTTTTATAGTTGTAAAATTTGATAAAAATATATTTTTATCCTATAATATTTTCTTATTTATTGCAAATATTTAAAATATTTACCTATATTTAAAATAACAATTTAAGTAATCAATTTTTTATTCATTGCAATAACATTGTAGTCTAAATATACAGATGAATAAAGTCTAATAATAAAAATTTGTTAATAACTAATATAGTAAATAATAATATTAGTAATAAAAATTAGTAGGAATTTTCATTTTATAACAATTTGAATTTTTAGAATACAATAATTCTATTCGTATTTATTGATAATGTTTTTTTGTTTTTTGTTTAGACATGAGAAAGAAAAAGAAAATTTATAGGGAAAGTATTTGGGAAAAAATCAATTTTCCGCATCAATGAAAAAATAGGAAAAAGTTTTCAATACGATGGCGTTGAAATAGTTCTTTGCACTTTAGAGACCTTGTTCTTGATTTTTGTCAGATGGTCATTTTGCTCTCTACTGTTCTGACGCGTGAATTTACGTAACCCAATTTAATTTGACATATTTCTGGTGCAATTATATCTTACACAACAAACTTTTATGTCTAAAAAAAATGTCACTTAAGTATTACGGTTGAATAATTTTTAATTTTTTTTTCTTCTTTTTTCTTTTTTTTTCTCTTTATGTCTATTGAAATAGTGAACCTTTTTCACGCTATTATAGCAACGGGGAACGTTTACTTGAATAGTGTTAATGGTACATTTTAAAATTCATATATAAATTTTCTTTGAAATTCACATCGTTTATTTGAAACCTGAAAAAGGGAAAATTTGCACTGCATCAGTGAGTGCCTTTTCGATTTATCGTTAGTGTGTCGTTAAATTTTTCAGGATTTTACCTTGTCAATTTATTATTGAACCATATACTATGGTATGTAAAAGCTCTATTGTTACTTTACGTTTAGTGAAAAATTTCGCATAAAAATAAGAAGAATGAAAAATTTTTATTTTAAATATTGTCGTAGTTTTGTTTTTTTAATTAAATTAATTTTTGTTTTTTTCTTAATTAATTCAAATTTCATGGAATTTTGCAAATTGATTAATTTCTAATTTGGTAATTGTAGAAAGGTACTAATTATGAGTAAAAAGAATTAGTTCTTTTAAAAAAATATTAAATGAAGTTAATTTTACAAACAATATTTAAAAAACTGATACTTTTTTACAAATTTTGGAAAATTATAGTTTTTTGAAACTTAAAAATCTTTTTTTTTCTTATTTTCTCAGTGTTTTGAAACTAGAAATTTTTTGTGCAAGGAAACAATTAAAAAATAATATTGACTACATTACAAAATATAATTCAAACTGTTTGAAATTTTTCTCAATTTGTACTATTTCTAGAATAACGTTACTAATATTTTACTATTTTTTTGTTACAATTTACTTCGGATTTTCTAAAATTGACCCTAGAAATAACGATTTTTAATATCGAGTTTTACTTTTTTCACTATTAATTTTTGTATATTAAATATATGAATTTTTTAAATTTTCTTTCTGCGCAGTACAATTTGTTATTAAAAATTATTATTTACAGAGTAAATTTTTACTACTTCTGAGGTCAATTTCTTTATTTTAGTGATGAAATCAGAATTTGGAAAATATTAAAAGTTATTCTAAAAAATGGTAGAAGTAACAATTTTTAGTACTTATTTTTTTATTTTATAGAATAAAGTTTAGCAAGTCTGACGTAATGTTTACTAATTTTTAATTAAATTTTATTTTATATATAGTAAAATATATAAAATATAGTAAAATATAGTAAAATATGTAGTATATAGTAAAATTTATACTATATATGGATATAGTAAAATTTATAGAATTTTGAAATAAAAGTAGCGAACAGTGATTTGGTATTTCATTTAAAAAATTACCTTTTTTTAATCTAATTTTAAATTTATTTGTCACAAATACTTTTAATACAATTTTTTAAAAGAATTGAATTACTAAAAAAATTCACATAAATTTTTTGTCAAGAAATCAATTATTTTCATAAATAGAAAATTTTTTACTAAAATTAAATTATTCAAAAATAGAAATACAATTTTCATAAGATTATTTAAATAAAATTAATTAATTGAAAACAATTTTAATAAAATTCTTCTGAAGAATTCAATTACTTTAAAGCAAGAAATTATTTTTATAAATAATAGAATTTTTTACAGGACTTCAATTCAATTCTTTGAGAAGTGGAATTTATACCTTAAGATTTAATTACAATTTTTTGAAAGATATTGTTTAAAATAATTTTTATAACATTTTTCGAAAGAAATCAATTACTTTTAATAATTTTGATAAAATTAGATTATAAGTATGTTTAATACAATTTATTGAAATTCAATTTTTTAGAAGAATTCAATTATTTATAAATAATAATATTATAAAATTTATTGAAAAAATTTAATTATTTTCATAAATAATTGAATTTTTTACAGTACTTCAATTATTTTTAGAACAATTGAAAATAAATTTTTTAAATAGTGGAATTTATTCTTAAAAATTTTATTGAAATTCTTCGAATGAAATTAATTATTTAAAAAAAATTTTTATAACATTTTTCGAGAGAAATCAATTATTCTTTGATAAAAGCTGTTTTGTTTAACACAATTTACTGTAATTAGCTTTTTCGAAAAGATTTAATTATTTAAACAATTTTTAATAATACATTTTTTTAGAATATATCAATTATTTAAAAAAGAATTAAATAGAATTCTTTGCAAACATTTAATTATTTTCATGAATAATATAATTCTTCACAAGAATTGAATTATTTAAAAATAATATTATAAAATTCATTTAAAAAATTTAATTATTTACATAAATAATGAAATTTTTATAGGCTTTCAATTATTTTTATTATAATTTAAAATAAATTCTTCGAAAAGTGCAATTAGACTTAAAAATGTTATTTAAATTCTTCGAAAAATTTGAAATATTGTTAATTAAAGGGAATATTGAGAAATTAATAATCTGGTAAAAAAAAATTAAAAAGTGGAAAAATATTTTACATAATAAATATTTTAACCTACACCTAAATTGGGTTTTCTTTTATAAAAGAAAAAAATTTTTCCTCCCTCTTTTTTTTTTTGCAAAAACTCCCAATCGTTTAAGAATCTGGCTCGAGTTTTCGGTGGCACACGACCACCGATGAAGTTTTGGCACAACACATTGATTACCTAACTTAATAGCGTTCTATCTATAATGGAAGGCAGTATGTGCGGAACTTTTGGAAGATCGCGGAAAGCTCTTGTCACCCCAGTCCCCCATCTAGTTTATTATACGACGAACTTCGAACGTCTCTCTACTCTGATGTGCAGATGCATTGGACGCGAAAATATATATACATACATTTCTCTATAAATTCAAATCTCAGATTTAGTTTTTAATATGATAATTTTAAAATTCAACTTTTTCGCGAATACTTGCAAAAAAAATAAATAAATAAATAACTGGGTCAATCAAACTTATTTGCTGGATTTAAAATTATTTTTTCAAATAATTTAACAATGCTTAACAATTTGTAGTGAAATATATTTTAATGTATTAAAAATTATTATTATTTAATAGTATTTCTTATTTGCTGGATTTACAATTATTTTTTCAAATCATTTAACAATGCTTAACAATTTGTAGTAAAATATATTTATATTTATAAAAGATTATTATTACATTATTATAACATTGAAAAATTCAATTATTCAGAAGAATTCTACTCAAAATGACTATTTTTTAAAATATATTCAGGAAAGTCGAGAAAAAGTAAGAAAATCTTGTCAAAAGTACTGAAACAATATTTAATTTCGAAAATTCATAAGAAAATTCGGAATGTTATATTCCTCATCAATGAAAAGATTTTATTTATTTCAAACTTTTTCTATTTTCAACAACAATTGAACTTTACAGATTTTAAAGATAATTTATGTTTATAAAAAACTTTAATAATTCAAATTCTTATAAAATTCGTTATATTTTTTAATATACATTTCATTCGTTATTAAAAATAATAATGGATTTATGAATGAATTTGACTTAAAACACTAAAAAAAATTGAATTTTGGAAAAATTATAAATGATTGCAAAAACTTAATTATGTTGAAAAGTTTTTTAATATTCTCGTCGAAATTTCAATTATTTAAAAAATTTTTAACAAATTTTTTGGGAAAATTCAAGTATTTAAAAAATTTTTAACAAATTTTTTGGGAAAATTCAAGTATTTAAAAAATTTTTAATAACATTCTTGCCAAAAATTCAAGTATTTAAAAAAAATGTCCTCAATTTCATATGAATTCTATTATTTACAAATTTTTTATAAATTTATTTCTTCTTAAAAATTTTAATAAAAATCGTCAAACGAAATCAATTATTTCGTATTATTAATCTGGCGAAAAATACTAATATATTAAAAACCTGGAAAATTTCCATTTTTTAAACTGAAAAAATCAGGAAACTTTAAATGAACAAATGCCCGACAATCTTGATCAAGTGTTCAACAAATTTTTTAAGCAAAAGAAATAATAAAACAAAAATATTTCTGCCCAAAAGTCAAAATAAGAATAATCGTAATATATTTAAATTCTTTGAAAATAACTGAAAATATTATTAAAAAATTGGGGTATCCAAAAATTGTTTTATAAAATAAAAATTGTTTTATTTATTTATTTTTTATTATAATTTCGATAATATAGTTTTCAACAAGCAGAAATTCAGTAAATATTTTTCCCAAAATAAATATCAAATCATAATTTGATTTATAATTTTTTTTTTACTTAAAACTTGTACTTTGTTTATAAATTGTCATTGAGAAGCAGAAAATGTGCAAAATATTTTCTAATTTTAATTTTTCAAATGTTTTTTAATTTTCTTTTTAGAATAAATTGAAAGGTTAGTTACTTAGTCCTAAAATGTTTGTTACAAATTGTTAATTTTTTTGGAAAGACAAGAAATATTGAAAAATAACATTCATAATTTTTGTAGATTCATAAAAATTGTTTTGTATTATTTGAAAAATAAATATAATTTCTAAATAAAATAAATAAATACCTATTATTAAATTTAAAAAGTAAGAGTGAAAAGTAAAGAAAAATAATATTATCTATCAAAACATAAAAGAAACAAAAGCATAATCATGACTAATTTCAGATGTGAACAGACTGGACAGAATGAATGAATATGACGATTAATATTGTTAATTATTTTATATTATTGCTTATTTACTGAATTTAAAATTATTTTTTCAAATAATTTGCAAATAATGGTTAACAATTTGTAGTGAAATATATTTTTATTTATAAAAAATATTTTTTTAGAGCAAAAAAACACATTAAGAATAAAAATAAACGATAGAAATGAAAAATAATTTGAAGAAAAATATCCAAAATTTGATGAAATGAAGGGAATTTTAAGTCGAATCAAACAATTAGTTGATTGAATCAAATTTTTTTCTCAGTGTCATAAAAATATTTTTCAAAACTAAAAAAAAGTAAATAAAAATAAAGAATAAATATTTTTAGAAAATAAATAAATATAAGTGGGGCTTGAGATAAATATTTATTCCCTATTTTTCGTAATTTAGATAAAAAGGCGAAAAAGAAGGGAAGGGGGAGAATTAAGAATAAACTTTCTATAATGTCAAGAAAATTGAGTGATTAACGTAAGGAAAAAAATATAACATTAAATTTTCCCTCTCTTATAATAAAAGTGTGCTCGACTTTCTTGGTTTGGTGGTCAATTCGCGTAATAGCGAAATTAAAGAACGAGAAGTTCATTAAGCGAAAGAAAAGCTTCGTTAATGCGAAAGCTTAGCTTGCAGTGACATTGGTTAAAGCATTCATTAGTGAAGTTAATCGAGTAGGTGCAATTCTTATACAGTTGCTTTTCCTTAAGTTAGCGTGGCACTTGCGCTCCTCTGTGGCAATACAAATTTCGAAACGATACTTGATTCCGGTTTACGAATACTGCAGGGAATTTGTTTTTTCCCCCTTTTTTTCCTCTTCTTTATTTTTAATTCAGTTCACCTTCATTAAAGTCTAGTTATATGTGAACTTATAAACCTTTTTTAATACCTACTTTCTAAAAATAGAAACAAGTAATAAATGGTAGAGTATTTTTAAATGGGGCATTTCGGGTGAAATATTCCTTGGAAATATGTTTTCTTTTTTTACTTTTGGAACAATTTTTTAGAATTTTGTATGTATGTAAAATAAGGTGCGAGAAGTTTTTTAAAATTTAGCGAAATTGTGATTTTCTTTTAAATTCAACCTCTTTAGTTTATTCAATTATTTTTTTCGTTTTTTACTAAATTTTAACAGAAAAATGTCCAAAAAAACTCAATTAGGAAATAAATTTCATAAAATTTTTTTTGCAAACATTCGATTGTTTATAAATATTAATTAGTTTATAAATATTAAGATTTAAACATAAATTCAATTATTTGAAACAAATTTAAATAAATTCTTTGAAAGAATTCAATTATTTTTGCAGATAATAAAATTCTTTTTAGAAATTTCATTTCAGGATTTAAATTATTTTTATAAAATATAATAAAATTTGTTGCAATAATTCAATTACTTTTATAAATAGTAACATTGTTTTTAGAAATTCATATATTTTTACAAATAATGAAAGTCATCGCAGAATTACGATTATTTCTAATGCAATTTTTATTGAATTTCTCGAAAAATACATTAAAATTTTAAAATAATATTTAAATTCAATTATTTTCAAGAGTTTTACTAGAAATTCAATTATTTTCAATAATTCTGATAAAATTCTTCGAAACAATTTAGTTATTTTTTAAAATTGTAAAAATTCTTGTCAAGAATTCAATTATTTTTGTAAATAATAAAATTCTTTCTAGAAATCCATTTATTTCAATATAATTTTAATAAAATTTCTACGAAAAAATTAAATTATATTCAAGAGAATTTTAATAAAATTTCTACGAAAAAATTAAATTATAATCAAGACAATTTTCATAAAATTTCTATGAAAAAAGTAAATTATATTCAAGAGAATTTTAATAAAATTTTCCTGACAGGTTTAAATATTTAAAAAAATGTAATTCTTTACGAAAACTAATAAAATGTAATGAATTTTTTTTTAATGAATAATTTTAATATAATTTAATAAGAAAATTATTAATTACAATTATTATTAATAATAATAATCATGTACGTGTTCCGGTAATATGTTCGCAGTTTGAAGTTAGTTGTTGTTTGATTTTTTGTTTGACAACTTTTTTAATAATTTTTTTTAATAAAATGTCATAAAAATCATTAAAATCATTAACAAAATATTTGAAAATAATTGAATGTTTAGAAAGAAATTTTTAAAAATTTTCAAAATAATTGTATTCAATCGAAAACTTTTGTTAAATATTTTTAAAAATAAATGTATTCTGACAAGATATTTTAATAAAATACCATTAAAAATATTTAAATTCCTGCGATGAATTTTACTACTGAAAAAAAATTCAGTTTTCCGAAGAAGTTTGTCATAATTTATTAAAGTTATTGAATTTAATTAATATTTTTAAAAATATTTGTGTTGCTCCAAGAAGTTTTAGTGCAATTAAAAATTGCATTCCTAAAAAATTATTTTTCTTTAAAAATAATTGCATTCCTTTGAAGAATTTTATTATTAATGAAAATAATTGAATTCTTGCGAAGAATTTTATTAAAAATTTCCAAAATCCTGAATCAATTCTTTTGGACAATTTATTTGAATTTTTTTTAAATAGTTTATTTTTTTAACAATTTTAATTGAAAATTTTGAAAGTAATTGAATTTTATGAAAAATTTCTTTCAAGTTTTTAAAATAATCGCTTATATTAAAAATTATAATTAAAAAAATTCTTATTCAATTTTTATTATTTTTATAATTTTTTTTTTTTATTTTCATTATTTCTTTTTCATTCTATTTTTTTTATTTGTTTTGTTATTTTTAAATATTCTTATTCTTTTATTGTTCCTTTTATTCTTGAAGTTTATTAAAATTCTTTTGAATAAATTTGAATTCCTGTGACAAATTTTATTATTTTTAGAAATAATTCAATTCTTGCGAAGAATTTTTCTATTTTCAAAAATGATTGAATTGTTTTTGAGAATATATTAGAAGTTTGGAAAATAAGTGATTTTATGCGAAAAATTTTATCAAAAATTGGAAAAAATTTTACTGAATCCTTCAGTGAAGTTTTATTAAAAAATTAACATACTTTAATTTTTATAAACAAATTGTGTTTATTTAATTTCTAAAGATAGTAGTTTAATATTTTACAACAATATTTTAAAACATTTGAAAAATAATTGAATTTTTTAAATAAATTTTACAGACAATAATTAAATAAATTAAAATTATAAATAATAATGATAAAAATATATAAATATTAAATAATAATTATTAATAATTGAATTTTTGAGATAAAATTACTTTTAAAATTATTTTTAAGAGGAATTGGCTGTTTGCATACACTTTACTAAATATTTTAATTGTTTTAAATGGATTAAATTATTACCCATAAAATAATAATTAATATAAAATAATTATATATAATTATTTTATTTTTTTATTTTATTTTATTTTATTTTTATTTTAATTATTTTATTTATATTTTATTATAATTATAATTATAATTATAATAAAATGTAATTTTAATTACATTTTCTCGAAAGAATTCAATTATTGAAAAAAATGTTGCTAAAATTCTTGAAATCAATTATTTTGAAAATTTTTTGATTAACACTTTGCAAGAATTCAATTACGTTTAGTACAATAAGTTTTAAATTAAAAACATTTAAAATAGAAAATTAATTCAAAAGTTAGGAATTAAAGAAGCAAACAGTAACTACAAACTACGAGCAGATTAACGGAATACAACGATTATTGTACGAGATTTTTAAAAGCGGGAAAATTATTTTCTTTTTGTTTTTTCAATTCTTTTAGTATAGCATTTGCACAGTTTTTCTAAAAATATCAAATTGAGACAAAAAACGAATTAAAAGTGTTGCGAGTCAACGACTTGATTATTTTTTGTCTGAATATTCTCAGAATGGCTGTGTGAGATAATTTTTTTTTATTTGCCTGTCGAAATTTCAAATGGTTAATTGAAATAATCATAATATATTTTTTTTTTGACCAATTTTACTTTCTCTGAATTTCCCTATTTTCCTGTGACCTGTGACGAACCTGCGATAGCGATCAAAAAAATTGACAAAAAAAGAAAAGACAAACGGATGACTGCACGAGAATAAAAATTATGTTCTCGAAAGTAAACGACAAAGTTTGCCGCATTATGAAACACCCGGGATTGCTAGCTAATAATAATAATAATAATAATCATAATCATAATCATGATAAGCAGAGAGCGGAAAAACGGTTTCCTTCCGGCCGAGACGGAAAACTTTTAGCCAACTTTCGTCTTGGAGTGTTGTCCCCAGTGAATACAAGGAAGAAGAACTACTACGAGACAAAATGGCTATGTTGTTTTAAGAAATCCAGTAAACGAATTCCCCTCTCTTCTCTCTCTCTCTCTCTCTAGAATAAGATAACGATTCATCCCTCTATATACACATTGCTTCATTCCAATCATTATTTTCAGAGTTTTATTATTTTTTTTTGTATTCATAAAACAACAACTATACCTTTGTCGTATTTCTTTATCTTCACAAACTGTAATTAGAAATAAAAGAAGAGAAAAGACGACTGATAAGTTCATTTTTTATGATATGGAGAATTGGTTAATTCTTCGGAAAACAAAATTCCCGACTAACTTTATTTTTTTTTTTTTTTAATAAAAAGAAAAATATGAAGTTTAGAAGAAAAGTGTGTAGAAGAAAAAAATCTTTCGCCAGGGATGTCGTATCTACCGTGGCTTATATATGAATCAAGATAAGAACTCGCCGATTTTTTATCGCAATAATTCACTGTTACACGGATTACTTTTCATTGCGCAAAAAAAAGTTCAATTTCTACATCAGATTTAATCTTATCACTGTCAGATTCTTCGTTAATATTTACCTATTTCAATGCGATAATACAAACGTGCGACCTGACAGCAGGTACATTTTTAAACTTGAATTTCAAAAAAAAAAAAAAAGAAAAAGAAAAGGAAACAAACATTTCAATCTCATTACAAAATTCCATGTTTAATTACTTTTTATTTACTTTATTTTCTGTTTGTTTATATTATTAATTAAATAATTAATGATTTTTCAACTTTTTATTGTATTTTCGTCATTAATAGACTGAAATAACTTTTCCTATCAAATTGAAATTTAATTTGTTAATAACGATACGATGATTTATGTTTTAAAATTTAATTGCGAATTTGTGAATTAAAATTTTTCTGTTTTTGTTTTTTTATTATCGAAAATATTAATTTTACGAAAAACGCCAATAAAAAAAAGATGCGCCTTATCATTTTCTATAAAATAGAACTTTTTAAAATACAAAAAATTGAGTTTTTTTCCAATTTTTAGTCCACTGACTGACTTTAAAGAGATACGCCGAACGAGTTTTTCGAAAGGCTCCTCAATTGTATTGAAAATAAGTGAATTTCATTATTTACAAGATTAATTGATTTTGAAGAGAATTTTACAATTTACAAAAATAATTAAATTGTTTTGAAGAATTTTATCAAAATTAAAAAAAATAATTTAATTTGTATTAAAACTTTTGAAAATAATTGAATTGAAATATTTTATTAAATAATTAAATTCTTTCAATAAATTTTATTAAAATTGTATTGAAAGTAATTGAATTTCTTTAAAGAATTTTATTAATTGGGAAAATATTCTTAATTATAAACAAATTTTTGTAAAAATAATTAAAACGATTTGAAAAGTTTTTCTACATTTTGGAAAACAATTAAATTTTTTTAAGTAAATTTATAAAAAATTGTTAAAAATAATTGAATTTGCATTAAAACTTATACTCTTTTTTTAAGGAATGCAATTATTTTTAAAAAATTAATTAAACCTAATTGAATTTAAATAATATTTTTTTAAAAAATTGTATTCTTTCAATAAATTTTATTAAAATTGTATTGAAAGTAATTGAATTTCTTTAAAGAATTTTATTAATTGGGAAAATATTCTTAATTATAAATAAATTTTTATAAAAATAATTGAATCAATTCGAAAAATTTTTTCTACATTTTTAAGAACAATTTAATTTTTCTAAGTAATTTTATAAAATATTGTCAAGAATAATTGAATTTGTATTAAAACTTATACTCTTTTTTGAAGGAATGCAATTATTTTTAAAAAATTAATTAAACCTAATTGAATTTAAATAAATTTTTTTTTTTTTAAATTGTATTCTTTCAATAAATTTTATAAAAATTGTATTGAAAGTAATTGAATTTCTTTAAAGAATTTTATTAATTGGAAAAATATTCTTAATTATAAACAAATTTTTGTAAAAATAATTGAATCGATTAGAAAAGTTTTTTCTACTTTTTTGACAAGAATTTAATATTTTAATTAATTTTGTAAAAAATTGTCAAAAATAATTGAATTTGTATTAAATCTTTTACTCTTTTTTTTGAAAGAATGCAATTATTTTTAAAAAATTAATTAATTCTAATTAAATTTAAATAATATTTTTTTAAAAAATTGTATTCTTTTAAGAAATTTTATTAAAATTGTATTGAATGTAATTGAATTCCTTTGAAGAGTTTTATTATTTAGAAAAATGATTTAATCTTGCCAAGAATTTTCCTAATTATAAACAAATTTTTATAAAAGTAATTGAATCAATTCGAAAAATTGTTTCTACTTTTTTAAGAACAATTTAATTTTTCTAAGTAATTTTATAAAATATTGTCAAGAATAATTGAATTTGTATTAAAATTCTTGTAATTGAATGTAATTAATATTTTTAAAAATATTGCTATTCTTTCGAGAAATTTTATTAAAATTGTTTAGAAAATAATTGAATTGCACTAAAAAATATTATTGTTTATGAGATTGATGAAATTCTTGCGAAAAATTTTATTAACAATTTCAATAATATTAAACAAGAATATTTAATATTTTCTACTTCATAAGTGACTTCTTTCAATTATTTATAAATATAATAAAATACTTGAGAAGATTTTTAAAAATAATTTGAAAATAATTTAATTTTGCAAAGAATTTTATTAAAATTTCAGAAGTTAATTATGTTTGTTTGAAAGAATTTAATTGAAGATTATTGAATTGTTCTGATTAAATAATTGATTTCCTGTGAAAATTTTATTATTTTTAAAAATATTACACTCAGAAAAAGGATTTCTTTGAAACAAAAAAAATTTTTTTTCAAACTCATTCTTTGAATTAAAGATAAAATTTGTTTGAGTTTAAAAAAGTTTTCTTCAAGTTCAAGAAAAACAATTTTCAAGGATTTTTGAATCAAAGAAATTATTTCTTTGAATGATATTTTTGATCCAAAGAAAAATTTTTTTAAGAAAAATAAGGAGCTGAGAACATTGAAAGAAATTATTTCTTTGAATCGCATTTATTTCTTTGCCTTAAAAAAAGGTTTATTAAATCCAAAGAAACATTTCTTTGAGCCAACAAAAAACAGTTAAAGGAATATTTTCTTTAAATCAAAGAAACTTTTTTTTGACCTTATAACAATGGGCAAATTTCTTTGATTTGAAAGTACATTCTTTGAAACAAAGAAGCTTTTTCTGGGTGTAGAGGAAATTAATAAAAATTGTATTAAATATTTATTTATTTACTCTTCTTGTGCGAGTTCTAGGATTTTTATACAAAATTTACAAAAATTGAATTATTGACAAGACATTTAAAAAAATTTTTTTTTATTATAAAATGTTATTAATTTAGTAGATATTAATCATTGAATTCAGGAAAATTTTTGAAAATAATTTAAATTCGTGGTTATTTCTAAGTTCTTAGCTAACACAAGAATCAAAATTCAAAATTTTCTTTTGAATTCAAAACATTCAATTTTTTCCAGTACAATAAAATTTGAATTAAAACATTTTCAATTCTATTATTTTTTTAAATTTCTAATTTTATTTTAAAAAGTAAGTAAGAAGTGAGTCGCACGGATTAGCACGCAAATTGTTGCTAGTTTTATTTTAATTTTAAACTTGAAAAAAATTAACTTTATATAAAATGAACAATTGAGAAAGAGTTTAGAAAATTATTTTTAAATGAAATTAAAAAAAAAACAATGCTACTGTAAGAAAATTGATGAAAATTCAAAAAATAAATTGATAAAAGAGAAAAAAGGGGGAATAAATTTTTCATACTCTGCAATATTCCTTTCATTTTTTTTTTGAGTAATAAATATATATTTTCTCTATATAGAGGGGAGAGGAAAGGGGGCAATTAAAATGAAAATATGTATTCGACTTTTGTTGGAGTTCAAACGGAGTTATATGGGTACCTTTATCTTTTGAACGAGTTTCACAGCCTGATATTGCATTTTAAATTTTCAGCTTTCATCATAGAATTTTTTTTTCTTGGGGGGGTTCGTTATTCGGCTGAATTTTTATGAAAAGCGCTTGAGCGTTTTTCATGTGTATTGCGAAAAGACGCGTCCTTGTTCGCTAAAGCCTTTCAATGTGTCGTCAGGTTGCATCGTGAGAGCTTTGACATTTACATGAAAGTACCATAAGCGATTCCTATAGCTCTTTATATAAGCTCTAAATTTAGAATTATGGTCGTTACTTTACTAAGCGAAATGTCTATATAAACGCACAAAAAGTAAAGCCCCTTTCCCCCACCCTCTCCAGTATTATTGGAGAAGTAAATGCTTACTTTTGTGAAAAATAAAGACGATCATATTCTGCGTCGAGAGTGTATTTTATAATGGTGAAAATCTTTTACTGTAATTTCCATTCATCGTTTTCAAGTTTGTTTAGTTAGAATATTCTTTTTTATTTTGCAAAAAAGTGAAAAAAAGGGATTTTTTTCCAATAATCAAAGATTTATTCTGAAATTTTATATATAATATTGAAAATTTATTGAGAGGTTCTTTATGAATAGACGCTCGTATATTCGAATTGTAGAAACTACGATGAAATTTAAATTTGTTATTTTTTATGCTTTATTAGCGATTTGTTGAGATTAAAATATATTTTCAGGGTTGCGACAGGTCAAGGAAATTAGGGAATATTATTTCAAGAAATTTAATACAGTTCTTCGAAGGAATTCAATTATCTTCGTAAATATCACAATTTTTCCCAAAATATTCAATTATTTTCATAATTAGCAAAAATTCACCACAAGAATTAAATTATTTTCATGAGTTATAAAATTTTTCAAAGAACTTAATTATTTTCAAAATGAATAAAATTCTGAGTGGAAATTTTATTATTTTCAACAATTTGAATACTTATAATAATTTGTGGTAAAAATTTATTTACTTAAAAATTTTTTTTTTTTAGTTCAATAACTTTGAATATCGACTATTTTTGTTAAATTTCTGAAAAGAATTCAATTATTTTCAAAATGAATAAAATTCTGAGTAGAAAATCAATTATTTTCAACAATTTGAATAATAATAATTTGAGGCAAAAATTTATTTACTTTCAAAAAATTTTTTTTTAATTCAAAAACTTTGAATATCGACATTTTTTGTTAAATTTCTGAAAAGAATTCAATTATTTTCAAAATTAATAAAATTCTGAGTAGAAATTCAATTATTTTCAACAATTTGAATGATAATAATTTGTAGCAAAAATTTATTTACTTTCAAAAAATTTTTTTAAATCAATGACTTTGAATATCGACTATTTTTGTTAAATTTCTGAAAAGAATTCAATTATTTTCAAAATTAATAAAATTCTGAGTAGAAATTCAATTATTTTCAACAATTTGAATAATAATAATTTGTAGCAAAAATTTATTTACTTTCAAAAAATTTTTTTTTTAATTCAAAAACTTTGAATATCGACTATTTTTTGTTCAAATTTTTTTTAATCTGAATATCGAATTCTGAATAGAATTCAATTATTTTCAAAATTAATAAAATTCTGAGTAGAGATTCAATTATTTTCAACAATTTCAATAATAATAATTTGTAGCAAAAATTTATTTACTTTCAAAAATTTTTTTTTTAATTCAATAACTTTGAATATCGACTATTTTTGTTAAATTTCTGAATAGAATTCAATTATTTTCAAAATTAATAAAATTCTGAGTAGAGATTCAATTATTTCCAACAATTTGAATGATAATAATTTGTAGCAAAAATTTATTTACTTTCAAAATTTTTTTTTTAGTTCAATAACTTTGAATATCGACTATTTTTGTTAAATTTCTGAAAAGAATTCAATTTTTACGACAATAAAAATTTCAAAAAAAAATTCTAAAGTATCATTATTGTATTAAATATTAAAAATTTTACAGTAATTTAATTCTTTAAAATAGAATTTACATAAATTTTTTAGAAAAAAATCAATTTTAAAAAAAATTTGTACCAAATTCTTCGCTAGAATTTAATTGTTAAAACAAATTTGAATAAATTCTCGGCAAGAATTCAATTATTTTTAAAAATAATAGAATCTTTCTCAAGAATACAATTATTTTTATAAATTTTAATAAAATTTGTTGCAAAAATTTAATTATTTTCATAACTATAAAGAAATTTATGAAATTTAAATTCACAAAATTAAATATTTTAATATTTTTTGTATTTTTAATACAGTTTTAAATGAATTTTACGAAAAATACAATTATTCTTAACATTATTTATAAAATTTTTTCTAAAGTATTCAATTATTTTTTAATTTTTTATTAAAATTCTTCCATATTATTCAATTATTTAAAAAAATTTTAACATAATTTATTGATTACAATTTAGTAAAATTCTTCCTTTAAAAATTCAATTATTTTAAAAAAATTTTTAGTGTAATTCGTCGCAAAAATTAAATTATTTACATGAGTTATACATTTTTTTAAGAAAAAATCGATTATTTTAAATACAATTTCTTGTTTAAAATTTCTTACTGACGAAATGGAACAATTTTTTAAAAGTTCAACAAAATTTTGTTGATAAAAATTACTTATTTTTCAAAAATAATAAATTCTTGAAGAATTGAATTATTCTTATAAATTTTATTAAAATTCGTCTATAGAATTCAATTATCTAATTGAAATATCAAATTTTATGAAAATAATTTTTTAATTAAATTCTATTTCTAGAAACATTAAATTATGCAAGAAACTATGTATTTTTGTTTTTAAATAATTAAATTCTCGTAGAATTTTCTAATAAAAATTGATGTAAAAATTAATTTTATTTAAAGTTTTAGATAATGATTGAAGTTTTGAGAAGTTAGAAATAATTGAATTTTGTAAAGGTTCTTTCTTAATTAAAATTTTTGAAAATCCGAATTTTTCATACTTATAACAATTGTGTCAAACTTATTTTTTTAAATTTGAATAAAAATTTGTCTTCAAGTTATTTGAAATTTTTATTTTCTAATCTTTAATTGCAGATTTTTCAAATAATTCTTAAAAATATTAATTTTATTGACATGAAGAATATAGTTTTAATAAAATTTTGTCTGGAAATCAGGGAGAAGTCAGAGAAGAAAAAAATAAAATTTTTCGATAACCCTAATTTTGATTTGTAGAAATTTGAAATTTTCTTTTAATTCGAATTTTCTGTTTTTGTTCTGCATTTGCTGTATAATGAATTAAAACACCTGTTAGTTAATTAGTGAATGAAATGTCTGATTTTATTTTGCAAACTGAAGAAAAATTCAAATAAACAAAAAATTTGTTTTTCAAGGTTAAATCTAAAACTCCTACAATTGTATAATGGGTAGAAATGAATTAAAATGCGCTTTAGGATTGGGTCTAATTGCCCTCATAAACGATCCTCGACCTTTGCCTACAATTTACTTATAACTTTGAATTAAAGAACAGATGCAGTACATTAGTACCTGAATTTAAACACTTAGAAAATGTTGTTATATTTCTGTTCTCTATTTTTTTTTAAAAAAGGTTGCAAATCTTCATGACAGGAAATATAAAATTTCAGAAAATAAACTTCTTTGACAAAGTTTGTTTTTTCTTGTAAATAAAAATTAAATTAAATACTATTATTATTATTATTATTATTATTATTATTATTCTTTTTATTTTTATTATACTTTTTCTTTTTATTATTATTATAATCATTATTATTATTATTAGTATTAGTATTATTATTATTATTATTATTATTATTATTATTATTATTATTATTATTATTATTATTATTATTATTATTATTATTATTATTATTATTATTATTATTAATAATAATAATAATTAATTTTTCCACCTGAGAACGCCACGATCGCCACTAGGTGGCGAAGAATCTGATTTTATTAACTAAACTGCCACCTAGCGGTGACCTTGGCGTTCGCAGGTGGAGAGTATTGTCAAAAATATCAATAACCGTGCTTAGGCCAAGAACTGAATTTAATTTAAATTCCCAATATAAATAAATTGTAATAAATAAATTCTCAAAGAGATTAACATAATCAAAAAAAGGATAGTAGAAATTGTATACGGCACAATATCAAAATGGGATAAAAATGTACGAAATGATACTAATTGAATTGTAGCGTCGCGACTCAAACAGGTTTCTAAATATGAGAAAAAAAAGAGGAATGCTAAAGTTATGATATAAATATAGTTGCTAAGTGGAACTAGTTATGAAGGTATTCTTCTCATTTTCAAACAGAAGAACAAACAAGAGAAAATGGTGTTAAATAAAAGCTCCCACCCAAAGGCAGAAACAGGTTAATTTGATAGGCGTAACTGGCAAACAGCTTAAAAAGTAGTTGAAGAAGTGGGTCAACAATGCTTATGAACGTCGAAACTCTTAACAGAAAAATAAACATAAACTTCCATCGTAAAAAAAATATATATTTTTTTATTTATTTCTGCGATTTCTAACTCTGATTTTTCTCAGCGAAGGGATAATTAAAGAGAAGTTATTTTATTCTGCAAACTGTTTTTCTTTTAAAAGAATAATTTTTCGAAAATAACGAAAAGAGGATATAAACAATTTATTTCCAGTATTGAGAATTTTTTTTTTGTTGTTCAAAAATGTTTGTTTGAATAAAAATTTGAATTTTTGTACTAATTCTCGAAATTTGATATTTGTCCACTTTTCAGTACTTTTTGAGAAAATTCGATAATATTTTCTGTGGTAAACACTTTTTTTCCTGTGATTAATATTCTGGTGGGAAATTAAGAAAAGAAGAAGTAGCGAAATTAGACAATAGAAAAAAATCAAACAGAAATAAATTAAGTAGTAGAATAAATTAAATACTTTTCTTTATAAAATAAATTTGAGAGAATTGAAAAGAAATGAAAATAATCTCTACGAAAAAAGTGCAAATTTAAATTAAAGAGAAAAATTTCGATAAAATTTTTTTCAGACAGTAGGAGGAAATATTTTATCGCTCGCCAATAATCTTTAGATTATAACTCTTTCATGTAAATTAAAGCTTAGTCATTTCTTTTGTATTGATTCAAATTTTTTTCCTCAAATATTCGGTGCTTACAGAAATTTAATTTACTAAACAAAAAAAAGTAAAAGCTCCAGAATTATTTGAAAATATTTTTTGTAATATTCTACCCAAACATTTAATTATTATCATAAATAACGAAAATTTCACAGAAATTCAATTATTTACAATTTTTTTATAAATTTCTTCGCAATAATTCCAATATTTTTATAAATAATAAATTTCCATTCACGAATTCAATAATAAATGCTTTTACAAAAGAATCAATAATTTTCAGAAATAATAAAATTTTTTTTAGAAATAAAATTATTGTAATAAATAATAAAACTCAGCGCATAATTTTAATTAATAATTATTTTCAATATCTGCTATATTTTCATAAAATTTATCAAAAGAATTGTTTTAAAAAAATGTTGATAAAATTTTACATGAACAATTTGACAGTTTTCTGAAATAATAAAAATTTCACAGGAATTCAATTATTTAAAATAGAATTTTTGCAAAAATTTTGTTGGACAAAAATCAATTGTTTAAAAATTGTTTAGTAAACTTTTTTTGCAATCATTTAATTATCTTAAAAAATATTGAAATTCATCAGAGAAACTTAATTATTTTTAGAAATTTTAATAAATTTCATTACAAAATTCAATTATTTTTGTAAAAGTAATCAAATTTTTCATAGAAATTAAAATATTTTTAGTAATTTTAATAAAATTTGTAGAAAAATTTTAATTGTTTTCAAAAATATTTTAATTTCATTGTTTTCCAATATACTGCTATTTTTAAAATTTTACTAAAGAAATTTAAATATTTAAAAGTATTTTTTATAAAATTCTACATGAAGACTGAATTATTTTCTAAAATATTATAAATTTCTCAGAAATTTAATTATTTAAAATAGAATTTGCATAAATTTTTTTGAATGTAATCAATTGGTTAAAAATTTTTTAGCAAATTTTTCGCAATAATTCAATTATTTTCCTAAATATTAAAATTCTTTTCAGGGATTTAATTATTTTCATAAATAATAAAATTATTCTTATAGTAATCTAATCATCTTCATGATTAATTAAACTCGTCACAGAATTTCAGTAATTTTTAATACAATTTTAAGAAACAATGAATGATTCAATAAATTTTTTATTTTTGTACTTAATTATATTATTGAATTCTTGCATGACTTTGCATGAAAAAGTGATTTGAAAGTGAATTTTAGTTGAAATTTTCGATAAAAATTTAATATTAAATCCATTATGGCGTGGATTTTAGAAATAATTGTACTTTGAAAATGCTTCAAATTGAAATCTTTCAAAATATGAATTTTTTTATATTTTTAATTAACAATTTTGTAAAATTATTTTTCTGGAAAAAGTTTAATTGAAGTAAAAGAAAAATTTTTTTTTTATTTTCTAATATATATTTAATTTTTTTAAAATTTTATTTTTCGCATAATGGATAAAATTTCGTCAAATTGAAATTTAAATAAATGTATTTGCAAATTTTCCAAAAAACTTTTTCCAAAATCATTAAAAATAATTAATTTAGAGAAGAATTTGAGATAAAAATTCTAGAAAATAATAATTGACTTAAAATGATGAAAATAATTTTCAAAAATTCAAATCAATATTAATTTTAATAAAAGTTAGAGTTTGCAAATTTGCAAATTTTCAAAAAACTTTTGTTTAAAGATCATTAGAAATAGTTAATTTAAAGAAGTTAATTTAATTTGAGATAAACATTCTAGAAAATAATAATTGACTTGAAATGATAAAAATAATCTTTAAAAATTCAAATCAATATTAATTTTAATACGAGTTACAGTTACAATATTCTTATAATATAAAATTATAATTATGTCTCTCGGGCATCTTTAATTATTTAGAAAACATGAAGAGAGTCAAAGACTTCTAGAGATCAATTTCTTCATGTTTTATAATAATATTATTACGCATTATTTGAATTTCAAAAGGTTTGAATTTGAAATTTTTGAAAATCTCCGTTCATGTGGAAAAATAATGATTAATTATATTTATTTCAAAATGAGGATTAAAAATAATTCAAAATTATTTGTAAAATTTGAAAAATAATTTAAAACTTATATTTTTCGAATTATTTTACAATTAAATAAAGTCAATTAATAAAAAAATAAATAGGATATAGGATATTGTCAATAGGATATTTTTTTAGATTATTTAGATTATTATTTTTTATATTACTATTTTTAGAGTGAATGAAAATATTCTTGAGGGTCAGGAAAAAAGTTAAATTTTTTTCTGGAAATGAGAGAAATTAGAAAATTAATTTTTTTTGACAACCCTGTAGAAACATATGGACCAAGACTATTGTCATAGTCCAATATGTATTAAATTAGAACCAACAATAATAGAATTAGAATCCTAGTGAGCTTGACTTCTTTGCCATAATAGTGAACCTGACACAAAAAAATACGTCACACTAACCTTGACATTGTCCGTAAATTTGAAAACAGTTCAAAAGTATAGTAAGACACAGAGTTAAAATTATAACTAAAAAAATATTCTTTAGAAATTCCCAATATGTTTATAAGTTTTCTTAAACTTATTTCCTCATTTTAAAAAGCTATTTCTTTAGAATCTTTTTTTTTCTCCTCCTTCTTCTTCTTCTTCTTTCTCAAAGCATAATTTTTTTCCGGCTTCTAGAAAATTAAAAATAAATACAGCAAAAAAGTCAAATATTAACAGGATAGTTACATTTGAAAATTATGTAGAAAACATAAAATACTTGAGCTCCTGAGTCAATATAAAATTTTCAAAAGGAAGGCAAACAGGTTTCTTTAAAAGCATATCCTGCACTTCAATTTATCCTTTGTTCACTTTTGATCTAAAGCAAGTATGCTTTATAGTCTGAATAATATAACAGTTACTTCAGCAATAAACCCGGAAATTGTGTATTTCAATTTACTTGAAAAATCTTTAATCCCGTAAATTTCAAGAGAATTCCACCCTTTCGACATTTAATTTCATCTCCTTTAAAGCTTATATATAGAGAGACAGAGTGAGAGAGGGGGAGGGAGAATAAAAAATTTTTTCTTCGTTTTTCTCTCTCTTTTTTTTTCTTTTAATGCAATTCAGATAGGAATTGAAAATTTGTTCAGTGTGAAATAAATATAAACATGGTTACCTAGCCAAGCTTGAAAGTTTAACGAACGCGTCTGTCTCTTTCTATATAAGAAACTTGCGGAAGAAGCTAAAACGTATATCGCGCGCAGCTTTCACCAATTGCGCGAGCGTCAAGTTCGTGTCTGAAAAGCTCGAGGTCATGGCAGATTTGCATGTAGATAAAATCTAATTAAAGAATTCAATGTCGCGATGAAGACAACGAACCAAAATTTTCAAATTCGTATTTTATATTATTATCTCTTTCTCATTTACGATGCGCTCAATTTATTCTCCTAATGAACAACAATTATATAATTACAAATAATAATAATTTGAATTTTCCCAGAATTTTTCGAGCTCCTATATTAATCCCCCATTTTTTTCGTAGATTTAAAATCATTTTTCAATAATAATAATAATAATAATAATTTAGAATTCTGTTCTCATGTCAAGTTAGGACTTTTTTATTCCAAATTATTTTACAGATCAAATTTTTATGGCAAAAGTTTGATAATTATGTTTTAAATAGAGTGATTTTTGTTTCAGTAAAATTATAATTTTCCTAAAATTTAAAAAAAAAATGCGGAAAAAAATCTTTCTTTCAAATAACCGAATTATTGACTACTAGCGAATAAATATTTACTTGAAATAAATAATTTTTATTGAAATCAATTAAATTGTCTTTAAATAATTTCAGTATTTGAAGAAAATATTATCGAATTGGCGCAAATAAATATTTTATTGAATTAAATATTTCATTGATAATAGTCAACTAATCGGTGATTTGAATTTTTTTCCAGTGCAAAATTTCCATAGGACAGGGAAATAAGTTAAGTGAGGAAATTTTATCAAATTTTTAGAAATAATTATTTTTTCACTTATTTTTGTATTTAAATAATTGAATTTTCATACAACTTTTTGACTTGAAAACGAATTTTAATTAAGATTTTAGAAAATATTGGAAGAATTGCAGATTGAATTAAAAAAAAAATTAAATTTCAAAAGGTTTTACATCGAAATTAATTTTTAGTGGACAAATAAATAATAATAATAATAATAATAATAATAATAATAATAATAATAAGTATTCAAATATTTATTAAACAAAAATTAATAAAATTTGAAAAATAAAATTTACAAATTCTGAAAAAATTAGGTTTTCAGAAATTCTGAATTAAAATTTTTAAAAAATAGTCAACTATTTTACTCTTGAAAATAATTTTGAAGATTCAAAAAATAGAAAATTTTCGCAAATCTCGTTTGAAATAAATTTGTTATTTCAGTGAGTTTTAATTTTTCACTTTAAACAATTATTTTTAAAAATATTAGTAAATTTTTTGAAAAATTATTGTAATTAGAAAAATTGTGAAATAATTAAAATTTAAAAAAAGTTTTTGTATTAAATAATTATTCATATAGTTGAATTCGAAATAGTATTGTTTAAAAAAAGGATTTCAGTTGAAACTTCAAAAATGATTTTCCGACTTGGAAAACGTGCAGTTCTATTTTGTAAAAGTACATAAATTTCAAAAATCAAAAGGTTTTACATTGAAAGTCTTTTGAAATTTTAATTCTTGATAGACAAGTAAATAACAATAAATATTCGATCAAATATTTACTAAATAAAAATTAAATAAATTTGAAAAGTATAATTTACAAATTTTAAAAAATTGAGGTTTTTTTTACAAAAATTGATTAAAATTCTTTGAAAATAGTTGCAATCGTTTTAACATTTTAATTTTTAACTGTCGTGAAAGTATAATAATATTTAAAAGATTATTTAAAAAAATTATTGATATATTATTTTTTTTTAATATTAAGTTTTCAAATAATTTTATTCAAAAATTAAAAGAAAATTGATTTTCGTAAAATTGCAGTTGTAATTTTTAGAAGTAATTAAATTTCAAAAGATTTTAGATTAAAAGTATATAAAATTTTAATTAAAATAAATAACAATAAGTTGTTAAATATTTGGTTAACAAAATTTGTTAATGTTTTGAATAATTAAATATAAAAATTCTTAAAAATAGGTTTTTATAAAATTCTACTAATTTTTTTTAAGATTACTGAACTCCTGTAAATAATTGTTAAAAAGTGAATCTAATACGAGTTTTTGTTTTTTTAAATATTTTATCTTGATTAAATTAAATTTATAGAATTTAATGAAAAAAATTTTTTTTTAAATTATGAAAATTATGAATTTATAAAGAAACTTTTGTTAAAAATTCGAAAAAATTGAATTTTGGAGAAGTTACAAATGCTTTTCGGAAATTCAAGTATTTTGAAAACTAATAAAATTCCTAGCAGAAATTCAATTATGTTCAAAAATTAAAAAAAATTCTCGTCATTTCGACTATCTTTAAGAATAATAAATATTGCACAGGAATTTAATTATTTACAATTTTTTTTTAAATTTTTCTTAATTATTCCAGTATTTTTATAAATAATAAATGTTATATTTGGTATTTTAATAAAATTTACCAAAAGAATTCAATTATTTAAAAAAAATTTTTGATAAAATTTTACTGAAATTCAATTATGTACACAGAAAAAAAGAAGTGTTGTTTTAACACTAAAAGTAGTGTTAAAACAACACGCAACATTTTTAACCAAAACGAGGTGATTTTAACCTAAATTTTGTGTTAAATTAACTCCATGAGTGTGTTAAAATTAATGCACATTTTTAATGGCTGTTAAAACAACACCATCTTGAAAACTACACGCAACAAATTTAACACTTATTTTTTTGTGTGTATTAAAAAAAAATTTGCATAAATTTTCTCAAAAAAAATCAGTTTGTTTAAAAATTGTCAATAAAATCCTTTGCAATAATTTAACTATCTGAATAAATATTAAAATTCATCCCAGAAATTTGATTATTTTAGGGATTCTTAATAAAATTAATTATAAAATTCAATTACTTTCAGGTCCCTGAAGTTGGCGTCGACGCTGAGCATCGAAAATTATTTTGTTCACAAAACCGAAAAAATAACTCAATTTTTCCTCGGCTTATGATTAAAAAAAATAATTTCAAAAAGTTCTTTCTTCTCCAGTGAATGACAGAAGTGAAATTGTAAAATTTTATCACTAAAAATAAGAAAAAATAATTTTCGGTGCTGAGCCTTGACGCCAACTTCAGGAGCGTTTATTTTCAGAAATTTTAATAAAATCCATTTGCTTTTATAAACAAATAAAATAAATTGTAAAATTTTATCACTAAAAATAAGATATAAATAAATAAAATAAAAATAAATAAAATAAATTGTAAAATTTTATCACTAAAAATAAGAAAAAATCATTTTCGGTGCTGAGCGTCGACGCCAACTTCAGGAGCGTTTATTTTCAGAAATTTTAATAAAATCCATTCGCTTTTATATAAAAAAATTTGTAATTGTTCCAGATAAAATTTTTCATTTTTGCATCTTGAAAGGAATTAAATTCGAAGCATTTTTTAAATTTGAAGACATTCTTTACATTAGAAAATCGTGAGGAGAATTATAAATTTTTATTTATTTTGTTTTAATTTTTTTTAATTGTGTTTAAAAAAAATATGAATAATTGACGAGAAATTTGACAATAAATAGTATATGCGAAATATTGTGAGTAAATTAAGATAAAGAAAATAATTTGAAAACAAATATTGCGAACGAAGTTAATAAATAACTCCTTGAGACTCTAAATCTGACAGATTCCCTTCCGCGCAATTAAGGGTCTCGTTAGAAATTAAAAATTCCTTCCAACGAAGGAAAAGTGGATTCGTGTATATATAAGGCCACTGCGACTTTGTATAATAAGAGTGTTAAAAGTTTTAATACGTTTTCGGGGAAATACGCTTGCCTTCGTATAGTTTTACAACTTTGGGGATTTCAACTCGGTGGATTAGCTGAGGTAAGATGCTCGCAACCTCCTGCAATTTGCAATCTAGCTACGGTTTACAAACTGATGCAATCAAGACTCGATTTGCGGGGGTATATGCTAAAACGAGCGAGGGAACATCTCTTAATAATATTCACAATGACTGAAAGTTGATTGCATGAAAAATTAACAACAAATGCAAAATGAAAACAAGAATTTTTTAATTTATTATTAATTTCACTATAGACAATATCCTGTTTCTTGTTCATCAATATATAGTGAATTTTTGTACATGATTATGGATGTCGCACAGTTTTCCCAAGAGTATGTAATTGAGACAAAAAAAGAAATTTTAATAATATTGCTTCGCAACAATTTTAGTGAATTTTTTGTCTCAATTTGATATTCTTAAAAAAATTCTATAAATGTGTACACGCATCGCACTCATCTACTAAAACTTACTATTACAATTTTTACGTTATGTTACTATTTGAGTACTTTTTATTTTTTTTATTTCATCCACTAAAAGTTACTATTTCTATTTTTTTATTTCATCCACTAAAAGTTACTATTTCTACTTTTTTTATTTCAACCACTAAAAGTTACTATTTATATTTTATTATTTCATCCACTAAAAGTTACTTTTTCCATTTTTTTAGAATTTCCACTTATCGAAATTCACCATTACTGGAAATCCGAAAAATATTCTCAAATATTATGATCAAATTATTTAAAACGATTCAATTATATTGACAAAATATTCGAAATTCAATTATTTTCAATCTCTAGAATTTTTCATAAAATTTCGCAAAAGAATTCAATTATTTGAAGAAAAAAATTGTTAAAATTAAAATTAATAAAAAATTCAATTATTTTTATAAGTAATAAAACTCAGAAGAATTTCAATTATTTTCAATAGTATATTTTAAATTAATTATAATCGAAAAATTCAATTATTTTTGCAAATAAATTTTGCCAGAAGAATTCAATTAACAAAATTTTCATAATACTTATTATATTTCAAAAAAATTAATAATTTGCAACAATGTTTCTAAAATCCGGATAAAGAATTTAATTATTTTCAAACATAAATACATTTTTTATAGAAATTCAATTCGTTTTAAACATTTTATCAAAATTTTTCGCAATAATTCAATTACTTTAATAAATAATAAAATTCTTCTCAGGAATTCAATTATTTTTCAAAATTTTAATAAAATATTTGGAACTGTTCAATTATTTTCAAAAATAACAAATTTTTTTATAGAAATTCAATTCGTTTTAAACATTTTATCAAAATTTTACGCAATAATTCAATTACTTTCATAAATAATAAAATTCTTCTCAGGAATTCAATTATTTTTCAAAATTTTAATAAAATATTTGGAACTGTTCAATTATTTTCGTAAATAATAAAATTCATCGCAGGATTTCAATTATTTTTAAACATTTTATCAAAATTTTACGCAATAATTCAATTACTATTATGAATAATAAAATTCTTCTCAGGAATTCAATTATTTTTTAAAATTTTAATAAAATATTTGGAACTGTTCAATTATTTTCGTAAATAATATAATTCATCGCAGAATTTTAATTATTTTTAATACTATTTCAAAGGAAGTATAATCGAAAAATTCAATTCATATTACAAATAAAAATTTCCACAAAAATTCAATTATTCAAAACAAAATTTTCATAATACTTATTATATTTCAAAAAAATTAATTATTTGCAACAATGTTTTTAAAATCCGTATAAAGAATTTAATTATTTTCAAAAATATTAACATTTTTCATTGAAATTCAATTCGTTTTAAACATTTTATCAAAATTTTTCGCAATAATTCAATAACTTTCATAAATAATAAAATTCTTCTCAGAAATTCAATTATTTTTCAAAATTTTAATAATAAAATTCATCGCAGGATTTCAATTATTTTAAATCAAATTTTACAGAAATGGCCCAAAAATTAAATTATTCATAAAAATTTAATTTAATTTTCTTGAAAAAATCAATTATTTAAAAGGAATGATTTTTTAATTCTTTGCAAGAATTCAATTATTTACAAAAATATTATTTTTTGCATAAATTCAATTATTTTCAAATATTTTAATAAACTTGTTAGAAAAAAATCAGTTATTTTGCATACAATATTAATTATGTTGTTTTGGAATAATTCAATTGTTCTTTTAGATTTTAATAAAATTCTCCCCAAGAATTTAATTACTCACATAAATAATTCTTCGAAAAAATTCAATTATGTGGAGAAATAACAAAATTATTTCCGAAAATTGAATTATTTTTAGGCATTTTAATAAAATTTTTTGAGAAATCTAATTGTTTTTAAAAGTTATACATTCTTTGAAAAATTCAATTATTTTTTAAAGTTATAAATTCTTCGCAAAATCCAATTATATTAAAAGTTATAAATTTTTTGCAAAATTCAATTATTTTCAAGTTATAAATTTGTTGTCTTAAATTCAATTATTTAAAAAAAATTTTAATAAAACAGTTCGCAGGAATTCAATTATTTTCGTAAATAATAAAATGTTTTTTAAAAATTTAATTAATTTTAAATAAAACGTTTAATGAAATGCCACACCGACATTTAATTATTATTGTTAAAATTTTTTTATAGATTTCTTTGTAAAATTTAATTACATTTAAAAACTTTTCTCAATTCAATGACTTCTAAAATTTACTATTTTAATAAGAATTTTGAAAAGAACTCAGTTGTTTAAAGAACATTTTGATAAAATTAATTTTAAGAATTTAATTTTAAAGTTTTTATTTTCTAGTATTAATTAGATATTTTCCGAATAGTCAATGACATTTTGTAAAATTAAATTATTGTAAACAAACTAATTTGAAAATTCTAAAAGAACTTCATAAAAAATTATTAAAAAATTAAATAATTTATTCAAAGAAGAGTTTTAGTTAAACATTCTGAAAAGTAATTATTGAATTGAAATGATGAATGTTTGGAAAAATTTCAATTCCTATAGAAAAATGATTATTAAATATTTATTTAAAAATGAAGTCATTGATATTTTTGAATAATTTTACAATCAAAGAAATTCATAAATAAATGTAATTGAATATTTTTTTGAGTATCTAACAATTTTCATAGAGTGAATCAGAAATATTCTTTAGTTTAAGGGAAAAATCAAAATTTTGTCTGTAAATTCGCAGGATAAGAAAGAATTAAATATTTTTGTTGAAAATTAGAAAAAAAGTCAGGAAAATAAGAAAATCGAACTTTTGTCATTTTTGGGAAATTTCTTAAACGAGTCTTTTTGGTCGTCAAGTTTAATTTTTCGATATTTACTTTTTTTAGATTGAAATATACTTTTTGCTACACGTTTAAAATTAATTATCGAGTGCGAAAAGTCAGTGTGTAAAAAATTCTGCACTCTTCAATCGTTTTTTTTCAATCATCAAATTTCGGTTTAATAAAAAACGGAAAATTGAAAATATTTTGAAATCGAAAGCGAAGAACATGTAAAATCGAAAGAAAAAGAAATTTCAATTTAAAATCGAGAGCAAGAAAAATTTATTCGTATTAGTTATTATTATTTAAATTTGCAAGGAGTTTTTAAAGGAGAACTGTTTTTTTCAGTCCTCCAACATTCAAGACTGCAACACCCACATCTCGTACACAATTGAAGCTGCAGTTAATGCGAGAGCAACTGCAGGAACAAGAGAGACGAGAGGCTGAATTGAGGCAAAATTTACAACAACAAAGGCCTGCAGCTGCACCTCCAAGACCTGTGCCACCAACACCTTTACCAACTATCGGTGTCGATGTTCCGCCTCAAGTTTTACAAGTTAGTATAATATATTTATTTTTTCCCTCTTTTTTTACTTCCACTTTTATTTCCCTTTTTTAGTTTTTTCCCATATTTTCTTTCTTTCTACATATTTTTTTTTCATTTATTTCCCTTTTTTTCTATATATTTATTTTTAGCTCATATATATTTTTATCTTACTCGCATGTTTACTTAAAAATCAGGAAAAAAAACTGTATGAGAGAGACAAACATCTCTCTCTCTCGTATCATTTTAATGTAATGAAGAATTTTCATCTCCTAATTTTTCTTTTACAACTTTAGATATAATATTTTTTTTGTCGTTTTTATACCACACACATAAAAAGATTCATAAATTTTTTTTAAAGAAGAAAAACACAGAGATAGTGTAAATTTTGTTGCGTATATACCAAGTTTAATAATTAAAAACTATTAACATTTTTATTGCGAATTCATTTATTTCGTGTCTTTTAGTTTTATTTCATTTCATTTCATTTTTGGGTTAAATTGCGTTTTAAATTGCTAGCTGCGTTTTATTTTGTTTTCTTTTATAACTTTTTTTTTAATTCAAAAAAATTTACTTTTTTCGATGGTACATAGTGTCTAAAGTTTTATTTATCAAATCATGAAGTTCAATAAGAGTTATTTAAAATAACGATTTTTAATAGTAAATTTTACTTTCTCCACAGTTAATTTTTGATTAAAAAGTTTTTACATTGTCTTCCAGTGGAATAAAATTTGGTATTAAATATTCTTATTTACAGAGTAATTTTAACTAAAATTGAATTAGTCAATTTAACTCTATAATAAATAGTACTTTCTACTAAAATCCATTAATAAAATTTAGTAATAAATTTTACTTTTACTTTTGAATTAGCAAATTTTACTAATAAATAGTAATTTCTACTAAAATTCATTAGTATAATTTAATGATACATTTTTCATTTTGTCTTAAATTTGGAAATTTAAGTAATAAATAGTAATTTCTTCTAAAAATTCATTTGTACAGTTTACTAATAAATTTTACTTTTTTCTCCAGAATTAGCAAATTTTATTAATAAAGAAATAAAAAAAAATTTACATTTTGCTCTTAAATTAGTAAATATACATAAATTAAAAAAGGAAATTCTACTAATTTATTAGTAATATTTTGTAATAAATTTAAATTAAAAATGCCATTTTTTGTAAAATAAAAAATTGTTTGGTTATTTTTCCCTCTTCTTTTAAAAAAACTTACAAAAATTCTCATTTCCTCTAAGTGAAAAAAGTTTTGAATTATTTTAAAGAAAAAAAAATTTCTACTTTCTGCAAACTATTGAAAAATTATAGTTTTTTGAAACTTAAAAATCTTTATATATTAAATTAAATTAAAATTAATTAATGATTTTTAACAGCAAATCTTAATTTCCCAGAAAGTAAACACAGTTAATTATTGTTTACAAATTTTTGTAATTAAAATTATTATTTACAGAGTAAAATTTACTATTTCTGAGGTAAATTTTTAAAATTTTTATAAACAAATTTTTTTCCGAAATAGCAAAAAGTTATTCTAAAATCAACAATTTTTTATAGTAAATTTTACTCATTTTCGGGGAAATTTTATCAAGTCCAGAAAAAAAATGAACTCATTTTTTACTAAAATTTACATCGAATTTAATAATTTTCATAGTATTTTAATATAAATGTAGCTTTGCAATAATTTGTTATTTAATTTGAAAAATCCCTTTTTTATCATGAATCCTAAAAAAAATATTCCCTTTTTTGACATTTTTTTAGTTTTCCTATTTAGTAATATTACTAATTAAAAAAAATCACTTTAATTCTTGTAATTCATTAAAATTTAGATAAAAACAGAAAAAAATGGAAAGTCGTATTAAAAGAATCTTAAAATATTAAAAATTTTATTGAAAAACATTAAAAAATAAAAAAAACTTTCTTAAATAATAATAAAAAGTAAAATTTATTACAAGGGAAAAAAATTATAAAGTGGATCTTATTTTGCAAATTGAGTTTTCTTGAACAGAACGAAAAATTTTTATATCTCCTTTTTTGTAAAAACTCACAATTATTTGAGAAAAATAGTGTTACAATAATTTTCTACCAAATTGGAAGAATTGGAATTTATTTCTTTTAATCTTAATCCTCTTTTAAAAAATGCCAATTTTTGTAAAATAATAAAAAACTTTTAGTTATTTTTCCCCCTTCCTTTAAAAAAACTTACAAAAATTCACACTTCTTCTAAGTGAAAAAAAGTTTTGAATTATTTTAAAGAAAAAAAATTTTTACTTTCTGCAAACTATTGAAAAATTTTATTTTTTTGGAACATACAAATTTTTTTATATTATTTACTCAGAGCTTTTATGCTTAGAATTTTTTTATATAAGGAAATAAATGTAAAATAACTTTGACTATTTAGAAAGTGAAACCTAAACTATTAGGAATTTTTCCCTACAAATTTCTTAAACTTTCTATCAGAAAAATATAATTTGTTGTTAAAAATTATTATTTACAGAGTAAATTTTATTATTTCTGAGGTAAATTTCTTCTAATTTTTATTAAAAAAAATTTCATCGGAAACAGTAAGAGTTATTTTAGATATAAAAATTTTTAATTCTAAATTTTATTATTTTATAGAGGGAATTTTACCAAGTCCGAAGTAAATTTTACTAATATTTTTCTGAAATCAACTTCCGATATAGTAAATTTTATAGAATTTTTAAATAAATGTAGCGTTTCAATATTTTTTTACTTAATTTTAAAAATCCCTTTTTTAACTGCATCACCTCTTAAATAATGAAAATTTCCTCTTTATCTAATAAACCTTTGAAAAAATCATTGTGATTCTTGCAATTCATTAAAATTCAGGTAAAAATTGCAAAAAATAAAAAATTTTACTAAACAAAATATTTTAAAAATTTTTATTAAATATATATCAAAACATTAAAAATCTTCTTAAAAAATATTAAAAAATGAAAGCTACAGTATTGGAAAAAATTATAAAGTGGAACTTATTTTCCAAATTGAGTTTTCTTTTACAAAACGAAAAATTTTTATCTCTTTTATTTGTATAAACTGACAATTATTTAAGAATAGACGTAATGATACGAAAATATGAAAATGGGTATCAAATTTTTTTTTGAAATTGACAATTTATAAAAATTACTTTCTTTACAATTCAAAAAGAAAGAAAGATATTGGGGAAAAAATTATTTGCTTCAAATAATCGAATACTTTTCTGTTATCAAATAAATATTTAGTAACTCAAATCAAATAATTTTTAATTTTTATTGAAATCAATGAAATTGTCCTTAAACCAGTAATTTCATTTTTTGAAACTAATATTAATTGAAACATTTAATTGACTTAAATAAAAATCATGTCTTTGTAGTAAATAATTTAATTGATAGTCGCGTAATCGCTTATTTGAATCAAATAATGTTTTTTTCACTTTCACTTTTTTTTCACTCTTTGCTTTCAATTTAAAAGCAAAAAGTCAGTCACTAATTCAGAATTTAGAGAGCGAGAAATGTTTTTCTTAAAATTTTGTTGCAATAAAAAAAACGAGATTTAATCATTTATTATATTATTTACTTTTAGAGATAATAATAAATTAAGTGATTCATAAAGAATGTGAAGGAAATGTTGTTCGTAAAAGGAGTAATAAAAATTATTTGCAAAGATGTAATTCAGATAAAGGACCAATGATTAACTTTTCCGTAAAATTACAAGTCACAAATGAATCACAATGAGAATAAGAAAAAAGGAATAATGATAAAAGAATAATAATAATAATTAAAGGTTAAAGAAGATAAATAATTTAATTGAATCAAATAATAATAATTACTATTCTCAGGTCTAAATTTTATCACTGGAAAAAAATTCATTTGATTCAAATAACCGCTTACTTGACTATTATTATCAATTAAATATTTAATGGAATCAAATAATTTTTATTTAGGTTTATTAAATATTTAGGTGGTTGAATTTATATTTGCTTCAAATACTGAAATTATCAAATACCATTTAATTGACTTCAGTAAATATTATTCGATTCAAATAAATGTTTAATTGATAACAGTTAAGTAATTTGTTATTTGGATCAATTTTTGACATTGCATCATATTTAAATAAAATAAAAATAATATTTTACTTAATTGATTTTATTTAATTTAATTAACTATTTTATTATTTATTTATTATATAGAAAATAATATTTGTATAATAATAATAATAATAATAATTAATTGAAATTAATTAATTAATTAATTTTAATTTTAATTTTATAATATTTATATAATTTATTTTTTTGTTTTTATTTATTTTATTTAATTAACAAAAGGTGGTATGTTCTCCTATAAATTAAAAAATTTGTTTCTCCTAGAAAAGTAATTATTCCAAAAAACATTTAGCAAAATTATTAAACTCCTGCAATATCTAATCGAAGAAACAGAAAAAAAAATAAGAAATCAAAATCCAAAGATAAAAAATAATGACATCCTATATTATTGTCGCAGGGATCTTAGAGAATTGAGAAAATACAAACAATCCATAAAGAGAAATTGACAATGTTTCTACCTTATTTTATGAGTTGTTACAACTCGTACAATAATGTTCTTCATCTTTCAAAGGTTTTAATACATGAAATACGACTTGGAAACGGATTCTTTTATGGGAAGCTGGGAATCAGTAACACAATTATTAGAGTGGGACCCTGCGCGATCTTTATATAAGCTCAATAACACATTTCGATCTCAGAAATCTAAACCTTTGGAGGAAAGGCATACTCGTAAAACTTCAATTCAAAAGAACGATAAAAACAAGTTGCAGAAGAAGAACGATAAACGAATTGCAGACAATCTAGATCAAATAATTCTATGGCTCTGGAGATAAGGATACATATATATATATATATATATATAGTTTCCTCTCTGACTTTTCGATTTTATTAATAGGAAAAGGCAAAAAAAAAAACCAGAAAAAATTTCCTATTTTATAAAACAGAAATAAACTAATTAGATAGTTTTATTTATCGACCTGGATAATTGTCTTCTTTTGTCTAAAATGAAAACAATAGAGGTCTTTATCTTCGTGCAAAACAGACATGTTTAAATTTTCAGGTAAGTACATTAGACGAGCTTTTGTGTAACACGAATGTAAAATCACAACGAATATCTTTTGTTTCATTATATTCTTTATGTAAAGAAACATTATTACTCCATTTTTTTCTATATTTATTTTCTAGACAGAAAATTTTAAACTCCATTTCTTTATCAATTTAAAAAAAAAAATTTCCTTTCTTTTTGTTTTCGTATTTGTATTAAAAAAAATTCGATTTTGAAAATACAATCAAATTAAATTCTTAAGTTAAATGAATAAAAAAAATATTTCTTTTTTCAATAAATTACTTTGATCATATATGAGTCGCGAAATTGTTTTTTGTTTTAAAACAAAAGGAATTTTTTTCATTAACGATAGTAGTATCAATATATTATTAAAAGGGTTAATTTGGCTCGTTGTACTCGAAACACGTATTGTGTATACCTCCGAAAGGTGAAATTTTTTGAGAAAATTCGAGACCTGCACGTACACATTAATACTGCGCTTCTGGTTTTCCAATCACGAGTTTTTCGCGACCAACAATTCAATTCGGCTATATATATACAAAGAGAGAGAAATGTCACAATAAAATTCTATTTCGATTCTACCGTCAATCCTCTCGATAATTGTAAAACAAAGCGGAAAAAGTCCTTTCTATAACATTTTCATAAAATCATTTAATTTACGATAGCTATGACTCTTTTCATATAAGTATTAATTAACAGGGTTACCACAAAAATTCGGTTTTTTTCTGATTAGCAGATGGAATTTTGACTTTTTTTCTGCACTGAGAAAACAATATATTTAAATCAAATTTATTGTTATACAATCAAAAATTATCTTTAAATTGAAAAATTATGTTTAATTCAATTATAAAACATCCTTAATTCAAACATATTTTTTTGGTTGATTACACTTATTTTTGAATTAAAAAAAATTTTTTCTCAATGCGCCATTAAAAAATATTTTGTTTCACTCTCTGATCGTAATAAGAAACATTAATAATTTTTTTACAATGTTATTCGTCCGAAGAAATTACTCCCAAAGAAAAAGTTTATTCAACCCAACTATTATTTATTTGAGTTAAATAAACGTATATTTGTCTTAGAGCTAAATTATAGGTTACTTATTCGTTTGAAATAATAATTTTATTCGATATAAATAAAAATTATTTGAATCAAATAGAAAAAAGAAAATAAAAAAAGAAAATTTTATTTAAGTTAAATAAAATTTAATTAAAACAAATAAAAAGTCTAGTTGGCTCTATAAGTCAAATATTTCTATTTTCTGTATTTAAGATTTTTAAAAATTTCAAAACTTCTTAAATTTAATTATTAAAAATTGCAAACGTAATTATTGAAGTATTCGAAAATTCACGTCTTATGGATTTGACAACTGTCCTTAAATAATTGTCAGCTTTTTACAAAAAAAGAGATATAAAAATTTTTTGTTTTGTAAAAGAAAACTTAATTTACAAAATAAGTTCCACTTTATAATTTTCTCCCATGTAATAAATTTTACTTTTTACTATTTTTCAAGTTGATTTTTAATATTTTAAAATTTTTTTTAAAATTTTTAATTTTTTGATATTTTTCCCATGCAATTTTCAATTTTTAAATATTTTTTTAATAAGATTTTTATTTTTTACCTGAATTTTAATGAATTACAAGGATCACAATGATTTTTTCAAGGTTTATTAAGTAAACAGCGAATTTTTATTTTTAAAAAACTTCTTAAAAAAAATAGTTTTACTAGTTTTTTTATTTTTTTTTAAACGGGGATTCAGATAAAACAGTATTTTGTAAAATTAAGTGACAAAATTTAGTAAAAAATTTAATATAAATAATAATACTACTTTTATATTAAAATTATATTAAAATTCTATAGAATTTATTATATATTCTAAATGCAAAATTTCAGTAAAAATTAGTAAACTTTTCTTCGGACTTGGTAAAATTTTCTGTGTAAAATAATAAAATTCAGTATTAAAAATTGTTATTTCTAGAATTACTTCTACTATTTCCAAATTCTAATTTCTTCATAAAAATTTAAAAAATTTACCTCAAAAGTAGTAAAATTTACTCTGTAAATAATAATTTTTAATAAAAAATTGAACTACCCCTGGAAGAAAATTAAAAAAAAAATTGTCTATAAAAAATAACTGCTATAAAACTAAAATTACTATCAAAAATCATCAATCTCTAGAGAAAAGAAAAGAAAAGAAAAAAAATAAAAAGTTAACAGAAATTGCAATCAGTTTGGGTTTCACTTTGTATGTAGTAAAAGTTATTTTATATTTGTTGCCCTGTATAAAAAAAAAATTCTAAATATAAAAGCTCCAGAAAATAATAAAATTAAGATTTTTAAGTTTCAAAAGATTTAAATTTTCCCAATGTCTGCAAAAAGTAGAATTTTCTTTCTTCGAAAAAACTGACAAATTTTTCATTTAGAAAAAGTGAGAATTTATGTAATTTTTTTTAAAAGAAGGGGTAAAAATAACCAAAAAATTTTTTATTTTACAAAAAATGGCAATTTTGACCTACATTTATGCAAAATATTACTAATAAATTAGTAGAGATTTACTATTTACTAGTACTAACAAAATTAAGAGGAAAAAGTAACATTTATTACTAAATTTTACTAATAAACTTTAGTAGAAATTTTTATTTATTTGTAAAATTTACTAATTCAATAGTAAAAGTTTTTATAGTTCATTTTACTAAAAATATTAGTAAAAATTACTATCTATTAGTAAAATTTACTTATTCAAGAGCAGAAAGTAAAATTTATTACTAAAATTCAATAATAAATTTTTGTTAAAATTGCTATTTCTTGGAAAAATCTACTCATTCAATAGCATAAAGTAAAATTTATTAGTAAATTTGAATAATAAATTTTAGTAGAAATTACTCTTTATTAGTACTAACTAATTTAAGAGCTAAAGAAAAATTTATTAGTAAATTTTACTAATTATTTTTATAGAAATTGTTCTTTCTTAGTAAAATTTACTAATTCAAGAGTAAAAAGGTAAAATTTATGTACTAATTCAAGAGCAAAAAGTAAAAGTTATTACTAAATTTCGCTAATAAATTTTTGAAGAAATTATCTCTTATTAGTAAAATTTACTAATTCAAGAGCAAAAAGTAAAATTTAAATTAAACTTCACTAATGAATTTTAGTCGAAATTACTATTCATTGGCAAAATTGATTAATTCATGAGCAAAAACTAAAATTTATTACTAAATTTCACTGAGAAATTGATAGAAATTACTATTTATTAGTAAAATTTATTAATTCAAGAGCAAACAGTAAAATTTACTGTTTAAAAAGAAAACAGACGGTTACAATTGGAAATTAGTAAACATTTTAGTTTATGTCAATATAACTAAAATTTTTTAATATCAATTAAATTGTTCAAATTTGATTCTTTTTCAGTTATTTATTTACTAGTAATCGGTTATTTTTTTTACTAATAATTCGTTATTTTTTACGAATTTCTAAAAAGAAAAATAGTTTGCGAATAGTTCAGTACCAATTAGTTACTTTTAACTTATTCGAATTTTGAGAGTAGTATTTTTTTATTTTTTCTTTGCTTTTATCAAAGCACTATTTCATTATTTCGTCTAATTATTATACAAATCTATTATCTCTATACACATCAATCTTATCTATAATGAGTGGGGAAAAACACGATTGTCGTAATAAGATTGGACCAATATGGAAGCAATAAGAGTTGTTCTAATATTTAATTAATCTTCAGCCTTGGCAATTTTCCACCATGATATTATTAAGTAATTGAGAGAAAAAAATAAGTGTACATGCTCTTATTTTTTTTTTACGTGAAAAAGGTCTTACTTAATCAGATTGTAGAGAAGAATGATCCAGAGAAAAATGCCACTTAAACCAAACACATTTTATTCGACATCAATAAAACATATGAGACAAATAATTTTTTTCTTAAATTTAAACGAAATAGAATTTATTTGAAACAAATGAGAAGTAAAGTTGGTTTTGAGTCAAATGTACATTTTCTCTGAGTGTAGGCTTTAACATCATTAAATTAATTTTTTATTGTTATAGGTTCTCAGTGGTTTTGCTTCTTGCTTTGATGGTTTTTAATCTTCTTGGTTATTTTTTTTCTTTAAATGTTTAATAAACTGAGTTGAAATTTTTTACAAAAGTCTAAAATACAATAAAAATGGGCACTGATGTGGTAAATTTTTAATATTTTTAAAATTAGTTATTACAAATTACTTTAAAATTATCAGTTGTCACGGTCACTTCTAATCAATTTCCCTTCTTCGTCGAATTCAAAGTGTTTTATTAGAATTTATTTTAGAGTTCTTAAAACTTTTGCCCTTCTTTAATGTATTTTAGACTTTCTTGCAAAATTTCAGCTCAGTTTAGTAAATATTTAAAGGGAAAAATAGTCGAAAAAATACCATTGAATTTCTAGCAAGTGACTGTTAGAAATTCAGTGGTTGTTTTTAATAAATGGTATTTAATCAATGGTAGTTTGTTAATACATTTTTTTATTAACATTAACTAATTTTTTTATTATTTTTATTATTATTGTAGTATAGTAGTATTATACATTTTCAAACCTCAACTTCATTACGAAAATTTTAATTATTCTAAAGAATAGAGAAGGTAAAAAAACTATAAGCTATATATAGGTATTTAACTTTCCGAACAAAGAATATAAACAATATTTTTTTAGAGAATTTCCACTACTTTTAATTCGCTAATAATGAAAAAAATCAATTTCATTTAACAAAATTTTATACAATTTATTTTTCCCAATAATTCAATTACTTTTAATAATTATCAAATTTTTCATGTAAATTCCATTTTTTCAAAAAAAATTTTAATTAAATTTTAAGCATAAATTTAATTATTTTCATAATCGTAAAATTCAGTTACTTTCACAAATAAAGTTTTTGACAAGAATTAAATTATTTAAACTAATAAACTTTTCATAACATTTAAAAATTCATTATTTAAAACAATGTTCATAAAATTCTTATGAAGATTTCAATTCCTTTCAAAAGTAATAAAATTTTCAACAGAAATTCAATTCTTTTTAAACATTTTAATAAACTTTTCCGCAATAATTCAATTGTTTTGAAAAATTTAATAAAATTATTCGAAAGAAATTAATTGTTTTAAATATAATTTTAATACAGTTTTTTTAAATAATATAAAAATTAGTCCCGAAAATTCAATTATTTTGAGGTATTTCAATAAAATTCTTTTCAAAATTTAATTATTTTCATGAATAACAATATTCATCACAATAATTCAATTATTATTAAAAGTAATAAATATCTTCTTGGAAATTGCATTATTTAAAAAAATTCTAATAAATCGTTCGCAAGAATTCAATTATTTTCATAAATAATAAAAGGTTTTTTTGGAAAATCCAATTATTCTCAAAAAAATTTAATAAAATTTCCCACCGACATTCAATTATTGACAAATTTTTTAACAGAATTCTTTGTAAAACTTAATTATCTTTCAAAACTTTTCACATTTCAATGATTTTCAATATCTACTATTTTTATAAAATAACCAATTCTAGGAAAAAATTCAATTATTTTCATCAATTTTAATAAAATTCGCCGCAAGAATTCAATTATTTTAATAAATAATAAAATATTTCAAGAAAATTCAATTATTTTCATAAATAACAAAATTTGCCTAAAGAAATCAATTATTTTTGTAAATAATATAATTCTTCTGAAAAATTTAATTATTTTTATAAATAAGAACATTTTTCATTGAAAATTCAATTATTTTCAAATATTTTTTTCAAATTCTTCGCAAGAATTAAATTATTTTAAATTGTTTCATGAATAATAAAAATCGTAGCATAAATTCAATTTATTATGATCCCAAAGTTTTGAACGTTCAAATGAACGAAATATTTTTTATTGAAGATATTTCAATAAATTACTAATGATAAAAAAATTTAAAAACTAAAATTTTACATTTACAAACTCAGTTATTAATTTTTTTTGTCAGTGACACAAAATAATTGCAATAAAAATTTAATTTTTTGAAGAAATGAATAAATTTCGTTCATTTGAACGTTCAGAACTTTAGGGTCTTAATTTATTAGCAGGATAAGAAAAAAGTAAATACTTTTTGATGAAAATTAGGAAAAAGTTAGGAAAATAAAAAATACGGAATGTAATTTTTGACAATTTTGTGAAGTGAATAAAACTAGTTTTTTTTGGTTTTTTTTACATTAAAAAAATGACAATAACCCACATAAATGAATTATAAAAAAAAAACAAATGAATACAAATAATTTGCTAACGGAAAGGAAACTTACGATCATTGTAATGTATATGTATATTTCTATTTTCTATCAAAACGTATGAAAAACATAAGAAGAACTGTAACTAACTTCAATCTGCGGACAGAATGAATGAACGAAATATTACGAAGATTATTATAGTTAATTTTTAGTGTTTAATTTAATGTTTTAATGTTGTTTTTTAATGATGTTTTTTAATGATGTTTTTTAATGTTACTCAGGTGAGGACACTATTGGAGAATCCGACACGTTATCATGTGGTCCAGAAGCAAAAGAATCAAGTGCGACAATATTTACATGAATCTTTTCGTGGCTCGGATGAAGGTTTAAACACGGGAATACCCAACAGTATCGGAAGTGATGGAGGTGGTGGAACCCCTCTTGACACTGGACCCCCACAAATGCCCATGGTGGTTCAGAGTGCACCCCCTGGACCAGCTGTTCATCAACCGAAACCGCAGCATCCTCATTTCATCTCGTATCCCCATGCTCCTGCACTGCTGCCTCACACACATGCTGTTACTCAAAGTCCTGATCCTACCGCAGGTGCCATGTCCCCTGATCTCTCAAGTGTTGCTACCAGTAATTCCGAGGTAAGTCATTAATGTTCATTTGTTTGCATAATTCATCAATTTTATTCTCATTACATTTTATACCCATTTTCAATGCCGCACAGTTTTTTTTCAAGGATGCCAAATTGAGCCAAAAAAGAAAGCATCAAAATTAATGCATAGCAACAATTTTGATGCATTTTTCGTCTTAATTTGCTAACATGATAGAAAAACAGTGACAACATTTGCATGACAACAATTTTAATACGTTGTTTGTCTCAATTTGATATCATCAGAAAAGTTGCAACGACATCTTTACTTTTCCAAACAATAGTTTGTTTTTGAATTTTGTATTAACGGCAATATTTTTCCTCGAATTTTTCTTCAGGCAGTATTTTTGTGTTTTTTAATTTTACTTGGTCTTTTTGACTTGACCCTTAGAGAATATTACACTTTTTGATTTTGACTGATTTGGAAAATCAGTTTTTAAAATCAGTTTTTAAAATCAGTATTTAAAATCAGTTTTTAAAATCAGTATTTAAAATCAGTTTTTAAAAATTAATGTTCGGAATTGTTGAATCTGAATGAAAATTTTTATCTATTTTTCAATCAAACTGGATATTTTTAGTATATATGATAAAGTATAACAAATGTAAAGTTGGAGCAGAACTGAGCTCAGAAAGTTGCAACTGCTTGAAATTCATGCGTCAGCATTATTTGTCATTGAATTAATAATTGAAAATAACGGTCGTCTTGCTGCACAAAAAATTTATTAGCTTTCATTAATTAACACTGACGTCTCAATTACAATGAGAATAATTTAAGATCTGTTTACTTTTCAAGGGGATAGGTTTCAGGAAATATTTTCATAAATCAGGGAAACGTGATACCATTTTCGTGTATAGTTATTATTGTAATGATAGAGAATAACAAAGACGAAGAGGAAACTGCGCCAGAAAAGGATGACAAAAAAGAACAAGTAGTTACATTGTCATCTTTTTTATACTTTTCCCCTTTTTTCTTTTTCTTTTTATTTTTCTATATTATTGCCTATCTAGTTGCGTTTGCACTATTAATTCATAAAAATCACAATTTGACACAATGAGTCATGGAATTCAGGAAACAGTCAGAAATTTTTATTAATAGTACTGAAAAAATTAAATTTTTAGAATAAATAAGAAATTTATAAATTTTTGCGCGCCTTTTCGTTAAAAAATTCAATTATTTGAAAATTTTAGAATATTCGATTCCATCATTCGGTAAAAATTAATATTTAATAAAACGTTGAATTTAAAATTTAATTTAATTTTCTGACTCGGAATGATCGTTAAATTCAATGTTTTATTAAATATTTAAAAATTTGTTGATAATATTCTCTGTTCATGAAAATTCAAATATTCAATTCTGTGAAACATTCAGTAATTTTTAATAAATTATTTATTTTTGTATTTAAATAATTGAATTCTCGTAGAATTTTCTAATAAAATTTGTATTAAAAATTAATTTCAGTTAAAGTTTCAAAAACTTATTGAATTTTCGAGAAGTTTAAAATAATTGCTCTTTTCAGTAATAATTGGATTTTGAAAAGGTTTTAAATTTCAGGAATTTTAATAAAATTCATTGCAAAATTCAATTACTTTGATAAATAATAATATTCATCACAAGAATTATATTATTTTTAAAAGTAATAAAATTCTTCGCCAAAATTTTGAATTATTTTCCAAAAATTTTTTCTTAATTAAATTAAATGATTTTTAATGTTTAATATTTTAATAAAATTTCCCAAATGAATTCAATTATTTTCAAAAATTAAAAACAAAAAATCTCGCTCAAATTCAATAATTTTCAAAAGATTCAATAAAATTCCTGGCAAAATTTCAATTTTTTAAAACAATTTTTCTTTATTCAATATTTTGCAATAATTATTTTAATGCAATTTCTCAAAAATTTAATTATTTAAAAATAAATTTTTATTACGTTTTTCAGGAAAATTTAATTATTTTCTAAAATAATAAAAATTTGACAAGAATTTAATTATTTAAAATAGAATTTGCATAAATCTTTTAAAAGAAAATCAATTGTTTAAAATTGTTTTCATAAAATTCTTCGCAATAATTCAATTATTTTCCTAAATATTAAAATTCTTGTCATGAATTTAATTATTTTTATAAATAATAAAATTAATTTGCAGAATTTCAAGTACTTTTAAGTTTTAACACAATTGTAATTGAACTTCTCAAAAGCATTCAAATAGTTTTGAAAATTCGTTAAATAAATTCAATGAATTAAACAATTTTCGATAAAATTTTTTGTTTGATGTTAATTTTAAGAAACTTTCAATTATTTAATAAATTATTTTATTATTTTTGCATTTACTTACTTGAATTCTTGTAGAATTATTTTCAAAAGCAAATAAAATACTTCATAGCAATTCAATTAAGTTTAAAATTTTTTTTAAATTCTCGCCAAGATGTCAATTCAATAATTTTTAAAAATTTGAATAAAATTCATGACAAAATTTCAATTATTTCTAAAAATTTATTTGATTTTCAATATCTGTTATTTTAATAAAATGGACATAAAGAATTCAATTACTTAAAAGAAGTTTTGATAAAATTCATTCACAGAAAAAAAGGGTGGTAATATTATGAAGGGTAATGGGTAAAAATGACTTAAGTAAAGGGTAAAAATTACGACGGGTAAAATTACAGAGGGTAAAACACTTACCTGAATATGTCACTAAAACAAATTAAAAGTTTTTTTCTTCTAATTATATTAGGAAGGTTAAATATTAAATTATGTTGATAAAAACTAGTTTTAAACTCTCCATTTTATGGTTATGACTTTGTAAACAAACAAGAGTTATAAAACAATATAATAAAATGTCACGCAAAGCAGTACATTTTTAATATAAATTTTTATTTTATTAAAAAAATTTTTTCTTTTCTATAAAAAATGTATAATTGTAAATCATAATACATAATTATGATAAATAAATTTTATGTCTTTCAAAATCATAATTTATAAATAATTATAATGAAAAAAGCAAATATTTATCTCATTTTTTTGTTTGCTTGTTCAAGTTTTGAAGTAATTTATTTAAAACCCAAAAACTGAAACATCTGTAATTTATAAAATTTACTTAAAATATTATAATGGTGTAATTTACAAAAAAATATGTTTCTGAATTAAAAACAAGAATTGTTTTAAAGAAATGTGATTAATAACTACGCATTAACCAAAATTTTCTTCCTTATTAAAAAAAATTTTCAAGGAAATAATTTGATATCATATTATTACAGAAATATTTTTATTATAGTTTAAAACCAAATATTTTTTAGAAACAAATATTTATTACACCATTTTCTTTCCTTTGAATATAAATGAAATATTTTTAAAAATGTATAATTCGAAAATTTCCTATGAGCAAATTTATTCTTTTAAAAAAAAATTATAATTTTTACAAAAAATGCGACTGGAACATAAATATTATATTTTTCAATCTTTACTTGAAAAAAATAAGAATTTTTAGCAAGCTTATGATTAAAAATAAAATATTTAACAATTATTTCTTTGCTTAAAAAACATTAGAAATTGTTTTAAAAAATCATAATTTTTACAATTATTTATGACTGAAATACAAATATTTTGCTTATATTTTTCTTAATAACAATTAAATTTTAAAAAACATTCTATTATTCAATAAATTAATTACTTTTGTAGTTAAATAATTGTTGAAAAATTTGAATTTTCTGTACTTTTAACTGGTAATTTTGAAAAATTATTGTTTTGAAAAAGTTTAATTTAATTTTTTTAAAATAATTTGAAGTTACGTGCAGTTACGTGGAAATTTTTTCGAATTGTATTTTTTCTGTATTTTCATGAAGAAATTTTCGTAAACGTTTAAAAGATTTTTTTCAAACTTTTCGTAATTCATAGAAAGTTTTCGATAATTTTTTGGAAAAACTCTCTTATCTATGTTAATAAATTTTAAAACAAATGTATGTGGAAATTCTTAAAGAACTTTTTAAAAAATTATTGAAAATATTTATTGAAATAATAAAAATAATTTTTTGAATTTGACATATTTAAACCTTTTAATTCCTGTGGAAAAAAATAAAAATAAAAATTCCTTTTTTTAAAAGTATTCAATTTCTTTATAAATTAAAATTTGAAATTAACAAATAATGTTTATTTATATTTCTTTTCTTTATTTATAAAAAACTTTAAATTTTATTAGAGCAATTATAAGTAATAATAACATTTATGTGAAAAAAATCTCTTTTTAATAAAAAAAATAAAAAAACGCAATAAGTGTTTGCTTCATTATAATTATAAAATAATTATTATTAAAAAAAAGTAAAATTTGTTTACCATATTTATGTATTATTTATTAAAATTAGACATTTTTTAAATAAAGGAAAAAACTCGTTAACTAAAATAATAATTTATATTAAAAATTTTCTGCCTTTCGTGACTTTTTTTTATATTATTTCCCAACTCTTGTTTGTTTACAAAGTCATAACCATAAAATGGTGAGTTTGAAAGTGAATCAATTAATAAGTTTAATCGAAAATAAAATTATTTATTAAATTAAGTACAATAGTAAAATTAGTTAATTATTATTAATTCGAACTGGTTTTAATAAGAATAATTCAATATTTAAACTTTTTAATATAATTAGTAAAGAAACAGCAAAGTTGTTTTACTGACACATTTAAGTAAGTGTTTTACCCTCTGTAATATTACCCGTCGTAATTTTTACCCTTTACTTAAGTCATTTTTACCCATTACCATTCATAATATTACCACCCTTTTTTTCTGTGTTATAGGAATTTAATTTTAAACAAACATTCTATTATTCAGAAAATTATTTATTTTCGTATTTAAATAATTGAATTTATTCTTGAATTTTCGAATAAAAATTGATTTAAAAATTAATTTTAGTTAATCTTATAGATAATAATTGAATTTTGAGTATTCGTTATCAGAATTTAATTTTAAGTAATATTTAATTATACAATAAATTATTTAGTTTTATAATTAAATAATTAAATTCTCATAGAAGTTACAAAAAAAATTTATTTAAAAATGAATTTGAGTTTAAATATTAGATAATAAGTAGAATTTTATTGATTATTAATTTATTAATTAGAATTTTTGAAAATCTAAAATTTCCATACTATTGAATATAACAATTTATTAACTATAACAATTTTGTAGAATTAATTTTTTTGGTAAAGTTTAAATAAATATTTTTTAAAAAATTATTTCTCAAAGAATAGAACATTTTCTGTGTTTCTAATATTTTTTAGAGTGAATTAAATTCCTCAAAGTCAGGAAAAAAGTAAAATTTTTGTCTACAAATTAGGGAATAGTCAGAGAAAAAGCAAAATTAATTTTTTGTAACAAACAAAAAAAAAAAAGAAATACTAACATATTATTGATAATTTACTTCCTTAAAATTATTGCAACAGATAAATTTGTTTAAATTATTCATTTGTTTGCGAAAATATGAGAGTGCTTGCGCGATTGCGACAATCTTAGTGCGTGCAGTATGACAAATATTTGCACGTTTTCGTTCGTGAAAAAATTTCTTTTTTTAGTCATTTACAACATATTTCGAACTTGTTTATTTCTTTGTTGTTTCTTTTCACTTTGAATTTTTTTTTTCCTTTTTTTGTTTTTAACAAAAAAAAAAAAAGAAAAAATCTTCAGTTGGATTCTTTTTTTTCACAGTTTAGTCAAACAATCCAAAGGAATATAATTGTTCGACAGTGTTGATTGATCTTTTGAATTTACACCAAAGAATGTTTACCTTAATTTAAGTGATTATGGCAGTCTTCGCTGTAGCGTTAATCCCTTGTATAACTGGGTTTGAGAACACCTTGGTCGAATTCATGTTAACGCTCTGTTACACAATTCAAACTACGTGAAGCGCAAGATGTTTGCATCTGTAAACAAAACGAACCAGTTTTTGCTTTTTAAAACTTTTTAAACCAAGGATCTCATGTTTTTTCGCTGAATTTAGAACAGTAATTAGAGTTTTCGACATTTTAATTTCTCCTTTTCCTTTATAATAATAATGAGGGGAAAAAAGTCAAGAGTTGATGGAAAAAAAGAAGGAAAATAATAATAATAATAATAGAAATCAAATTTTTAACATAGAACGTAAAAAAAAGAAAAGATTATTTTTTTCCCTCAAAAAGTGAACGTAAAATTAATTTTTTTATTTTTAATTTGTAAAATTGAAATAATTATTATTATCATTGTTATGATCATCATTGTTGAGGGGAATAAAACGAAAATCCTTGTTTGAATGAAAAAAACTGCGACGGAGTTTATTCCAAGAAATAAATATCTCAATTTTTTAACGTCCAGCTTAGTAGAAAAAGTTTTCATCCATATACAAAGAGAGACGCTTTTCATTCTTTCTTTATTGCACTTTATTTCTGTTGTTCATTAGTGTTTCAGGAATTAAAGTTGGAGTTTCGTAAATTGAAAATAAGAAATAAATGTCTTCTCCGATCTTCTTATCTTTCTCTTCTTTTTTTTTTTTTGCAGAATTCATATGTACATTTCTTTTTAAGCAAAAAAGGGGAAAAATTGACAAAATGCTTTGGCGCGAAATTTAGAACAAGAAAAATTTAATAATACTAGAAATAATAATATTTTAATTAGTTAATTTGTAGTTAATTTATAGATAAATATCTGGAAATAAATAATTGTGCAAATTTATAGTAATAAATTATAGAATAACAATAACATAAAAATAATAACAGGTTTGCCACAGGTCAGAGAAGTCAGGGAAGTCAGGGAACAGTCAGGGATTTCTGCTAAAAGTATTGGAAAAAATTGAATTTTTAAAATTCATGACAAAACTGAATTTTTATTCTTTTTGCCTCGTAAACTACGAAATTACTACAAATTTTAATACAAAACCTTCAATTTTTTCTATTTCTGACAATAATTTCTTTGTAATTAACTTAAAATTTCAAAAACTATCTTAAACTTAATAATTAAAAATAAAAAAAATAAATAATAATAATAAATAATAATTAAATAAAATTAATAATAACTATCATAAATTATGACTTATAAATTATTTTATGAATAATTTTTACAATTTTTATAAATACTAGATTGATAAATGAATTTTAGATAAAAATACTAAAAAAATTAGATTTTGGAAAAGTTACAAATGATTACAGAAATTCAATTATTTTCAAAAGTTACAAAAATTCTTCGCAGAATTTCAATTATATTCAAAAATTAAAAAACAATTCTCGTCAAAATTACAATTTTTTTTATAAATAATAAAATACTTCATTAAAATTCAATTATTTTTAAAAGTTTTAATAAAATTTTGGACAAAATTCCACAAGAATTCAATTATTCAATTTTTAATAAATTTCTTCAAAATAATTCAATTATTTTCATAAGTAGTAATAAAATTTTTCCCAGAAATTCAATTATTTAAAATACAAAATTTAATACAATTTTTCAAAAAACATCAATTATAAAAAAATATTGTTATAAATAATAAAATTTTTCACCGAAATTCAATTACTTTTATAAACTAAAATAAAATTCGTTGTAAAAATTGAATTATTTATATAAACTTGAATAAAATTCATTCAAAGAATTTAATTATTTTCAAAATTAATAAAATTCTTCGCAAAAATTCAATTATTCTCAAAAATAAAAAAAATATGTATTTAAAATTTCAATTATATTTATAAATAAAAAATTCTTTATCTAAATTCAATTATATTTAAAAATTTTAATAAAATTCTTGGCAAAATTTTGTAGGAAATTAATTTTAATGAATTAATTCAAAATAATTCCATTATTTACATAAGTAATAAAATTTTCACAGGAATTCAATTATTTAAAATTCAAAATTTCATAAAATTTTTCGAAAAATATAAATTATTTAAAAAAATCTTCACGAAAATTCAATTATTTTAATAAAGTGGAATAAAATCCTTTGTGAGAATTCAATTATTATTATAAATAATAAAATTCTTCACCGAAATTCAATTACTTTTATAAACTTGAATAAAATTCGTTGTAAGAATTCAAATATTTAAGTAAACTTCAATAAAATTCATTGAATGAATTAAATTATTTTCAAAATTTCAATTATATTTATAAATAAAAAATTTTTCATCTAAATACAAATATATTTAAAAATTTTAATCAAATTCTTGGTAAAATTTTGTAGGAATTTAATTTTAATGAATTAATTAAAAATAATTCCATTATTTTCATAAGTAATAAAATTTTCACAGGAATTCAATTATTTAAAATAGAAAATTTCATAAAATTTTTCGAAAAATATAAATTATTTTAAAAAATCTTCACCAAAATTCAATTATTTTAATAAACTGGAATAAAATTCTTTGTGAGAATTCAATTATTTATATAAATAATAAAATTCTTCACATAGATACAGTTGTTTTTATAAATTTGAATAAAATTCGTTGGAAGAATTAAATTATTTTTAAAATGTAATGAAAATTCTTCGCAGAAACCCAATTGTGTTCGAAAATTAAAAAAAAAATTCTTCTTAAAATTCCAAGTAACTTTATGAATAATAAAATTCTTCTCCAAAATTAAATTATTTTATGGAAATTTTAAGAAAATTTAAATTATTTTCATAAGTTTAAAACTCATCGCAGAATTTTAATGATTTTTTTTACAATATATATTTTAATCAAATTCCTCGATTAATATAATTATTCTTAAAAATTTTATTAAAATTTGTCAAATTAAATTCATATATTTAAAAATTTATTGATAAAATTCTTTATGAGAATTAAATTTTAACAAAGAACATTCTATTATTCAATAAATTATTTATTTTTTAATTTAAATAATTGAATTTTTCTAGAATTTGCCAATAAAAATTGATTTAAAAATGAATTAACGGATAATTGATTTATTATTATTTAGGAAAGTAATTGAATTATTGCCACGAATTTTATTACATTTTTTAAAAAATAATTTAATTTTTTTGAGAAATTTTACTGTTTGTAAAAATAATTGAATTCTTGCAAAAGATTTTTTTAGGATTTTTGTAAATAATTAACCTATTCTGAAAAATGTTATGGTAATTTAAATTATTACAAAACATGAAGAAGACGATCATTCTGTTGTGAGTCGAAGACTCAGAGTGATCGCCTTCTTCATGTTTTGTAATAATATTCTTATAAGTTGTTCAATTTAAAAAGGTTTGAATTTGAATGTTTTGAAGAATTTTAATTCCTATAGAAAAATAACAATGATTAAATATTTATTTAAAAAAGAAGTTATTGATGTTTGTGAATAATTTTACAATTAATAAAATTTGTAAATAAATGTAATAGAACATTTTTTCTTGATTATCTAATAATTTTTAGAGTGAATCAGAATATTCTTTAGGGTCAGGGAAAAAGTGAAAATTTTGTCTGGAAATCAGGGAAAAATAAAATTAAATATTTGTGGCAACCCTGAATAATAATAATGATAATAATAATAATGATAATAATAATAATGATAATAATAATAATAATAATAATAAGAAAAAGAAGAAGAAGAAGAAGTATAACATTTTTCTGACGCAGTAAAGTGTTTTTTTTAATTGACGAAATTAATGAATAAAATTAGTTTTTAATTTTAAAGTACAGAAGGTCTGACGTATTTTTTTTATCCGACATAACAAACAAATAAATATGTATTTAGATGACTATATGTAAATATATATATATATATAGTGTCAGTTGTTCTCAACATTGTTAATATATGCATGGTGGTGTCTTCATGCAGATGCTTCATTTACACACTGAAGTTTGTTGATCTATTGGTTCGGAATAATTTCAATTTGACGCCTTGAATTTCAAAATTCAACGAAGCGTATCACATCTAAGTTCTGAAACTCTCAATTAGACTCCCGAATGCTTTTCTGAGATAGGGGTCTTATATTTCCTTTAATAGAACCTTTAGCTTGACAATTTAAACTTAGAAATAACCCGTTTCTATTTAATTTCATTCAATTAACGTTAAATGTTCTCGATTTATGTTGATATTAAACGAGTCAATGACATAATGAAACTTAAATTTATATCCATCATTTTTCTAAATTGTAAAAATTTGCTTTTTATGTGTTGTTTGGAAAATATTGTGATTCATTTCTTCGTGTTTTCTTTTCTGATGTTGTGAAGGTCGATTTTTCTTTCATGAGAATTTTTTTTTATTGATTTTTTCTTTAAATCAACTTCTTTCCTTAAAAAATGATTAGATTAAAAATTCAATGAATTAGAATTCATAAAAAGTAAAATTTATCTTTAAAATTTAATCGAAATTAAGTAAAATTTACTATTCAAGATTAGTATTTCTATAATAATTTTTTCCTATTTCCGCAGAAAATTTCTTTAGAAAAATTAAAAAAATTTACCTCACAAGTAGCGTAATTTACTCTGTAAATGATTTTTAGTACAAATTGAACTGAACTGGAATTTTTTTTTTGAAATTTGTATACAAAATGTAATATAACTTTTTAGAAGGGAATTCAAATTGTAAGAAGAAAATTATTCAAATTTCGTAGAAAATTATTGAAACGCAATTTTTTTTAAATAATAGTTGTGAGTTTTTAATTTTTTTTGGGAATTTTTTTTTTTGAAATTTGTATACAAAATGTAATATAGCTCTTTAAAAAGGAATTCAAATTGTAAGAAGAAAATTATTCAAATTTCGTAGAAAATTATTGAAACGCAATTTTTTTTAAATAATAGTTGTGAGTTTAAAAAAAAAAGTTTAAAAAAATAACTAAAAATTGTTAACTTACATAAAAGAGGATGTTTTGAAAATGTGTTATTATATTTTTCTTTTATTTATATGCCAAATAAACAAGGAAACGAAAAATAACTTGAGAATATTTTTTTAATTCGTCGCGAACTTTGTTCAAATTTTATGTTGGGTTATAAATGCGACAGACTCTTTTAATGGTAATCTACCGTGACATTAAAGATACCAATTAAAAGTTAACTACTCTGCGTGTATCAATTGAGAAATGACGCGTGCGATATAATGTTAAACGCACATGTTTCATGAGAGAGCAGCAGCATAATCGATGACGATAAAGAGAAATAAAAAAAAAATTGCTACCAGAAAGAAAAAAAAATAGAGAAATGAATTTTTTTCCCCTCTTTTTTTTGCGAAATTTTTTTTCCCAACTCAACAAGATTCTCTTTTACTCACAAGTAAAAAAAGGCATTTTTGCCTCGTCTTGAAAAATTTTTCATGAACTATTTTTTCGTCATTTAGGGGGCTTGCAAAGTGCTTGTTAAATTTTTCAGGTCTCTGAGTTTTGCGCTAATTATCGGTATGAGCCCAAGGTGGTAATCCTACTTAAGCTAGTACTTAAATGAATCATTCAGAGCAAAAGACTTTTAACGATGACTGAATGGAATTTTATTTTTTTTTTCATTCTACATTACGATGGAGAGGAATTTTCTTTACTATATTCGTTACTTTATTATTTAATGTTGCACGAGTTTAGTTGTGGAATTTTTAGTTTATTTGGAAAAATTTAATTTAGTACTTTTTGACTATATTGATTGAATTATTTGCATTTTGTTTCTTGCATAGTTTATTAATTTTTTGATTCAGTGACACTTTATGCTATCTATTTTTGGTTTCTTTTTTTTTCTTTGTAATTAAAGAATCGTTAATTTTAAGGGAAATGAAGAAATTCAAGGAGAATCAGGAAAAGTAGAATTTTTTTAAAAGAAATCAGAAAAAAGTCAGAGATTTTTATTAAATGTATTGGAAAAAATTAAATTTTTAGAATTCATAACGAATTCTAAAAAACATTTTTTTTCTGATATAATTTATTTTAAATAACTTGATTGTTTAACAACTATCATAAAATTATTATTATTATTTACTATTATTATTAATAATATATTATATATATTATTATTATTATTATTATTATTATTATTATTATCATTATTAATATATTATTATTATTATTATATTATTATATTATTAATATTATTAATATTATTATTATTATTATTTATTATTTATTATTGTTTATAAATTATTTAATAAAGTAAATTTTTTCAAAAATTTTAATTTTAATTCTGTTGAAATAAGTTGAATTTTTTAACATATATTTAATTTAAAATTATAAAAGTTTTTAACGAATTTAACGCAATTTTTCGAAGAATATAATTATTACGATAATATCAAAATTCTTCCCGAAAATTTAATTACTTTTAGGAATTTTAATAAAATTTATTAATAATTCAATTATTTTCATAAATTACAATATTGATCAAAAGATTATAATTGTTTTCAAAAGATAGAAAATTCTTCGTAAAAATTTTAATTATTTTTAAAAATTAAAACCAATTCTTATCACAATTTGTAATATCTTTATAAATTCATCTCCAAAGTTTATTTATTTTCAAAAATTTGAATAAAAATCATGTGAAAGTGTCACTTAAAAAAAAATTTCTTAATTTAATAATTTCAATATCTCTTTGAAAAAAATTTTCTTAAAAAACTTTAATTCAATTATTTAAAATAGAATTTGCATAAATTTTTTCAAACAAAAAATCGTTAAAAATTTTTGTATAAAATTCTTTGCAATAATTTGCAAATTTTTGCAAATTTGCAAAAAAATTATTTTTAAAAGTAATAAAATTCTTCGCTGGAATTTATTTATTTTCGAAAATTAAAAAAATAATTCTTGTCACGATTTCAAACATTTTTATAAGTATCAAAATTCTTCGCGAAAATTAAATGATTTTTAGTTATTTGAATAAAATTCATGACAAATTTCAATCACTTCTAAAAATTTTTCTTACTTCACTGATTTTCACTAACTACTAAAATTTCTCAAAAGAATTCAATTATTAAAAAAAATGTTAATAACATTAATTTTAAAAATTTAATTTAAAAAAACATTCAATTATTCAACAAATTATTTATTTTTCTATTTCAATAATTGAATTCTTGTAGAATTTTCTGATTAAAAATTAATTTAAAAATTAATTTCAGTTAGAGTTTTAGATAATAATTGAATTTTGTAAAAGTTATAAATAATTTCACTTTCCAGAAATAATTGAATTTTAAAAATGTTTATAAACTACAGGAATTTTTATAAAAATCATTGAAAATTCAATTTTTATTAGCAACAATACTCATCACAAGAATTCAATTAAAATTTTAAAAATATTCTCGTCAAGATTTCAATTATCTTTAGAAATAGCCAATTTTTTTGCCGAAATTGAGTATTTTTCACAAATTTTAATAGAATTCACGAGAAAATTTTAATTATTACTAAAAATTTTTCTTACTTCAATATTTTTCAATATTTACTGTTTTAATAAAATTTCTCAAAAGAATTCAATTATTAAAAAAAAAATTTTTTAATATTCATTTTAAGAATTTAATTTTAAAAAAACATTCAATTATTGATCAAAATATTTATTTTTCTATTTAAATAATTACATTCTTGTAAACTTTTCTGATGAAAATTGATTAAAAAATTATTTTTACTTAAAGTTAAAGATATTAATTGAATTTTTTAAAAGTTATAAATAATTGTATTTTAAAATGTTCTGTTGAATTTGAAAAATTTTCATACAATTTTTTCAAAAATTATGAAGAATAACAATTGATTTAAATGTAGATTAGATTTAACTTCTTATTAAAAATTATTATTATTATTATTAATTTCAATTATTTAATTTTAATTTTTACTCTAATTTTTAATTTAATTTAATTCTTCTTTAAGAAAAAGTTAAGTTAAAAATTCAAAAAACTAATATCTCAATAATTAAAATGTTGGACAAGTTTACAACGTTTATAGTCAACGATTTAGAAGAAAAAATATTTTATATTCAAATTTTTACATTTTTTTGCAAAAAACACTTTTGTAAATTATTTTATCAATGATTTGAAACAGAAAAATGTCTGGACATATCATTTTATTGTTTTTTTTTCAAGAAAAATATTTTTTTTCTTGCAATTGTTGATAATAAACGTTGTGAACTTTACTGGCGTTAATTAAAGTGATGTAAATAATTTTGAAGAAGTTACAGTAATAATTATTCTTACAAAGTTTTAAAATTTCAAAAGGTTTGATTTTGAATTTTTCGTAAATCTTAATTCTTATGGAAAATGTGTTGGAACATTTTTTCGAGTAACTAATCATTTATAAATGTAAATTAAATTTAACTTCTTCTTAAAAATTATTATTATTATTATTATTATTATTATTTTTATTAATTTCAATTATTTAATTTTAATTTTTAGTTTAATTTTATTTAATTCCTCTTTAAGAAGAAGTTAAGTTAAAAATTCTTAAAACTAATATCTCAATAATTAAAATGTTGGCCAAGTTCACAACGTTTACAGTCAACGATTTAGAAGAAAAAATATTTTATATTCAAATTATTACAAATTTTTGCACAAAAACACTTTTGTGAATTATTTTATCAATAATTTGAAATAGATAAATTTTCGAACAAAACATTTTATTGTTTTTTTTTTTCAAGAAAAATATGTTTTTCTAGCAATCGTTGATAATAAAAGTTATGAACTTCATTGACGTTAATTAAAGCGATGTAAATAATTTTGAAGAAGTTACAGTAACAATATTCCTACAAGTTATTAAATTTCAAAAGGTTTGATTTTGAATCTTTTGTAAATCTTAATTCTTATGGAAAATGTGTTGGAACATTTTTTTGAGCAACTAGTCATTTATTGAGTGATTCAGAATTTTTTTTATTAAGGGTCAGGACAAGAGTTAAAATTTCGTATCGAAATCAGGGATCAATGTCAAACCTGATTTATTAATTGTACTAATTATATTAATTATTGTACATACAGGACGAAAAAAAACCTTTAACTAGAGCAGCGATAACATTTGCTAAAATAGCGAAAGTATTCGTTGCAATAACTGGAAATTTCGCTAATCTGGTAAAATCCGTAGTTGTTCCAGATGAAGATTTTTTTTCATGAGTGATAGTAATTATTACACATGTAAGGGGGGAAATATACTCCCTTACGAATATGTAGAGAAAATAAAAATAATTTAAGAATATTTTTTCAATACCCATTGCGAACATGGATAAAATTTTATGTTTGGATATAAATCCGACAGGCTCTTTTAATGGTAATCTATCTTTTAATGGTAATTTTTATAAGTAACGTAAAAGGAGAAACATTTGGTTTGAGTCCTTGCCACAGAGATGAGATTTTATTTTTTCAGTCTTCGAATGATTTTAATTGTATGCGATGAGAGGTACATAAAGGAGGAAAATTTAAATTCAAGTTTACATTATAATGTCAGTTGGGGGATAATATTGATTGAATGAAACGTAGTATAGAAGAGGAAATAAGATAAGAAAATATTGAATGGCTTGTAAAGTATTGTCAAAAGGGTGTGTGTGTGTGTGTGTGTGTGTGTGTATGTGCACGGGAGAAAGAGAGAAGAATGCCATACCACCACGACTAAAATTGCATTGTGATAATATCTGTTCCATTTTGTCGAGAAAACCCGTTTCATGTTCTGCATAGTTATCATAAAATGTCCTTTTACGAAGACCACTTCGTCTAACTTTACCTTGACAGTACGAGCAACTTATAGTGCTCCAGTTTTCTACCGGGTGTTTCGCAGAAGTAGTGGTAGTAGCAGCGTTATCAAGGTAGTTTGAAGGTAGTAAAAAAAGGAGAAATAGGAGGAGGAGGAGGAGGAAAAAGGTGGAAAAGGTGGACGAGGACACAGTGAGGAGAATTGAATGAAGGAAAGAGGGAAGGGGGTCAAAGGCTACAAAGATGGAGAGGAGAAGGAGAAGGAGGTATAATCGAGAGTGGTGGTGGTGGTGGTAAGTAAAAGAGATATAGAAAGAGTAGAAAAGTCCTAGGTCTCAATAATACATTTGTAACGCTCGACCACTCGAGCAGCTCGTTTCACTCCGTTGGACGCAGACGTCTCGAGAAAGAATAGTTCCTCGGCTAATATTTGAGCCTCTTCAAACGGTTTCAATCTCGTTTGCCAGCTGGCCCGGTGGCCTTCCATTTTGAATAATGGATCAGCTTCGCTTTGCAGGACAAAATAGATTCGCGGCATTTTCCTCTCTCTCTCTCTCTCTCTCTTCCACCACTTTCATCATCATCCACTCACTCATGCCCTTCAGGGAAAAAAGTGCGCTCTTAGTACATATATCTATACGGCAATTTGTGTGCGGGTGCATCATTGCCGATATCCATGACGATGCAAAGATGTAATTTCGTTTTGCCTCTCTCACACCCTCTTCTTTTTTCTCCTCTCTCGAGTGACAACGTGAAAGCGAAAAGGAAACTGAGTGTGAAAGATAATGCCGCCTTATTTTCTTTTACTTTCTTATTTGTATTCCTATCTACAGTCTCATATTTCCTTCCAGACATTTTTACCATCAACTATTCTTTCCACGCTCGTTTTTGCATTCTTTTTTTTTTTTTTTGCTTTCTTTCCGTTTGTTGCAATATTCCTTTCGGTTTTAAGAATTATTCTTGCATGATTTTTAGAATTTTTGTAAATATTTTTGCTTCTTTGAAAGAGGGGAGCTTTAACTTTTCTTTTTGACAGAGAGGAGAATTAAGAGAGTTTAGACCTCGATGGAAAATTTTCGATTTGTTTGTGTTCTTATAAAGTTTTATATATCGTCGCGCCGGTTACAAAATTCATTAACAATGACATCAAGCGTTGATCCAATAACTCTTCCCCTTCTTTATTAGCACTGTTATTCTTATCTTTAAGCGGGGCTTTAATTATCTTTTGCTTTCTGTGTAAACAAATTACCTAATTGATTTGACATAAGTTGGACAATTTTTCTTGAGAATTATTACAAAATTTAGGTTGCAAATAATTTAAAATCTACTGTTCTGAATCTTAATAAATAATTTCTAACAATTACAGATTAGTATTAAAGATATTGAGACTGAAAACAATTTGTATTTGTATTAATTTTGGTACTAAATTGTAATTTGGTTCTATTTTAATACCGAAATCAACTCTAGTTTAGAACATATTTTTTTACAGTGAAGACAAAATTCTGAATCACGCTACAAATGATTAGTTACTCGAAAAAATGTTCCAACACATTTTCCATTAGAATTAAGATTTACAAAAGATTCAAAATCAAATCTTTTGAAATTTTATAATTTGTAGGAATATTGTTACAGTAACTTCTTTAAAATTATTTACATCGCTTTAATTAACGACAGTGAAATTCAAAACGTTTATTATCAACAATTGCTAGAAAAGAAATATTTTTCTTGAAAAAAAACAATAAAATGATTTTCTAACATTTTTCTGTTTCAAATTATTGATAAAATAATTTACAAAAGTGTTTTTGTGCAAAAAATTGTAAAAATTTAAATATAAAATATTTTTTCTTCTAAATCGTTGACTGTAAACGTTGTGAACTTGGCCAACATTTTAGTTATTGAGATATTAGTTTTAAGAATTTTTAACTTAACTTCTTCTTAAAGAAAAATTAAATTAAATTAAAAATTAAAGTAAAAATTAAAATTAAATAATTGAAATTAATAATAATAATAATAATAACTTTTAATAAGAAGTTAAATCTAATTTACATTTATAAATGATTAGTTACTCGAAAAAATGTTCCAACACATTTTCCATAAGAATTAAGATTTACGAAAGATTCAAAATCAAACCTTTTGAATAACTTGTAGGAATATTGTTACTGTAACTTCTTCAAAATTATTTACATCGTTCCAATTAAGGCCAGTGAAGTTCACAACGTTTATTATCAACAATTGCTAGAAAAGAAATATTTTTCTTGAAAAAAAACAATAAAATGATTTTCTGACATTTTTCTGTTTTAAATCATTGATAAAATAATTTACAAAAGTGTTTTTGTGCAAAAAATTGTGAAAATTTGAATATAAAATATTTTTTCTTCTAAAACGTTGACTATAAACGTTGTAAACTTGGCCAACATTTTAATTATTGAGATATTAGTTTTAAGAATTTTTAACTTAACTTCTATTTAAAGAAGAATTAAATTAAATTAAAAATTAAAGTGAAAATGAAAATTAAATAATTTAAATTAATAATTATAATAATAATTTTTAATAAGAAGTTAAATCTAATCTACATTAAAATCAATTATTATTCTTCGTAATTTTTGAAAAAAATGTATGAAAAATTTTCAAATTCACAGAACATTTTATAATACAATTATTTATAACTTTTAAAATATTCAATTAATATCTTTAACTTTAAGTAAAAATAATTTTTTTATCAATTTTCATTACAGAATTTTTCAAGAATGTAATTATTTAAATAAAAAAAAAATATTTTGATCAATAATTGAATGTTTGTTTAAAATTAAATTCTTAAAATGAATATTTAAAAAAATTTTTTTTAATAATTGAATTCTTTTGAGAAATTTTATTAAAACAGTAAATATTGCAAACCATTGAATAAGGAATAATTTTTAGTAATAATTAAAATTTTCTCATGAATTCTATTAAAATTTGTGAAAAATACTCAATTTCGAAAAAGAAATTTGCTATTTATAAAGATAATTGAAATCTTGACAAGAATTTTTTGAAAATTTTAATTGAATTCTTGTGATGAATATTGTTGCTAATAAAAATTGAATTTTGCAATGATTTTTATAAAAATTCCTGTAGTTTAAAAACTTTTTAAAGTTCAATTATTTCTGGAAAGTAGAATTATTTATATGTAACTTTTACAAAATTCAATTATTATCTAAAACTTTAACTGAAATTAATTTTTAAATTAATTTTTAATCAGAAAATTCTACAAGAATTCAGTTATTTAAATAGAAAAATAAATAATTTGTTGAATAATTGAATGTTTTTTTAAATTAAATTCTTAAAATGAATTTTATTAACATTTTTTTTAATAATTGAATTCTTTTGAGAAATTTTATTAAAATAGTATATAATGAAAAACATTGAATTAAAAAAACTTTTTAGTAATAATTAAAATTTTGTTATGGATTTTTTTTAAATTTTTGAAAAATACTCAATTTCAGCAAAAGAAATTTGCTATTTATAAAGACAATTGCAATTTTGACAAGAATTCTATTTCAATTTTAATTGAATTCTTGTGATGAATATTGTTGCTAATAAAAATTGAATTTTGCAATGATTTTTATAAAAATTCCCGTAGTTTAAAAACTTTTCAAAATTCAATTATTTCTGGAAAGTGAAATTATTTATAACTTTTACAAAATTCAATTATTATCTGAAACTTTAACTGAAATCGATTTTTACATTAATTTTTAATCAGAAATTTCTACAAGAATTTAATTATTGAAATAGAAAAATAAATAATTTGTTGAATAATTAAATATTTTTTTAAATTAATTTCTTATAATGAAATGTATCGAAACTTTTTTTAAATAATTAAATTCTCTTGGAAAATTTTAGTAGTAAACAAATTACCTAATTGATTTGACAATTTTGCTTGAGAATTATTACAAAATTTAGGTTGGGAATAATTCAAAATTTACTGTTCCTAATCTTAATAAATAATTTCTAACAATTACAGATTATTACTGAAGATATTAAGACTAAAAACAATGTGTATTTGTACCAATTTTGGTACTAAATCGTGATTTTGGTTCTATTTTAATACCGAAATCAGTTCAAATGCATCAAAACTGTTGCGATGTGTTAATTTTGATATATTTTTGTCCCAATTTGATATCTTTGGAAAAAACACTGTCAAAACCTAACAAATGAATGTTCAAATAAATAAATGTTCAAAAGTAGTCAAATTACAATAGTACAATAATTGTTTCCAGTTTGTATGTAATTATATAGTGAAAGAAGTAATTAATGCAAAAAAAGTAAAAATTCAAAATAACAGGTGTAAAAATAAAGGTGGAATAGTTGTAGGAATGGAGTGAGTGAGAAGAAAAATAAACGTCATGGAATATTGTGATAATTTTGTTGATAGATGACGCAAATATTTGATATAAGTTTTTCAATGATTATTATCGAAATGTGCTCAAGATAGATAATGTTGTGTGTGTATATATATGTAAAACGAGGGCTTAAGACGAATATGATGAGTAAAGTTGAGAAATATGAAGTAATCGTTCTCTATTCGACATCCTGTGCTAGACTGGACGTGACTTGACATCATTAACAATCAAGTAGAAGGGGGTACTGCAGTCTGGAGGTCGTAGAACATTGCTCTTTCTTCATTATTCTCATTCAGAACCGTTGAGAACATTTTCGCATGAAAGGCTGACCAAAATCGTCCATTTCTACTGCGGTCTAATCTCTCGTTCCATTCAAATGATATTTCTCTTTTGACCATTGGAAAATATCTCCTTTTTTTGTATTTCTCCCATTTGATCATTACAAAATAATCTCTTCTTTTTCTCATTTTTGATAATCATCTTATAGTTATCTTATTTTATTTATTTTTATTTATTTTTATTTATTTATCTGTATTGCTATTTATTATTCTTTTCTACATTAATTTATTCACTGGAAAAAAATTTTTTCTCCTAATTTTTATTGTTATTTTCTGTTATTTTCTCCACTGGAAGAAATTTATTTAATTTAAATAACCGAATACTTGACTATCAACCAAATATTTATTTTAATCAAAAAATGTTCACGGAAAAAGCCTTCAACTGGAACAGCGATTACTTTCGCTGAAATAGCGAAAGTATTCTGTAAAATAGCGAAACTATTCTTTAAAGTAGTGAAAGTATTCGTTGCAATAACTACAAATTTCGCTAATATAGTAAATTTTATAGTTGTTCCAGGTGAAGATTTTTTTTCATGTCTGAGTGAATTGAATGCTAGTTGTTTCAAATACTGAAATTATTGGTACAAATACAATTAAAATGATTTAAACAAAAAGTTATTTGATTCAAGCAAATATTTGTTTGATAATAGACAAATAATTGATTATTTGAATCAAATACCATTTTTGTCAGTGTCTTTCTTTATCTTTTAAATTAAAAAGAATCTAATTTTACTAAAATATAAATTTCTGGAAAATTTTTTGTCTCTTTTTTTAATGGTTTCCTGTGTGATTACAATCATAGGAAAAATTTTAGAGATACAGTGATTTTTTCTGGAGTAATATTAGAAAAAAGGGGATTTGGATTTTTTAAAAGAGAAATTTAAATCTGAAAAAAAGGTATTTCTTAAATTAAGTAACAAATTATTGAAACGTTACTTTGATATTAAAATTCTAGGAATTTGACTATATAATGTAATTTAAATAACTTTCATTCTAAATAACTAATTTTTGAACAACTATTAAAATTATTACTTGGAAATTATTTAATGAAATTTTAACTTAAATATTACTGAACTTATTCAATTATAAAGAATTAAGTTTACAATTCTCATAAAAAGATGAACTTCAAATGGTTTAAATTTTAAATTTTATAAAAATTGAATTTTTAATCAATGTAAGTAGAAATTTTGAAAAAATTACTTTTTTGCAAAATGTTAATAACTTGAAATTTTCTTGAAATTAGTTAAATTTGTCATTAAAAAATATTTCATTTATTATTAAAAATAATGGATTTATAGAAAAATTGTAGTAAAAAACATTTAAGAAAATCATTTTTAAAATATTAAATTGATATTTGAAGTAGTTACAAATCATTGGAGAAATTTAAATATTCTCAAAAATCAAAAGTGATCAAATTCTCGTCAAAATCACAATTATCTTTATAAAAAAACAAAATTCTTCTCCAAAATTCAATTATAAAAAAAATTTTCTCATTTCAATGATTTGATAACTACAATTTTGATAAATTTCCGAAAAAGAATTAAATTATTTTAAAAAATTTTAATAAAATTGTACTCAAACATTTAATTACTTTCATAAATAATCAAAATAGCACAGGAATTAAATTTTTATCAAATTTTTAAGAAATTACTTCGCAATAATTCAATTAATTTGATAAATAATAAAGTTTTTTTACGAATTGAATTATTTTAATAAATTAAAAATTTGTTTTTTGGAATTCAACTATTTTCATAAACAATAAAACCCATCGTAGAATTTTAATTATTTTTTTGTACAATTTTATGAATTTTACTATATCCGAAGTAAATTTCAGTGAAAATTAGTTAACTCTACTTTGGACTTGGCAAAATTTCCCAAAAAAATAAGTAAAATTTACTATTAAAAATTGTTACTTCTGGAATAAGTTTTTATTATTTCTGAAGAAGATTTCTTTATAAAAATTAGAAAAATTTACTTCAGAAGTAGTAAAATTTACGCTGTAAATAATAATTTTGAATACATGCACTTGAAATTTTTATTTTTAAATTTGTATACAAAACTTAATTTAATTCTTTAAAAGAGGATTTAGATTGAAAAAAAATTTTTTCTTAAATAATTGTGAGTATTTACAGAAGGAAGAAAAAATTTTTTTTGTTCTGTAAAAGAAAACTCAATTTGCAAAATAAGATCCACTTTATAATTTTTTCCCCTTGTAATGAATTTTACTTTTTATTATTATTTAAGAAATTTTTTTTATTTTTTAATATTTTTCAATAAAATTTTTAATATTTTAAGATTCTTTTAATACGACTTTCCATTTTTTTCTGTTTTTATCTAAATTTTAAGAAATTACAAGGATCAAAGAGATTTTTTTCAATTAGTAATATTACTGAAAAGGAAAACTAAAAAAATTTCAAAAAAGGGAATATTTATTTTTTAGGATTCATGTTAGAAAAGGGATTTTTCAAATTAAATAACAAATTATTGCAAAGCTACATTTATATTAAATTACTGTCAAAATTATTGTATTCAATGTAAATTTTAGTAAAAAATGAGTACATTTTTTTTCTGAACTTGATAAAATTTCCCCGAAAATGAGTAAAATTTACTTTAAAAAATTGTTGATTTTAGAATAACTTTTTGCTATTTTGGAAAAAAATTAGTTTATAAAAATTTAAAAAATTTACCTCAGAAGTAGTAAGTTTTACTCGGTAAATAATAATTTTAATTACTGAAATTTGTAAACAATAATTAACTTTGTTTACTTTCTGTGAAAGTAAGATTTGCTGTTAAAAATAATTAATTAATTTTAATTTAATTTAATATAAAAAGATTTTTAAGTTTCAAAAAAGCTATAATTTTTTCCAAATTTTGCAAAAAGTAGACATTTTTTCTTCAAAATAACTAAAAGAATTTTTAACTTACAAAAAGTGGAAAGTTTTTCAAATTTTTGGAAAAGAAGGGGAAAGAATAACTAAACATTTTTTTTACAGAAAATTTCAATTTTAGTAATTTTTTTTAAATAGAGAAAAAAGAGGAAAGTCTATATAGATATTAGCAGTTTTAGAGGATTTTATTAATTTAAATGGACAAAAAAGGGGAAAAGAGGGGGAAAAAAGAAATTAGGTAAAGAAAGAAGGCTAACTGTGAAATTGAAAATAAAAACAACTCTTTTGCTAGGAGAAAATTTTTATTTTAATTTTAAATACAATTTTGATGTTTTTATTTATAAAGACACAAATAAAAGGAAAAGTATTGTGCAAAGTGTAAATACCCACATACAATAGAGAAGTAATTAGAGAATGTGGAGATATGGAATAGATGAGGGTTAGGAATTACTGACCCAATGTCGTAAATTTTCATGGCTATAGTCCTCTTTGCGAAAATATCGCGGAATAATTCGCAATACATCTTTCCCCACGACAAGCAGTTCCATGACATTCTATTTGGATGAAAATAATTTACTATATCACGAATCATGTTTACATTTTTTCCTCTTAATTGACATTTCTCATTTTTTTTCCTGGTAAAATTGTAATGAGGTAATAGAATTTTTATCAATAATCTGTAAATACTTTAAAAAAGGAATTTTTATCGTCAAATAAATATTTACTTAAATCAAATAATGTTTATTTTAGTCTAACAAATATTTACTTGAATCGAAGAAGTTTTATTCAAACCAAATACATATATTTACTTGAATTTTATTGATTTTTATTTAAACCAAATTGTAATTGTGACGCGATCTGAAGAAAGGAACCTTAGAAGCAAAAAATTATAGGTTATGTTTGCAATTTTCGAAATGAAAATACAAAAAAATGATTAACTGTTAATGTTAATCATAAATGTTTAAGTTTTCATTATAACTGAAATATTTAATAAATACTGATTTTAATTTGCAAAAAGTAAAAAGAAACTTTTAATCAACAAAAGAGTAGCACTAACATAACCTTAAAGTGATTTGCTTCTAAGGTCCCATTCTTCAGATCGCGTCACAATTGAACCAATACTTTTTGTGTTTGAAACAAATATATAAATAAAAAATATAAAATATAAATATATATAAAAATAAAAATATAAATAAAAAAATTGTTTATAAATTTATTTACAAAAAAATATTTATTTGATAATTTATTGGAATCAAATAAATTTATTTTTTGTGAATCTGTGCTTTTGGATAAAAAATTTATTTTCTTTTATGTTCACAACTAAATATAATTTATGTATTTAATTGTAATTATAACCAAGTGTAATTTATTTGAGTTATGTAAAATATATTTATTTTATCTCAGAGTCAACTAAAGTATTTATTGGTTTTAATTAAAAATGGTATTCGGCACAAATAAAATTTATATTTCAACCAGATAAAATTTACTTGAATTAAAAAGGAAAATTTTTATTTTGAGCTAAATTAAAAAAATTTTTTAATTAATTTTTAAGGGTAAACACATTTTTTCCCTTCTCGAATTTTTTTTTTATCATGTAATGTATAAAAAGAAGTAAAACATTTTAATTGCAGTAATAATTTAAGTAACTCGTTAAAATAATATAAAAGCTGTTTTTATACTCACCCGGTATATTTAAGTTTTGAAATTTGCAATTCGAAAGTCAAGTCGGTCAACCTTTGTTCCCAAACATAACTCTCGGATGTAAACAAAAGTACCTACTGTTTATTTCTATTCATATTTTGAAAATTAAAATAACTTTGAATTTTGAGAATGAAAAGAAGAATGAGAAAGAGAGAGAGAGAGGAGGGAAGAGAGGGAGAGAGAGAGAGCGAAGGAAAAACTCGTTATCCTCTAACCCTCTTCTTCCCCAATTTCGTAAACCCACTTTTGACATGATTCCATCAGTCAGTGGTTAGTCGTTGGCCAGAAAGTTGAGTGTAAATTTTCAAAATTATCTTCGCGCGTCTCCTTTAACCACGTGTTTCTAAAATTACCCTTAGTTTCAAATTTCTCTTGTAATTTTCAATTTAAAAAATAGAAAATTAATTTCTGAAAGTGAAAAGTGATATTTTTGCTCGAATTTCTTTAAAATCTAGTAGTTTTAGATTAATTAGATTTTTAATTTAGTAGATTTCTACTTTTTCGAGTATTCTGTTAATAGGGAGTTATTTTTTAATGTCGGAAGTGTTCCTAAATGTTCGTGATAAATTTTTCTTTGCTGTTTCTTAACACGTGCTTCGAAAGTGTTCCAAATCTCTAAAATTTGGATTAGTGATTAGCGAAAATTAAATCCAGAATGAAAATTCGTTACAAGCTGCGACTATTCTCTGTAAGTTTGCAATGTTTTTAAGAGTAAAATTAATAACGTTTTAATTAAATTTTTAGAATTCATAAGAAAATTCTGAATTTTGGTGTTTTTTTTTGTTTGCTTCATAAACTATGAATTAAAAATTAAATTATAATAAATATAATTTAATTATAATAAATTATAATACAAAAACCATTAATTTTTTATATTTTTGACAATAATTTCATTTTAAAAAATGGTAATCTAAATAAATTTTATTCTCATTAACTAAATCTTAAACAACTACCATAAAATTATTACATAGAAATTATATATTGAAAATTTTACTTAAATATTTCAAAAGTAAAACAATTTTAAAATAGCTGTGTTTACAATTTTCATAAAAAGATGAACTTTAAAAGGTTTCAATTTTGAATTTTATTATAGAATTTCAATATTCAATTAATGTAATTAGAAATTTTAAAAAACTTAGATTTTTGCAAAATGTTAATAATTTAAATTCTTTTTGAAATTAGTTAAATTTATCCATATATAATTAAATGTACGAATAATATATTTAATTATTTATTAAAAATAGTGAATTTATAGAAAAACTTGATTTAAAAACATTTTAAAAAATAGAATTTTGGAGAAGTTACAAATAATTGCGGAAATTCAATAATTTTCAAAAGTAATAAAATTCTTCTTAGAAATTCAATTAATTCAATAGTTTTTATAAATAATAAAAGTTGCACAGGAATTCAATTATTAAATTTTATTTTTTATATTTCTTTTCAAGAATTCGAATTAATTTCATAAAAAATTTTCTTATGAACTAATTATTTTAATAAATAAAAAATTTGTTTTAGGATAAATTAATTTTATAATTAATAAAGTTCAACGCAGAATTTTAATTATATTTAGAACAATTTTTATTCGAATTCCTCGAAAAATGTAATTACGTATTTTTAAAAAATGGATAAAAAAATCGTCAAAAGAATTTAATTATTTAAAAATTTGTTGATAAAACTCTTCATAAGTATTAAATTTAAAAAAAAACATTCAATTATTTACTTTCGTATTTAAATAATTGAATAATTTTAGATAGGTTTAGAATTAAAATATCTGAAAATTTTAATTTTCTATATTTTTAATTAGCAATTTTGACGAATTAATATTTTTTTAATAAGTTTTTTAACTTAATTTTTTTAAAAATAATTTAAAGTTACATGGAAATTTTTCCAAATATGGGAATGTTTCCAAATTCACAGAAATTTTTCTATGTTTTCATAATGAAATTTTCCTAAATGTTTAAGAGAATTATCCCAAACTTTTGATATGTTTTCTAAATTATTTTATGAAAATGTTTCTAAACTTATAAGAAGTTTTTGTTAATTTTTTTTTCTTACAGTGTATTTAATTGCAGAATTTAGGAATAATCGAAATTTCATTAAATTAGATTTTAAACAAATATATTTGCCAATTTGCAAAGAGATTTTTTAAAAAATTATTAAAAATAGTTTACTTAAAATAGTTTACTTAGAGTAGAATTTTAGCTAAAAAATTTTAAATAATTTTGAAATAAATATTTGAAATAAATAAATAAAAATAATAATTGAATTGAAATAATAAAAAAAAATTTTAAGGATTTACTACTGTAAATAATTTTAATATAAAATAATAATACTTTTATAAGATGTTTATTTAAAAAAATTTGACATTTGACATTTTTTTAAAATCTTAACTGTTGTTGAAAAATAATAATAATTAAATATTTATTTAAGAAACAAGTTATTGATGTTTTTGAATAATTTTACATTTAAAAAATTTTTTTAAACAAATACAATAGAACTTTTTTTTGAGTAAATTTTTTCCCTTTATTTTCTAAAAACTAAAATATCTTCAACTGCATTTTCAATTAAAATTAGCAATTGACAAATATAATTTATAAACATTTTTTTCTTTTATTTATTTAAATAACTTATGAAAATTAAGAATTTTCTGTAAAAATATTAAAAAGCGGGAATATGTAATGTTTTATCTTAAAGGAAAAGAATACGTTTGTGAACAATATTGTTCACATATAATATAATATATACATATATATAATATTTTATATTCTTTAATCAAAATTGTTGAAGAATTACAAATTTTCTAATATTTTTAATAATTAAAAATGGAAATTTTTTTGCATAATTTAGATCAGTCAAACGAAATTTGTTAAAAAAAAGTATAAAAAAAACAAATTTATTTGTTAATCACAATTTTCGTAAATTTTCCAATTTTCTAATTTCAATTATTATTTTATTACAAATCATGAAAAACATTTGCATATTTTCGATTCGTCAAAAAATATTTTCTAATGAAAAAAAAACAAAAGAATACACAAAAACTAATTTTAAAATGTGTACAGACAGAATTAATGAATAAAACACAAAGATTATTATAGTTAATTTATTAATAATAATTTTATTGTTTACTTTATCTTTCGATTATATTCTTTCACTAAAATTAATTCTGCATTTAACTAAACCTTTATTTTATTTTATTAAAATTATCTATACTGTTTTTCAATTTCATCCAAAAAAGGATGAAATTAATGAAAAAAAATTGATTGAAAGAAAGAAAGAAAGAAAGACAGAAAAATGAAATATAATAAATTGTATATATATGAGAAAAATGAAAACAAAAGTTCAATCACGCAGTGAATGAAAAGTGACTGCATTTTCAAGCAATTTCAGTGTTACAACGCTTCAATTTTTCTTCATCCAATCGTAACAACTTTCATATATCTTTTCCAAAATCCATCTACATCCCGGCAAATCCTTTAAATTGCATCTCGATGTTTATCTCGTCTTTCCGACCATTTCTTTCGAAAGCTATCGATTCCCTTTGAAAGGAAACTGAAGAGGGTGGGTAATGAGCGCCTTCCCATACTCACCGGTTATCTCGCCGCGCGTTTCTCTATACATATATATATGTATTCTCAAAGAAATTGATTCCCTCGGCCGAAAAGGAGAGCTTGCTTTTTTGCACAATTTGACATTTGACCTTGATTTTCGCATAAAGTGTCGCATATTTATTTTCTCACTTGGAAAGAATTTGTATAATTTTAATAAATTAATAGTGTGCAATTAGAATATTTATTATTAATGTTTACCAGCGTGCGACTGTTTAGAAATTAAATGTTCTCTCTAAATTCGAATCAGTTAAAAATAACTAATTTGATAGCAAAAAGTCAATGATTGATTCAAATAGCAATATTTTACTAATGAAATAGTTAATAATGACTAATTATTAGTTAAATTCACTTTTAGGTTATTTGAAAATGACTGAAATTTGTAGTAACTAATTAAATTAGTAAAATTTCACTATTTTTTAGTTATTTATTTACTTATAATTAGTAATTCACAACTAATAATTAATTATTTTTTACTAATTGCTAAAGCAAAAAGTCAGCCACGATTTTACTAGTAATTAGTTATTTTTAACTAATTCAGATTTAGAGAGTTAATTTTTCCATCACTTTTCTATTAAAAAATTAATAAATAAATTGAGCTTGTTTTTTTGTAAATAACTTTGAAATATAACAAGGAAGGCAGCCTTCGCACTCATCTACTAAAACCTACTATTTACTACTTTTACTACTTCTGCTTTTATTTTTAATCTACACTACTTTAAATTCGATTATATATTAGAAATCAAAAAAATATTCTCAAAAATTATAATCAATTTCTTTAAAGCTGTACAATTATTTTCAAAAAATATTCCAAATACAATTTTTTTCAATAACTATAATGTTTTCATAAAATTTAGCCAAGGAATAAAATTATTTAAAGAAAAATTTGCGCAAATTCAGCGATACTTTATTTATTTTCCCAAATAATAAAATTTTCACATAAATTCAATTAATTTAGATTTGCATTTTGTAAAAAATTAATTATTGGAAAAAACGAGTATTCAACAAAATTTCATAATTTTCATGATGTATCGAAAAAATTAATTATTTAAAATAATTTTTATAAAATTCTTATGAAGAATTCAATTATTTTCAAAATTAATAAATTTTTTTTAAAGAAATTCAATTATTTTTAAACATTTTAATAAAAATATTCCACAATAATTCAATTATTTTGATAAATAATGGAATTCATTGCAGGTTTGGAATATTATTTTTAATAGAATTTTAATAACATTTTTAGCTACTAGACAATTAATTTCATAACTAAGAAAATTCATTGCAGGATTCCAAATATTATTTTTAATACAATTTTTTCAGGAATTTTTCAAAAATATAATTAGTCTTACAAATTTAATTTGAATTCCTCAAAAAACTCCATTTTTAAACAAATTTTTTTTTAAATTCTTTGGAAAAAATACAATAATTTACAAAAATATTAGAATCTTTCACGGAAATAAATTATTTTAAATACAATTTTAATTCAATTTTTTTGAAATAATTAAATTATTTTTTTACGATTTTAATAAAATTCTTTACAAGAATTATTTTAAATACAATTTCAATTAAATTTTTTTGTAATAATTAAATTATTTTTTAAAGATTTTCATAAAATTCTTCACAAGAATTCAATTATTTCCATAAATAACTCTTTAAAAGAATTCAATTATATCGATAAATAACAAAATTATTTCCATAAACTAAATTATTTTGAGGTATTTTTATAAAATTCTTTTCAAAATTCAATTATTTTCGTAAATAACAACATTCATTACAAGAATACAATATTTTTTTAAAATAACAAATTTCTTCTTGAAAATTCAATTATTTTAACAAATTCTAATAATATAATTTGCAAAAATTCAATTATTGCTAAAAATTTTTAAATAATTCTTTGTGAAATTTACTTATTTTTAAAAACTTTTCGAAATTTAATATGATTTTCAATATTTTCAAAAAATTTCTAAATAGAATTCAATTATTTAAATTAGAATTTGCATAAAAATAATTGGTTGAAGGAAATTAACTTTTTAAAATATTTTTATAAAATTCTTTGTAAAAATTAAATTAGAGTTTATAAATATTTTTAAATTCTTTCACGAATATATTTTCTGATCGCGTTTATTTGATGACAATTGAATTTCGCACGCAAAAAAATTACTATAAAAATAATTTTATCGAACATTTAAATTATTTTCTTAATAGAATTTAAAATGTCGGTAAAAGAATTATTAATTAAATGAAAATTTTTGTATGTTCTAATGTAAAATATTCAAAAATTCTCATTTATTTATTAGTTTATTATAAAACTTTTTAGATATGTTGAGAAGAAAAATTCCTTTTGCTGAAATTTACTTCGGATATATACTAAATTTTATGTAATTTCGCAAAAAACTACTTTAAAAAAAAAAAACAAAATCTAACAAAAATTTTGATGCATATTTTACAAAAATTGTAGATTATGGAAAAAGAAATTTTTATTTTCTTTATAATAATTTTAATACACATTTTTTTTTGTTTCAGGTGAGTTAAACAACATTTATGTTTTCTATCGAGTTACTTTCGTAAGTAAAGAAATATTTAAATTTATCTAATTATATATCTTTTTAAGTAAATTATAATTAAAAAAGGAATATTTGAAAACTACTGATTTGATAGTTAAATAATACATATCGGCTTCACGGTATTTTTATGGAATCGATAATCAATTAAATTGAAAGAAAATATCGGAAAATGTATATATTCGTTTCGCAAAATTGCTTTTCAAATATTTATAAACGATGAAGTATAATTTAGATTGTCATCATTTTTTTTTTGTAATTTTTTACTGCATTTGCGACAGTACAATTATATTTAACATACTTTGAAAACTTCTCTTTTTTTAGACTGAATCAAGAATTTAATTTTTTTTTTAATTAAACTGAAAACGTTTCTGTCACTCAAAAAAAAAAAAAAAACATGTTTGTATCAATTACTTTATTTTGTTTTATAAAACATATTTTTGGATTATTCTGAAGTTTGTTTAAAATGAATAAATATTTATTTGATATAAATAAATTCTTCGACGTTCAGTTAATTAAATTTTATTTACTTTAATTCAAACCTTCTTTTTTGAATAAAGAAATTACTCTTTTTTTAGTTGAAACCAACCAAATATTTTATGGCAATGTAAATATTTTTTTGTTTATTTTATTTAGATTGAATAGAAAAATTGTCCAATAATAAAAAAAATTACAAGTAAATAAAGAAAAAAAGGTTAAAAACTAATTAAAAGTTAAAACTATTTTAGTATTAATTTGCTAGAATAAAGTGTATTAACAAGATTCTCAATAGAATTTGTTCAAAAAGGGCATATTTTAGAGAAATTATAATTGCTCCTAAAAGCGTTGAGAGTAAGTTTGACCGGAGGCCTATATAGCGGTTATTTTTTTTTTTAAATACCGTTATACATCGTAGCAAAAAATCATTTAAAATACATATTGTAGGTCAAATCGTTCCTACAAATTATATTCAATTTACAAGTCTTAATTTTTTTTTTATTTTATTTATTCAATTTGTCCAATAAAATATTTTTTTTGAACTATACATCAAATTAATGTATACGCATATATTTGAGAATAAAATATGAATTTGATAAAAATATTTTTTGTAAATCATGCAGAAGAAGGTAATGAAAATATTATAATCACAGTTTTTCTAAGGATTGAAATTTAAGACAAAAAACTTATCAAAATGTTGCGAAAATTTTTTTACCTCAAAATGTTATACTTACATCTAAAATTTTGTAATATTTTTTTCCCATAAATTTATTTAGGAACAATTTTAATTGATATTTGAATGTAAAATTAATCATTCTAAATTGAATTCGAATGTAAAATTAATGATTTTAAATGTAATTTAAGTTTTAAAGTTAATTGCTTCTAAATAAAACTTAAGTGTAAAAAATTATTTTTTCAAATTAAATTGCAATGTAAAATTAATTTTTCTTATTTAAATTTTCAAAACTAATTTTACATTCGATTTTCGTTTGAGAAAATTAATATTTAAAGATTAAATTTTATTTAGAAAAATTAATTTTACATTCGAATTTCCATTAGAATAATTAATATTACACTTTAATTTAATTTAGAAAAATTAATTTTACAACTTTTACAACATTAAAAAAATTAATTTTAAACTAAAATCTCGAATGAAATTGTTTCTAACTAAAATTTAAAGTAAAAATTAATTTCTTATTATGAAATTTGAATTTAAAATTAATTTTTCCAAGTGAAATTCAAATGTAAAATTTAAATGTAAATTTTACACTTATTCATTCTTGAAAATTTATTTTACGTTCGAATTTCATTTAAAAATATTAATTATTACACTTACATTTATTTAGAAACAATTAATGCTTACAAACATAAATTTCATTTAGAAACATTTAAACTTACATTCGACTATCATTTCATAAAAATTAACATTTACACTTCAGCTTCCATTTAGGAAAATTAATTTAACTTTCGAATTCCATTTGGAATAATTCATTTACAACTTAAATTTTATTTTAAAAAAATCAATTTTACATTCGAATTTCCATTAGAATAATTAATTTTACACTTTAATTTCATTTAGAAAAATTAATTGTACAACTTTTACAACATTAAAAAAATTAATTTTTAATGTGATTAAAAATCTCGAATGAATTCATGTTTCTAAATAAATTTAAAGTAAAAATTAATTTCTGTTAATGAAACTTAAATGTAAAAACTAACTTTTCTAAATGAAATTCGATTGTAAAATTAATGTTTGTATATGTTATCTAAGTGTTGAAATTAATTGTTTCTTAGTAAATCTTAAGTGAAAAAAATAATTTTTTCAATTATAATTGAAATGTAAAATTAATTTTTCTTGCTTAAATTTTTAAAACTAATTTTACGTTCGAATTTTATTTAGAAAAATTAATTATTAAACTTACATTTATTTAGAAACAATTAATGTTTACAAAAACTTAAATTTCATTTAGAAACATTTAAATTTACATTCGACTTTCATTTGACAAAAATTAACTTTTACACTTCAGTTTCCATTTAGAAAAATTAATTTCACTTTCGAATTTCATTAGGAATAATAAATTTTACGCTTATATTTTATTTAGGAAAATTAATTTTACAGTTGAATTTTTTTAGTAACATTGAATTTTACACTTAAATATCAACTAAAATTGTTCCTAAATAAATTTGAGTATGTAAAAATTAATTATTTTAAATGTGATTAAAAAGTGTATAATTGATGTTTCTAAATAAAATTCAAATGTAAAAATAAATTATTCATATGAAAATTTAAATGTAAAAATTATCTTTCGTAAATGAAATTTGAATGTAAAAGAAATTTGTCAAACTGAAATTCGATTGTAAAATTAATTTTTCTCAATGTAAACTTAAGTGTAAATTTTATACTTATTCATTCTTCCAAACTTCTACATTCAAATTTCATTTGGGAAAATTAATTTTTACACTTACATTTATTTAGGAGCAATTAATTTTACATTCGAATTTCATTTGGAAATATTAATTTAAAAAATTTAAATTTAAACTTAAATTTAAATTAAATCGATTTTCAAATGAAAAAATTATTAACACTTAAATTGCATGTTTTGATCCACATTTTTTGTATCAATTTGTTGAAATTTAATACGTGATTTCATAAATTCATGATTTTTAAATTTTTATATTTTTATTATTTTTGAAAATTCATAATATTATTTTAAATAATTAACACATATTTTTATATATTTAATAAACTTATTTATTATTTAATGTATTTGAGATAAAATTTAATTTTTATTTTGAAGACATTCTACTTTAAGCATTTTATTAGAATAGATTGACTCAATAATGTGATGATATAATTCTGCGGGTTGAAAAATAGTTTGTTGGTGACATTTTCTTTTTCTTTTCTACAAATGAACGAATATATAAATCGTTTAGATCTAGACTTTTCTATGAAACCAATCCTTTTAAACGACCTTTAAAAATAAAAAGCTATAAAATCTTTTATGTTATGTCTTTTACTTTTACATTGAGTTGTCGTTGAATAGAATATTTACTGGGACGTAAAAATAAGGCATGAAACATAAATGCAGTACTTTAATCCTTGGAAATCTATATACACCTTTTTGTTTTTTTTAAAGGACATTCTAAATTTCACTCAACAAGTTTTTCTTCTAATTGCCTTTTCCATCTATTTTCCATTTATTGTGTACTCGTCAATTTCGCGAGTGATTTATCTTTAAATTTAATCATTATTCAATATGCCTGAAGCGCGAGAGAATAACTATATATTATATTTATTGGCGGTTCATAATAATTGTTGACATTTTTCTGTAACTATAATTTTTTTTTTATAAAATAACTTATGGGGAGGAAAAGCAAATAGACATAGTCCATGAAATTATTTATAAATAAATAAATAAATCAATTAATTTTTGTAAATAATATTGGAAAATAAAGTTTGTTTGTTTTCTAACTGTTATATTATAGTTTTATACAGAGATATAAGGTTTTTATTAATTATAGTCAATTAACATTAGTTAATATATTGTTATGATACTAATTATACTATTTCATTTTTTTAAAAATATTTTTAATTATTATTCATAATTTCATATAAAAGAGATTCGAATTCAACTAAATTCTACGCGACAGTAGAAATCTAATTGTATTTAAATTAAAATTTTTTTTCTTTAATTACAGTGGAAAATTACTAAGAATTAATAAAAGTTTTGACTAATTTAAATTAGTTGACGATGTTTTTTTTAATTTTATTAATTGATCGTTACATTCTGCTTTTTTATTAAAAATTATTTGACTGCAAGTAAATAATTAATTGACAATTGAGAAGTTTCATAAAACGTTTTGAAAACAATCGAGTTTCATTGAATTTTATTTTTTGTATTTAATGAAAATTTTAAAATCGGTAGAATTTTTTATTGAATTTTAGGACAATTGCTAAGTTTTTAAACAACTCAATTTGCTTAAAGTCAAATTGAAAATGCATTACTTTTTTTAAAGAATTTTATTTTGTTCTAATTATATAGAACTGTTGATATTTTGCAGAATTTTAATTAAAAATTTTGAAAATAAATAAATTTTTGTATTTAATTTTGGGACAATTGAAAAGTTTTTGAATGATTGAAATGTTTTTAAGTTATGTGAAAAATGAAACAGTTTTAAAAATAGTTTTAAATAATAATTTTTCAACGATTTTAGTTATAAGTTTCGAAAAATGAATAAATGTAAAATTTGCACTTAAAATTTAATTTAGAAAAGTTAATTTTCTTTTTGAATTTCATTTGGAAAAATTTATTTTAACACTTTAATTTATTTAAAAAGAATTAACTATTAAATTTAAATTTCCATTTAGAAAATTTAATTTTACAATGGAATTTCATTAAAAGAAATTAATTTTTACACTTAAATTTACTTAGAATTAATTTTAATTAAATTAATTAAATTAAAATAAAATTTAAATAATTAATAATTAATTAATTAATTAAAATAATAATTTACATAAAATTTTATTTCTAAATAAATGTAACTTTATTAACTTATTTTTCTAAATGAAATTCGAACGTAAAATTAGTTTTGATAATTCAAGGAAGAAAAATTATTTTTACATTGGAATTTAATTTGGAAAAATTATTTTTTACACTTAAGATTTATTTAGAAACAATCAATTTCAACACATAGATTACATATACAAACATTAATTTTACTTTCGAATTTCATTTAGAAAAGTTAATTTTTACATTTAAGTATCAATATGAAACAATTATTTTTACACTTGAATTTTATTTAGAAACATGAATTATACACTTTTTAATCACGTTAAAAAAAGTTAACTTTTATACTTAAATTTATGTAGGAAGGATTTTAATTGATATTTAAGTGTAAAATTCAATGTTTCTAAAAATAATTCAAATAGAAAGTTAATTTTCCTAAATGAAGTTTAAGTGATAAATGAATTATTCCAAATGGAATTCGAAAGATAAATTAATTTTCCTAAATGGAAGCTGAAGTGTAAATGTTAATTTTTGTAAAATGAAAATCTAATGTAAATTTAAATGTTTCTAAATAAAATTTATGTTTTTGTAAACATTAATTGTTTCTAAATAAAAGTAAGTGTAATAATTAATTTGCCTAAATGAAATTCGAACGTAAAATAAATTTTCAAGAATGAATAAGTGTAAAATTTACACTTAATATTTACATTCGAATTTCACTTGAAAAAATTAATTTTACATTTAAGTTTCATTAACAGAAATTAATTTTTACTCTTAAATTTATTTAGAAACAAATTCATTCGAGATTTTAGTTTAAAATTAATTTTTTTAATGTTGTAAAAGTTGTACAATTAATTTTTCTAAATGAAAATAAAGTGTAAAATTAATTATTCTAATGGAAATTCGAATGTTGCAAAAGAAATTTTAATGTCAAAATTAATAATTCCTATTTAAAATTTTAAATTTAAGTATAAAAATTCTATCGAATCAAATTTTTTAAATTAAAAAAAAAATGTTTCGAATGTAAAATTAATGCTTCTAAGTGAAATTTAAGTTTTTAAAATTAACTTTCTGAAATGAAAGTCGAACGTAAAATTAGTTTTATAAATTTAAGTAAGAAAAATTAATTTTACATTGCAATTTGATTTGGAAAAATAATTTTTTACACTTACGTTTCGTTTGGAAATAATTAACTCTAACACTTAAATTACATTTAGACACATTAATTTTACATTCGAATTTCATTTAGAATAATTAATTTTACACTTAAATATCAATTAAAATTGTTTCTAAATAAATTTAAGGGAAAAAAATTAATTTTTTCAAATGTAATTAAAAAAGTGTAATTAACGTTTGCAAAAGAAATTTTAATGTCAAAATTAATCATTCCTATTCAAATTTTTAAATTTAAGTATAAAAATTCTTTCGAATTAAATTTTTTAAATTAAAAAAAAATGTTTCGAATGTAAAATTAATGTTTCTAAGTGAAATTTAATTTTTAAATATTAATTTTCTCAAACGAAAATCGAATGTAAAATTAGTTTTGAAAATTTATGTAAGAAAATTTTTTTTACATTATTGCAATTTAATTTGGAAAAATAATATTTTACACTTAAGTTTTATTTAGAAGCAATTAACTTTAAAACCTTAATTACATTTAGAGACATTAATTTTACATTCGAATTCAATTTAGAATAATTAATTTTACACTTAAATATCAATTATAATTGTTCCTAAATAAATTTAAGGGGAAAAAATTAATTTTTTCAAATATTATTAAAAAAATGTAATTAATGTTTGCAAAAGAAATTTGAGTGTAAAAATTAATAATCTAAATTTTAATATAAAAATTAATCATTTCTATTTTAAGTTTTAAATTAAAGTACAAAAATTCTATCAAATCAAATTTGTAAAATTATTTAAAAAATTGTTTTTATTTTATTTTTTCCGAATGTAAAATTAATGTTCCTAAATGAAGTTTAAGTGTAAAAATTAATTTTCTCAAATAAAAGTCGAATGTAAAATTAGCTTTGAAAATTTATGTAAGAAAAATTATTTTTACATTATTGCAATTTAATTTGGAAAAATAATATTTTACACTTAAGTTTCATTTAGAAGCAATTAACTTTAAAACTTAAATTACATTGAGAGACATTAATTTTATATTCGAATTTAATTTAGAATAATTAATTTTACACTTAAATATCAATTAAAATTGTTCCTAAATAAATTTAAGGGGAAAAAATTAATTTTTTCAAATGTCATTAAAAAAATGTAATTAATGTTTGCAAAAGAAATTTGAGTGTAAAAATTAATAATCTAAATTTTAATGTAAAAATTAATCATTTCTATTTTAATTTTTAAATTTAAGTACAAAAATTCTATCAAATCAAATTTGTAAAATTATTTAGAAATTTTTTTTATTTTTTCCGAATGTAAAATTAATGTTTCTAAATAAAGTTTAAGTGTAAAAATTAATTTTCTCAAATAAAAGTCGAACGTAAAAAAAAATTTTTTTTGTAAACAAATTTTTTTTTTCGTACAAAAAAGCAAAATTTAAACAAAATTAAAAAACAAAACTAAATTTTTAATGTAAACAAAAAAATTGTCGGGCAAAAAGATAATTTTTTTTCACTATATTAAATAAAATTGCGTTTTTCTTTTTTGCGTTCAGAAAGTTTTCACCGGCCAGGAGGTTTGGGGTGGGCGACAATAATTTTAATTATACACTATAGAGTAATTTCCTACGAACGACGGCGACGACGACGACAATGACAACGACAATGTTTTCCTTTGATGAAATAAAAACCGGCTCTTTTGTGTCATAGAGTTCTACGAACTGATCTCGCTTGTTGAACATCGCAGAATGAATGATTAGTCCAAGCAGGAGGGGCATTTAGGCTACTACTCAGGTTATGTAAGGGTAATTCTCATCCCCCCCCTACCTCTTTCGTCCCTCTTTGCCTCGCGTCACTCTCACACCTCCCCCCACCACTGAAACTCACTCAATCGCGTGTGTTGATCCATACACACTTGGACAAACGCTAGATAGTCAACGTCTGATGCTCGTTCTCTAAGTACTCTCTCTCTCTCTCTCTCTCTCTTTGTGAAGAAAAAAAAAATTATTCTCCAAATGATGATCAAGAATCAGAAGAGTTTTTTTCCTTTAACAAATTCTTTGACAGGTTATAAATCAGATCATTTTTTTTTTAATTTTACAGTCTTCAGGAAAAGTTTTTCAATTTCTTTTCGAGGATTCAAAAATTGATGCGTTTTTTTTGGGGATATCGATTTTTGATAGTTGTAGAAGAAACAATGTGTTCTGAAATTGACAGTCTTTTTCGAATTTTGACAGTGTTTTGCAATTTTTTTCTGGGGATTGAAAATTGAGGCAAAAAACTTTGTGTTTGGATGAATTTGACTCAATTTGACAGTCGAAAGAGAAACTGTCTTCACTGTGTTCTGAAATTGGCAGTCTTTTTCCGAATTTGACAGTTGACAGTGTTTTACAGTTTTTTTAGGGATTGAAAAAATTGAGACTAAAAAAAGGGGCAAGTTGCAAAACGGGGGTTTTTTGTCTCAATTTGACAGGCGCAGAAAAATTGTTCTGAAATTGGCAGTTTTTTTCGAATTTCGACAGTCAGTTGACAGTTCTTTGAAATTGACTGTCTTTTTGTCGAAAATCGAAATTTATGAGATTGAAACTGTTTTCTAGGTGAACTGAAGATTTGTGGGGGTTTTCAAGACACTTTGTGTGATTGTGAGTGAGCGAGTGAGGGAGCGAGTGTGGTGGGGAGTCGCGAAAAGAGGAAGGAGAAAGAATTTGAGATCGGTAACCTTCGTGGTCTGTTGATACCTTGCGGCTAATTTGTGACGAGGGTCGAATCACGAATGAGAAGCCGCTAGTGCTTTCCAACGGATCAACACGATCGGAGCCGATCTGTCACGATCGGGTCGTGACAAATGACGGAAACTTGACTTGTGGGAGGATTTCGCCGGTGAGACGCATGTGTTTCATTCGCGCGTGTTGTTCCCATGCAATCAAACACTTTTGTGTTTTGTGTCCCCAACTTTTTTTTCTCCATTGTCCCACTTTTGGATTTCTTTTTGTGATCCCCCCTCCCTTCTGACGGACTTTTTTTCACACTTATTACCCACAGTGTTTATATCTGTTCGGAACAAAAAAATAAAAATTAAAAATCGGGAGTTATTTTCAAAAGGTGGTACAAATATTACGAAAGTTGAATTCAAGTTATGAGGCGAGAGTTGCAAACCGGTTCATATTAAGAAAAAAAAAAAAGAAACTAGGGCACTATCCAAAAGTGATTGACGGTGAGAAAGAAGAAAAAAAAGAAGAAGAAGAAGAAGAAAATTCCCTTGACAAAGATGAAGAGATACTCGTTCACCGGAATCGTTATTGGGTAACTGAAACCTTGAGTTCTTGATTGTAGATACTGTGCAGACTCGATGAAACGTTGTTAGGAGAAAACGCAAGGCTGCTGCTGCATTGATCATTGATTATAGAAAAAGCAAAGTCATCCTCAGTGTAGGACTTCCTGTCGTTTTTCGACAATAACAATACAAGAGAAGACTTCAAATCTTCGAATGATCATCAAACCGAAAAATTTTTTCCTGGCAAAAAAAAAAATTTTTTTTTTGTATAAATAAAAATCAAAAACCGTTTCTTGGTTGTGTGGATGGAACTTTGATCTGGAGCTGAACAAATCAATTCATTAGAACTCGAGGCTACTATACTTGTGAGTTGAATCGACCTGATGCTCCATCGAATTCATCAGCTACATTAAATCTATTAGGAGTAAAACTGTCGTCGACCATCTGCTTCAAGGAGAATAGAAGTTAAAGAGCAAACAATATTTTGCGTTCGCAAATATTTGATTTTTATAAAAGTTTTTTAAAACAGTTTTTTAAAAAAGTTTTTTAAAAAAGTTTTTTAAAACAGTTTTTTAAAACAGTTTGTTAAAAAAGGAGGAGAAAAAAGTTTTTTAAAACAGTTTGTTAAAAAAGGGGGAGAAAAAATTAATAATATTTAATTATACTAAATAATATTTTTTAGTATGAGAGAAAGAGTGTAACAAGGTCAAAATGGAAATAGTTGACTGATTTCATGAGCCTTGAGTGATTTGCTTGATTAATTATCAGGTGAATTGATAAAAGAAAAACGATCTCTTTTTTTTTGGGGGAGAAAAAACTTTTCTGGAAAAAAAAATCAAAAGAGAAGAGAGAATGCATCATCTCTAGAGGGAAAGTATATATTTGAAAAATTGAATTTTTCAGTGTTGAACGTTGTGTGTATATTGTAAACATATATACACTGAGGTGTGCTCTGATAACGTTGATAAGTGTGTAAGCAGTGATTCGAATTTGTTAGACGTTAACACGTGTTCAGTGTGCTTCTGGTGACGAGTTTCACAATGCCTGTTTTCAACATAATCGCCAGAAGATGCAAGGTAAGCTTCAAGACGGATACATGAATTTCCTGTTTTGGAATTTGCAAACGTTCACTATTATTAGATTCTTTTGTTTTCAATGTCATCATTTAATTTATGCTCCAAATTCCATTTTCTATCGAGAAGAAATCTAATCATTTCTACTCTGTGATGAGAAATTATTTTTTTTTTATTTTTCTTGGTTTCTCTAATTTTTTTTCAATTTTTTCCTAATTTTTTTCTTATTTTTTATTCAATTGGAACTTTAATTAGGGTCTATAAGTAGTTTTCCTAGATTATACTCGTTAGAAACCTGCTTAAAAATTGAAAAAATTGGAACAATTTTTTTACGTTGCTTCAGAGTCAACCACATTTTGCTACAGTTTTTTTTTATTTTGCTCTATTATTAGAGAATAGGTTTTAATCGAGGATCTGAATAGTTTTCCTAGTTTCAGAACCCTGCTTAGAGCCTTGAATTTAATAGAGAATTGTGGATCAATTTTTTTCTGCAGTTAGTATCGTTTTGAAACGGAAGTTTCTTTCCCTTCCTTTTAAATTTAAATTAAATTTTTAACAATGACCTAGTCAGTTTTCTAGTTTCTAAAAAACGTTAAAATTATTGTTACTACAAAGATGTTTTAAAATTAATTTCAAATTTTTTAAACATTTTTATTATTATTATTGTCATTATTATTACTATTATTATTATTATTATTATTATTATTATTATTATTATTATCATCATTATTATTATCATTATTATTATTATTATTATTTCTGTTTTGTTATAATAATAAATAATAATAATTCGTAGTCTCTGCCAAAAGTCAAAATTATTTTTATTACAGTGATTTTTTAAAAAGTAATTTCATATTTATTTTAAATTATTATTATTATTATTATTATTATCATCATTATTCTTATCATTATTATTATTTTAATTATTAGTATACACTGGAAAAAATTTTTCCATTCAAATAACCAATAAAATGACTATTATCAAATAAATATATTTACTTAAATGAAATAATTTCTATTTGAGTCAATTAAATGGAATTAGGAACAAATAATTTCAGTATTTGAAGCAAATACCTTTTAATTGACTCAAATAAAAATTATTTCATTTATGTAAATATTTAATTGATAATAGTAAAGTAATCGGTTATTTAGAAAAAAGAAATTTTTTTCCAATGTAATTATCGCAGTATAATTATCTTTATTGTTTTTTTATTTTGAAGTTATAATAATAAACATAAGAACTATTATCATTATTGTAATTATTATTATTCTTATCATTGTTGTTAATATTAATTTTCGATGAGAAACAATTTTCAAAGTTAATTTACTACAAAGATATTTTTGCATTAATTATTCAAACTTAGTGTCGAATGATTTTATTTATATATTTACATTACAATGGAAATTTATTTTCAAAAAGTAAATGGAAAATTATAATTTTATTAATATTTTTCGTATATAGTTTAGGTATTAAATCAAACAAAAACAGTAGAACGAACAGCAAGAATTATTAAATATAGAAATATTTATTTAAAAAATATAATAGAAAATACTTATTCCTCGTGTAAATAAGTAAATAAATTAATAAATTAATAATAATAATAATAATAATAATAAATAAATAAATAAATAATAAAAAATAATAATAACTCTTAAATTTGTAATTAATGTAGAAATTGTTAGTTCGAATTATACTAATTCAATAATAAATAATATTGTAGTTATAAATATTATTATTAGTTTTAATATTTCATAATAATATTTATTTATTTATTTAAATTATAAACGAGTATACAATATTATATTATATGAATTAAATTAAATATAATTATAAAAATTTGACACGCTCCCAAACAGGTACCTATGATTCAAAAAATTTTAGGTTATGTTTATAATTTTTTGTGCAAATATACAAGAAAACAATTAGTTTCTATTGCAGATTATTAATGTCAAAGTCTTTGTAACATCCAAAATATTCAATAAAATCTGATTTGAAATTTTCTTGATTAAAAAGGAATTTTTAATCAAGATAAATCTATAACAAACATAACCTATAATTCGTCTGCTTCTTAGCTACCGTTTTTTAGAGCTCCAAACATTATAATATTATAAGTATCATAGTATATTATCATAATTTGTAGGAATTTATAATAATATTTAATATTTAGTTATAATAAATTAGAATTATAATAATATTTAATTGTAATATAAATTATAGTAATATTTAATTATAATATAAATTATGATAATATTTAATTAAAATATAAATTATGACAATATTTAATTATAATGAGTTATAATAATGTAAGTTACAATAAGAAACAATTTTTTCGGATGTTCATCGATTGTCGCGTGTAAATATAATTTCAAAAAAAAAGATGTCAATGACATAACACATGAATGACTTGCATAATTTTCACCAGAGAACAAAGTTCGATTTTTCGATATCAAACAGTAAAAAAAGAGGGTAAAAATGTCATTTTTTTTAAAGATTTTTGTATTTTATTATTTTTTCCTTTTTTATTTACGTTTCGAAAGTATTAAAAAAAAATGAGAACAGAACGTGTGTATACTTTATAATGACATTTATTTCTGAGTCTTTAATTTTAAAGAAGTTATTGTTATCGCGTAGAGCTTGTTATTACTCGTTTATGTTCTACACTTACTCTTTAAAGTATTTTTAACTTGCCGATAATAAAATAAGCGCTTTGTGTATAGTGTTATTTAAAATTAGCTAAAAACTTGTATTATTTTACATAAAACATATTTTTTATTTGACAATAAATATTTTTGCTGTTTTTTTATTTTTTTTTGTTTTGTATTTTTTTTTTTATTACATTTTTGTGCATTCGACTTTATATATCATTAGCTGGTAACATCCGTCTGGTATTTCAATTATGCAAGTGCAGTACTTATTTTTAACGATTCATATGCACAACGCATGTGTTCCTTTTGAGCCTTAAACAATCAATGATGTTATAAAACAGCATTAATTTAAAACATTCTTTTTTTAAATTTCAAATTCATTTCTATTAGAATTTCAAGGGGGAATTGAAAAAACCTTGAAATTTGTTTGATTTGGGAAATGAATTTAGTTATTTTTGCATTTGTTTGATTTTTTAATCAGTTGCGGTGAATTATTAACTGTTAACTAAAAGTTGGTGTTAACTAAAATTAACTGTTGACTATTATTAGTTATTTACTAAAGTTACTATAATTAACAATAAACTAGTATTAACTATTAATTATTAACTACTAATTATTAATAATTAATAACTAATTATTAATTATTAATAAATTGACTATTAATTATTAACTACTAATTATTATTAACTAATTATTAACTATTATTTATTTATTATTATTATTTATTGACTATTATTTATTAATTACTAATTATTAATAGCTAATTATTAACTATTAATTATTGACTATTATTTATTAACTACTAATTATTAATATCTAATTATTAACTATTAATTATTGACTATTATTTATTAACTATTAACTATTAATTATTAACTATTAACTATTAATTATTAACTACTAATTAGTAATTAGTAGTGTCAATTGCTTAGTTATTTATTTTATTACAATTGGATTAAAAGTGAATTAATTATTTCACATTTTTGTTAAAATTGTTTGATATTTTGTTACGTTTGTTGAAGAATTCTTTTTTAAAAAATGTAGTTGCGAGAAAAATAAACTTGAAGTTATTTCTTTTTTTTTTATTCCCTGCAACGAAATAAGAACTAATTTACACAAAAATTGCGCTTAGTGCAAGGATTGCTTTTACTCTGCGCTGGCTTTTCCAGAATGATAAGATAAATATTAAAAGATAATGGAGAATGTGAAAGATTTCTACAGGTTTTTGTTATCAAAACATTGTTTCATATTTTTTTTCATGCTGGAATTTATTTTAGAATTTATTAAAAGTAATAATTATCTATAAATAAAAGTACACATACGATAATAGAAATGTATTTATTATTATTAAATATTGAAAAGAAATTTTCTTTTTCACGAATTTAATTAATAATCGAAATGTTTTATTTCATCAACTAAAGGTTTAATTAGAAAATGTTTTTTTTCTTTAAAGTAAATTAATGAAAGAAAAGTAATTTTATTTTTCATCATTTTCTACTAGACTAATAAAAATTAATATTTATAATGGGAATAAATTATAATTTGTAAGAAAGAGTAAAGAAATTGTTATAAATAAAAAGTAATTAAATTCGTAATTAGACAAAAATAATTTAATTCATAATTTACAAAAAGTAATTAAATTCGTAATTAAAAAAAATTCAATTCGTAATTTAAAAAATGTGAATTTAATCAATAATTTGAAAGAGTAGTTAAAATTATAAGTTTAGAAAAATTAAACTAAAAATTAAAGTATTTTATTCTTTATTTTCATTTTAATTTCTTTTTAATTTATAATAAAATAATAAATAATGGAAATAAATAATAAAATAATATAAAAAATTAAGAAATAGTAATTAAATTATTAATTTAAAAAAATTAATGAAATTCACAATTTTGCAGAAAGCAATTAAAAATAAATTACTGTAAAAATTCTTTCAACTTATTGATGACAATTTTTATTGGAAAAATGACAAATTGGAAAAATTGTGTCAAATTAAAGGGAAATTTCGCCTCTAGCGCCAGTGCCTATAAAGATAAATCATTTTTACATGGGAAATTGAAACTTTGAAAATATCCTGCGAACGTGGGATAAGATTTTCCATATTCACGTAAATATGATTTCCGGAATGGATGTTCCGCGCGGATTGTACCGGATATACGCTTGTTAAAGCAACCTTCACGTAATACTAGTCTTTGAATATCGTTATCGCGCTTAAGTTTGAAAAACGGAATCCTCATTATTGAATGGTTATTTTTTTCTATTATTATTTTTTTTTTACTGTAGAAAAAGAACGTATTCGCAGAAAAAAAAGAAAAATTCAGCAAAAATATATTTGCGTAATACAGGAAAAGAGTAAAATGAACAGAAATATGAAATCGCTCTGATTTTATATTGACGAAATTTTTTTTCCTTTGGTTTTTTTTGTGCATATTTAGGATTTTAAACTGATTCGAAAAATGAATTCGTAGGGGAAAAAAATTTGACGGGAGAAAAAGTATTTATTTTAAAGGGAGATTAAATTTATCGCTTTTATATTTTTTTGGGAGCTCTTTTGCCTTTATTGAAATACAGGAGAAAAATTTTTCAAAAAAAATTCTTTTTTTTTCTTTTGTTATTTATGTCAAAAAGAATTCTTCTTTTTTTTATCAAAAATATGTTATCTACAGTTTATGCTAAAATAAATCACTCTCCATCCAGAGCTGCAAAATTAGTTTTCTTAAAGGAAAACAAAAGTGTGATAAAAGATTTTATTAGCATACGACTGTGACACGGTTGTGTAACATTATTACTTCACGCCTTTAAAATTCTACAAATATGATAAATATATTTGACTAATATCTTTTTTCAGCAGTAATCTCCTTAAATTACTGTATTTTTTACACGTGAATTGAAAAGAAATCCTTCCTTCAACTAAAAAAAAAAAAAAAATTTTTGGTAAATTTTCATATATTTTAAATAAATTTTTACATTTCCAGCTTTTGTATTTTGAATTTTTAGATTTTGAGAAAAAAATCATTTTCTTTTATCTCAAATGTTACAATTTGAGAAAATTGTTTTTCACGAGAATTAAAAAAAATAATTGTGTTTCACTAAAACTGTTGTTACATTTTGAGAAATTTTTTTTGACATTTTGAATGATTAAAGATTTAGCTTTTTTATTTTGAGTTTTTACAGTTTGATAAAAAAGTACTTTTCTCTTGCCCTAAATGTTAGAATTTAAGAAAATTGTTTTATGTTTTGAATACTTTTTTTTACATGAATGAAAAAAATAATTTTGATTTACTCAAAAATATTTTTTTTTCTGAGAAAATATTTTCCAAATTTGAATTTTTACATTTTGAGTTTTGAAATTTTCAATTTTTACAGTTTAGGAAAAAAAATAATTTTTCTAAGACAATAATTTTAACAAAATTTTAACAAAATTAATTGGACACTTTGCATTTTATTAATTTTTGAGGAACAAAATCCATTTTTGATTTAATGGTATGTTCGTTTTAATCGACTTTCATTTAGTTTGGTGCCTTTTACCCCCTTTTTTCACCCTCTCTAACCCTCTATTAAATTATGCAAATGAATTCAACGCCCAACGCGAAAAGTCGTAACTTTTTTTCTTAATTCACTTTCACGATGGACTTTTTTTTGTGTGTGTTTGAGTTTCTAGAAGTTTGTAATGAGATGAATTTGAGTCTCTTATATGAAGAAAAAGTTTTAATTGCAACCAATGCAGGTTAAAGTAAAAACAAAGAAAGGCGATTTAAAAAATTGGCAAATCATTTTTTAGAAGAGAAAATGATTTTTACTCGCAAATTGTATTCGTTGTGTGGCGCAAAAAATTTTTTTCCAAGCCAGGAAAATAAAATTTAGTTAATAATAAATGTTGTAGTATTTTTTCGTATGTATTTTCTTTTATTTTTATTTATTAATATTTCTTTTAATTTTTAATAATCAATTTTTAAAAATGTTTATAATAAAAATTGTTTTTAATATTTAATATTCAGTTTTTAATTCTTACAATAATTTAATCAATTTTGTTTTAATATTTTTCAAATATTTTCTAAATAATATTTTCTAGATAATAGTTTTTTAAAGTTATTGTTTTGAAGCAATCCTCACTAAATTGTTTGTTTGCTTACTTCACTTTTTTTATTTATTATTTTTTTATTTATTATTTTTTTAAGCAAAGTTAACTAAATTGTTTATTTACTTATTTTTATTTTACTTTTTTATTAATTATTTTTTGTAGCAAAGTTTACCAAATTGTTTCTTTACTTAGTCTACTTTTTTGATTAATAAACAATTTTGGAAATAAATGAAAATAATTAACTGAAGGAAAAGAATTGTTTTTCTAAATTTTTTCCAAAATCGGTAAAATTTTGTAAAGGAAAAAAAATCGATAACTATTGAAAAATCTAAAAGGTATTGAAAATAAAAATTAACGAAGTAGGAAAGATGGAGAAATCACATTTTTAAGTAAATTTTAATTACCAATTTTTATTTTATTGAAAATGAATAATTAATTTTAATACAGGGTGTCTACTAACCGGGAATTTAATTTAACCGGGAATTAACCGGGATTTTTATACAAAACCGGGAATTTTTAAACCAAAATTAAAAAAAGTTTTATTATTTTAATTTGTTTAAAAAAAATACTTTTTATTTCAATTTTTATAGATATTATTATACTCTTCTTTAAATTTTAATTTTTAAAAAAAAAATTAATTTGATAGTAAAAGTCAGGCACTAATTCAAATAGATTATGTAATTAAATTTTTAAAAAATTATGGAGTTAATAGAAATATTGTAAAATTCGACTGAAAATATGTAATTATTTGTTAAAGAATTTCTTTATAAACTTTTTAACAAATAAAATTTTCAAAGTATTTTAATTTAATAATAAATTAATAATAGGATTTTATAGTCACATTTTAATGAATTCATGTTTCTTAGTGCGAGGATTAATAATTAAAATTTTTATTAGTCACTTTAAAAAAAAACAATATGCACTTTAAACTTTTTATTAAAATTGAATTTTCGCAAATTTTTTTTTAAATCTGAAAAATAAAATTGTTGAAATTTTTCAATTCCATTTATTTTAAGATAATTTAATTTTTCTAAACAAATAATTGAAAATTTTTGAAATAATTGAAATTTCTTTACATGTTTTTTGAAAAATAATTTAATTCTTTGAAAGAATTTTTATTTAAATTTTTGGAAAATAATCAAGAGAAGTTAGTGACCGTAATTATAATTTTATTTTTAAAATATAAAATCCCTCTTAAAGTTTTAAATAAATTTTTATTCTAAAAATTATATTATTCTATTATTATTCAATAGTTAATTATTAAACTTCTCTTAAATGTTTATAATTTCAAATTTCTGAATGTTCAAATAGATGATATTTATCATTTCTTAAGTAAATTTAATGTTTATTACTTATTAAGCAAATAATTAACTGTTACTGCTTTTTTTAAAATTGTAATAAAATTCTTCACATGAATTAAATTATTTTCATTAATAATATCATTCTTTGGAAGGATTTCAATTATTTTTGTAAATAGTACAATTCTTTGCAGAAATTCAATTATTATCAATAGAATTGTAATAAACTTGATAAAGAAAATTTCCAATTATACTTATAAAAGGACAAAATTATTTTTTAAAAATTGAAAAAATTATTTTCCAAATTTTCAATTAAAATTTTTATTTATGTTCGAAATCAAATTTAAATTTAAATTTTATGAGAAAAGAAAACCGGGAAAAAATTAGGCCATAACCGGGAAAAACCGGGAAGTAACCGGGAATTTTGTTGAATGAAAATAGTAGACAGCCTGTAATATTTTTGGAAAAATAAAAAATAAAATATTTACTCTTCTAATATAGTCATTATAAAGTATTTTCGTACATATATTTGGAAGAGAAAATGAGCTTAATTATTAAAATTTTGAAGCACTGCGTTTCCGTGTATGGAGAGTTGAGTTAGAAACAATTAAAAACTAATTTGTGTCAATTTTCTTATTATGACTGTATTTCTAAAGCAGATCATTTTTTCATAGATAACTAGGAAGTGATAGGAGAATCCGGTCGTTTAGAAAATGAACATGGAACTTGATGTGTCTATGCGAAGGCTATTTTGAAACGATTAAGTTGAACGTGAAAAAGCATTAAAAAGTCTCACAAGTACAAAAGGCTTTGATATTTCTAATTTGACGTCGTAACCTTGTCGATTTGACGCCATATTTCACTCTCTCAGTTCTCGATGTACCTTATATACACTTGTTTCATTGCATTATGTAAACTCTTTGGAGATGAAATGAAGAGGTATGAATTTTGTCGACAAGATTCCGTCGTAAACCATTAAAATCTCCCCCTCCCCCCCTCTCTCTCTCTCACTCTCATGCTAACTCACTCTAGATATATTTACGCGTTTTATATTGTTTTGCATCTTGTTCGTTGTCCTTGAAATTCGCATAATACTCGAAATTTGCATCATTTTTAGATTTTACTGATACACACCTCGGATGTTATTATTTTTTTCTTACATTTTCTAAAAATTGAGAGTTTTTTCAACTTATTTTAAAAAATGCGATTTTTTCGCGATCTCTTTTGAAGTATTGAAAAAAATAATAATTCCGAATTGTTTGTCTTCAACTTACTCTCTAAATTTGAATTAGTAAAAATCTTTACTAATTTGAATTAGTGACTGACTTTTGGCTTTTAAAAATTAGTAAATTTTACTAAAGAAATTAATGCTTTTAAAAATTAGTAAATTTTACTAAAGAAATTAATGCTTTTAAAAATTAGTAAACTTTACTAAAGAAATTAATGCTTTTAAAAATTAGTAAATTTTACTAAAGAAATTAGTAGAAATAACTATTTATTAGTAAAATTTACTAATTCAAAAGCAAAAAGTCAGTCACTAATTCAAATTAGTAAAGATTATTACTAATTCAAATTTAGCGAGTATTTCGATTTTCATAATAAATCAATTAAATATTTACTTAAATCAAATATTATTTATTGGAGTCAAATATTTAATTGATAATAACCAAGTAATCGGTTACTTGAATCAAATAATTTTTTTCCATGTGGCGTGAAAAATAGCTATATAGTCAAATATTTCAAAAATTATGTTTAAATAATTTTTATTAACTAATTTTTAAAAAATTCGATTAATCTCAATATTTTCAATTTTAGATTTTCGATATTTTGCAAAAATTCAAATACCTACTTAAAAATTAGAACAATAAAATTGTTTACAATTATTTTTGAGACTTTGGAGAAGTGAATCATGTTCAAAATATTTAATTAAAATTCTTCACAAAATTTTTAAACATCTAATTCTTAGAATTCTTTATCATAATTGTTCAAGATTCAATTACCTTCGAAATAAATTTTTTTTTTAATTAACCCTTTTAATTAATTTTAATTAGTTTTTAAGAATTTTGCCAAAATTGAATTGTTTCCTTAAAGCTTTCAACAAATTTTTATTGTTTCTTAAAGAATTTATACAGTTTCAATTATTTTTTAAAAATATTTTACAAAATTTCAATTATATTTAAAAAAAATTGTAAAAAGTTATTTTTAAAGATTTTACTAATTTTCAATTTTTTTTTAAGATTTTATCAAATTTTAATTTTTTTTTATATTTTCTAAAAATTTATTTTTTAAAGATTTTATCAAATTTTTATTATTTTTTGATGATTTTATCAAATTTAAAATATTTTGTAAAAAATGTTACGAATTTTGAATTGTTTTCTAAAGATTTTATCAAATTTTTATAATTTTTTAAAAATATTTTACCAAATTTTAATTATATTTTAAAAATGTTATAAAGTCTGAATTATTTTTTTTAAAGATTTTACCAATTTTCAAATTATTTTTTTAAAGATTTTACAAATTTTCAATTATTTTTTAAAGATTTTATCAAATTGCAATTATTTTCTTAGTTTTCACAAAATTTTAATTTTTTTAAAAGATTTTTCCAAATTTTAATTGTTTTTTAAAACTTTTATCGAGAATTAATTTTAAACCTTCATAAAGACTTATTTTTTAAACCTTTATAAAGGTTAAATTATTTTTTAAAAACTTTATCAAATTTCAAGTATTTTAAAATTGTTTTAGTATATTTCACTTGTTTGTAAAATTTTTCAATTTTACACATAATTGAAAAACTATTTTCTTTAAAAAAAAATTATTGAAACATATGTTGAAAAAATTAATTTAAAAAATTGCTTTATAACTATGTTTTGAAATTATTATACCCGAATAATTTTTTTAAATACTGACAGTTACAATGTTTGTTAAAAAATTTGAATTTATTTATTTAAATAATGGAAGTCCGTACGGTTTTTAATTGAAATTCTTAGAAATTATTAAATTTCAAAAAAATTTTTAATTGAAATTGTTTAAATTATTAAATTTCGAAAGATTTTAAATTATAATTGTTTGAATTTTATTTTTCTGTGTAAAAAACAAAGAAGAAGTATTTAAATATTTATTGAACAAAATTATTCAAGATTTGAATAATTTTTTTTATGTTTAACTGACTAGAGGAACTTATTTTGCGTCTTAAAGTCGTTCCGAGGATTGCGTATTAAAAAAAAATTAGTCTCTAGATTTATTAAAATTAGAAAATAATTCTTTTTCCTCCTTTTCTATTTTCTAATTTTTATTTTCAAAATTTAACCGTTTTTTCTACAATTATTATCGATTTCTCCTCAATATTAAATTATTTAAAAAATATTTATATTATTTAATTTTGATTACTTTTCTAATTTATTATTCTTATCTGATTATTTTTTTCTGATTTATGATTTTAATTTGCTTCTTTTTCATAGAAAGAAACTGAAAGTAGTACAAGTTCATATTCATTTTTTTTCTGTAGGAAAATTTAGGAAAGTTTAGTCAAACTAAAGTTTTAATTCGGATTTATGAAATTCGTAAAGTTCGAAATGTGTTCAAATGAAGGGAATTTTGCTGTGTGTTTGATCTTCCTTTGATTACGAAAATTTTACCTGATTTTCGGATAATTTAAAATTAATGCTTTAATAAGTTAAAAATAATTATTCAGTAACTAATAGCGCATTTTTGAAAGGAAGAAAAATTAAATTTAAAAAAGCAAAAAATAAATATATTCTACATTTTTTTTTTGAAGTAAAAATAATGAATGAAAAATTATAAGTGTTGTAAAAACTTTAAATTAAAGTTAAAGTGATTATAAACGGTGATTTTACATTTTTTTACAATTAAATGTTTTAATGGTAATTTTTGTGTACATTCGGAGAGTAATATTTTTCTTTTAAGAAACATTTTTTTTTCTCTTAGAAAAAGAATCAGGAAAGTGTAAATATTTTCCTTATTCCATTTTATTATTGCGTTAGGTCTTTTCAATGATAATTAGTTTATTAAATGGTGTATAGGCGTGATCAGGAAACTAATTTAAATATTTATTTTAATGATTCGAGTTGTTAATTATTATCGTGAATTATTAATCATTGCACACCTTCGAAGCTTATTTTGTACCTTTCTATATGCTTCGTTTTGATGTTGCACATCCACGTGTGGCACATGGCCAATTTGAGGTTTATATTGACTTGCGCCTGCAATTCGTTTATTTTTCCTGGCAACAAACACTTGCTATTTAATTTTACTCGGAAAAATATGCTTTCAATTGAAAAACCTCTTCCAAAAAAACAAAAAAAAAAAATGAACCGAGTAAAATGATAATTTAAAAATTAGAATAAAATCGTTTTATTTGGTCCATCTTGTTTGGTAATATTGTTCAACGAAGTCAATAAAAACAACAAATAAAGTTAGCATTTTTTTAAAAATCAAAAGAATTTTTTAAATTCTCATTCATAAATGGAATTAAAATTAAAATTACTGCTTGCAGTAAAAAAAATTGAAAAAAAGTGGAGAAAAAAGTTTCTTTGTTTTGTACTTTTTTTTTTCTTAAGTAAATACAAAACCATAAATTGCGAAAGACGACATAAACTAAAGTCGTATATCGATTTTCAGAAATGTCGTAAATTTTCATAAACACGTTCCCCATTAAAGTACACTTTAATTCTGCAATGTCTAGCTTCTAACGCAATGTAATTAAATTGTTAATTTACTTAATAAGATACTTGTCTTCACTTTTAGCTCGTCTTAGTTTTACGCGAGAGAAGTAATATTTTCTTATGTAACTTTTCCCCCAGGGTTGGAAAATTTAATATTTTAGTTTATTATAAATATTTTGAATGCAAAATAAATAATAAACGAAACGAATTTAAAATTTTTTTTTTAGTAAGAAAAGAATTAAATAAAAATAAAATTTATTGCAAACGTTGCTTGAACGCTGTTTAACTGTTAGTTGTTTAACTAAACAACAAAATTACAATTTTTAATAAATAAAACAGACAAAAATAAAATTTTTAATAAATAAAACAGACAAAAATAAAATTTTTAATTAACAAACCAAACAAAAGTAAACATTTTAATCAACTGAACAAAATTAGTCTATAATAAAAACTATGTCTAACATTAAATTAAATTAAACAATACCTATTAAATAAACACTAAATTTTTTCAGGTATATATTTACTTATAAATTTGTAGTTTGATAAGATTAATTTTTCCCAAACATTTTTTCTGAAAAAAATGCTTATCATTTTGTTTATATTATAATATATATATCGAAATTGAAAAAAAAATTAAATCCAGTTGTTTAGTAAGTTATTGTTAATTTTATTATTCAATTAGTAGTAATCTCTTTCCACGTCAGTTTTTTTTTAATTTTTTTTTTTTAATTAAAAAGTTGTAAGATGAATGTACACTGCATGAGGAAAAGATAAGATAATATGTGAAATGAAAGAAGAGTTGTATAGTATACCTGTGTAATGATTTAAAGTCTGTAAACACGTTTACGTATATGTGTTTATAAAATCAGGACACGACGTAGAAAAAATTTTTACTAGCCAACATTTTACGTTACAAGAAAAAAGAAGTTTTTTTTTAGTTTTTTATTTTCTATTCTCATTTTCATTTGAAATGGAAAATAAAAAGAACTGGAATTTATTTGGAATTATTTTTGTATACAAATTTAAAAACATAAATAACTCAGTAATAAATAATGAAGTTGTTAAATAAATTACAAAATTTATTTCGAATCATTTTTATATGTAAAATTCATATAAATAATAAATAAATTATTTGAAAATTAATAAAAAAAATAAACAAATAAACTTCAAAATTGAATTCTAAGGAATAAAGAAATATTATAATATTTATAATTCTAAGAAGAATTATTTTAAAAAAATAATAACAATTAATTTCTTCTATAAATGCAAAGTCTAGTTTATCAGTTTTGCAATTACTTTCAATAACTAGAAAAAATTGAACTCCATGTTAAAAAAATTGCCTATTGTTACGTTTCGATGTTTTGAAAATGTGTTTAAAAAAACATTTGTGGTTTTTGGTTTTTTATTACGAAACCATAATCATAAAATGAATTTGCATTTCCGGAAATTAAATCTTTTAAAAGATATCCACTATGCGAGTAGCAAATCAGACTTGTAAAATCTCAAAATTGGTATAATTATCATCACACGAACATTTTGTTCTAATAATGTAGCAAATTTGAACAATTTTTCTTCTTTTTGTGCAAATAATTGGCTATTTTAATGGTCAATTTTTTTCAATTATTTTTTATTGAATTAAATTGTCTGTCAAATTTTCTGAAGTATGGTTGTTAAAATAATAATAATTTTTATTATATTTTTACTGATTAATTATTATTAGTAGTGTTCTTATTATAACTATTAATATTAATTAACGTTTTTTAGTAATAATTCTAATAAAAATTATTATAAAAATAAAAAAAATATGCAGAAAAAGTAATGAAATAAAATATATTATTATCAATATTAGAATTATAATAATAAAATTGTAATAAATCTACTTATTTTGTAATACTGTTTTTTAAAATAATTTTTTTTTAAATTTGTTATTTATTTCTAACATAATTTATTATGTAAAAAAAAGATTTATTTTTATATTTATATAATTTTATGACTTGCAAAAATATTGTAATGATTTATTATGTTTAATATTTATTATTTAATATATTTTTTATTTATAAAATAACAATTACAGTTTTATTTTTCATGTGATATTTAAGTAAAAAAGGGATTTTAATCTTTTAAGGTGGATTTAGAAAGAAAGAGAATCTTTCTGCCTTGTATAAAAAAATTCCATATATGTTTAAAAATTCTGAGAAAATAATATAGAAATATTTTAAATTTAAAAAAATCAAATTTTTCCATATCCAAAAATTTGCAAATAGCAGAAATTTTTTTTCTTAAAAATAACTAAAAAATTTTTAACGTACGAAAACTTGAAATTTTTGAAAATTTTATAAAAAAGGTGAAAGGGGGAGAATGCTGATGAATTTATTATTATTTTATTATTATTTTATTATTATATTATTATTATTTTATTATTTTAGTTAATTTTATTAATTTAAGGGAATAGAAAATGGGAAATAAAGGAGAATCAGGTAAAAAAAAATTTCGGCGATCCCCGAAATATTCAAACACTTATAATTTGAATATTATTTATTTAATGTATTCTATATTTTAATTTATAAACTTGTCTAAATATTTACTGAAGAAAAAATGTTTATTTAAATCATTGATTTAATAAATATTTTATCTAATAATAAATAATAATTGTCAATTTAATTGTAATTGTTTAATTTGAGTTTTCTTGGACTAAATGCTGTGTATTATTTGTATGTAGAATAATATATATATGTGTATGTATATAGTAAACTAGTCAACCTTAAAGTGGCAATTCCGGGATCTTTTCCGCTATCCATTTATACATTCAATTAAACTGGAGAATGTCTGCATGAGGGTGGATTCACTGTATACATATCCCCCATTATTTCTGTTAAAAGGTCGTTCTCTAACATTTCATAGCTTATTGGAATTTCGATTGTGTTGCTATTACTAATTATGCACTCAAATTGCATTCAATTAACTAAATTTATACAGTACTGGTCGAAAATGTAATCTCATTATATAAAATATAATAATCACGTCCAATTTGTCCAATTAAAACCATATTCAATACCTATATGCATAGTTTTGCATCACGTGACATTTCACTCACTTTGACGCATCTTTGAATTATAATCACTAATTACAGTCTCATTAAAAATGAGTTTTTTCACTTTCTTCTTTTTTTTAATTACCTTCTTTTTTTTACTTCATTTGTTCATTTGTTTAATGTAAATGGGAGATAATTTTTTAAAAGCTATTCTTGTTTATTTACTAATTAAATAATTATTAATTAATAATTTAATAATTATACTGATTAGTTACTGATTAGTTCAATGAAATGTCATAATTTATCATAATTTATATTTTAATAATTACTTATTGATAATTAGATAATTGCTAATTAGTTTTACAAAAATTGATATTTAGTAATTACTAATTACTAATTACTAATTACTAATTACTAATTACTAATTACTTATTACAAATTACTAATTAATGATACAGTAATTGCTATTTAGTAACTCAATAATTATTAAATAATTAAATAATAATTCAATAAATACTAAATAGTAACGCAAAAATGACTAATTATTAATTCAATGGTTGCTATTTAGTTGTCCAATATTTACTAATTAGTAAATTAATAACTGAGAATTAGTAATTCAGTAATTACTAATTAAAAATTAAATAGCTGCTTACTAGTAATTAAATATTTACTAATTAGTAATTCAACAACTGCTGATTAGTTATTCAATAGTTATTAATTAATAATTAATAATCAAATAATAATTAACAATGACTGAATTCACTTTTTGTGTTTTTCATTCGCACTGGATTTGAATTTTTATCAATTAAATATTGTAAACTCAATTAATGTTTTTTAACATTTGGTGAAATCTGTTTCAGGGCAACAAATTCCCTACATGTATGCGAAGAATAGTTGAATGAATTAAAAGTTAAAGTTATTTAAAAATTAATTATTAACTAAAGTAATATTTTGTTAAAAGTACAGTAGAATTAATTGTGGTTTTGCGAATATGCAATAAATGCGCTTTTGCATTGTGAGAGGAATTTCTTCTTTAAGAATGCAAACGAAAAAAAAAAACAAAATTAATTTAAATGCCCCTCTGATTTTTTTAGACTCTATATATATATACACATGAATATCTCACTGCTCATAAACATTCATCTTACTGATATGGATATACAAATGCTTGTACAAATATAAGGTTTCACGTTGCCATGCTAAGACATAAACTGACAAGGGTTTGCACTTTTCGTTCTTGGTTATCTCTGAGCTATCCCCAGTTTTCGAGAAAGTAACTTGACACTTCTCAAGTTGACTTTTTGTTGACAAAAAAGTCCAACAAACTCGTCCGCCACAATTCACTGCTAAATGTCAATTTTTTTTAGGTCATCTTCTTAAAACAGAAAAAAATAATAATTGTAAACAATATAAGTTCTTAAAAGAAATTTCAACCACAAAAAAGATTTTACCATACAACATTTTTAACAAAACCATTTTTAACAGAAAAAGTTTTTAACAAAACAATTTTTAGCAGAAAAAGTTTTAAACGAAACAATTTTTAACAGAAAAAGTTATTAACAAAACAATTTTTAACAAAAAAAGTATTTAACAAAACAATTTTTAACAAAAAAAATATTTAACAAAAAAAATATTTAACAAAACAATTGATGCAAAAAAAGTTTTTAACAAAACAATTGATGCAAAAAAAGTTTTTAACATATCAATTGATGCAAAAAAAGTTTTTGACATATCAATTGATGCAAAAAAATTGAGATGTGCTGAAAAATTCCCGAAATGGGAATGTGGATTATTTATTTGAAATAATATTGACATTTTTTGAAAATTTTGTTGCTATTAATATTCTAAATGGAAATATAATTACGAAAAATGTTTAAAAAATTATTGTAGGAAAGTTTTCGATTGGAATATTTTATCGGAAAAAATTTAATGTGTATTTTGCTAAAGAAAGCGTCGATGGCTTAGTGGTAAAACATTCGCTTGTCACGCAGACGTCACTAGTTCGATTCCCAGCCGAAGCGACGTGGAAAAAATTTAATGAAATCGAAAACAATTTTTTGAAAATAAAATTTACTTTTACGATTTTCATTCAATTGGATCTGATTATAAATATAATTACCGTATTATTTTAATTAATAATAATATAATTTATAAATTATATTATCTAAATTATTTAAATAAATTTAAAAATAAATAATATTAAATCAGTAGAAGTAAATTTTGCATTATAAAATTGTTTTCTATTCAGTTTTTTTACATTGCCTCGGCCGGGAAATGAACCTAAGTCGTTTGCGTGACTAGCAAGCACTTTACCACTGAGCCACAAACGCTTTAATTATTAAAGTATACAATTATGACCGTTAAAATATTTTCAAAAAATATTTTTCAAAAATAATTTTTTATCGTACTTCATTGATGTTTTTATTGATAATATTAAGAACAGCAAAAATTTTGCAAATAATAATAATTAATTAATATTATGTAATAGAATTATTATAATTATTATTATAATTATTATTTTATTTTAATAATAAATAAAATACTAATAAAAATTAAATAAAAAAAATTATTATTATAAAATAATAATAAAAATACTAATATTAACGATGCAATAATGGTAAATATTAATAATAGGTACAACAATAATTATTAGATAAAATTGTTCGCTAGTTGAAATAGCATCAATAGCCTTAATTTCCTTTTCTAATATTTCAGAGATACAATGAAAATATATAACATAAAACTGTAATAAATTATCTCGGGAGTATTCATTTAGGAAGTGACCGCAATTACATTAATTCATTTGAATAAATTGTTACGATTATGGAGATTACTATCGCAGTAACTTGTTCGTTGACAATACTGAAGTATGTATTAATAGACATTTCTTTAATGCAATCAAATATTCATCGTTCATTTTTTTTTTCTAATAAACATTAATAATCAAACTTAGGAAAATTAGTAAATTGTATTTTTACGAGACATAAATGATTTTATAGACAATTTATAGAAACGTAGTGAATTTGTATTTATACAATAATGATGAATGAAGAGAGACTTTTATATCTTATTATCAATATAAAGCGATTATCAGAATTTTTTATTTCATTGAGAAAAATTTTCCAAGATATTGATTTTCAACTATTGTTGTTGCGTAATAGATGCGATTAGTGAGTAATTCTGAGAAAAGTAATTTTTTTCTCTCCCTCTCTCCAAATATTTAAATCATTTTTTTTTTAGTTTTAGAAATTGTTTATTTTAATTTTTCGAATTTTTATTTTTAATGAAGTTTTTCTGTAGTTTCAAAAATTGTTATTTGAATGTTTTTCGATGTTTTAGAAATTATTTATTTACATTTTTTCCAACTTCAGAAATCATTTATTTGAATTTATTCGTGGCTATGGAAATTATTGAAAATTAAATTTTTCTGTGTAGTTTAAGAAATTGTTGAGTCCTTTCATAGTTTGAAAAATTATTTATTTCACTTTTTGGCATAGCTTTAAAAATTTTCTTACTCATTCAAATTCTCTGTAGTTTTAGAAATTGTTTTTCAGTCCTTTCATAGCTTTGAAAAATTATTTATTTAATTTTTTCAGTTTTTAGAATTATTTTTTTGTACTCTTTCGTTGCTTTGAAAATTATTTATTTTTATTTAAACTCTTTTGTTGTTAAAAATTATTGAACTGAATTTTTTGCTTAGCTTTAAAAATTTTATTACTGATTTAAATTCTTTGTAGATTTAGAAATTGTTTTTTTGTCTTTTCATAGCTTTGAAAAATTATTTATTTAACTTTTTTTGCAGTTTTTAGAATTTTTTTTGTACTCTTTCGTTGCTTTGAAAATTATTTATTTTTATTTAAACTCTTTTGTTGTTAAAAATTATTGAACTGAATTTTTTGCTTAGCTTTAAAAATTTTCTGATTTAAATTCTTTGTGGTTTTAGAAATTATTTAGATAAAGTTATTTTGTTTATAATTTACAGTAATTATTAATTTACGTATTTGCTATTTTTACGATTACGATTTATAAATATTAGAAAATTTGCAAATTTTTATTTTACCTGATTTATTATTTATTATGTATTTATATTTTTTAACTTATTTTCAGTTATTTATTTTATTAATTTTATTTAATATATTTATTAAACTTCTTGTACTAATTTATCTTATTTATATTATTTATTTATATTAAAAAAATTATATTAATAAAATATTAATATTGTAATATTTTTTATTTATATTTATACCATTTTATTCATTTATAAATTTATTTGTCTGTAATACTTTGTATAGCGTATTCTTTAATGATTTCTCGCAATTTCATTATTTAATTATTCATTCTACATTCATGATTTTGTAAATTCATTATTTACAATAACAAAAAAAAATGTATCTTTTTACGTTTTTATTGAGTACACATTAATGACTCAGACAATTTACTAATTATACATTTATTATTTATACAATCTTTACTCTCTTGGATAATTATTAACAATTAACTTTAGAAACATGAAAATTAATTAAAATAATAATGTTTCTTCTCGTCTCATTATCTTTTCTTGTAATTCTTTTCTTCCTTTATTTTGTGCCTTCTTGAATGTAAGCTAAAAATAAAATAACAAGTTTTCCTTTTCTTCTTTTTTAGAAAAAGAAAAGTTAAAGTGGAGTATTTTAAGTTGAACTGTCAGGGCAAAGTGCCTATCGAATGTCTCACAAAGAATAGAATTAATTAGATCCACAATACCTCGCATTATTTTCCTAGCTTGCGGTACTTAATTGTATGCAATTACGTTATGCAATTACTATTTCAATTGCTTCTTGCCTGTGCATCTGTATACAAGATATACATAACATAAATTTGATAACGTAATTTTGGCCATGAATGAAAAAAAAATCATACAATGTGTAGGTAATTAGTTATTTATTTTCTCCTTCTAGGGGAAATTTTTTTATCCAGATTTATTATTACGATTATTTAATTGCAAGAATTGAAAAAAAAAATTAAAAAAAAATTTTTTTAATTGAAAGTTAAAGAACCTTTATAAATTGTCTTTTAATTTAAATAAAAAATTTTTTTTAATTCAGAAAAATTTTTTTAAAAACCTTTTAATTGGCTGAAATTCTAAATTGTGTGGTTGAATTTTCTATTTTGTGCGGTTGAACTTATTCTTATTAGTTTCCTTTTCGTTTGATGATGGGATTTAATTTTGCGTTTCAAAGTTTTACGATGTTACGCTTCGTAATTCTTAAAATCGAAATTACTGTTTGTTGACTTTTACGTTTATCTATCTCATTGCTGGGGAATGTAACGGCAATAAAATGCAGGTTGCAATTACATCTAAATGTAATTTTTAGGTGACTTCCATTGTGGAAACTTGATTAAAGAAATGTAATTCGAAAAGATAAAGAAGTTGATAAAAGAAATTTTGAAATTTAAAAATTATTTGCACTTTAATATTTTTGTTCTATTTCTATTTTTCAGTATTTGTTAATTTTGTTTTTTATGTTTTTCAATAATTATTTACTTTATTTTTATATTAGTTTTTGGTTTATTTTATATTCTATATTATCTCTTTTTATATTGCTTTATATTTCTTTTTATTTAATTTTATTTATTTACGTTACTAAGTTAAATTTCTGTTTCTCTGTTTTGAATTTCGCGCCAATACGGTTTGTTAAATTCCCGCCTAGATGGCATGAAAGTTCGCTCACAAGTGAGATGAAGCAAATGGAGAAAATATTTAATTGATAGCAGTATTAATTATAATATGAATTAATATATTAATTCATATATTAATTAATAATATTAATAATATTGTAATTAATTAATATTATTAATAAATACTTGATTTTTTATTTCATCTTGCAAATGATCCAAATTTTAGATTTTTTTTTTGGAAATAATTTTAGGCTTGAATGAATGATTTACAGTTTAAGGCTTGAATTTTTTTTTTTTTTTGGTGTGAAATGAATTATCACGCGGAAAATTTTTTTGTTTGTATGTCTAAATGTCTTTTTAAAAGAGATGTCTTAACTTGAAGAAAGCTACTTGAAAACTTTTCGCCATTAGTCTTTTAATTTTCATTCACCCCCTTTTTCACTCTCTCTCTCTCTTTCTCTCTGTTTTCCCCCCGCCCCCTTTATAACAAGATGAGCTTTCATCCCCATAGCTTGGTGATTTCTTTTTTAAGAGATAATTAATTTTCACTGGGTGACTTGGCTTTTATTCGCCGTTTCTTTCTTCGTTCCATATCAAATTGATTATATAGAAATTCGACAATTAAAATTTAGAAAATCGAGGAAAAGAAGAAAATACAGACAAAAGTGTTGTAATTAAAAAAAAAAATATTTGAAATGAAAGAGAATTCTTTAAAAAAAATTAATGAAGAGTAAAATTTAAAGAAGAAAATAAAAATAAATCAAAAAAATCAAAAAGAAATTTAAAAAAAAATCAAAAAGAAATTTAAAAAAATCAAAAAGAAGAAATTGAAAAGAAAAATAACAAAATAAAAAATTAACAAGGAAAAGAATGAAATAGAAAAATGGAAATAATGAAAAGGAGAATAAATGAAAAAAAAGAGAGACAGAGAGAGAAAGAGATGTATTAAAGTACAAAGCAGAGAGAAAAATGTATTAGAGAAATATATTTACATGCTTAATTTATTTTTTGATGTTGGAAAAATGGTTTAAAGTAATAAAAGGGATGAGGTGGAGAAAAGTTTATTTCCGAGTCATAATTTTCCTTAAAAGACTGTAAATTTTACAAGAAAACTGGAGAATAACTGTCGACACACAGTTTTCCGAAAGTGCATAAGCATGTAATTGTAAATTAGCTTTCTTCTCCAGTGCCTTTGCCAACCTTTACTTTAGAGAATGGCGTTTTATACCCCCTGCTTTTCAACATTTGTCTCTTTGATGTTACACAGATTTCTAATTATAAACTTTAAGATGTTAGTCGTGCAAATATACTTTACTCTTAATTATATTATTACAATTATATTTGCAGAAAGAAATAATTTCAAAAAAATAATTCACGAAAATTGATTAAACTGTTTGTATTTTACAACAAAAAAATGAGGTGAATATTTTTTTCTTTTGGTTTTTTACACTAGTTTAGTGTAAGAAATTCATTTTGTTTTAATTTAAATTTTTTTGAGAGGATTATTATTAATTATAATGTAATTTATTATTTTTATTTATAGCATTTTTTTATTTGTATTGTGTTTTGTTATTTTCATTTATATTACGTTTTATTATTTTCATTTATATTATGTTTTATTATTTTCATTTATATTGTGTTTTATTATTTTCATTTATAGTATAATTAATTGTTTTTGTTTATATTTTTATTTATTATAATTTTCTTTATTTTTGGAGGAAATTTTATACTTTACCAAGTCCGAAGTAATGTTTACTAATTTTAACTTAACTTTACTTCGAATATAATATAAATTTTATGTAATTTTAAAATAAAAACAAGCATTACAATCGTTTGTTATCAAATTTAAAAAATTCTCTTTTTTAATCTAAATCCTCTTTTAAAAATTACATTTTCTTCATGCGTAAAAAGAAACTCATTTATGAAACAAAAGGATGTTAAAATGACGTCAATTTTTCTTTTTTTTTACCTTGAAAAATGTCATAATTTTAATGTCACTCAAAAGTTGATTCGATTGCCAGATGTGACAGAAATGTTTTCTTAAAATTCATAGCCATGATTATAAGCGAAAAGAAGAGAAGCTATGCGGCTTATTGTTATTATATTTCAAGTGCCAAAATCTATTTGTCACTCATATTGAATTTATCGCTTTTTTTAATTTATTATTGTACAGATACAACATAATATACAAAAAAATATGCACTTTTTGCGAATAATGAATTTCGAAAAATGATTTTTTTTGCATTGTCGTATTTGTTTTTAATTATAATAATCGCTTGGATGTGAAACTATTGTTTCGAAATACATGAATATGAAAATGGAAACAAGAATATACATTGAGAGTCTATCATGGATTTGCATACATTTGCCCCTCCACTCACGGCATCTTGAGGGAAGACAATGTTGGATTAAAGCGATATATACGAAAATATCGATTTATTTTAAGATATACGGAACTAAACCCGAAACCCCAAATCGATTAGTGTCAAAGCAAATGTCGAATTGTAGACGTTTAATTATTATTATTATTTTTACTGTAAAGATTTGAAAATTTTCTATTATATTTATTTATTTGTATTACTGTAATTATTACAGTAAAAAATTGTGAGGTATTAAAAAGTGTTGCAGATTAAATTGACACAAAAAAAATCAATTTTGGTGATATTTTTTACAATTAATGAAATTTTAGTTTATTAAATTTTTTATAACAATAAAATATGAAGAAATCGAAACTCCGAGTCTTCAACTTGGAGTGATCGATTTATTCATATTTTATAATAATAATTAAAGATGACCAAGTAATAAAATCATTATTTTATATTATAAGAATATTATAATTCTTCAAAATTATTTTCATTATTTCATTTCAATTATTATTTTCAAAAATTTTAAACTATAATTTTACTTTATATGTATTATTTTTAATAATAATTAATTAATCAATTTCAATTATTCCTAAATTCTTTAATTAAATGCATATTAGAAAATAAAAACTTCAAATAATATTCTAAAACTTCAACTAAACTTTTTCAAAAATATTAATTTTAAAATTCAATTATTTCCAAAAAGTTCACTCTATACTTTTTTTTAATATTCAATTATAACCTAAAATTTTAACTGAAATTCATTTTTATGTAATAAAAATCAATTTTTATTCAAAAATTTAATCATTAAAATTAATTAATTATTAGAACTTAATTATTTAAATGCAAAAATAAATAATTTATTGAATAATTGAATGTTTTTCAAAATTTAATTCTCATAAAGAATTTTATCAAATAAATTTTTTAATAATTCAATTCTTTTGTTGAATTTTATTAAAACTTACATAAACATAATTACTTTTTTCAAGGAATTCAATTATAATTGTATGAAAAATAATTGAAACGCTGTTGTTTTATGAGAATTTTTAAATTTATTCGTTTACAATTTAATTTTACAAAATTTCAATTATTCGGAAATTCAGCAATTAAATATTATATTGGAAAATAAAAACTTGAAATGATTTGAATAAAATTCCTATTAAACTTGTAAAAAGAATTAATTCTACAGCATTTTTTGTCAAAAATATGAAAAATTAAGAATTTCATTGATTTTAGTTTGAACTTTTAAAAAATTAATTATTTTTAAAAATCCACGTTACAATGCTTTTAATACTCAAGTATAATCTCACATTTTAACTGAAATTCATTTTTAAAACCATTTTTATTTGTAAATTCTAGGAGAATTCAATTATTTAAATAGAAAAATAAATAATTTCTTAATTTCATGTTTCTTGAAATTAAGTTCTCATAAAAGGTGTTATCAACAAATTTTTTAATTCATTAAATTCTTCGGACGAATTTTAATAAGATTTTTAAGAATAATTACATTTTTCGAGGAATTTGATTAAAATTGCATTAAAAATAATTGAAATTCTGCAATGAGTTTTATTATTTATGAAAATAATTGAATTCCTAAAAGAATTTTATTATTTATAAAAATAATTGAATTCCTAAAAGAATTTTATTATTTATAAAAATAATTGAATTCCTAAAAGAATTTTATTATTTATAAAAATAATAGAATCTCTGTAGAAATTTTATTATTTATCAAAATAATTGCATTATTGCGAAGAAATTTATTAAAAAAATTTGTAAATAATTGAATTCCTGGAAAAATTTTCATTATTTATGGAAATTATTGAATGTTTGCGTAGAATTGTATTAAAATTTTTTTTAATTCTGGAATTCTTTTGGAAAATTTTATTAAAATAGCAGATATTAAAAGTTATGGAATTTTAGAAAACTTTTGAAAATAATTGAAATTTTGACAAGAATTTGATTAAAATTTTGTAAAATACTTGAATATCAGAGAAGAACTTTATTATTTATAAAGAGAATTGAAATTTTGACTAGAATTTTTAAAAAATTTTGAATACAATTGAAATTAGTAGATGTTACTAAGTTAGTACTCTCTACATCTGAATTGGCGCGGATTCGCTTACCAATTTAAATTAGTAACATTTTTTACTAATTTTTAGTAGTTTTTTTACTAATTGCTAGTAGAAAATTACTAATTCAATTAGTAAAACGTATTTTTTACTATTTAAAATTAGTAAATTTTCTACCAATAATTAGTAAAAAAAACTACTAAAAATTAGTAAAAACAGTCACTAATTCAATTGGTAAACGAATCCGCACTATTTCATTAGTAGAAAACTACTAATTCAGATTTAGAGTGTAAGTTGGTAACTAAGTTAGTGACTAACTTACTATTCTCCCTAGAGAAGCTAAATTCGTTGAATTTTTTCAAATCGTCGACTTTGGTGTTTTATTTAAAATAAAATTTCATTCATAGTTAAAAATAATACAAAAATAGATTATTTTAATCTTTTTTAGACCTAATTTAATCCTACAGGGCTTAAAACTATTGCAGATTATTTTAATCCATTCTGGTGTTATTTTAACACCTAACGTTACAGTGTTATCCTTTTTGTTTGACCCTGTTAATTACAGAGCTAATTGAATCGAAATTAGTAGAAGTAAATTTTACTTTTAAAAAACTATTTTCTATTTAATTTGATTTTTTTTCCTACGTCGCCTAGGCGGGGAAATGAACCTCGACCGTCTGGGTGGTAAGCGAACACTTTACCACTGAGCCAGCGATGCTTTACTTATATTAAAACCATGACAAAAGTTTTCCCCTTAAAATATCTAATCTATGTGAATTTTTTTGTCATCTCTACTTTGATATTTTCATTGCGAAGTATGAACGATAATAAAAATAATTTCTTTCACCTTTCAATTGAAGTAATAATTTTTAGATATTTGAATCAATTCAAAGGTTGCTTCAAATATATTCAAAATGGGTTCGAAAGTAATTTATTTGCTTTAAAAGTTATTTGAAAAATTATTCGATTCAAGTAAAGATTCATTTATAGATCATACACACTAGTTCACGGTAAATCGATAGGTATTAAAATAACACCAAAAAGGATTAAAATAATCCAATTTAGTGTTATTTTAATCCATTTTGGTGTTATTTTAATACCTAACGATTCACCGTGTTTGAGTCAAATGAATTTTTTCTTCAGTTTGCGAGTAAAATGTTTTTGTATATATCTAATCTTGGGAAAATTCTCCATAATCTAGTATGGATTATCTCTTTAATGTTGAAAATCAAGTTCTTACGAATTTAATCTCTTTTTTCACACACCCTCCGGTGAAATACAATAAAATTTAAATACCGTAAAAGAGAAAATTCAATGTAAATTCAAATTGTGGCACCCGAGGTAAATATGAAGAGAGATTATACACAATACAGTTCAGCTTTTATGTTTGTTCAATAACAAAAGTTTTGGAACGAGAATATTATATATATATATATATAGCATTTCCCAACTCGCCCTCTACTTTCACGCACATTACGATTAATTTCCCTGATGAATCGTACGGATAAGATTACAAGTCAGAACAGCGGTTTCAAAATGATAATCAAAGCCCTGAGGGTTTGTGTGCGAGATTCGAAATAGCACTGGGGAAACCTGGGTAGTATTATCGTTGATTTTGAAAGCGCGGATGCTGGTTTAATAGGGCGACAAGATGACATGGAGTTGAGAGAACAAATGTGTATTTCACTTGGAACAACGCCTTTACTGAAATTTTAACAAACTTTGCATTCTCTCTCTCTCTTTCTCTTTGTCTCTCTTAAACTCTGTCTCTCTCTCTCTTTCTCTCTCTTTGTCTCTCTATTCTCACTAAGTCATTGAATGAGCATTGAATTCCATGTATATACGGTATTGCTCTTTACTGCGTATGGTGCACATATATACTGCCATTGCACTTACATTCAAGTGCTCCGTTATATACGTAAACATTACATAAACAATAACTAATACGCAGAGAAATATGTGTTCATATAATCTCCCGAGGCGGACTCCCACTGCCATCGTGTGTGATGAATTGAACCACTGAAACATTACAATTACAAATATTGTTTGCAACGACAGTGCAAGTAGATCGAACGAGTGCGACATATATTCGAAGACAACGAATGTGTTTGCTAATGAATTAAATTATTGAAAAACTTTGTTATTAGATTTACGTAAGTCGCAAGTTGTTTTCTTTTCGCAGTTAAAACAAAAGGAATTCTATTGATATCAATTACAGTGAAAAAAAATTTATTTGATTCAAATAATTCAAATTATTTGAAAAATATTTAATTGATTCAAATACTTTTTAGTTGGATCAAAAAAATATGTATTTGATTCAAATAACTTGAATTATTTGAATCACACTTATTTGAACACAAATAAATCGTATTTGATTCAATTAAATAATTACTTGAATTGAATAAATGAATTTATTTAATACTAATAATAAGTTACTTGAAACTATTCTTTTATTTATTTCATTCAAATACTTCGTATATTTGATGCAAATAAAAATTATTTGAATCACACTTATTTGAACACAAATAAATCGTATTTGATTCAATTAAATAATTATTTGAATTGAATAAATGAATTTATTTAATACTAATAATGAGTTACTTGAAACTATTCTTTTATTTATTTCATTCAAATACTTCGTATATTTGATGCAAATAAAAATTATTTGACACAATAAATTTATTTTATTGATTCTAATAAACTTAATTATTTAATCCGAATAATTCATTATTCATAGCAAATACACTATTTTATCAAGACAAATAAAAAAATATTTCAATCAATTAAATAGATATTTGAAACGAAAATAATGAAATACTTGAAACTCATTTATTTGTTCATTTATTTATTTCACTTAAATATTTCATTTATTTAATACAAATAAAAAATATTTCGACAAATTAATTGGTTATTTGGATACAGAATATACGACATTGGAATTCATAAAGTAGATAAGCCCGAGTGAGTCTCACCAAGTCTTAGTGGCCGTGTGGCTTAAATAGGTGCGTTTATAGGCTTGCGGTCAGCGTTATGGGCGGGGGAACGTGAGTTCGATCCCACATGCGAGCGAATATTTTTCATTTTTCGTTTTAAGCGTTATATAAAATAATAAAATTGTGGGTTGTTTGTGAATAAAAACTGTGTGAACATGTTTATAAATAATGTTGAAAGTCTGTTAAAAAATCAGTTAATATGTATAATATAATAAATAAATATAGTATAATAATATATTAATAAATTTAAAAAATACTAAATATTTAAAAAAAATTTTTGTATTAAATATAGAATGAAATAATTTTCATATTTGATTCAAATAATTATTTATTAGCTTGAAATATTACATTTATTTGATTTGAATAATTTAAATAATTGATTCAATTAATTATTTATTGGTTTGGAATATTCAATTTATTTGAATTAAATAATTTGTATTTGATTCAAATAAATAGTTATTTGATGCGATAAAATCAAATATTTAGGTCAAATAAATATGTATTTGGTTCAAATACACATTTATTGGATTATAACCAAATAAATGATTTATTTGGATCAAGTAATTTTTATTTGATTCAAATAAATTTTTTTCAGTGTAGTTATACACACACTATCAATAATTAATATATTCATGTACTAATTTAATTAATTTATTAGTTTTTGCTTAATTTTTTTTTGTTTTTGAATTTCGCACCAATGCGAAGTGCGTGAAATTCATGCCTAGAGGGCATGAAAATTCTCTCACAAAAGAAATGAAGAAAATCAAGATTAACGCACTGAAAATTAGGCTAAAAAAAATTCTCTTATTTTAAGAAGCTTATTCTCTACTTAAGAATATTCCTCTTAAAATAAGAGGAAAAATACACTAAAAAAAGATTTATTTGATTCAAATAACCGATTATTTGACTATTATCAAATAAATATTTACTTGAATCAAATAATTTTTATTTGAATCAAATAATTTTTATTTGAATCAAATAATTTTTATTTGAATCAAATAATTTTTATTTGAATCAAATAATTTTTATTTGAATCAAATAATTTTTATTTGAATCAAATAATTTTTATTTGAATCAAATAAATTGTATTTGAATCAAATATTTCAGTATTTGAAGCACATATTATTTAATTGATTCAAATAAAAATTATTTGATTCAATAAATATTTATTTGACAATAGTCAAATAATCGGTTATTTGAATCAAATAAATTTTTTTTCAGTGTACTCATCGATTAAGAGTAATATTCTTGATTCGAAAGGATTTTCGCAAGAGGAATTTTCCTGTCAAAATAAGAATATTTTTTTCAGTGCGGTAGAGAATTGCCACCAAGTAATAACCACGAATTAAAAAAAAAACACATTATATTTTCAAAATATCGACTGTTTATCGATAAAATCGAATAATTCGAGTAAATTTTAACCGATTTTGCTCAACGTTTTTTTTTGGCTGAAGAATGAGAAAAGAAATATTTGTTATAAGTTTATTCAATATTCTAGACACTTTTATAGAATTTAAGGAAATTCCGATAAGCAATCGGAACAAAAATTTGTCCAATGTTATAATTTCGTTTTTTTAAGAAGTCAAATTAAATTTAAAAAAAATTTTTTTTTTGGAAGAAGCGTAAGGAATTCAATTTTACTACACTTTGAACATTTTAAAGTTATATTTGAATAGAAATTAGAATTTTTTGTCAATAATAAATGAAGTAAGTAACATGATCTGAAATTTAACAAATGTTTCCTATTGACAGAAAATTGTAATTTTGATTCAAATGCAACTTTCAATCGTTTTAAATTTTCAGAATTAAATTCTTCGCCTTTCTACCAAGACGAATTTAAATTTCCACTTGTGTTTCTCTTTTAAATTACGAAATCATGACATTGGACTAACTTTTGATTTGACTGTACGTCAGATTCCTCTTTTAGCAAAAAAAAACTGAAAAAATGGCAACTTTTCGAGATTCAGACAAACGTTGAGCCTAAACTTCTAAATGAATTTGTAAAATATTCTGGAATATAATTAAATATTTATGGAATATTTATGTACAATTGATAAGATTTCAATGAATTTGACATTTTTTAAATATTTGAATTTTTCTAAAAAAAAATTTGATTTTTTTGAAATTTAGACAAACGTAGAGACTAAACTATATAAAAAAATTTATAAAATGAAAATAGAAAATCTGTTATAAATTTGTTATAAATTGTCATAAATTTATTCTGGAATAATATTTAATTGGGTTAAAATCTCGATAAATATTGCAGAAAATTTCAATTTCTTTGGTAACTTTTGAAATATTTGAATTCCCCCCCAAAAATTAAATTTTTTAAAATTTAGATATAAGTAAAAAGTAAACTACTTGACGAATTTTTTAAAAAATATTCTGGAATATAATTAATTATGTTAAAATCTCCATATATGTTGTAGAAATTTTTAATAAATTTCCTATTTTTTGAAATATTTGTATTTCTCTCAAAAAAATTGAAAATAAAAATAATTTTCTAAATAATTTTACTTTTAATTACACTACGTGCATTTATTAAGAAGTTGCGACGACGCTAAAAGTTAAAAAATTCCAACAAAAACATTCTTCAAGCAAAAAGTTCCGCCTAGATAAAATTTTTTCAATTGTCCAAATAATGATTGAAATATTTCTCGTTTTATTTTAAATTGTAACAAATATGAAATTTAATTTTTATAATTATAACATAAGCAAAAAAAATGAAAGCTAATTGTTCGTCTAAAAAAAGGGTTTATTTAAGGCAATTTAAAAATCTAGGCGTCAATAATTTTTCCAGCTCATAGTTGATGAATGTATTGTAGCCAACATTTTTAAATTGCTTCGAGTAGAAATTTTTTTGAGACAATTAATTAGATTTAATTTTTTTGTTTATGGTAACCATGAAATTAAATTTCGTATTTGTTATAATTCAAAACAAAACGAGAAATATTGACTGAATTCGAACATTTATACACCCAGAGAAAATTATAATTTAAACCAAATATATTTTATTTGACTTAAATAAACGTATATTTGTCTCAGAACCAACTAGACTTTTTATTTGTTTTAAATATAATTTATATTTGACATAAATAAAACATATATTTGAGTTGAATAAAATTTTATTTAAAATAAATAAAATTTATTTGAAACAAATAAAAATTCTAGTTTGTTCTGAGACAAATATACCATTTCTCTGGGTGTATTAATAGAGTTTATAATATTACTAATTAGTAATATTATAAACTCAATGAATATTAAAATTTTAATTACAAATTTTACTTGGTAAACGTATATTTCAATAATTTTAAATAATTATAATTTATTTTTGTTGCAATAGAATATTAGTGGTGAAAGATACAAAATTGCTTCATTCCACTTATAAAATGAATAATATTATAAATTACAATAATAAATAAATTGTTAGCAATTTTTATTTATGAATAGAATTAGAGATAATGAAAAAGGGGAAAAATACATCATTTTATTTAAATAAATTTATTATTATTTATTTATATCCTCTAGGATTTTTATTATTTATTTAAAAATGTCTATAGTGAATTTTTTTTACCGACATTATGAGAAATTTTTCTCATTGATTTTTAAAGAGATTTAAAAAAATCTTGTTTTTTGGTTTAAGGAATTTTTGTAATAAAACTCTTGTTGATTTAATAATTTGTCGACATAGAGATAATGACAGTGACGTTATTACTATCTGTCCATTTAAGAAGTTTTTAATCACTCAATTATTATTACGAAATCATTTGCACGTTTATGTGCGCGATGTTAAATGATAAAATGTCCACAAGAAATATCAATATTATGATTCCTTTCATTTCTAAAATTCTATAATAAATTGTAGAGTTAAAAAACATTCGTTTCTAAATTCTGTGTGATTAATCAATATTCAGAGAGTTAATATTTGATTTTAATTTTATTTGTCAATTTGTCATTTTTTACATTTTTCTGTTCTTAAAAATGAGTGAAACTTAAATATTTCTCGAAAACAAAAACCGTAAATGGGGAATTTTACCTATTTTGGAATATTGTTGAAACTTTTAGATGAAATTTTGCTTCTTTTTTATTTTCATCATTTTCTTTTATCGGCTTTTTCTCTATTCGATTTTTTTTAACTCGAAAATTAAATTTTTAAAAATGGACAAATTCTATTGTTTTTCCCATGGGGGACAATATCTAGGAGCAAAAGTGACAACTTTCAAGGACGATCCTGATGCATATTTACATTGCAACAAGTTTTTTTTTTATTAAAACGAAATGAATACACTTTTTTTCTCTCTCTTTCCCTGTAAGATATTTTATGCCGCTTTGAAGGCTGTGCAGTTTCCAATGTACAAGAATTGCCCGTTCATTCCGAGAATTTGCAATCTCAACTAAATGTATGAAAAGTTATTCTTTATAGGCAAAAAAAGAAGAAAAAAATAGTAAAAATCGTTTTCCTCGTGTGGCATGGAGAAGTAAAAGAGAAGAATAATATTATTAGACCTAATTTAAAATCGCTAACGGTGACGTGAGTACATGTATCTGTATTAATGGGTACAATTAATCTTTGACTTGATTATTCCATTGGCATTTTCATCTATGAAGAACGAGACAGAGAGATAGAAAGCTAAGCAACAGTTGCTTAGCAACTAAATACTTAGTGGTCGTAATTGGAATTTTGTTGCTAAGCTATGGTTATTTTGCGATTGATTCTTAGACTGAAAAAAATATTTTTACAAAAAAATCAACTATTTTTGGTAGTTGTGTGAAAAGTAGAAAAAATAATTAATTTTTTACTTAATCTAACACTGATTGTATTTCAGAATAGTAGAAGAAAATTTATTACTAAATTTAATTATAATAATTTGTAATTTATTATTTACTATAATTTATAATTTATTCTCTAGTAGAAGAAAATTTATTACTAAATTTAATTATAATAATTTGTAATTTATTATTTACTATAATTTATAATTTATTCTCTAGTAGTAGAAAACTTAAAATTCAGTTCATTAAGAAGTTGGCACGTTTCAGAAATTCTTACTCTAATTTTAATAAAATTTATCAATATTAAAACTCTAGTTATAAATTTTACTTGTTCATCTTATATTTCTATTATTGTTTAGACAATGACGGAAATTTTGACTTGGCGGAATTTTTTGCATAAAAAATATTTTTTGTTGGGATTTTAAAAATTTTGCATAATCTCACCTTTTTAGTAAATGCATGAAGTAATTAAAAGGGAAATTGTTTGGAAAATTTATTTCTAAACAATTTTTTTTTAAAGGAAAATTTAAACATTAAAAAAATACGAAATGTATTCAAATGTTCTGCAACATATATCAAAATTTAAACCCAATTAATAATAATCTGGAATATTTTACATGGAATTCAGGGAAAAGTTACGTATTTTTATTAAAAGTACTGAAAGAAATTAAATTTTTAGAATTTTTAAAAAATTTTGGAGTTTTGGTATCTTTTTTTTGCCTAATGAACGATGAGATTACTACTATTACTAATAAATATCTAAATACAAAACCTTAAATTTTTTCTATTTATGGCAATAATTTTGTTTAGATAAATTAATTCTTAAGGAACAATCAAAAAATTAATATTTGGGAATTATTAATTAAATAATTTTACTTAAATGTTTCAAAACTAATTGAACTCAAACAAAACAGTTTACAGGTTTCATGAATTTGCGAATTTTATGAATTAATTATTGAAAATGATGGATTTTTAAGAGAATTTCAGTTAAAAGCATTTTCGAAAATTTAATTTTGGAGAAATTACAAATAATTGTGCAGAAATTCGATTATTTTTGAAAATAATAAAATTCTTCTCAAAAATTCAATTAACGTTTAAAAGTTTTTCTAAATTTTCTCCAGTATTTAAGTAATTTTTATAAATAACAAAATTGATCTCTGAAATTTAATTGTTTTAAAAATTTTTTAATAAAATCCTTGGCGAAACTTCAATTATTTTTTAGAAAAATTTAATAATATTCTTTGCAAAATTTCTATTATTTTCAATAAATTTCTTTGATTTAATAATTTTTAATATCCTCACTTTTAAGAAAATTAAAAAGGAAAAAAATTTTTTTTTAAATTCTTTTATATTGTCGAAAATCATTCCCTGTTTCAAATGAACTATATTAAAGTTTGAAATGAATTATGAGAAATTTTGCGAAACAAAAAGTCATTCATTGTATCATATCAGCATTTAAAAATTTCAAAATGGCAGATCCTATGCAACTTTGTCTAAAATTATCCATTTAGTAGCAATTTTTGAATTTCAGTAGAAATAAATCTAGTACACGGCAATAATGAATAATAAGTTTAGTACTGCACGTGAAAAATATGGAAATTAGTAATGAAAAGCACGCGATCAGTCTTGTATATATAAAATAAACGCGACAGAAGAGCAAGTTTCATTTGTTACGCGAGTAAACAAGTTTCTCCATATATGGGGCATTCCACAGCAAATCGGAAATTATTTTACTTTTGCATCTGAAATATTTTTCAAATATTTTTTTTCTTTTAGTGTTCGTTGAAATTAGCTTCCATGATTTTTTTTCAAATTTTTTCATCAAACGGTTTAAGAGTTACAGGTTTTTGAAAAAACACGTTTTTCACGTAATTTTTTTTTAATGCTTAGAACTCGGACGAAAATTGATCAAATTGGACGCTCTTGTAATGAAAAAATTTGTTTTTTCACGTAGTTTTTAATAAAAATGTGAAAAAATATTTTTTTTTATTTTTCGAAAAAAAAAATTAAATTTTAAAAATAAAATTCCGTTTTTAAGAATGTATGTATCGATCGATTTTTTTCAGAATTTTTTGTAAGAAACTAGAACTAATTTAAGAATTTTTAATCCTTGTCTGATTGTGGGCAAACGATGGGATTTATTTATTTTGAAATTTTTAATTTTTCTAAAATGCTAGGTGACCAAGTGCCTAACTTACAATTTGACCAAATCACAAATTTTTCACACAATAAATTTTCTCAGACTGAGTCTCTCCGAACTTAACCTTCTTACTGTTTAAAATTTAAATTTGGTCAAAATTGTAAGTTAGGCATTTGGCCACCTACCGTTTTAGAAAAACTAAAAATTTCAAAATAAATAGTTCCCATCGTTTGCCCACAATCAGACAAGGATTAAAAATTCTTAAATTAGTTCTAGTTTCTTAGAAAAATTTTTGAAAAAAATCCATCGATACATACATTCTTAAAAATGAAATTTTATTTTAAAATTTTTTTCGAAAATTAAAGAAATGTTTTTTGACATTTTTATTAAAAAACTACTTTAGAAAAACAAATTTTTTCATTATAAGAGCGTCCAATTTGATCAATTTTTGTCCGAGTTATAAGCATTTAAAAAACACGGTAAATCGTTGGGTATTAAAATAACACCAAAAAGGATTAAAATAATCCAATTTAGTGTTATTTTAATCCATTTTGGTGTTATTTTAATACCTAACGATTTACCGTGAAAAAATTACGTGAAAAACGTGTTTTTTCAAAAACCTGTAACTCTTAAACCGCTTGATGAAAAAATTTGAAAAAAATCATGGTAGCTAATTTCAACGAGCACTAAAAGAAAAAAAATATTTGAAAAATATTTCAGATGCAAAAGTAAAATAATTTCCGATTTGGTGTGGAATGCCCCATATATATGTATAATATAGGAAAGAATTTCCACTGGCAAGTTACAACGACGCGACGTGCCCCATTGGATTTTGTCGATGTATCGTCGTGTGCAGATTTTATTATCGAAAGCTTTTTCGAAAGGAAATATATTGAAAAGTTACGTGTAACATTGGGTAAAAATAGGAAAAATAGAAAGAGAGAGAGAGGAACCTCGTTTCATTGAAACTTCTCATTTCATGCTTTTCTCCACTCTTTTTTCCGCGCATTCGAGACCCATCGACATTTGGTTATTTGCAATCTTTGTATGCTCGACCGATGCGAGAAGAAGAGTGAGTTCAAGATGAGAGAGAGGGAGAGAACCGCGCACAAACATAGATATAACACACGATATAGGGAATCTGTCGATCGAAATCCAAATCCGGTTGAATCAGCCGAACAAACTGACACGGCTTTCATATATTCTGATACTTACCAAGATTGTGTGTATATACTTGCGCTTAGATCTTTTTCACAAAACTTTGATAGTTTCTTTTTTTTTGTGGTATTTATTTATTTATTTAAATGTCAAAACGATTTGCTTTGATTCCCATCAAAAGCGGAGGTGCTTTTTGTACTATATATGTGTATATAATTTCGAGATGGCTTCTCTCAAGTTGAAAAGTTTTCATTTCATTTCATAAATATAGTTTTCAAAGACATTCGACATTTTTTCTAATGGCTTTTTTTTCTAGTTCTTTCTTTTTAACTCCTTGTTTACCCTACTTTTTTACCCAGTTCTTTATTCGCTTTTCTACTCTTATCTCACTATTTCCGATTTTTACTCCTCACACTTTTTTTTGAGGGGAGGGGATTAAAGTATTTTATTTGTATCAAGAAATTTTTTTAAAAATCAAAATTTTATTCCATATCAATAATTAGTTAAAAACTATTTAACGTAAAAACTTTTAAATAAATTTAAATTTAATTTAAATTTTTTAATTTCAAAAATTTTTAAATTAATTAAAAAAATAGTAAATAAAAATAAATAAAAGAGAACAATAGATAAAGAAAGAACAATAAATAAACATACAATAAATAAATAATTCGTCTTGGTATAAAATTAAATTTATTCGCAAATAAAACGACAGCATTCGGACAGTAAATGAAAATATTTATTTACTCCAAAGTGTCGAAATCAAAACGATTTTCTTTTCAGGTTATTCGAAAAATCTAAACAAAATTAAAATAATAATAAAAAATAATTTTACAATAAATAAAATAAAGCTAATAAATAATTATCGTACCAAAAATTCATAATTAAAATAGACGAAGACTTAAAATTGAAATTTTTATGCCCTGACGATGGAGTAGATTCTGGAATCAGAAAATTATAAAAAAACTATGTATTAAAAAGAATTTTTTGTACCAAATTCTTTAAAACTTAATAATTGATACTTAAAGACTGGAGATTAGTAACAAATGAAAATTAAGAAGAAGAAGAATCACTGTAAAAAAATTAAATTCATAAAAATTAAACAAACAAAAATAGTAACAAATGGTACCAAATTAAAATTAAGAAGAAGAATCACTGTATAAAAAATTAAATTTATAAAAATCAATGGAAAATAATACAATTATGAAACATTAATAAAAAATAATAGTAAATAAAAATAAATAAAAAAGAACAATAAATAAACACACGATAAATAAATAATTCGTCTTCGTATAAAAACAATAAATAAAAAAAATAATACATACCTGGATAATAAATAATTAAATAAATGTTCACAATAAACAAATTGAAAATTATTTGGCAAATTAGATAAAAACTTATAGCAAACTACAAAGTCAAATTTAAATCTATAAACTATAAAAAATCTTGAAACTGTAAAACTATAAATAAATTATTTTTAAAGCGGGAATAAATTTTTTTATTTCAGACAAATAAAATTTATTTGTGACAAATAAAATTTATTTGTGACAAATAAAATTTATTTGTGACAAATAAATTTTTACCTAATATTATTTTATTTGCGTATAAATAAATTTTTATTTATAATAATAAATAAAAATTTTTCTGTTACAAATAAATAATATCCACTTTTTGGAGCTGGAGAAAAATTTTTTATTCGCACAAAATCAAATTTATTTAAACGCAAATAAAATAAGATAAAAATTTACTTGTCACAAATAAATTTTATTTGTGACTATTTATTTTATAAAATAAATAATAATAAATTATAAATATTTCTAAATTTATGTGTTTAAATTTATATGTGACAAATAAATTTTTATCTTCTATTTTATTTGCGTTTAAATAAATTTCATTTTGTTCGAATAAAAATTTATTTTCCCGCTCGTAAAAAAATGTACACTCTTTATGTGTATGAGACGAATATTTATTTCTTATTTAAAAATAAAAATTTATTTATTAAAAATAATTTTTTTTACAAATTAATTTTTTTGCTTCAATTTTCCTTTTCGTCGGTTTTCATTTCAAAGAAATTTATTTTTTCTTTTAGAGACATTTGACTGAATATGTAATTATTATTTTTTCTTTCTACACTGATATAGTTAATGTCAATATTTTGCTTCATTAATTTAACTATAATAAATTTAATTAATATTCGGAATTTAAATAATTGAATTAAGTTAAATTAACTAACTCAGGGGAATGAGAATGTAAAGTAGAAAATTGTGTTGCAATATTTCTGTCGCGTACGAGTAAAAGAAACTTGCAATAAAGTTGAAGTTAAAATTTAAATTAACAAGTTACATTAATTATACGCAAGCAGTCTGACAACTGGAGAGTTTATTTATTGTTCAAGTACATTGTGTTTACCTACTGACACACTTCTCGACAAATGTTAAGAATCATTTTTAGTTGTTTGCAAGTTAAGATTTATGAAAAGTCAAGAATTCGAAATTGAATACATAAATAAGTAAATAAATAAATATGTACAGTGCTTATGTGTATTGTTTTTATATTTAATATTTTTTTTCTTTTTGGCAATATATATATTTTTTTTTTGTATTATATATAATATATAATATATACATTTATCTCTTTTTTCTTTCATCCTTTTTTTCTGTACTTTGAAATGTCTCGTAATTTATAATTTGTAATTCAATTATTTTCATTTTTATATAAGAGTTCTTCTGAATAAAGCTATATAGAAAATAACTTGATATATGATTGGAATGTACGTGGAAAAGTTTAATGAGTATGATAACTCAAACGGTCAATATATATAGTTAATATTTCCTCTTTATTCCCCCTCCCCTTGAGATATCAAATTCTTCTCTCGTGTTATAATTGTTTACATAGAAATTTTTATTTTTTTTCCGATTTCAGAATTGGAATTTTAGAATCATTAAAAAATGGAATTGCAATGTGAGGAATGTTTTGTCGATTCACTTTCGTTTATCAAGTGTCATCATAGAGATTTATCAAAGTCAGTTCGAAAGTATTCGACAAAAAAAGGACGTATTTTTAAATTACGAGAGAAATTAATTGCTTACTTATTTTTTTTCTTGTTTTCTTCGTCTTTTCTTCTTACTTTAATGTTGAAAAAATTTTGTCAAGAATTTTCCTATTAATTTTTTTTCATCTCTTTAGTTTTGATTGAAAGAACATTTTTTTTTACTTTCTGATTTTTTTTCAATAAAAATAAATAAATAATAAAAATTCTGTTTGGATAAGAAAATAAATAAATAGAAGAAAATATCTGGAATACCGTCAAATTTCTTTTAGTAACAATTTTTTCCTTGTTTTGGTTAAAATTATTTTTTAATTTCAAGAAACTTATCGTTGTTTTGGGTAGAAATTTTTTCTTTTCCATGTTTTGTAAAATAATTGTCGAGAGTTAATTTTAAAATAATATTTTTCGACAAGATAATTGAAGAAGACGGTTTTGGAAATATTTTTTTCAAACTATTTCGACTATTGATCACCAAGAGAAAAATAGTTGTGTAATTAAAAAATAATTTTCCCTCATTAGAAATAAATTAGTTTCTCGAAATTAGTTGAAAAATTAGTCTTTCAGTATTTTAATGAATATTGCTCTGGAATTGTGTGAAATTATTGTCGATTTCTAATTGCAAGAGAAATTTCTGTTCCCTTGCAAGTAGAATTCGACAATAATTTATATTCGGTGCAAGGAAAATTTACATAAGCAATAGAAAATTTATTTAATCCACAGAAAATTTATTTCATTCAGATAAAATTTATTTGAACCTACTAAAAGTTATTTATTTGCTCTTTTTTCTTCTGCTGGCAAAAAAAAAAAGAAAAAATTGGTAGAATTTAAAAATTAAAATTTTTAAACCAAATTTTGTTCGATTCGGAAAAAAATTTATTTATTTACTCATTGATTTCTATTTCTTGAAAACTTTAGAGGGAGAAAAATTTTCTTTTCGTGTTTACAGACTTTTTTCTGTTCTTTTTTTTTCTTTTCTTTTTTTTTGATGGGATTTTTTTTGTCCTTTTTTGTCGAGGGAAAAATGTCTCGTCGCTGGGGTTAGGTGGTGGTGTGTATATAGTTGGGTCATTCGCAATTTACGGAAAGCCCCCCGCCCCCCCCTGAAAACAGGGGCGCTTCACGATTTCTAAGGTAAGATGTGATTTAGTGATGGCGACGACATCCTGGAATTATTAACGACGTGCGCTTCGTTCATTCTCCGAAGACGTTCGTATACGGGACACACGAGCGAGCAAGGCGCCCAGGCGAATAGCTATAAATCGCATTAACTAGCGTTAAAGCGCCGCCATCAATAATACCGGTTGTTCGATGACACGTCTATCGATAGTATCGATTTCTCTGAGGATCAAGTCGCCGTGACCAGCAGACAAATTTAATACCTCCTAAACGGAAACCAAAGATTTGGTCGTCCAAAAGAGAAGAGGCTCTGCGCGTGTTTCCTCTTTCTTGTCGCAAATTTCATCTCCCCCTGCCCCCTCCCTAAGTTTTTGTGCTTTATTTTAAATTTGTTTTTTTTATTTATTTTAAGTTTAGTTTTTATGTATTGTTTTGGTGATTTTGATTTCAGTATTTATTTATTTATTTATTTTTCAGTATTTTATAATTTAGGGTGAATTGGAATAATTATACTATATTTTGATAGTAATAAGCATGTTTATATAATTTAATTTCACTTTCATTTTTACTTCAGCAGACTTTTTTTCACTTTCGTTTTCATATTTACTTTCACTTTCACTTTGATAGATTCTACTTCTTAAACTTGATAGCTATTTATTTTGACTAATTTTTTCTTTAACAGATTTTTTTTGACAGATTCTATTTCTTAAACTTGATAGTTATTTATTTTCACTAATTTTTCCATCAACAGATTTTTACACGGTTAACATAGGTCGGAGAATTCTGGGAAAAACCAGGAAAAATAAATTCTAACAGGGAAAAGTCAGGGACTTTTATTCAGAGTTGCCACAGGTCAGGGAAGTCAGGGAATTTAGGGAAAAGTCAGGGAAAAGTCAAGGATTTTTAGTAAAAGTACTGGAAAAAATAAAATTTTAAAAATTCATGAAAAAACTCTAAATTTTGATGTTTTTTTGTTTTCCTCGTAAACTATAAAAATAACCACGAACTTTAATACAGAGCCTTGTATTTTTTCTACTTCAGACAATAATTTCTTTTTATAAAACTTAATTTTTAAAGAACTATCATAAAATTATGACTTATAAATTATGTAATGAATAATTTTTACAATTTTCATAAATACTAGATTGATAAAAGAATTTTAGTTATAAATGCGAAAAAAATTTAATTTTCGAAAAGTTACAAATAATTACAGAAATTCAATTATTTTCAAAAGTATAATAAAATTTTTCGCAGAAATTCAATTATATTCAAAAATTAAAAATATTTATGTCATTTCAATTATATATTTAAAAATAAAAAAATTCTTCTCCAAAATTCTATTATGTTCAAAATTTTTTTAAAAATTCTCGTCAAAATTTCAATTATCTTTATAAATAAATAAAATAATACAATTCTTCTTCGAAATTCAATTATTTTTAAAAATTTTAATAAAATTCTTGGAAAATTTTCACAGGAATTCAATTATTTAATATAAAAAGTTTCAAATAATTTTTCGAAAAATATCAATTAATTAAAAAGAATTTTATAAAATTCGTCGCAAGAGTTCAGTTATTGAGAAAAATTTAACAAAGTTATTTTCAAGAATTCAATTATTTTTAGAAATTCTTCAATTATTCTTCACCGAAATTCAATTATTTTAGAAAAATTTTAATAACATTTTTGGAAATTTTTAAAAATTATTTTCATGAATAATAAAACTCATCGCAGGATTTTAATTAATTTTGAATACAATATTTTAATCAAACTCCTCGTAAAATGTAATTATTCTTAAAAATTTTATTAAAATTTGTCAAAAGAATTTAATTATTTAAAAATTTGTTTGATAAAATTCTTTATGAGAATTCAGTTTTAACAAACATTCAATTATTCAATGAATTTTATATTTTTCAATTTAAATAATTGAATTTTTCTAGAATTTCCTAATAAAAATTGTTTAAAAAATAAAATTACCGAATAATCGATTTATTGTTAATGAAAGTAATTGAATTATTGCAACGAATTTTATTACAATTTTGTCAAATAATTGCATTTTTTGAGAAAATTTACTACTTTTAAAAATAATTGAATTCTTGCGAAGGATTTTCTTAGGATTTTTGTAAATAATTAAATTTTTGTTGTTTTGTAATAATATTCTTATAAATTGTTGAGTTTCAAAAAGGTTTGAATTTGAATGTTCTGAAGAATTTTAATTCCTGTGGAAAAGTAATAATTAGGTACTTATTTAAAAATGTAGTTATTGATGTTTTTGAATTTAAAAATTAAAAAATTTTCAAAGATTTTTTCCAAAATTACTAAAAATAATTGATTTAATGAAGAATTTAAATTAGAAATTCTGGAAAATAATAATAATTGAATTGAAATGATGAAAATAATGTTTAAGTCATTACAGTAAAAATATTCTTATTATAAAAAATAAAGATTTTATCTCTCAGTCTATGAATATGTTAATAATCTTAATTTCTATAGAAGAATAACAATGGTTAAATATTTATTTAAAAATAAAAGTTATTGATGTTTTCGAATTATAATTAATAAAAATTAATATTGATAAAAAATCTTTCTAAGTGGAAGTAAAAATTAATGAGAAAATAAAAATTTAGTAAAAATATGTAATGAAGAAAATGAGTGTAAACATTTTTCAAAATAAAAATAAAAATAAAAGTGAAATTAAAAATATTAGAGTGATAGTGAAAGTCAGTGTAGAAAAGAAATTATCTAATCGACCCCCTGACTTATTACACTCTTACTCTGCATAGAAATATTTATTTTATTCATGTGAATATTTAATTTTAGTTTGATTTTTTATGTAATTGTTAATTTAATTTTTTATTTAATTGTAAATTAAATAATTTTTTTAAATTCGAACCACTTGTAAAAAAATAAGTGCAGAGTGTAATGAACTCTTATATTTTATTAATAATTTTAATATTATTTATATATATATTTGATTTTCTCACCTGTTTTCGATTTGCTTTTCTCAGGCGGAGGATCTTTTGGATGATATTCTGTCGTTTGAGGCCGGATCCTTGGGCGATGGCTTAAAGGACAGTCAAGCAGGGAGCTTAACAAGTCTTCCAGACCTTCAAATAAAACCAGAACCTTTGCTGCTCACTGATGCAGAAATCCACGCCCTAGCCAAAGATAGACAAAAGAAAGATAATCACAATATGAGTGAGTATAAAGTTTACTTCACTGATCTACTTTTTTATAATCAAGTAACAATTTTCTCCCTAAATCCAAATTTATCACAAAATCAAATAAAAAATCACTCAAAGTAAAAACAAAAAAAAAAAATTTCATTCCATAAAAAAACAAAGAAATTCTTTTTAGTTTTGTTTCATTATTTTATTGTTTCCTTATTATTTATTTTTTTTACATTATTATTGAATTTAATTTTTTTATTCTTGTTTTTATTTTTAAATTTTGATTTTAATCTTCTTTTTTCTTGGAAATATATTGAATCGATTTTATTTGGATTTTAGTATATTTTTTGATTCAGGAATAATTTCTTATTAGATGCATTTTGTCGAGACCTTGAATGTCAACCTTGCAGCAAGTTTGCCATCGTGCGCGCACTTCCATATTTCTATCATGATTTGATTAATTGTCGGTAGAAAAATTTTTCTCGGAATATTAATTAATTAATGCCTTACTAAGAGTTATATAATTTTTCTCTTCAAGTGAAATAAAACGTTTACTGGTAGCTGTTTTAAGAATAATTGAATTTTAAACGTAAAGAAATTCCAGAATACAGTAATTGCTATATAATAGTCAATAGAAGATTATTATTCTGGCGGATATTACTTGAGACGTGTGTTTCTAAATTAGAATATTTTTAATTAAGATAAATATTTGAGTGAATAAATAGATAAATAAATAAATAGATAAATAAATAAATCAATAGATAAAAATAGATAAATAAATAAATAGATAAATAAATAAATAAATAGATAAATAAATAAAAATTGATAAATAAATAAATAATCTTAATCTTTTAATTAATTAATTTAAATAAGTTTCCAAAAGTTCTTCTAGAATTTAATTATTTAAATACATAAACTCAATTTTTTTATAATATTTGTAACCCTTCGTAGTTTTTTCTTATGTTATTAAGTTACAATATTTGCAAAAAATTATAAAGAAATTCTAATAATTAGTTTTCAAAAATGTTTTAAAATAATTATTTAACAATAATAGTTTTACAATTTTGAAAAATTTCCAAACAATTAAAATTTGGTAAAATCTTTTAAAACTAATTGAATTCTTGAAAAGTTATAAATAAAAATAATGAAATTTTTGAAGAATTTTAATTATAAACAGGATCATGATTTCTCGAAAATTTTAATACGTCCAAAAAATAAATTTTGAATCTGAAAAAAATTATGACAAAACAATTCTAATAATTAGTTTTCAAAAATGTTTTAATGTAATTTTTGGAAAATAATTGTATTTCTAAGAAGAATTTTTGTATAATTTAAATAAACTATTTCAGTTTTTAATGAATTTTAATTGAGATCTTCATTTGTAAGATCTTTTAATTAAGAGATTTTATTATGATTTCTTTTTTTTCAAAATGTTAAAAATAATTGTAAAATATTATTTTTGAAAATATGTACTTAAAAATATTAATCTATTAAATTTTAAAAATTGAGAAGCTAACATTCATTTTTAAATTTACGTTTAAAAATTTTTCATTAAAATTTATGATAACTTAATTATTTTCAAAATTTGTTAGGTATTAAAAGTCTTGAAAAGTTGATTTTTAAAAACTTTAAGAAAATACTTTAAAGAAATTATTTATTTTTTATTAAATTTTACAAAATTTTAACTATAAAAAAACAATTTTCCAAAGATTTGTTTATAGTTTTTTTTTTTGCATTATAAAAATTAAATTCAGAATTTTTAACTAATTAAAAAAAAGTAATGAATTTTTTGATGAATTTTAAATAAAAATTTTGAACATGATTTCTTTTTCTGTAAAATGTTGAAAATAAATCTAAAATGTTATTGTTTTTGGAAATATATAATTGAAACTATTAATCTATTGAATTTTAAAACATGAGAAGCTAATATTCATTTTTTAATTTACTTTTAAAGACTTTTCATTAAAATTTATTATATTTCAATTACTTTCAAAATTTACTATTAAAAGTCTTGAAAAGTTGATTTTCAAAAATTGTAAGAAAATACTTTAAAGAAATTATTTAGTTTTTATTAAATTTTACAAAATTTGAAATATTAAAAAAAAACAATTTTCGAATGATTTGTTTATAGTTATTTTCTGCATTATAATAAAATTTAATTGCACTTTTTTTTTACTTAAAATTGTGGTATTTTGTTGCAATGTTTGGAAGAAAAGTCGAAAAAATCGGAATTTTCCAAAATAATTGTATCTCAATAAAGAATTTTTGTCTAATTAAAATGAAACTAATGAATTTTTTGAAGAATTTTAAATAAAATTTTTGAACATGATTTCTTTTTTCTCTAAAATGTTGAAAATAATTTTAAAATGTTACTGGTTTTGGAAATATGTAATTAAAAATATTAAAACTATTAAATTTTACAAAAAGAGAAGCTAATTTTTATTTTTAAATTTCTCTTTAAAGATTTTTCATTAAAATTTTTGATAATTCAATTATTTTCAAAACTTGCAATTAAAATTTTTGAAAAGTTGATTTTCAAAAACAGTAACAAAATACTTGAAAATAAATAAATTATTTGCAATTTAATTTTATCAAAATTTTAACTATTCAAAAACAATTTTCGAAAGATTTGTAGTTATTTTTCTATTTACAAAAATCAAAATAAGTTGCACTTTTTTTTACTAAAAATTGTGGTATTATTTTGTTGCAATATTTGGAAGAAAATTCGAAAAAGTCGCAATTTTTGAAAGTAAGTCGCAAAAATAAGAATTTTATTAATTTTCTTGACTAACAATTTTTTTCACGACATATACCTGACTTAACTGACAAAAATTTTCTTTTAATAATTTAAATTTAATTAATTAATTAAATTTAATTAATTAATTAAATTAAATTAAATTAAATTAATTAATTAAATTTAATTTAATTTTAATTTAATTTTTTAATTATTTGTTTCTTATATAATGCTAATTTTTTTATTTGTCACCTGGAAATCATGGAAAAATCATGGAATTTGATAAGAAGAAATTTGTAGAATCCCTGAAATCGATAAATAAATATATATATATGGGTGAATTTTCTGAAAGTGACACTTTTAAATTTCAGTTTTTCAATTAATTTTTTTCTTCAATTATATGGTTTTTTCTATTAAAACTACTTAATTTTATACTCAAGAGTAAGATTTTTAGGTTGCGCAAAATTAGTCCTTAAAAATATTAAAGTTTTTTCATTTGAAAAATACTATTGTTGCTCCATTAAATTAATTTTATTTAATTGGCGAGCTTTTCTATTAAAAATTCACGCTAATATCGCGTTCACGAAATCGAAAATAAAATTACACTGCTTAAAAATTAATAATTTGTATATTTTAATACCAAATATATTCAATTAGATGAAAATATAAATGTATTTAAAGTATTTGATTTAATGGTAATTTGGGTTAATTTTTTCAAAGCAATGCAGGTAAATACTAAAAACAAAAGAAAAACTAGCATATTTCAAGGAAAAGGCTTCGGAGATGAAAAGCTTCGGAGATGAAAAATAAATTTTCTTTCATATTTTTGTATACATTAGGGCGCAATTAAAATATGTTTTTTAGTAAAACATACAAATCTCACACCCACATTTTATATTACTATCGAAATATTCTGTTAAATTTACTTCTACATTCAGTTATTTATTAAAAAGGAAGGCTTCGGAGATGAAATTAATTTTTACTCGGAGAAAAATGTAAATGTCGATTATTTATAACAGCAATAATTTTTCTCCTTTTTGTAGATAAAATATAGGAAAATTTAACGTCAGATTCTCAGCTTTATTTTAATGTGCATTAAAATTTTGTTTAAGATATTTTTAAAGTATAAAATGTCAGTAATCATTGTAAAGTAATTTCAACCTAAAACTGAAGACAAAGTTTAAACATTTTTATCAAAAATAAAAGTGAGGTCTACAAATTTTTAAAATGCACATAATGATAGAAAAAAATATTGTACTTTCTGACAATATTTAAAAAAAATTTCTGAGAATTTGAAAAAAACCATGAAAATTTAATTTTATTGTAGAAGTCCTACTGGAGACATGTTGAAAAGGCTTCGGAGATGAAAGTAATTTAGTTATTACGTAAATTAAGTTGAATAAAATTATTTAATTTTCTTTTAAAAATGATAAATAAGTGCTAAATTTTCACTATGGAAATTGATAATAATTATTAAAGAGTAGATTTTGTAAAATTAATCGAGACATAAAAAATGTCACTTTCAGAAAATTCACCCATATATAATCGCAGTAAATAATTAGTAGCTTTATAGAAATGGAAACAAAAATTAGAAAAGTGTTTAGAATTCAAAGGAGTATGTTTGTTGGGAAACAGAAAAGAATTTCGTAAATGTGAGAGAAAAAAAATATCTTGATAAATTGTATACTGACTGCAAAGATTAGAAAGCAAGCATAGGAGGTGAAATAGAATTTAGGGTAGGAACATCTGCGCTGCATACTAGTAACAATTTTTTCCTCCCTTTCTCTCTCTTTAACTTGGAAAACGATTCACAAACTCTTTTCTTTCATACATAGGTATATATATACATATATTTTCTCTCTCTCTCTTTTTGAACCGCAAGCTCTTATCGGGTATTGGAGTTCTCCTGTATATACCTCTTTTGCCCCGGCATATGTACATTCACGGGGTAAAAAAAAGAGGAAGACAGTCGTTCGGGATAAAGTGTCGCACGTTTTTCACACGTGACCCTTGTGCATACGTGATCCGATTGCTGGAATCTCTTTCTCCTTTCGTGCTAAGAATTAAAGGTTTCCACCCTCTATCTCTAGTATATATATACATTTTACAACAACTCGAAACGTTTATACGTAAAAATCTCGTCAGAAAATTTCACCAATTCGGTTTTGAGGGCGGATAATAGATTTTGTTTCGTTTCAGTTTCTATTGTTTTCTTTCTCTTGCTTTGAACAACTTCTTCTTTCTTTATTTTCTTCAAAATCACTTTTTTCTTATTCTTCTTCTTTCTTTCACTCACTAAATTTGAATCAGTAAAAATGTTAACCAATTTGAATTAGCAACTGATTTTTTCCTTTTGAAATTAAAATTTAATTTATGTATTAGTAAACTTTTCTAATAAATTAGTAAAAATTACTATTGATTGGTAAAATTTTACTAATACATTAGTAAAAACTACTGTTTATTAATAAAATTTACTAATTCAAATTTTTAAAGCAAAAGATCGTCGCTAATTCAAACTGGTAAACATTTTTCCTAATTTAAATTGAGAATGAAAATAGTAAAAGAAATTAGTCAGAATTACAGTGAAAATGAAAGTGAAAGTAAAAATGAAAATAAAAATCCATTTAAGAGACAGTGAAAATAGAAAGGAAGGATTCTATCAAAGTGAAAGTGAAAATAAAAATAAATGGAAGAATAAAAAATTTTAACTATTTCTCAAAATTACAACTGTAATTCGTTCAAAATTCACTCATTCTTGTTGTTGAAATTTCTAAATCTATCTATTTTTTTTAATAATTAAATTCTTTCAAAGAATTTTATTAAAATTTCTAAAAATAATTCAGTTTTCCAAGAGTTTTATAACTTATGAAATTAATATTGGATTTTTGCTAATAATTTTATTAAATTTTCTTTTTAAGAATTACATTTTTTTGAGAAATTTTGTTAAAATATTAGATATTGAAAATATAAATAAAAATATTTCTATGAACAATTTTTTAATAATTAATTTCAAATAATTGAATTACCACGCCGAATTTTATTATAATTTTTGAAAATAAAACGAAGAAAAAATGTTAATAAAATTCTTCGTAGAAATTCAAATATTTTGAAAAGTAATAAAATTCTTTCCAGAAATTAAATTATTTACATAATTTTTTTTTTAAATTCTCGTCTAGAATGCAATTATTTTTATAAAAATAAAAATTTTTCTTCAAAATTTGATTACTTACAAAAAATTTTAAAAACTTATGGCAGAATTTCAATTATTTTTAACACAATTTGAAACAAATCCCTCGAAAAATGTATTTATTTTTAAACATTTTAATAAAATTTGACGAAAGAAATCAATTATACTTAAAAATTTGATGATAAATTTCTTTATGAGAATTCATTTTCAGTAACATTTAATTATGCCAAAACTATTTATTATTGAATTGAAATAATTCATTTCTCTTATAATTTTAGAAGAAAAATTGATTTAAAAATAAATTTTCCTTTTAATTTCAGATTATAATTGAAAATTAAAAGCATTAAAGCGTGAATTTTTAGAAATAATTGAAGTTTCCAACTGTTTCAAATTAAAATCTTTGAAAATTGGTATTTTTCATACTTTTAACTAATAATTCTGAAGAATTAATTTTTTTGAAACAGTTCAATTGAATTCTCTTTGAAATTATTTCAAGTTTTTATTTTCTAATGTTCATTTAATTGTAGTATTGCCGAAAAGTCGTGATTTTTGGTAAAATTGAATTGTAAACAAAAGATTTGAAAACTTTCAAAGTACTTTTTTAAACATTTTTAAACATAATTGATTTGAAGATGAATTGTAGTTGAAAATTCTAGAAAATAATAATTAAATTGAAATGATGGAAATAATTTTTCCAAAAAGTTACAGTAACAATATTCTTGTAATATCAGATAATGATTCTATCATTCGGTGATTTTTAATTAATACAAAACATGAAGTAATCGATTAGTTCGAGTTAAAGACTCGGAGTGATCGGTGTTTTACAATAGTATTCTTATAAGTTGTCAAATTTCAGAAAGGTTTGAATTTGAATGTAACAATTTTAATTCTTACGGAAAAATAGTAATTGAATATTTATTTTCATTACAACAATAAATTATAAAAATGAAGGAAACTCTTAAATAAATTTAATAGAACATTTTTTTGAGCATTATTTTGAAAGTGAATATTTTTTAGGGTCAGAGAAAGAATGAAAATTTTGTCTAGAAAACAGGGAAAAACAAAATTAATTTTTTGTGACAACCCTGTTTTAATAGATGCAATCACGAAGTTCGGTACCCGGTTTTTTCTCATTCTCTCCTAGTTATAATTTTTTTCTCTTAAAGGGATAAAATAAGTGAAATCAGCCACTTGAATAAATTTTGTCTCCAATTTTCAAGTAATTTATGAATTTCGGTAGATATACGAGTACATTTCCCTCCCCCCCCACAATATTAAAAAAAAAATTTTATTTTGTAAGTAATCACGTGTTAAAGTTTTGGGTCATTTTATTTTCGTTTTCTTATTACTCTAAAGTCTAAAAGGAATAAAGATAATTAAGTAAACGTTTTTTAAAAATAAAGCCTGAAGTCTGTATTTTTAAGATAAAATAAAGCGATTACTAAAAAATAAATATTTCAAATTGTTACTAACAATTCTTTTAAACAATTGCAAATTGAAGATTGTTCTCAATGTTTTTGAAAGATTAAATTACCATGTATTGATGCGCAATTTTTTAAAGATTAATTTAAAAGAAAGAAAAATGAGTAACCTTCAATTTTACAGAAATTGTGTAAAGTTTTCTTTCGAAATGCAGTCGAACATTGACTCTTGATTTTGAAAATCCGCTTAAAAGGGAAACAAAACGAAACAAAAGAAGATCTTATTTATTAGTGTCCAATTTTAACTGTTTCCAGGAACAGGAGTCGGTTTTCGCTTGCATTTTGGCAGAAAAATTTACACAATTTCTATAAAATCGAAGGTTACTCATTTTTCTTTTAAATTAATCCTTGGAAAATTGCACAGCAATACATGGTAATTTAATCTTTCAAAAACATTGAGAACAATCTTCAATTTTCAATTGTTTAAAAGAATTGTTAATAACAATTTAAAAAATTTATTTTTAGTAATCGCTTTATTTTATCTTCAAAATATAGACTTTAGGCTTCATTTTTAAAAAAAGTTTACTTAATTATCTTTATTCCTTTTAGACTTTAGAGTAATAAGAAAACGAAAATAAAATGACCCAAAACTTTAACACGTGATTACTTACAAAATAAAATTTTTTTTTTAATATTGTGGGGGGGGAGGGAAATGTACTCGTATAGGGTTATTTGGGGTAAACCTCTTGTTTACATTTACCCCAAATGACCCTATCTAGCAAAAATCATAAATTACTTGAAAATTGGAGACAAAATATTTTCGTGTAGCCGGTTTCACTTATTTTGTCCCTAAAAAGTTTCATTGAAAACTATAGTTAAAAATTAGTAAAGCTTTTCAAGTGTATACGCACCGAATATGAAAGGAGGAAACGAAAGGAAAAAGAAGGAAATAAAGAGGAAAGAAGCGCTCAAAACTGTCTTTTTGAGGAACTCTCGAAACACCTTCATTTATTAGTGATGAGAATGTGTTGGAGTTCTAATTGGCGAAATAGATAGGTGTATATACACGTCCATTGGATATTGAGTGTGGGAGTTTTTCCACTTCTGAAATGAAAAGAACGGCATTCTCTTGGTGCGAAAAGTCGAGTGTTCGGCTTACGGCTTGAATTGGACACGTTCGATCGTCCTCTCTCTCTCTTTCTCTCTAGAATTAACTGTCCTAATCTAATCAGTAGGATCAGAGTCGAAGTTTCCTCTCGAGAGAAGAAGAAGAAGAAGTCTGTTCAGGATCATAGGAAGTTTTCCGGCGTCGTTGCAGTTTCTCTGCTTTCAAACCTGCCCAACGAAACTGCTTTCTGAGCTTGTTTTCTTCTTCTTCTTATGCTCTCTTTTTTCTCACATGCCTCTTTCATCTTCTATTACACGTTGTGCATCTGGATTTTTATCGAGTTCTGTGTATATTTTTTTTTTCATTCTACTTTTGGATTATTTTTTCGGTTTATTGAAATAATTCTTGGAGAAAAAAAATTTTTAACATAGCTCCCTATGATTTATATGCGATTGAAAATTGTTTTTGAGTCATTCCATTATATTTCGACTAAAGTCGTTGCCGACTAATTTTAAAAAATTGTAATATTTTGCAGAAATGATTTTAAAGATATTACACTGAAAAAAAAATTATTTGATTCAAATAACTGATTATTTGTCTATAATCAAATAAATATTTCCTTGAATCAAATAATTTTTATTTGAATCAAATAAATTGTATTTGAATCAAATATTTCAGTATTTGAAGCAAATATTTCAGTATTTGAAGCTAATACTAATTAATTGATTCAAATAAAAATTATTTGATTCAAGTAAATATTTATTTGATTATAGACAAATAATCAGTTATTTGAATGAAATAAATTTTTTTTTCAGTGTAGGATTACCGAACAAAACGAATTTTTAAAATATTTTTTATATTTATTATAAAATAAACATCTTTTAAAGTATATGAAGTCGTAAAAACTGTCACATTTTCATCTATTAGAAAATATTAAAGAAAACACATAATTTATTATAAAAACGTAAAAAAATTTTTAGATTTTATTAAGAATGAATTATTTTATTATTATAAATTGGTAGAAACAATTATTAATAAAAAATATTAAATAAAAAATGATTTTAAAGTTAACCTGGCAAATAAAAAAGTTTTTAATAAGCCTAAAAGTATTTAGGCCTTATCATTATTAAACAAAATATATCATACGGTCAAACAACCAAAAAATTACTAAAAAAGTTTTAAATTAATTATTTCAAAAAATAGCTTCGGGACCAAAGAAAATCTTTTTCCAGTGAGTGTATCTAGTGATCAATTAATTATTGCCCAATTATCGTAATTTTACATTTTTCTCGGCAGAAGTTATTTACATTTAAAAATCGTGAAAATAAGCAAAGTGCAAGTTTTAATTGCTTATTTTTTAACATTTATGAAGAAAAAAAGGAAGAAAGTGTTAAGAAAAACTAAAAGTTAATCACAGGTACTTTATATTTCATACGCTTTTATTCAATTTAATGATTTCTATTTCTCTCATTTAGTGAATGACATTTTCAAAAATAGGTTATTTACCAGGTGAACTTTAAAATCATTTTTTATTTAATATTTCTTATTAATAATTGTTTCTACAAATTTATAATAATAAAATAATTAATTCTTAGAAAAATCTAAAATTTTTTTTACGTTTTTATAATAAATTATGTGTTTTCTTTAATATTTTCTAATAGATGAAAATGTGACAGTTTTTACGACTTCATATACTTTAGATGCTTATTTTACAATAAATATGAAAAATTATTTTAAAAATTCGTTTTGTTCGGTAATCCTAATATCTTTTAAATCATTTCTGCAAAATATTACAATTTTTTAAAATTAGTCGGCAACGACTTTAGTCGAAATATAATGGAATGACTCTTTTTGATTTTTATTGACACTGGGGAAGAAATCTTTTGAAGGGGATTAAAAATTTCTTAGCGTTTTTAACAAACTTCACGTGGAAATGAATGAAAGCAACTTTTACTATTTTTAGAAGTAAAATTTACACCGCCAGAAACTTCTGCGCTTCGTTTCAGTCAATTTTGACAGTAAAAGTTGTAAATTTTTACTTTAAAAATTAGTAAAAAGTAGACAAAAATACATAGTTTTGGTTTTACTTAGTAAGTAAAAATTACTCAGTTTCGATTGTTTTTAATAGAAAATATAATAATAAAAATAATAATAAATTCTTTAGTGACTTAAATTTCAAAAATGTTTTAAACTCTTCTTATCAATTTAAAGCTGAATATTTCTTCGGATAGTATTTTATTTATTTATTTTCTAAATGGAGAATAACGGTTTCTTTTTCATTGGAGAAAATATTTTCCCCTCAACTTTACGTGAAAGTAAAAGAATAAATTTATCGATGTCTCGAGAAATCATTTCTGTGAACATTTTTTTCTCTTCTTTTCCAAAAAATACATATTGTCTAAAGGAGTGAACTGTGAAATATGAGAAATTATTTCTTCTTCTATTACTGTTATTATTTTTTTTTTTTTTACTTTTTAAGCCTGTTTACAAAATAATAATTGAAAAATAAATATTTATTACATATCGATTTTATTTCATTAAATTAACAAGTTCGACATTAATTTCCACCCACACTGGAAAGATGAATCTTATAAATCTTATTTAAACGTATATAGGATTTTCGGTTCTATATTTAGGCGCAAAAAAAGAAGCAAAATTTTTCCTTCAACAAAAGAGAAATTATTTAGTTTCCCTTAATTTCATTCCTTTTATCATTGTCATTTTTTTGATTTCTCACTTCTTTTGAATATTTATTTAGTTAATTAAACATCACGAATCGGTAAAGATAATAAAGAGACAAGAGGAGAGAAAAACGTTATGAAATATTTTCTTCCTGAATAAATTAATATTGAATATTTACGTATAATAAATCGGATTGAATAATAAATAATTATAAATGGTTATAAATAATAAAAATAATATTAAAAATAATAATGACAATAATAATAATAATAATAATAATAATATCATAATATAATGAATAATGAATATGATATATTCAGCCACAAGTCGAAACTAAAAAACTACATCTAATAATAGTAATAATAATAATAATAATATTAATAATAATAATAATAATAATCATAATAATAAAGAAATAATAAAAACAAAAATATTTTCATTTAATACCAGTAATAATATAGAGGGAAAATAATTTATCGACTGGAACCTATAAAAATATAACATTAATTTATAAACGTATCCAAATATAAACCTGTTTTTAAACAAAAAAATATATAAAAAGGAATTGAGATTTTTTTACCGCTAAATTAAAAGTAATTGGGACATTTTCTCCGTAAATGGTAATTGACACAGTTCAGTTTGCTAATGTTTCATTCAAGTGTTTTGTAATAAACTGTTCACAGTGAAATAATTCACCCTCGTATACAATTTCAGTTTTCATGATTTTTTCCGCCCTTGCCTCGAATAATAAACAATAAGTCGTAACTGTGTTTGTGTTTTTTTTTTAAATAATAATTTGGCAGTGCAACAGAAATATTTTCGGTTCCTTTTTTTTCTCTGAATTAAATCGGTCGTTTTAATACACACACACATACATATACATGTTGGTGTAATTTTGTAAAATTGATATACTTGATAAAAAATTAAATGAGCTTTTTACATTCCACAACAAAAGCGGTCGTGTGTTAAATTAATTTTGAGTGTTCACTTTAATAAAAGCTTGTGGGGAAAAATTGTATATTGAAATTCATATACTCAATAAATACTAGATTGCAAATTTAAACACACTTTATTAGTCAATTGAAATGAATGTGTTTATTAACAGTATCGTCTCTTTTACGACACTTTATTTCGTCAAATTTACAAAAAAACGTGTAATAATCCACTGGATATAAATTTTTGAAAAAAAGGAATTTTTTTTTCTTTTTCCAAACAAGGGAATTAAATATGTAAACAGAACACTCGAATCGAAACAATATATTATTTTAGTAATTTTTTAATAAAATAAAAATTTATTTGGTAGACAATAAGTAAAAAGAAAATAGAAGAAAATAAAAGAAAATAAAAGAAAATAAAAGAAAAATAAAAGAATTCATAAATAAACAAAATAATATGTATTTAATTATAGAATATAAATAAGTAAATGAATAAAGAAAGAAAATCTAAACAATTTTTGCAAAAAATAAAATCACAAAAACAATTTTACTTTCGTCGAAAGTGAAATTGACGAACACAACTTTAACAAAAATAATATTTTTTCAATCAATTGACAAAAGAACTTTTATATAAAAAATTAATTAATTTACTTAGGTAAATTAATAGATTGACAAAAAAATTAGGAAAACAATTTTCGTTTTAAATTTGCCTCTGTGGCAATTTTAGTTTTGTCGGAATTTTAATTTTTTCTCTTTTAATTAAAAATGAGGAGAGTGATTTGAGGAAATGATAAAAAAAAATGTACGATTACAAAATGAATCAAGTGTAATGGTAAATGAAATTCACTGAATAAAGTAAGACAACTTTCTGACATAAAACATTGTCTCTTGTATATATATCCATCTGATCTAAATTCAAAACAAGCCGATGTGGCAATCTGGAGAGAGAAAGTCTCAACCAAAACTGTTCGTTTTCGTAACTGTGATTCTGACGAGACTGGGAGGTAAATTTGTCATTCGTTTTGCGAGTATATAGAATGAGATGTTACATTTCATGTAAATACACGAATTCCTGGTCTCTTTATTGGGTTTTGTTGTTAACGAATGTTATTTAGGAAGTCGAGCGTTAAGGAGACTTTACTTGGAGAAAATCTCTCCAAAAAGAGAAAATTCTTTATTTTTTTTAACAGTTTTGAACAAAAAGAAAGAATTTTTTTCTATTTCCGGCTTTTTAATTTTTTCATGTCAGTTTGGAAATAAAAGGAAATATTTTTTGTTGGCTTGAAAAATAATAGAATATAGAATGTTGGTTTTTAAATTTTTTTAAAAAAAGGCTTTGAATTTTTTATTTTCATCAGTCTTTCACATTTTTTTAGTAATCTTTTGGATTTTTTAATTTTAATAGTCTTTGGAATTATTTTCTTTTTAATAATCTTTGTAATTATTCATTTTTAATAGTGTTTTACATTTCTTACTTCTACTATAGTCATCTAAATTTTGTTTATTTATAACATTGTAATAAAATATTGAGTTTCTGTCTTATAAAAGAATAAAAATAATTTCTATATTTCAAATTCAGTTCTGAGTATTAAAAAAAATAGAAAGTTAATCAAAAGTTTAAATAGGAAAAATTTTTCAATATATTAAAATTTTTCTTTCTTTTTCAAATTAAAAAAAAAATTATAAGTAGTTACAGTTGCAATTTTTAGAAATAATCTAATTATTTTATCACTTAGTTCTATTTTTGAATAATTGAATTCTTTGCCAACTTTTTTAATAAGAATTAATTTGGAACAAAGTTTTAGTAACAATTTTAGAAAATATTTAAAAAATTGAAAAAATTTGTGAAGTTCATATTTTTAGGAATAAAGCAATTTCAAAAGGTTTTACATTAATCGTATATTGAAATATTTATTCCTGGTGGACAAATAAATAAAACTTTATAAATAACATTAAATATTTGAATAAACATTTTTTTATTATTATTTTTTTAAACAAAAAATAATGAATGAAATTGGAACAGTTTTATTTAGATATTCAGAAAAAATGAGCTTTTTTTTAATGGTAATTTCAAATATGATTTAAACAAAAATGAATTAAATTAAAAAATTTTATTTGGAAATTCTGAAAAAATGAGGTTTTTTAAGAACGACAATTAAATAGTTAAGGAAGTGAATCTATCATTCGGAAATTATTACTAATATTAAAGTATAATATTACTTTAATATTAGTAATAATTTCCGAATGATAGATTCACTTCCTTAACTATAATTGGCCTATGTAATTGAAAAATTAGGTTTTATCATCTTCAAGAAACTCCCTACATTATCATGAAATAATGCAGGGAGGTATAGTAAATCAAGGAACTCGGAGAATCTTGGGGTGCATGTAGCTCAGTGGTCAGAGCAGTCTACCGGCAATAGAAAGGTCGTGGGCTCGTATCCCACCATGCTAACCAATTTTTTCTGAGTTCTTTGATAATTTTAAATTATTAATTAATTTCGAAAAAATATTTTCTGAAAAGCAGATTTCTGTATTCAGGATGGCTGTGCTGTCGATACATATGAAATTTAAGAGCTTAAGAAATATTTTGAGATTGATTCGGATGATTGATAAATTCTTTCACTTTAATATTAGTAACGACAATTAAAGTTTTTTAAAAATAGTTACATTTCCAAAAATAATATTAAAAACTTGAAAAAATAGAAAATTCTCCCAAACTTTATTAAAGTGAATTTATATTTCATAAAGTTTTATTTTAACACTTAAAAATTTTTTTTTTAATATTATTGTATTTTTTCGTAATTGTAACTAAAAATTTGGAAAAAAATGAATATTTATAAATATTTTTTAGTTTAAATAATTCATTTAACGTTGAATTCTAATAAGAATTGATTTTAAAAAGAATTTTAGTTAAAATTTTCAAAAATAATTGAATATTAGAAGCGTTAAAAGTTAAAACAGAAAATGGAAGAAATTATTTTGATAAAGTTCTTTTATTTTGAATTCCTTTCAATATTTTAATCACCATAAAAGTAAAATATTATTTAAACGATTTTTTAAAAAAATTATTATTTTCTTCAAAAATTATTAAACTTTTGAATAATTACATATTTTAAAATTCGAAAAAAAATAATTGACTTTTGTGAGAATCGCAGTTGTATTTTTTTAGGAATAATTTAATTTCAAACGGTTCTATATTGAAATTATTTAAAATTTCTATTTAAATAAATAACAATAAACTTTTAAATATTAACAAATTTTTTTTAACAAATATTAAAAATTTCATAAAATTTGGTTTTTGTAAAATTTTTGTTAAAAAAAATTGTTGTTTTTTTTTGTCTTAAAAATAACTGTCAGTTTCTAAGAATAGTTTTGAAAATTAAAACAATCAAAAGTTTAAAATTAAATTACTAAAATTAAATTACTATTTAAGTAAATGAATGTTAAATAAATTATTTCTCCAATTGAGTGTTATTTTTTTATTTTTAATTTCATCAACAGTATGCAGTAGTTTTTGAAATTTTGTTTTTAAACAGAATGTTAAGGAGAAAATTGTTTAGTTATTTGAAATTTTTATTTAATTAAATTAGTGAGTTTTTTCACTATAATTTAGCTTTGGAGAAAACTTTAGGTTAATTATTGTCCACTAAATTCTATTAAAAAAATTTCTATTCCTTTTAGTGGTTTTTCAAAATTTTTTCATAAAATATTTCAGGAAAACATTTTGAAAAATCAGTTTGAAATTTTTTCTAACACAATTTAGTTTGAAACTTTTACTAATTGTGTATTGTCAAATAAATATTTACATGAATCAAATAGTTTTTTTATTTGTGTCAATTAAATGGTTCAATTCATATTTGCTTCAAATACTAAAATTATTTATTTAAATATTAATATTACACTGAAAAAAAATGTATAATAAAATTTGTAAAAGTATTTTGCAATTTAGGGAAAGAATGCAACAATCCGTAATTTTGATATAAAAAATACTAAACAAAAAAAATTTTGTGGAATTAAGTATAATTATGTGAAATATCGAGAATTTTCACTTAATTTTAATATAATTTAATAAATTTCACATAAATTTTTTTAATGTTTAGTATTTTTTACATCAAAATTTTGGTTTGTTGCACTTTTTCCCCAAAATGCAAAATACTTTTATATAATATACATTTTCATTCAGTGTTAACATTGTTCGAATTTTTTCGCTGATAGAATATGTGACGCGCTCCTAAGAAATTATTTTTTAAAAAAATTCGTTTGCTTCTTACGTACCCTAAGAAGAAAACGAATTATAGGTTAAGTTCGCGTTAGATTTATATTAATTAAATGTTTATTTTTAATTATTTGAATTTGAAACTAATTTTCATTGACTATTTTGGATATAACGAAGACTTGAAGATCAATAACTTTTAATTAATAATTTATTCTCTTTCTTTATTTTTACTCAAAAAAGTAAGAACATAACCTCAAATTTTTTGCTTCTTAGGTACTTTTCTTCGGAACGTGACACATATTTTGAAATATAAAGATGTCACTAGTCGATATCTTCATAATTCAATATAAACATTGATTTAAATATTAATATAATTAATATAAATATTAATATGAAAAATAATATTCAATTATTAATTTTTAAATTACTTTATTTAAGTTGAAAAACAAATTTAAAGCTATGAAAAAATGGGGGACTAACTCTGCTGGGGCTCGAAACCCTTTATTTAAGTTAATATTGAAATATCAAGATCAATAACTTTTAATTAATAATTTATTCTCTTTCCTTATTTTTATTCAAAAAAGTAAGAACATAACCTCAAATTGTTTGCTTCTTAGGTACCTTTCTTCGGAGCGTGACACATATTTTGAAATATAAAGATGTCACTAGTCGAAATCTTCATAATTCAATATAAACATTGATTTAAATATTAATATGAAAAATAATATTCAATTATTAATTTTTAAATTACTTTATTTGAGTTAATATTGAATTGGTCGAGGAATGAGTATTTATAATTAAGTCAAGTAAAAAGCAATTTGAATGAAATACATTTTTTTCCACCTTAGGACTTGAGAATGATTTAAAGTTGAAAATTAAATTTTTTAATTCATAAGGCGAAAGAAAAATAATAATATTATTAATAAAAATTAACGAGTGTAATCTTAGTGAGAAATGTTGTGACAGGAATAAATTTCTACATCTAAAAATGAATGATAATTTAAAGTCCTCTCGGGGTCATTTGTAGAGGCTTAGGAAAATTTGCAAATAGCATTGTATGTATATATATATACATTCCCGTTAATAAAATCGTCGGATTAACACCTGTTGGTTTAAAATTCGGTGCTCTGTATTTTCATTCGTTATCGTCGCCTCGTTATGTATATTTTGCTTACGTCTTAAGAAGATTCACGTCTGCGACGCGTGCTTGTGTTGATAACGAGTCGCCTTAGGAATGCGCGTACACGAAGAGGCTCGACTTCTACTACTTGAGAGATACATGAACGGAATAATGAAATCCAAAGCTAAATGTATCTCGAAAATTTACCGAAGCTGTTTTAGAAACACTTTAAACTTTGATAATTTCAATTCAAAACAGGATTCGCGATTTATCAATTTTATTGAAACATTTTCTTTTTTTGGTGTTTTATTTTACATTTCACTATTGATAGGGAAAAAAAATTGTTTTTAAATTCGTTTTACGATAGAGGAATATTAGCATAAGTTTTAAAAGCTATTGTTGCTAGTTTACTTTATAGTTTGCGAGTAGTTTCGTATTACGTAACTCAGATAATATCTTTAAGGTAGGGTAAAGTAAAACCCGTACCTAAGAGGAATTTCGATTTTACAAAGAGTCGAGTAAACGAATTAATTTTGCCCCAGAATTTTTTATTCAACATTCAAAAAATTCGAATAGTTTTAATAAATATTTAACAGTATTGAAAGAAGAATTTTTTTTATAAACAAGTTGGAAATTTTTACTGAAACATTTCAGAATGCAATGTTTTGCTTTTTTGCTCTTTGTTGTGTTTCGGTAAAAACAAAAACTTTGTAAACTATTTTAAAAAAATTTAGATTCCGGAATTTTTTTTTAAACAGTTCAAGAAGTTCAAACTTTTTGAAAACTTTTTTTTAAACTTTTTGAAAAGTGGGGTTTAAAAAAATTGGTTTATAATTTGTGAGCATTATTTTGATACCTCACGTCCTAGAATAATAATAATTGTGACGAGATGAGGAAATATAATTTTAAGAATGAATTTGGAACTTTAGTCTCCAGCTGATCGAATAATATACTCGTTAGAGAGAACTCGTAAAAGTAGGCGGAAATGGCGATTAGATTTTGATTAGATCAAAGTTGGCGCTGAACAAATTACTTATCTAGTGACTGCAATGATTGACGAGCACAATTTCCGTTTTCAGTTGAGCGACGGCGACGGTTCAACATCAATGACAGGATCAAGGAACTTGGCACCCTTCTACCAAAAACCAATGATCCGTGAGTACTCTTTTTTTTTATTTCAAACTTACTTTTTTTTCCTTCATCTTATTCCTCTCATTTTCACGAGTATATAATTAAACTTCGATTGGAAAATTTATACCAAAAAACAAACAAAATTTACAAAAATGCTACTTACACTGAAAAAAAAATTTATTTGATTCAAATAACCGATTATTTGTCTGTAATCAAATAAATATTTACTTGAATCAAATAATTTTTATTTGAATCAAATAAATTGTATTTGAATCAAATAAATTGTATTTGAATCAAATATTTCAGTATTTCAAGCAAATACTATTTAATTGATGCAAATAAAAATTATTTGATTCAAGTAAATATTTATTTGATTATAGACAAATAATCGGTTATTTGAATCAAATAAATTTTTTTTCAGTGTAAAGTTAATTAAACTAACTAATAATTTATTACCAATAGAAAATTTGCCAAAATCCAAAAGAGCTACGTAAAGTTAATTAAATTAATCCACATTTTGTTTATTTATTCCCATTTTTGTCCATTTGGAAAATTTTACTTGAAGTCAAAAAATTATGCCCCTAATGTTCCGAAGGTTCAAATGAACGAATCTTTTTATTACTTTTTTGTTGTTTGAATTTTGGTAGAAAATATTAATTTACAAATTAAAAAATTAATCATTTTCTTAATATTCGTGTTAATTTTATTTTTAATTTTCATTTAAAGATAATAATAGTGAAAAAAAGAAATAAAATTTCGTTCATATGAACGTTCAAAACATTAGAGACCTATGAAAAATTTAGTTTTAGCAATTTTCGTATTTAATTTTTAGTTCGTTTTTTTTATTATTTTCGAAAAGAATTATTAATGCGGAGAAAAAATTCAAATGAATATGGAAAATTGAAAAATAATTTGAGGAATATATAATTGAAATTGTCGATTGACTAAATATTGATGATTAAAAATTGCCTTATGAGAAAGTTAATTTTATCTAACGATTGATTTGAGATCTTTGCAATAAGGCAGCGAGTTCTTTTTCTAATAGAAGACAAATAAGAAGCTTGTACAACTTATCAGATTTGAAGGACGCTAATAAAAGTGCGAGGAGTTTATATTGAACCTCGGTCTGTTTAAGATAATGCAGAAACACATTTATCAATTGTAATCTGCATTTAATGAAAGTCCAATAATCCTCTTAGGAGAGATTAGAACAATTTTAAATTTATCATAATGTCTATTAATAATGGAATTCATCTCCGGTCAAGTATATTTTTACATTTCGCTTCAGTTTTCCTTCATTGATGTTGTAAAAATACTTCATTAATGAAAAATTAATTTTTTAATTTAATTTTTAATTTTTACTTTTAATTATTATGATTAGTTTTTTCTTTATTAATATAGTAAATGGATTTTGTATTTATCTGATAAAGTCTACTATTTACTATTTTTTTACGATTCGTGACAGTAAAAACTACTTTTTTTATTTTTAAAAATTTGCACTACTTACAATTTTCTAGTTGAGACAAAAAAAATTATTTTTAAAATTTTTAATAAATTTCTTAGAAAATATGCAAGACATTTTAATAAAATTCTTCGAAACAATTTAAAATATTCTTATAAAATTCTTTTAAACGATTTAATTATTTTCAAAAATACTTCGAAACTTACTTATTTTTAATATTTATTATCTTAATGAAAAATTTGTCAAAAAAGTTAATTATTACAAAAATTGTTTATAAAATTTTTTGCAAATATTCAATTATTTTCATAAATAATAAAAATTTCACAGGCGTATTGATTAAAACATAATTTTCATAAAGTTTTCCAAAAAATATGAATTATTTGAAAGGATTTTTATAAAATAAATTACTTTTAAAAATAATAAATTTCTTCTGAAAAATTTAATTATTTTTAAAAATTTTAATTAAAATCGTTGCAGAAGTTTCATTATTTTCATACCTAATAAAACTCTGTGTAGGATTTCAATTATTTTTAAAAAAATATGCAAATATTTTCTCAAAAAATAATATTATTTTAAAAATTTTGTTTTAAATTCTTCAAAATAATTTAATTATTTAAAAAAAATTGATATAATTTGTTTATAAGAATTTAATTATTCTTTTCAATATATTTTTAATTAAATTTCTTGAAAGAATTTAATTATTTCCTTAAAATCTTAATAATATTTTTCAAATGCAAATACGATGAATTTAAAAAATATTTTAATAAGACCTTTCATAGAAATTTAATCAACTTACAAAATTTTTTAAAATTCTATTATTTGTAATATTTCTAATATTTCAATAGAACCTCCCTGAAAAATTCAATAATTTAGAATAATTATATCTAGAATATAATTTATAAAATTTTAATTTAATTATAATTTATAATCTATAAATAAATTTTTTTATTTGGCAATTATTTTTGAAAAATTTTATTAAGTCTTCAAAAAAATTCAATTATTTGGAAACTTCTGGTAAACTTTTTTCTAATGAAACTCATCGGAGAATTTTTATTATTTTCAATACAATTTAAGATAAATTTCTAAAAAAATACAATAAATTTGATATAATTATTTTCAATATATTTTTAATTAAATTTCTTGAAAAAATTTAATTAGTTTCAAAACTTATATTGAAATTCGTCGTTGTTCCAATTCAATTATTTTTAGTTTTTTTTGTTATTTTTAACAAAATTCTTTTTATAGAAATTGAATTACTTTCAAAAATTTTTTGAAATTCAATTATTTTTAATATCGAGTAATTCAATAAAATTTCTCAAAACAATTCAGTTAAAAAAATGCAATAATATTTATAGCGAGACTTTAATTAGTTTAATAAATTATAAAATTCTTTTAAAAAATTCAATTATTCTTGAAAAATTTTTTTAAATTCTTCGAAAGAATTCAATTGATTTTCAAATAATTTTAATGAAACTTTTCTTAGAAATATAATTAATTTCAAATATTTTGTCAAAATTTAATTTTTTTTAATATTTACAATTTTTATAAAAATTTTTCTAAATGACTTCAATTTATTGTTTAGAGGAAAATTATTAAAATTCATCGCCACAATTAAATTAAATTCTCATAAGTCATAAAATTTTTGGAAGGAAATTAAATTACTTAAAAAATGTTGATGGTTCTTTATAAATATTCAATATTTAAGAAATATTCAATAAGTCATTTATTTTTGTATGTAAATAATTTAATTATCTTCGAATTTTCTAATAAAAATTGATGAATTTCAGTTAAACTTTAAGATAACTGATTGTTAAAAGCGTTACAGGGTGAATTTATTCAAATAATTAAATTTCAAAAGTATTGTTTAAATCGAAATGTTTAAAAAAATTTTCATTGTCTTAAAGTTGTAATAATATTAAAATTTTGTTTTGAAATAAAATTATTCTAGTTTTGAATTATTTTATATAAAAATTCTAACAGAAAATGATTGAATTTTGGACAAATTGTAATTTTCGGAAATAAATTTAAAAAAGTTTAACACTGAAATCATTTCAAATATTTTCTAGTTTCTGTAGAAAAATAAATAAGCATCTAAATATTTATTTATAAAAAGTTATTCTATTTTTTACTGTAATTTAATGTCATTTATTTTAAATCTTAATGAAAGAAATGTATAATAAATATGCGCTTCGTTTAGTGAATTCTGAATAAAATTTATCAACTGCAGTTGATAAATTGATAAATAATCATTAAATATATTTTTATGACTGTAATTATTATTTTTCTAATTGTAATTTATTTCTGACTAATTATTATTTTCTCTAGTATTATTATTACTATTCTGATAGTAATTAATACTTTCTTGAGAGCAATCATTACTATTTTGACTGTAAATATTATTTTTGTCTGTAATTTTCTTGAGTGTGAGTATTATTTTTTTTACTATAATTATTATTTTGACTGCAATTATTATTTTGACTGCAATTATTATTTTGTCTGCAATTATTATTTTGTCTGCAATTATTATTTTGACTATAATTATTTATTTCTTGAGTGTAGTTATTATTTTTCCGATTGTAATTATTATTTTTCTAACTTTATTTTTTACTGTAATTTAATTGAATTTATTTTAAATCTTGATGAAAGAGATGTATAATAAATATTCGCTTCGTATAGTGAATACTGAATAGAATTTATCAACTGCAGTTGATAAATTGATAAATAATTATTAAATGAATTTTTTTGTTAGAAACTTTTCTTTGGAGAAAGAATTTTTTTCTTTTTTTTTGGGAAAATTAGACAGAGTGGAGGTTAATGGTTGCGATTAATAAATAAATTTGTTTATTTTCGATTTGATTGAAAGGCGATTCGTTTTGGAGATTCTCTCGAGGAACTAGGAGGTGGTATTTATTTCAGAGTTCCCTTTAACGAGCTCCACTTTGCATAGGAGAACGTATGAGTCGATCGACAATTTATCAATCCTTGCTCGAATCCATTTGTCAATGTCGAGACCTGCAGGTCTTAAAAACTAGAATATCCCATCTAATCTTCCGCATAACCTTTTCCCTTAGCTATATATTATCTTTTTAGAAAGTTTTATTAATTGTGCTCCTTCTTTTCGTATTATTTCATTTTTATAATAATCAATATTTGCAATGATAATAATATTTTAGCTATAATAATTATAATAATAATAATAATAATAATAATAATAATAATAATAATAATAATAATAATAATAATAATAATAATAATAATAATAATAATAGTAATAATAATAATAATAATAATAATAATAATAATAATACTTTTTTGATCTACAATAGTAATATTATTTTATCTTTATAGTAATAATAATATTATTCTTTTTGTTTGAAAATAATAAATATTAATAAATCGCTAGTTAATTAGTGAATTGTTCTTTAGTTATCCTGAAGATATTAAAATTGAGATAAAAAGCGAATTCGTTCTTTTGTCTCGATTTTGAATTATCCTCAGAAAAGCGGTGTTAATTTAGAATTTGAAATTGTTCGGAAACAGAAATTTTTATTATTACTCATTAAAAGAATGGAATTAAATTTATTAGGCAAAGTTGAATTCCAATTAGAACCATTTTTTCGTGAAGGGAAAAAAAAGAATTACACTACTCTAATGAAATAGAAATGATTCTGCGACTACTTAACAGGATGTATAATAAGTATATCCTAAAAATGTGAAAAAAAATAAACTTCTCTTGATGCAAAAGTCCTGATATCCTCTTTTGTTATAGTTGTAGGTATACGATGGCTCGTGAAGCTTTTGCACTTTTCATCTGTAAACTGGGTTGACAAGAACTAAGTACAAATGGACCGCGTTATGCATAAAGAGACCAAGAGCCAAGACAACTTCATAACGTAAGGTCGTAATTCTTTGCTGTTAGAATTCTTTTATGTTTTTCTGTCACAAAGGTGCCCTGGTCTCTTTGTGCATAACTCGCTCCATTAATAATAGCAAGGCATAGTGGGGAAAACGGTTTAAACTTTCAAAGAGACGAAACACTTAATGTTTGTGACACCTTACTAATTACTTTTTTACTTTACTCTATTTATACTCTTTAAAGAAAATTTCTTGTCAATAGATTTATGTCCCTCCTTTTTTTCACTTATAAATATAAATATATAAACTCACACAATTTTCCCTTTTCTTCATTCTCAATACCTTTTCTTTTTGATAAGATTTATTTCAATTCTTTTCCTTTTTAGTAAAGACGATTGAAATATCTCGAGAAATATTGACAATTTTCAATGTCTATATGGGGCGTTCCACACAAAATTGGAAATTATTTTACTTTTGCATCTCAAATATTTTTCAAATATTTTTTTTCTTTTAGTGCTCGTTGAAATTGGCTACCATGATTTTTTTCAAATTTTTTCATCAAGCGGTTTAAGAGTTACAGGTTTTTGAAAAAACACGTTTTTTACGAAATTTTTTTTTAAATGCTTATAACTCGGACAAAAATTGATCAAATTGGACGCTCTTATAATGAAAAATTTTGTTTCTTCACGTAGTTTTTAATATAAGGGTAAAAAATATATTTTTTAATTTTCGAAAAAAAAATTTTTTTTAAATAAAATTTCATTTTTAAGAATGTGTGTACCGATCGATTTTTTTCAGAATTTTTTGTAAGAAACTAGAACTAATTTAAGAATTTTTAATCCTTGTCTGATTGTGGGCAAAGGATGGGATCTATTTATTTTGTAATTTTTAATTTTTCTAAAATGGTAAAATAATTTCCAATTTTGTGTGGAACGCCCCATATATAAAGGTAAAATAGAATTTTAAGTGCATTGATAAGAGAAAGAGAGGAATTCAGATTTTTTTTACCTCAAGAACAATTAATTTTTGTAACAATAAGTAACGACTGTTGAAATATTTTATTTCCTAAATTGTTTAATTCGTTGTAAAGAAACTATTAATTCGTAGTTACTTTCTAAATTTAAATTACTGAAAATAGTGAAGTTCGTGAAAGTAAAATTAACTTAAAAAGTCACTTGAAATGGAAAATAATTAGTGAAAAGTAATTAAAAATATAGGTAGTTAAAGATTATTTAATTTAAATTAGTAAAAATTTCAACTAATTATTAGTAATTATTCACTGAGACTAGAATAAAAATATTTAAAAGTAGTAAATAAAATAGTAAAATTTTGAAAGTTAATAGTAATATTACTTTAGTAATTAGTAAATTTAAATTTTCAAAATAAAAAAAATATAAATATAAAAATAAAAAAATATAAATATAAAAATAAAAAAAATATAAAAATAAAAAAAAAATAAAATATGAATATAAAAAAATAAATAATAATAATTTATATAAAATATAAATATAAATAAAATAAAATATAAATATATTTTTTTTCTTAAGTAGTAGTTTATAAATTTATAGCTCTCATTTTATATCACAGTCAGTCCCTTTTTTTAAACTTTTATTTTCTTTTTTCCTCTTTTATTATTTCCTTAAATCAATTATTTTCTAAAACACTTAGAATCATGTATATTCTTTCGTTTTTCCTTAAAAAAATTACAAAAATTTGTAGTTATTTTAAAGATAAAAATTTCAATTTTTGCAGACTTTGGAAAATTTTTTTGTTTTTTGAGAATTAAAAATCTTTTTAAATCATTAACTCAGAGTTTTTAAATTTGAATTTTTTTCTATACAAGGCAAAAAATATAAAATAATTTTTACTTCTAAGAAAAATGCAGATTGTTTAGAAATTTTCACCAGTTGTATTAATATCAGAATAAATTTTACTAAATTAAAAATATATTTAACTATTTTTTTGTATTTACTTTCTAAATTTAAATTACTGAAACTTAAATTAACTTAATCAATAAAAATGGAAAAAAATTAGTGAAAAGTAATGTTTTATATTAGTATTTTTTTTTATTTTTTTATTACTTCTTTTTTACTTCTGATGTTATAAAACTTACTCTGGAAATAACGATTTTTAATAGAAAATTAAATTTTTTTTCAGTGTAGTACAATTTAATAATGAAAATATCGAAATATTATCATTTACAGAGAAAATTTTACTAGCTGTGAGGAAAATTTTTCTAATTTTTACGAAAGAAATTTTTTTCGGAAAAAAGAATTTTTAATAGTAAATTTTACATATTTTGAAGGATATTTTACCAAATTTCAAGTAAAGTTTAATTAGTTTTACCGAAATTTACTTCGAATACAGTAAAATTTATAGAATTTAAAAATAAACGTAGCGTTATAAAAATTTGTCCCTTAATTTGAAAAATCCCCCTTTTCTAATCTAAAGCTTTTAAATCTGACAATTTTGTAAAATTAAAACCTCTTTTTTTACCTAATATTACACGACAAAATCACTTTGATCCCTTTGATTTTTATTTAGCACAAATATTGTTTTAATTCAACTCTTATTTGAACCAAATAAAATTTAAGAGTTAAATTTTCTTTTGAGCAGAAATGAAATTCTTATTTTAACCAAATAAAATTTATTTGACTTAAATAAATTTTTTTTGAGCCGAACCAGAATTAATTTAAGTCAAATATATTTTTTGGGGCTGAAATAAAATTTATGTAATTGAAATAAATTTTTTGCGACAAAATAAAATGTATGTAAGTAAAATAAATGTTTTTTAATCAAAAATAAAATTTGTTTGACTCAAATAAATTTTGTTTGGCGAACGAAATAGAATTGATTTAACTCAAGTAAATTTTTTTGATCAGAAATAAAATTTATCTGATTGAAATGAATTTTTTCGGTTCAAAATAAAACTTATTTGATTGAAATGAATTTTTCGGTTCGAAATAAAATTTATTTAACTCAAATACATTTTTTTTAATCGTAGAAAAATTTGTTTTACTTGAAATAATTGTTTTTTTCAGTCAGCGTAAATAAAATTTATTTGGCTCAAGCAAAATTCATAGAATTTTAAAATAGAAGTATATCATTGCAGTAATTGTTATTTGATTTGAAAAAATTTCCTCTCGTAATCTAAATCTTCTTTAAAAAAATTAATATCCGTTTTCTTACCTAATATTACATGAAAAAGTCATTGTGATTGTTTATCTACAAGAAATGATTTTACTAAATATTAAGTATTTATTTTCACATTTTATTCGAGTGCAGTATAATCAATCTTAACTTTTTTCCCCGAAAAATTGGGCCAATTGCGATTAATATCGTAACATTTTTTAACAAACTCTTTTTTAGATAAGTTATCAAATTAACGACCTCCATCAATTTAATAAATACATAATATTTGTGCAAAATATTTGGAGATTTATTTTTAACAAAAAAAATTACATTTTTTATTTTGTCGCAATAGATTTCGAGTAATAAAAATAGTTCTTAGTTAAATAATAAAATAATAAAATAAAATAATAAAATAAAATAATAAAATAAAATAATAAAATAAAATAATAAAATAAAATAATAAAATAATAAAGTAATAAAATAATAAATATTAACTATACAATTACTATAAAATACTATAAAATAATATAATTACTTTATTATTTTTATTTATAATTATTTAACCGTCACTTAACAAAGAAAACAGAAAAGAAACAAAAAACTAGGAAACAAATATCTTCTTTTTGAAAAAAGAACTTTAAAAAATAAAGGATGATCTTTCTTTTTTTAAAAAAAAGGCTTCTGAAAAAAAGAACATCTTGCATAGTAGTACCAATGATAAAATTCTAACTAGCACACTAAAGACCCAGACAAACATGACACAGATACGATAATACCAGCTACAGCTTCAGGCGACGAACAAGTCGTGCAACCGCCCCAAGGAGCCAAAGCTGAGAAGTTGAGATTTACCTCCAAAGAAGAATTATTTACCTACTTTAGATGGTGTGAAAAGTTTTCTCTCTCAAACTTAATTCCTTCGTGTCTGTATACCGATTTTCACGTAGAGGTTTTTTTTTCTCTTCTTCAATCTGCTAATCTATTCACCTCTTTTCACTTTAAAATTTAATAATATTTTAATGTCAAGAGATCATCTCTTTTAAAAAATTTTCTTTTATTCGTACTTTTTTGGGTATTAACTGACTTTATTTCTTTTACTTTGTTTTTTCGTTTTTTTTTCTTTTTTTAATATTTTAATTATTTTCTTTTGATTGAAGTTTATTATTTTCCCGTGGGCAATTATTATTTTTCTGACTGTGTACAGAATAATAATTCAAAGATATTGTTTCTTACTTTTCTGACTGTAATTATTATATTTCTGTCTGTAATTAATTTCTGACTAATTATTATTGATTGAATGATTATTACTAACTATAATTATTTTTATTATCTTAGGTATAATTTAATTTTTCTGACTGTATGTTTTACTTTTGTCTGTGATTATTTTTCCCTTAGTGCAATTATTATTTTTTTAACTTTAATTATTATCCTTTTGCTTGTCATTATCTTCTTGAGTGTAATTATTGATTGACTATATGACAAATTTTTTCTGACTCTGTAAATATTATATTCTTCAGAGTAATTATTATTATATTTCTGACTGTAAATATTTTTTTCTTAAGTGTAATTATTTTTTGACTCTAATAATTTTTTCTGACTGTCATTATTATCATCGTGAGAATAATTATTATTTTTCTGACTAAATATTTTTTTCTTCAGTGTAATTATTATTTTCCTGATTGTAATTATTATTTTTCTAACTATAATTATTTTTATTTTCTTAGGTATAAATATTATTTTTTGTCTGTAATTTTCATTAGTGTAATTATTATTTTTGGTTCCTGTAAATATTATTTTTTTGACTGTAAAAAATATTTTCTTGAGTGTAATAATTTTTATTTTGTCTGTAAATTATTATTTTCTTGAGTGTAATTATTTTTTGACTGTAACAATTTTTTTTACTATTATTATTATATTCTTGAGAGTAATTTTTACTCTATTATATTCTTGAGAGTAATTATTATTAATTTTTGACTGTAAAAATTTTTTCTACTCTAATTATTATATTCTTGAGAGTAATTATTATTATTTTTCTGACTATAATTATTTTTATTTTCTTAAGTATAATTATTAATTTTGTGACTGTAAATATTTTTTTCTTGAGTGTAATTATTATTTTTCTGATTGTAATTATTATTTTTCTAATTTTTAATTATTATCCTTAAGTATGTAATTATTACTTTTCTTAAATGCAATTTTTTTTACTGTAATAATAATTTTTTCCCGACTCTAATTGTTATATACTTGAGTATAATTATTATTTTTCTGACTATAGTATCTATTTTCTTGAGTGTAATAATTTTTATTTTGACTGTAATTATTTCTTTCTTGAGTATAATGATTATTTTTTAACTTTAATTATTATCCTTCTGTGTGTCATTATTTTCCTAAATGTAACTATTATTTTGACTGTAATATTTTTTTTAACTCTAATTATTACATTTTTGAGAATTATTATTATTTTTCTGACCATAATTATTTTTATTTTCTTAAGTATAATTATTATTTTTGGTTCTTGTAATTATTATTTTTCTGATTGTAATAAATATTTTCTTGAGTGTAATAATTTTTATTTTGACTGTAATTATTTTTTTCTTGAGTGTAATTTCTTTTTACTGTGACAATAATTTTTTCCTAACTCTGTAATTATTGTATTCTTGAGTAGAATTATTATTATTTTTCTAACTACAATTATTAATTTTTTGAGTAATTAATTTTATTTTTATGACTAGCCATTATTTTATTTGCTTATATTTAATATTTTCGCGATTGAAATAATGGTTTTATTCGATATTTATTATTTTATTTTCATTCAGTTTGAATTCACAATTTTTCGTTTTGATTCCCCAGATCTAATTTCTTTCAAATTTTTGTTCTATTTTGAGGAAAATCAATTTTCCGTTTACAAATAAAAATGTAAATTTATTGTTTTATTTTCATTTTCAATGTTTCAGAATCCGTTTAATCTTTCTATATTCGCTTGTTTTTTTTTATTTCACATTATTTCTCACTTTTTTCTAGTTTATTATTTTTCACGTTCTGGATTATTTTTTTTTTTTCATTTTGACTTTGTATTTTGATTTATGCTTTATAACTTGAATTCTCCCTCTCTCTCTCTCTTTCTCTTTCGTCTTTCTTTTATTTTTTTTTATTTTTTTAATAAAGAGAGATACTTTTCCTGGAGGGTTGAAAAGTTCGAGGGAAATGGAAGTTCAGTTACGCTTCTATCCTTCGGGGATTTGTTCTATACTTGGCTCTTACTTTCGTGTGTCAGTCGATCGCATTACCTAAAAATGTCACAGATAATCTTAGTAGTGATGTGCGACAGGCAAACGCGGATTCGATTTTTCCACTTGGAAGGATAAGGCAAAGAATTACTTTCTCTAAAAAGGAGCTCCTCTCGCATTTGCCAATGGAAGAGACTATAGAGGGAAAGTGAAAGGGTCGGAATGACGAATGTTCATTTATAATAGGCTTCCTATTTGTCGTTTATTTCACTGGAAAAAAAGAATAAAGGATCAAAAATCTAAAGAAACAGGATAAAAAAATCGCGCTTTTTTAAAAGACGACAAGTCGTCGACAAATCCCCATCGCAATTCCTTTTTGACAAATACATTTTTTTTTCTCTCCACTTGAGAAAAAAAATTGCCGAATATATATTATAATGCTGATAAAAATATATTTATTCGCAAATTATGCAAAAACTCAATTTTTTTTTCTTTTGGAAAAAATTTTAATGCCTTATTTCATTACTATTTTTGTGAAAGGAAAATTAGATAACGAAATTTATTATTCGGTGTTGAAATTTGATACAAGAATTTTGTTACAAATAAAAATGCAGGCAACAATTTTTAATAAAGAATGAAATTTCAATAAAGGAGCGGGAAATTCTTTTTTATTTCTATCGAGAAGCAAAAAAAAAAAAAAAAATGGAAAAAATACAATAAACAGGGAACAATCGGTAAATTCCAAAAGAGGTTGGGAAGTTAAGCGCATTTTTACTGAAGGCTGATTTTCATGAATTTTTCCAACGAGTGAGAAAATTCTTTTTCGAATAGTGGTACACCGAGAGAGGTAAAAAGTCAGGACAGACAAACAGGAAAATGGAAAGAAATGAAAAAAAGAAGAAATAGAAAAATAGAGAGAGAAAGAGAAAAAGAGAAACAAAGAATGAAAGTGAGAAAGAAAGAAAGAAAGAAAGAAAGAGAGAGTAGGAGAGAGAAAATAAAGTAAAAGAAAAAGAGAGAGAGAGAGATAGCGAGAGGAAACACAGTGAGCAGGACGACGTATTATGGAAATTCTTCGTGATTTCTTCGCGGTTGAATCCATCGATATCGCAAGACGAATCGCGAGTCTGTGTCGAAGTGATGTAAAATTTTCACTCGCTTGCCCATGGCATTCCACGTGAATTCACTTCCGGAATTCCTTCTCCGGATATCCCCGGAGATAGTTCCTCAATAGACAAAAGGCAAGAAAGAGACTGAGGAAAGGTGAAATATCGTTTATTCGACGGGGCTTTTTGCATTCCTTTCGAAATTCTTCGCATTAATAATTCCTCCAAGATGTCCTTCCGCTTTCTTCTCCCTATATATATATACATACATATAGATATATAGTTATACAAATTTAATGAATATTTGAATAGTGAGACAGTTTCAACATTTTCTCCATGACGTGATTTGCCTTATTCAAATTAAGTTCATAATTAAATTTCGCTTTTCTTATTCTCTCTGTATATATAGATTAGAGAGACAGACAATATCAAAAAGGAAAAGGACAAAATTGTTAATAAATAACTAAAAATTATTCTCTAAAAATACTATCTTCACTTGAATATATTTCCGAATGTATAATAATTCACTGTCGGGATTATATTTATGCCGAGATTTATACTAAAATTATATTTGTTAAATTAAATTAATAATTATTCAAAATAAATTAATAATCAATAAACAAGTAATAGTTAGTAATGGTAAAATGATTTTTTTTCTATCTAATACAAGAAAATGAATTTTTAAATTGTTAAAAGTTGACAAAGGTCGACGGATTTTAGGAAAAAGTCAGATTGTTATCAAAAGTACAAAAAAATTAAATGTTTAGAACTTTCAAAAGTACAAAAAAATTAAATGTTTACAACTTTCAAAAGTACTAAAAAATTAAATGTTTAGAACTTATAAAAAAAAATTTCAAAATTTTCTTATGAATTCTAAAACAATAATTATTCAATTCTTTTTTACAGTAGTGAATGTTTGTGACTTTTTTATTTACCTCATAAACTATCAAATTACCATGAATTTGAAAAGTATCTTCCATTTTTTTAAATTTCAGAGAATAATTTCTTTTTAAATAACTCAATTCTCGAAGAACTATCATAAAATTATTCGGTACTCAGAAATTATTTAATGAATAATTTTACCTGAATATTTCCAAATTAATTGATATTAAAAGAGTTGCGTTTACAATTTTCATAAACAGTTATTAACAGGAAAAAAATTGAATTTTTGAAAAATTATAAACGATTGTAGAAATTCAATTATTTGCAAAAGTAAGAAAAATCTTGACTAAAATTCGATTATATTTAAAAACTGGGAAAAATTCTCGTCACAATTTCAATTATGATTATAAAATAAAAATAACAAAATATTCTTCACTGAAATTAAATTAGTTTCAAAAAATTTTAATAACATTCTTAGAAAAATTTTAATTATTTTCGAAAATTTTTCTCAATTTAAATAATTTTTGATGTCTACTATTTTTGAAAAGTTTACCAAAAGAATTCAGTTATTTAAAAAAAAATTGTAATAAAATTCAATACACAAATATTTAATTATTTTAAAAAAATAATAATTTCGCAGGAATTTTATTTTTTGCAAGTTTCTTATAAATATCTCGGCAATAATTCAATTATTTTCATAAATAATAATTTTTTTTACAAGGATTCTATAACTTTCATAAATATTGAAACTCATTGCAGAATTTTAATTATTTTTAAATGGAATTTGAATCGAATTCCTTGAAAAATGCAATTATTATTAAAAAATTCACTTATTCTTCAATTTCTATATTTTCATGAAAACTTTTTTAAAAGAAGTTAATTATTGAAAAAGATTTTTATAGAATACTTCTCGAGAATGGAATTATTTTTATAAATAATGAAATTCTCCTCAGAAATACAATTATTTTTAAAAATTTTAATAAAATTTGATTTATAAATTTAGTTATTTTCAACTATTTCTAATACTATTTGAAATGAATTTTTCGAAAAATGGAATTATTCTTGATTTTTTATTTGAATTCTTTAAAAGAATTCAATTATTGGAATTTAATAATTCTTTTCATTACATTTTCAATTAAATTACTTGAAAGAATTTAATTTATGCTGAAAAAGTTAATAAAGTTGTTCAAAGAAATTTAATTTCTTTACAAAAATTTTTGAATAAAAATTGTCTAATAAATTTAATTAATTTAAAAAATTTTTAGAAATTCAATTATTTTCAATATCTACTATTTGCATAGAATTTTCTAAAAAGAATTAAATTATTTAAAAGAAATTTTTATTAAAATTCGTAACAAGAATTCAATTCTTTTTAAAAGTAATAAAATTCTTCGAAAAATGCAATTATTCTTGACATTTTTGTTAAAATTTACCAAAAAAAATTTAATTATTTTTTAAATTTTATGGTGTATTTCGTCATAACAATTCGATTATTTTTAAACAGTTTTAATGAAATTCTTTCTAAAAATTGATTTAATTTAAAAAAATTTCAAAATTCATTTATTTTCAATATTTATAATTTTAATAAAAAATTTACAATTTGAAGTAAATTTCTAGAAAAATGTAATTTTTCATGAAAATTTTATGAAAAGAATTGAAATATTTAAAAATTTGTTTATATTTTAGATAATAATTTAATAATAAAAGCATTAGAAAAAAAATTTTTTGGAATTAATTGAATTTTGAAACTGTTTCCAATGAAAATTTTTAAAAAGTTTAAACATTTGAATTTTTCATACTTTTAACCAACAATGTTGCAAAATTAATGTTTTTAAAAATATTTATTTCGAATTAAAAATTGTTTTTTAATGTTTTATCTTCTTAAATGTATTTTATTAATTGAAAAAGTCAAAATATTGTCTGGAAATAAGGAAAAAACAAAATTAAATTTTTGTGTCTAGTCTGTAGTTGATTAACGACTTTATCTCGTTAACGAGAGAGTTTTATGCCATCTAGACGGAAATTTATGGAATTAAAATGGCGCGAAATTCAAATTTGATACATTAAAAAAATCGATTTACTGCAATTAATCAAATATTAAACAAATAAATTTTATTTTTTTATCAATTTTTCTATTAAATAAATAAATTTTGTTTTTTTTTATTAATTTTTTCTATCAAATAAACATTTGTGACGCGATCTGAAGAAAGGGACCTTAGAAGCAAGTCACTTTAAGGTTATGTTAGTGTTACATTTTTGTTGATCGAAAGTTTCTTTTTACTTACTGTAAATTAAAATCAGTATTTATTAAATATTTTAATTGTAATGAAGATCTAAATATTACTGATTTATATTGACAGTTGATTCTCTTTTTGTAGTTTTATTTCAAAATTTGCAAACATAACCTATAATTTTTTGCTTCTAAGGTCCCTTTCTTCAGATCGCGTCACATTTACTTGAGTCAAATAATTTTTTTTTCAATCAAATAAAATGTATTTAAACAAATATTTTCAGTATTTTTAGCAAATACCATTTAATTGACTAGAATAAAAATTTGTTGATAGAAATAAAAAATTATTTGAATAAAATAAATATTTATTTTTATAAAATAGACAAGCAGTAGTAATAATTTGATAATCGACAAGTAATTGTTTATTTAAATTAAAATTTCTATTTTTGCGCTCAAAACAATAAAGTGTTTGTTTGCTTTGTTTTCCAGTTACTACGAGATTGTCAGGGACGTGAGACCAAATAAAGGTACAATTTTAAAATCGTCCGTAGAATATATAAAACTTCTTAAAAATGAATTAACGAGAATGAAGCAAAGCGAACTGAGGCATAAACAGTTGGAGAATCAGAACCGGAGGTTGCTCTTACGTGTTCAGGAGCTGGAACTCCAAGCGAAGACACACGGAATTCCGCTTGCGGATTTTAGTTCATGGGCTTCTACATCGGAAGGCCTCTTCAACGCTTATGCCAAGCACAAACTCGAACATCGAAAGGTGAGCTATTTTTAAACTTCAATTTAAGACATTTTTTCTTTTTACTATTTTTCGAAATATATGTCTATATATATTGCATATAGGTTGGAAACTATGAGACTGAATTTTTAAAATAATTCTCCCTCAGAGGCATAGAGCGCTTCTATTTATTTTCACCCAAGAAAAATGAAAGAAAACGGAGAAAAAAAAATTATTCAGAAAATTTTCTATATTCTCCAGTCTCTGATACTATACAAAAATTTCTAAAATTCTGATACACACACTGAGAAAATTGTTTTTATTGGTTGAATCTTTCTCTAGAAATAAAAGATTAAATCTTGAATTTTACTTTATAGGAAATTTGTTTATATTTAATTTTTTATATTTTTCACAGTGGGGACGAGTGGGGTAAAATCGGATGCTTTAAAAATTTTTTAGAGTCTACAAAGAATTAAACGAATAAATTAATTTACATCATCCCAGAATTAAATTAATTCAGAATTGAATAAAACATTTAAAAATGAGGAAATTGAGATATTTCTTGAAAAAAAATTTATTTTATTTTTATTAAAAAACGAACAGACTTTAAAAAATATTTTAATACAATAAATCTGAATGCGTAATAAATTTAATAAATTTTAATCAAGTTTTAAAATTTTTAAATTTAATAAATTTTAATCAAGTGTGTAAATTAACTCCGTATTTCGTCGGAAAAAGCTCCAATTTGATGAAAAAAGTCCAAATTTAATGTTCGATTTAAAAAATTCTTAAAAAGATTTTTCAAGACCAGCGATGTTTTTTAAGATACAAATAGTTTCTGAATTAGAAATAAATTCTGATAAAATTTGTTCTACAACCGTGTTTTGGAAAAAAATTCTCTTTCAATAAAAAAGCTCAAAATTGATTAAAAAATTCTAAATTTGATAATAGTTTCTAGAAATTATTTTTAAAAAATGCGAATTATTTTTTAATTAGACATAAATTCAAAGAAAGTTTTGCGAACCACTTTTTTTATTAAAAAAAATTCTTTTTAAAAAAAATTCTTTTTAAAAAATAGAAAGCTTTATTTTTATAAAGAAAAGCTCAAATTCGATATTTTTTTCAAAACTTGTAAAAATGAAGAAAAAAGACTGTCGTCGTTTTTAAAAATACAAATTTTTTCAGAATTGTAAATAAATTGTAAGTTTAGAAAAAAGCTCTTCTTTAACAAAAAAACTCTATTTTGATAAAAAAAAAATCGCAAATTTGATATACGACTTAAAAAATTGAAAAAAATTCAAGACCAGCGTCGTTTTTAAAGATAGAAATTTTTTTAAATCGGAAATAAATTCTACAAAAATTTTTAATAATTTCGTGTTTCGAAAAAGCTAATTTTTAATAATAAAAAGCCCAAATTTAATATTTGACTTCAAAACTTGTGAAAATATATTTACAAGACAAAAAAAAATTTTAAAAAATATTTTTTTGTTATTAAAGAAACAACTTTTTTTTTTAACCGTAAATAAATTCTAAGAAAATTCTTAGTAACTCTCTGTTTTGAAAAAGGCTTTTCACTAACAAAAGCTCTATTTTGATGAAAAAATTTCTGAATTTGATATTTAACTCCAAAAATTATTTTAAAAATGTTTAAAACTAGCGTCGTTTTTGAAGATATAAATTTTTTCTGAATTTCGAAATAAACTCTAAAAAATTTCTGAGTAACTCTGTGTTTCAGAAAAAGCTTCAATGGAATGAAAAAAGCCCAAAATTAAAATTGGGTTAAAAAAACGTAAAAATGTATTTAAAAGACCGGCGTTGGTTTTTAAAAAACAATTTTATTTTGAATCAAAAATAAATTCTAAGATAATTCTAAGTGACTTTGTGTTTCGGAAAAAACTCAAATTTGATTAAAAAAAGTCCAAATTTGATATATTTGAGACCAAAAATTGTTTAAAAAATTGTCAAGGCCAGCGTTGTTTTTCAAGATACAATTTTTTTTCTGATTTGAAAATAAATTCTAAAAAATTTCTATGTACTTTCAAGTTCTGGGAAAAGCTCTTTTTAAGTAAAACAAAAGCTCCATTTTGATAAAGAAAAGCCTAAATTTGCTATTTGAGACCAAAAATTGGGAAAATGAGTTCACAAGACGAGCTCCGTTTTTTAAGATAGAAATTTTTTCTGAATAGGAAATAAATTCTAAAAAAGGTCTGAGTACCTTCCTGTTTTTAAAAAAGGCTTTCTATAATAAAAAAAGCTCAAATATGATTTAAAAAGCCCGAATTTGATATTCGACCCAAAAAAATACAATGCAATTTTTTTTTGTATGGGAGATAAATTTTAAAAAATTTTCAAGTATCTTCGTGTTCGAAAAAAGCTTTTTTCAATAATTAAAAGATCTATTTCGATAAAAATCCAAATTTTATAAAAGATAATCGGTTCCAAAAGTTATTTAAAAAAAAATGTCAAAACTAGCCTCGCGTCGTGTGTCAAGGTACAAATTTTTTCTAAATCAATAAAATATTATTGAAATATAAAAATTGCAGAATTTTCATGAAATCCTCACGTAAATTCCATGAAATTTTCCAAAGTGGGTAATTTAAAATTTCAACAAATTAAAAAATTTAGAAAACCGTAATTTTTTACAATTATAAAGATTTTTCCATTATTATTCTAAACAACATTTTCGTTGAGCAAAATTGTCAAATTCCGTGAATACACTTCATTTCTGTTAAAACCATATTCTTTTTTAATCAAAAAATATTTCAAATATTTGATTTTCTCTTCCCTTATTGCCAACGTTATAAAAGTATTATTTCAAAAAATCGTTAAATCCACAATATTGATGAAGTGAAACGTGAACAGTAGGGGAATGATAGCAAAAAAAAAAGAAAAAAAAGATTTACAAAGATTAATCTAAAAATAATCGGAACATTTTCGTGGATTAAGTGCGGAAAGAAAATCCACAATTTTTTTATCTCACTCTCACTCCTTCTCTCCTCAGCCTTTTTTGTATTTCATTTACCAAAAAAACATAGAATTTCTTTTTTTTCTTTTTTTTTTTTTTTTTGTTTAAACTAGAGATAAAATAATCGAGAGAAATTGGAGGCTGGAACCTCAAAAGCTTGTAACCGCCTATCGCGGAGTATATATGGCTGATTCGTTTTCTCTTTGACTCGTCAATCCATGTAAACATTTCAATTGTTTTAAGCTCGTTTCGTAATCTGCATCTGTTTTTTACGAGAATATAGCATGGCTGTTTGTTTATTCGATTGCTCATTCGCTAGGGATGCGTGTAGGCACTAACGCCCTATTGATACGAGTATGTCTCCTCTTGTTGTATAACCACCAGTCAATTGAATGCTCTTTAAAGGTGATAGTACCGTTGTCTTCGATTTCACGACACGTGCTTTGTAATTTCAATTTAATCCAACATTTTCAGTTTTTATGCGAATCATCTCCTCATTCGGTTTTATCATATGCAATTGTTGCTAATTAGAAGGAAAAAAAATGAAAATAAATATTATAATTTAAGAACGAATTTTTTTTTCCAAACTAGAAATATTTTGTAAATAATGTGATTTAAAACAGTAAATCAATCATTAAATTAATAATATTACTAATAATAATAATAATAACAATAATAAAATAATAATAATAATAATAATAAAATGATAAATAAATAAATATTAAATTGTTTTTTAAATTATATTTATTTTATATATTAAATAACAAATTATGAACTTGATATTAAATTACGATTACATTTCGAATGATATTTGTTTAATTAATATTTTCCTTTTTTTTCTTAAAAAAAAGGATTTTTGATATTATTAAAAATTAGCAAATAATGACGAAGTAACATTTCTTGAATTAGCAATTGATTACTAATTAATTTTTTAGATTTAAAAAATAAAGCAAAGCTTCATGTGAAAAATTAATTTTCTATTAAAAAATACATTTCGAATAATATTTGTTTAATTACTATTTTCTTTTTTATTTTTGAAAAAGCAAAATGATTTTTGCTACTTATTAAAAATTAGCAAATAATGACGAATTAAATTTCTTGAATTAGAAATTGATTAGTAATTAATTTTTTAAAAAATAAAGCAAAGCTTCATGTGAAAAATTAATTTTCTATTAAAAAATACATTCCGAATAATATTTGTTTAATTAATATTTTATTTTTTTTGAAGAAGCAAAAGGATTTTTGCTATGAATTAAAAATTAGCAAATAATGACGAATTAACATTTCTTGAATTAGAAATTGATTAGTAATTAATTTTTTAAAAAATAAAGCAAAGCTTCATGTGAAAAATTAATTTTTTCTATGAAAAAATACATTTCGAACAATATTTGTTTAATTACTATTTTCTTTTTTTTTTTTGAAAAAGCAAAATGATTTTTGCTATTTAGTAAAAATTAGCAAATAATGACGAATTAACATTTCTTGAATTAGAAATTGATTAGTAATTAATTTTTTAAAAAATAAAGCAAAGCTTCATGTGAAAAATTAATTTTTTCTATGAAAAAATACATTTCGAATAATATTTGTTTAATTACTATTTCCTTTTCTTTTAAAAAAGCAAAATGATTTTTGCTATTCATTAAAATTTAGCAAATAATGACGAATTAATATTTCTTAAATTAGCAATTAATTACTAATTAATTTTTTTTTAAATAAAGCAAAGCTTCATGTGAAAAATTAATTTTCCATTAAAAAAAAGATTGAGGAAATAAATATTGAATACTTCAGGGACATTTTTATTTTGAAATTATTAAAGAGCTATTTACTCTGATTTATAAGTCAGTAAGAATTTATAAATAGTTATAATTGTAAATAACTTGATTGTAATCAATCTATATTGCAGTAAACGCAATATATATTTTTTTCTTTCAAATTGCAATTGTTTTATTATTTCAATTGTCATTTCAAATGACTAAAATATTTATGAAGAAATAATGAATCAATATAGATTCTGAAATAGTTAAGAAATTGTGCCTGTAGAAGAAAAAAAGAATTTTTTACAGCAATATAAAAATAAAAATATTGTGGAAAAAATTTATTTTTATTTACATACGTGAGAGGAGAATATTTCAAATTCCTATAAAAAATTTAAATATTTGATTGAAATTTTCAAATTTATTATGTATTCAGATTTATTGTAACGAATTTTTTTTTTTTAATTTTGAAATAACATTTTTTTCGAGTATGTATACTACTAATTATTGCAGAGTTGGTCAGGGAATTTAGGGAAATGTCAGGAAAATTAGGGATTTTTATTAAAAATATTGGAATAAAACAAATTTTTAGAATTTATGAGAAAATTCTACGTTTTGGTGTTTTTTTATAAAATTTTTATTTTTAATGAATTTTATTCTGTAGATTTTTGAAATTTAATAATTCAAATTCTTTTAAAAATAGTTATATTTTGTAACATATATTTAATTAATTATAAAAAATAATGAATTTATAGAAGAATTTTGGATAAAAACACTTGAAAAAATTACAAATTACTGCTGAAATTTAATTATTTTCAAAATTTTTCAACAATTAAATTTTTATAAATTTTAATAAAATTCATTGCAGAAATCCAATTATTTTCATAACTATATGAGAAAACTCATCGCAAGATTTCAATTACTTTTCAATACAATTTGAAATGAATTTCTTGAAAAATACAATTATTTTTGAAACTTTTGTTAAAATTCTTCGAAAGAATTTAATTATTTTAAAATATTATATTATAATGTTATTCGTCATAACAATGAAATTATTCTTAAATAATTTTATTAAAGTTCTTTCTAAAAATTGAATTAATTTAAAAAAATTGTTAAAATTTAAATATTTTCAATATTTATTATTTCAAAAAAAAATTTAGACTTTGAAATAAATTTCTAGAAAAATGTAATTTTCCATAAAAATTTTATTAAAGTTCGTCGAAAGAATTTATTTATATAAAAATTTGTTGATAAAATTTTTTATGAGAATTTAATTTTAAGTAACATTAAATTAATAAATAAATTATTCATCTTTTTATTTAAACGCTGGAATTCTTGTAGAATTTTCTCATACAAATTTATTTAAGAATGAATTTCAGTTAGAATTTTAGATAACAATTAAATTAATTTAAGACATTTTTATACACTGGGTTTATTAGAACTTAATTATTTTCTAAAATCTTAAAAACATTTTTTCGAACAATTTAATTACTCTCAAAATTTTTTAATATTATTTTTCATAGAAATTTAAATAATTGAAAAAATTTGTCTAAATTCAATTATTTTTAATAATTACTGTTTCAATAGAATTTCTACAAAGAATTCAGTTATTCATAAGAAAATTTTAATATAATTCGTCTCAAAAATTCAATTATTCTTATAAGTTATAAAATTCTGATTCTCCGAAAATGCAATTATTCTTGAAAGTTTATTAAAATTCTTCGAAACAATTGAATTATCTGAAAAACTTTTAATAGATGTTCTTTTTAATAAAATTCATCTCAGGAGTTTAATTATTTTTTATACAATTTGAAATAAATCCCTAAAACTTGCATTGCTTAAAAAAATTCTTAAAAATGTATTTAAAATTCTTCAAAGGAATTACATTATTTAAAAAAAGTCTGATGCAATTTGTTTATTAGAATTAAATTCTCAATACATCTACAATTAAATTTCTTAAAAAAAATTTAATTATTTTCAAAAATTTTTCGTCGTAACAATTTTCAATTATCAAATAATTTTCATAAAATTCTTTTTAGAAATTTATTTTTAAAAGTTTGTTGAAATTCAATTATTTTTAATATCTAGTATTTCAAATAAATTTCTCCAAAAAAATTCAATTATTAAAAAAAATGGAATAAAATTTTTAGGAAGAATTTAATTGGTTTAATAAGTTTTGATAATTCTTCATAAATATTCGTATTTAAGAAGTATTCAATAAATTACTAATTTTTGTATTTAAATAATGGAATTTTCATCGATTTTCTACTAACAATTGACTAAAAAAGACATTTTTTAAAAATATTAATATTAATATTATTATTAATATTATTAAATATTATTAATGAATAATACAATTTAAAAGAATTATAGCGTGGATTTTTAAAAATAATTGAATTTTGGAAAGGTTTTACATTAAAATATTTGAAAATTTAAATTTTTTATAATTTTAACTAACAATTCTGTAGAATTAATTTTTTCTAAAGTACAATTGAATTTTTAAAAAAATTTATTTGACGTTTTTTTTTTGAAAATTTTTTTCGTAAAAATAATTACATTATATTTTATGCTAATTTGTTTTTTAAAAATAGTGAACAAAAAGATTATTGTTTACAGTTGACGAAGCAAGTAGTTACGTATAATAATAATTACCAATTTAGAGATTTAAAAACATGTATTTCTGAAAATCAAAACATAAAAATACTTAATTAATTAATTCCGTAAAATTAATTTTTTTAAATAAGTACAGTTGAATGTATTTGAAATTATTTGACGTTTAATTATCCAATATTTTTTTTAATATAAAGTAATGATTATATCACTCGGCCGACTTTACTTATTATTCTTGGAAGTAGTTGAATTTGAAATTTTCGAAAATCTTATGTCCTATAGGGAAAAATAATAATGCTTAAATGTTTATTATTAAAAGAATAAGTTATCGATTTTTTCGAATAATTTTACAATTACAGAAATTCGTAAATATATGTAATGGGACATTTTTTTATCTAATTATTTTTAGACTGAATCAGAATATTCTTTAGGGAAAAAGTAAAACTTTTTTCTGAAAATCAGGGAAAAGTAAAAAAAAAAAAGAAATAAAATTTTTGTGGCAACTCGGTATTACTAGTGAGATGATAATTTGTAATTACTCATTTGAATCAATAAATTTGTGATTAATTCAGTGAAAACTTCGTTTTCTCTTCAATTTATTATTTTGATAGTAAAAAAAAATTTATTATTTTTACAGATATTAGTCTCAATATGCATACGTCTCGGCAGGCACTGAAAGGGTTAATTCCCAAAGTGATGAATGGCGTTAAATAGTAAATGAATTTTCGGCGAAATATAATAAATTATGTGCAAGAATTTGCTGGCATAAAGCGATTGTTAGTTTAAAGTTGTTTGTCTCGTAGTACTTCTCTGCTCAATGCATAGCAACACCATTCATTATCTGACTAGTATGAATCCTTAATAGCCCGAATGAGGTGAAGTGTATTCATGAATGCGTTCTCTCGCACTTCCTGTGCTTCGCTTTCAGGAAACTGTGATTTTGTCTTGTGAATCTCAGTGAATTGTTTGAGAAAGATGTTCGGAGCTTTTCGGAGGTAGTGTGAGTGATGAATTATTACAGGAGATAAAATTCTCTCTCTCTCTCTCACTCTCACTCACTCTCTCTGAAAATCATGCTTTACGATCGGTTGCACTCCGATTAGATAACATTCTTTCAAAAAAAAAAAAAATATTACATTTGTGACGTTCTATTATCAAGAATTTGATTTTTATTGAGTCAAATCTTTTTTTTCTTTTCTTCACGCAAGAATAATCTCTTTCCCTTATCAAGTGTGAATTCTCTACCTCTAAAATGATAATAGTTGGGAATTATTACAGTTCAAGATAAAGTTTCACATCTCATGAAGCTCGATGTTAAATCTCTTTCTGATTGGAAACGTAAACATTGATAAGAATAGTTTGAATTGTTGGAGAGATTAAAGTTTTTCTCCTAATTCTGGATTCTTTTTATCAAAAATTATTTTTTTTTTCCCAAAGCATTTCGATTAATTGAACTGAATTTTTGGAAGGAAACTAAAATTTTGATTAGAAAGGTCAGTTTTGGAATTTGTTTATAATGAAATTAAGATTATTAAAAAAAAAAGTAAAGATTTAAAGTTGTGGGGAAAAATTGTGAAGTAAAAAAAAAATAAATTGTTGTATTGAGCGGCATTTCATGATTCAATAAAAGTTGTCGGTTTGAACTGTCGTGTGTCCTTGGGAAGTAATCGAAGATCTGAGGTTTAAAAAGTTTAACCGCATTTGTTCAGGATTGAGAGACATCCAAACTTCTTATATACCCTCGGTTCGTATCGAAGCAGGAAAATCGAAGAAAAACTTTCACCGCTTTGGCCGCACATTTTCAAAGTGAGAACTTTCCATGGACTATATACAGTGAAAATGTATCTGCTTGTCATGAGAAGAACAGAGAGGGAAAAAAACAAAACAAAAATAATTCGTAATGCACTTTTTTTCTGTCTCTGTCTCTCGTCGGACTTTCGATGAAGCAATTACGCGATTAGGATCTTAATTGCTTTTGACCGCACACGTTCAATTTACTCGCGTAATGCGACAGGGGAAACGTCGATTTTTTTTTGTTTTGTTTTGATGATATTATGCTTTTGAGAAACATCTTGATGCATCGAGGTTGAGAATTGAAAAGAAAAATGAAACAAAACGTGTATGAGTCTACTTCCGTTTAGATTTTATCACTCTGATGACACAATATTCGACCTTTCTGCAAATTAACATGTTCAACTTGACGGAGTAGTTTGTTTGCTTGTTTATTACGAGTCGCGCTATAACTTTTGGTGGTAATTTTTTTTCTACTTTTCGAGGAGAAATTATCTTGTATTTAAAAAAAATATACAGTTATTCTAAGGGTTTGGAATTATTAATTACTAATAGGAAATTCTTAATGAAATATTAATTACTTATTACTAATAAAAAACTATTAGTCAAAAAATATTAGTTAAAAAGGATGACTCAAAAATTATTAGTCAAATATTATTAAATAAAAATTGTGATTCTAAAATTATTAGTAAAAAATTATTAGTTAAAAAGGATGACTCAAAAATTATTAGTAAAAAATTATTAGTTAATAATTATGACTCAAAAATCATTAGTAAAAAATTATTAGTTAAAAATTATGAGTCAAAAATTATGACTCAAAAATTATTACTAAAAAATTATTAGTTAAAAAGGATGACTCAAAAATTATTAGTAAAAAATTATTAGTTAATAATTATGACTCAAAAATCATTAGTTAAAAAGGATGACTCAAAAATTATTAGTAAAAAATTATTAGTTAATAATTATGACTCAAAAATTATTAGTTAATAATTATGACTCAAAAATTATTAGTTAAAAAGGATGACTCAAAAATTATTAGTAAAAAATTATTAGTTAAAAAGGATGACTCAGAAATTATTAGTAAAAAATTATTAGTTAATAATTATGACTCAATAATCATTAGTAAAAATTTTTAGTTAAAAATTATTAAGTCAAAAATTATGACTCAAAAATTATTACTAAAAAATTATTAGTTAAAAAGGATGACTCAAAAATTATTAGTTACTAATAAAATATTAAATAATTATTACTAATAAACAATTGTAAGTAAAAAAATGTAAAAAAAATTTTAAAGAAAAATTATTAGTAAAAAATTATTAGTTAAAAATGATGACTCAAAAATTATTAGTAAAAAATTATTAGTTAATAATTATGACTCAAAAATCATTAGTAAAAAATTATTAGTTAAAAATTATGAGTCAAAAATTATGACTCAAAAATTATTACTAAAAAATTATTAGTTAAAAAGGATGAATCAAAAATTATTAGTAAAAAATTATTAGTTAATAATTATGACTCAAAAATCATTAGTTAAAAAGGATGACTCAAAAATTATTAGTAAAAAATTATTAGTCAATAATTATGACTCAAAAATTATTACTAAAAAATTATTAGTTAAAAAGGATGAATAAAAAATTATTAGTAAAAAATTATTAGTTAATAATTATGACTCAAAAATCATTAGTTAAAAAGGATGACTCAAAAATTATTAGTAAAAAATTATTAGTCAATAATTATGACTCAAAAATTATTAGTTAAAAAGGATGACTCAAAAATTATTAGTAAAAAATTATTAGTTAAAAATGATGACTCAAAAATTATTAGTAAAAAATTACTCCAAGTCGCGTTATAACTTTTGGTGTCAATTTTTTTTCTACTTTTGGAGGAGAAATTATCGGGTATTTAAAGAAAAATACAGTTGTTCTAAGGGTTTGAAATTATTAGTTACTAATAAAATATTAAATAATTATTACTAATAAGCAATTGTAAGTAAAAAATGTAAAAAAAAATTTAAAGAAAAATTATTAGTAAAAAATTATTAGTTAAAAATTATTAGTAAAAAATTATTAATTAAAATTATGACTAAAAATTTATAAGTTAAAAATTATTAATAAAAACTAAAAAGAAAATTAAATTAATTCGAAAAAGAGATCAAAATATAGTACAACATTTTTATTATCCTACTAACGTTGCTGCTTAAACTTGTTTTTAGAAACTACAAATTGATTTAAAATTTTGTTTCTAAATTGCTTAAAATTTAAAAAAGTATTTTTATGTTTTGATTTTCAGAAATACATGTTTTTAAATCTCTAAATTGGTAATTATTATTATACGTAACTACTTGCTTCGTCAACTGTAAACAATAATCTTTTTGTTCACTATTTTAAAAAAACAAATTAGCATAAAATATAATGTAATTATTTTTACGAAAGAAATTTTCAAAAAAAACATTAAAATTTCAATATCGTCGTTACAAAAAACAAAAGTACTAATTTATTTACAAACTTTACTCATTTATTTTTAAATATTACTTTCTATTTATATTACATTTCATTTAAAAAAAGATCACAAAAATTACTACGATGCAAAATTTTGATACGATTTTTGTCTCAATTTGATATAAATTATAAAAAGTAAATGAACGATAAAAAAATGTAATTCTCTGGCATTGACTAAAAACATCAGGAAATTTGATTTTATTTAAATTTAAATTCAATTTTCAATTTAAAAATTAATTGCAGTTTAAATAAAATTCTGGTGAAATGTTGCGTGGTATCTAAAAATAATAATAGCATAAAATATTACTTCTAAATTAAATATTATTTTTCATTTTTCAGAAGAATTAAATTTTATTTGCAATTTTTCCAAAAAATGTATCATTTTCCATTTTAAAATAATCATTTTTATTAGAGAGCTGAGATTTTTTAGCAAAAAAATAACCCATACAATGTATATAATAAACTTTTCAAATATCATTTTTTTCAATAATAAATATTATTTCTCAATTTTCACAAAAAATATCGTTTTCCATTTTTTAATTATTTTTATTGGAAAGATGAGATTTTTTTTCAATAAAATAAGGAAAATTAAAAACGGGAGCACAATTTACTTTTAAAATTGAAAAAAAACTTTTTGAATAATTTTTTTTCTATTCTTTTTAAATTCATTGTTGTTCGATTTTTAATTTTTGTATAATTTTTTAGAAAAAAATTTAATTTTTGAAAGAAAATGCTGAAAAACTTTCATCATTTAAACTTTTTTTTACAAAAAAAATGTATCTTACATTTTTTTTTTGTAAAAATGGAAAAATAATAGTTATTTTTGCTAAAGAAGAGGTTAAGATATTTTTCTTTTGCAAAATGATTTCAATAATTTCTATTTCATAACGATAATTTTTATTTCATATTTTGTTCTTCTTTTTTTTAAACAAATTTGGACCATTTTTATTTGCCAATCACAATTTTTTTTAAACTCTAAGTTTTTTGGAGATAAACAAGAAAAAAATAGTAACATTTCCATTTCATTATTTGAATTTTTTTAAAATAGAATCTTAAATAATGTTTCAAAAAATCGTTAGAAAAAAATTTGCTATATATTCGTTTTGTAAAACAGTTTTTAATTGAAGGTAAAACTGAGAATTTTTATAAAAGTTTTATAAAATAATAGGAAAAAATAATGGGAAAAAAATTTTTGAATTAAAAAAATTTTTACTCTCTAAATTTGAATTAGTAAAAATTTACTAATTTAAATGCAAAAAGTCAATCATTAATTGAATTTATTAAACATTTTTATTAGTTTAAATTTAAAGAGTATAATTTCGATTCTTTACGTAATTTCTATTTTTTTGACATAATTCTCTTAACGTAACTATAATATTTTTTAATAAGTATCACTTGTAAATAAATTAGAAGAATTCATTATTTTGTATTTTTTTTAATAATAATTAACTCAGAGTGTGCAGACTGTTTTTTTCATTGTATTATATTATGTTTTATTTTTTTAAATTAATTCAAAAAAAGTTATTAATTTAATTTTTAAATTGAAAATGGAATTTAAATTTAAATAAAATTAAATTTCCCGATGTTTTAAGTCAATGCCAGAGAATTACATTTTTTTATCGTTCATTTACTTTTTATAATTTATATCAAAATGAGACAAAAATCGTATCAAAATTTTGCATCTTAGTAATTTTTGTGATCTTTTTTTAAATGAAATGTAATATAAATAGAAAGTAATATTTAAAAATAAATGAGTAAAGTTTGTAAATAAATTAGTAGTTTTGTTTTTAGTAAAGAAAATATTGAAATTTCAATGTTTTTTTGAAAATTTTTTTCGTAAAAATAATTACATTATATTTTATGCTAATTTGTTTTTTTAAAATAGTGAACAAAAAGATTATTGTTTACAGTTGACGAAGCAAGTAGTTACGTATAATAATAATTACCAATTTAGAGATTTAAAAACATGTATTTCTGAAAATCAAAACATAAAAATACTTTTTTAAATTTTGAGCAATTTAGAAACAAAATTTTAAATCAATTTGTAGTTTCTAAAAACAAATTAAAGCAGCAACGTCAGTAGGATAATAAAAATGTTGTATTATATTTTGATCTCTTTTTCGAATTAATTTAATTTTCTTTTTAGTTTTTATTAATAATTTTTAACTTATAATTTTTTAGTCATAATTTTAACTAATAATTTTATACTAAGAATTTTTAATTAATAATTTTTGACTAATAATTTTTGAGTCATCATTTTTAACTAAATTTTTGTACTAATAATTTTTCATTAAAATTTTTTTCTTACAATTTTTTACTTACAATTGTTTATTAGTAATAATTTATTAATATTTCATTAGTAATTTCTTATTAGTTACTAATAATTTCAAACCCTTAGAATAACTGTATTTTTCTTTAAATAGCCGACAATTTCTCTTCCAAAAGTAGAAAAAAAATTGACACCAAAAGTTATAACGCGCCTTGGAGTAATTTTTTACTAATAATTTTTCTTTACAATTTTTTTCTCACAATTCTTTACTTAAAATTGTTTATTAGTAATAATTAATTAATTTTTTTCATTAGTAATTTCTCATTAGTATTTTCTCATTAGTAACTTATAATTCCAAACCCTTAGATAAAAAAATAAAAAAAAAATAATGAAAAAAATAATAAAAAAAATAATAAAAAAAAAAATAAATAAATAAATAAATAAAAATAAATAAATAAATAAATAAATAAAAATAAAAATAAATAAAAATTGACACCAAACGTTATAACGCGACTTGAAGTAATTTTTAACCAATAATTTTGGAGTCATAATTTTTAACTAATAATTTTTGAGTCATAATTTTTAACTAATAATTTAATAAAAAATTAATCCAGATTTTTGGCATCAATTTGATCCGCTTTAGTATCAATTTGATACTTTCAAGAAATCTGTGAATTTTTAATTTAAACCCACTTTACCCGACAATAAAACCAATAGAAACAGATTTTTTATTCTTGAAAATAATTTCTAGAGACAATTATTTGAATCACAATTTTCAAAAATTCAAACAAGAGCAAAAAAAAATTAAGTGTTTTTGGGTGAAAATTTATTTTTTACGAAACATTTATCACAAAAGAAAAGATTATATATCAAGAAGAAAGAGAAAAAGAAAAATAAAAGCAGAAGAAGAAGAAGAAGGTATTATGTGTGGTGTTGATGATGAAGAAAAATTAGGGTTCGAAAGAATTAAGAAAAAAAAAATGTGTTTCAGATGCCAGATGTGATAACGGACGGGGCAGCGGCGCTAAGTATGTCTCAGTTGGAGGATTTGATGGAAGATGATACAAATGGACCAGTGCACAGTGGTGATCCAATGCTGTCGTCACCTCACCTTCCACCTCTGAGTCCACCTGCACCCGCTTGTCATCATCCTTTGCCCGACGACGAGACTCTCGGCAGTTTAGCACCAACGTCCTCGAATCCTTCTGATATGGATATCGTTGCGTAGCCAAAAGCCACCATTCCCCCCTCCCCTCTCACTCCCACCCCACCTCTTTTTCAAATCTCCCCTATCACACACAGGGTTCACACTGTTGCCAAATTTTTCATTTATTTTCTCACTTTTCTAACTTGTTTCTTTTTCGAAAAAATTATTTACTTTTTTTCTTTCTCTTTCTCTAGATGTATTTTAACATCGATCATTATTATTTTCTCATATATTCACGAAATGTATGAAATGTATGAAATGTATATTTCGTTTCTAAAAGTATTTCAGTTTCGAAAAGTTTCATTTCTTTTGGATACTTTTTCAGCTGCTCTGCAAGTTTCTCTCTTTCTCTCTCTCTCTCTCTCTCTTGCTTTTTTTTTTGCCCGGATCGATTACGCGTTCGAGCGGAAGAGAGAAGTTTGTTTCGTTTGAAGAAATTGTGAAAAAAAAGAAGAGGGAAGAGTGCACATCGACTCAATTATCTTCATGTTCCCGGGATGAACAACTCTGAAAGAAACAATTCAAAACTTAAAGTAAAGAGAATTATTTCTTTTTTGCTGGGGGGGGGAGGGCATTTTTTTACATTTGGAAAAATGATCAAGTGAGAGAAAACTAGAGAGAGGCAAAAATTTCCAAAAGTTGATGAAAAGGAAGAAATGTCCATTTGGTCTTTATATACATAAATACTTAAAAGAGAAAAAGAGTGAAAAAGAAAAAAAGAAAAAGAGAGAAAGAGAGAAAAAGAAAAAAAGAAAAAGAGAGAAAAAGAAAAAGAGAGAAAGAGAGAAAAAGAGAGAAAAAGAAAAAGAGAAAGAGAGAAAAGAGAGAGAGAGGACTTTCCATCCTCGGACCCCATTTCCAAGTTATTAAGAACTAATTTTCTAAGAGAGATAAGCCGACAACGTAATTTCAACAGTGCTTCTCAATGCCGACCACTATATCAATCTCAAGAGAGAAACGCTGCTTGAAATTTCACGGACATTATTCGATTTGTTACAAAGTTTGCTAATAGTTATTGTCTGTGAGCAACGTTCGATCTCGGCTAATGCCGAGAAAGCGATATTGAATAACGGTGTGCCGACTATTACGCCTTTGATGCACAGTGACTGTCGATAGAATCTTAAGGCAGAGCCTCTAGTGTTCGGCGACCTGTGAAGTCCTACCCCCCACCCCTTCTTCTAACCCCCCTCCCCACCCTCACCCCGAAAATTCAAACTTAGTCCTTAGGAAGTCTTGGGAAACTTTGGGAAATGAGACACACACTTTTGCTCATAGAGACATTTGACACAACTTTGGCAACGAAGAAAGTTTCAATTACAATTAGAAATTTATATTTTTAATAGTCAATTTTATGTGTAAGGAAAAAAAATACTATATATTTACATCAACGAACTCGATTTGTATTGTTAAAAAGAAAAAAAGGAAACAGAAATGTCCTTCGATATTTTTTCAAGTGCAATTTATATTGATAATGATTCAATGTTTGTTCGGATCGGGAGAGTACACCGTTTATTGTTCAAGATCTTCGAAAACTATAGAATTGCAGTGGTACTTGATAATTTTTGCCCAATTTTTTTTTTTTTAATAGATGTAGAAAAATTATGTGTGTTGAAATATTTTTCAAAAGAATATTTTTTACATTAATGTAAATTTTAATGAATAAGTAATGAAGGTGTTTGAAATGTCTGATTGTGAATTACTTTCACTACTGATGACAAAACAACTGCACTTTTGACAATTTTTGATTAACTAGGAAAACGATTTTTAAAAGCATGTCTGACTGAACTTGAAATTTGTGAGTAAAATAAAAATTTCTGGTACTAAAACGTAAAAGGATCCTAGAGATTTTAGTCTGACCGAAGAAGGCCTACACTACTAATAGTAAAACATTCAAATAGTTGTAGACGCAGTAAAGGTCTGGATTTAAAAAAGTTTTGTAATAAAAGAACAAATAGTTCGTCTGACTATGACGTACTTTTACTACTGACGACAAAACAACCGAAAATTTAGAAGAAGAAAACGATTTAAAAACATGTCTGACTGAACTTGATAGTTACTACTTAATTGAATTTTTGAAAAATTTCTACTAAAACTAACAAGGATCCAAGTGGTTTCAGTCTGAATGAAAAAGGCCTTTACTACTAATAGTAAAATATTCTCATTTTTGTATAAGCATCAAAGGTCTAGACTTAGAAAATGTTAATTATAAAACAACAAATAGTTTGTCTAATTGTGACGTACTTTTACTACTGACGACAAAAACAAATTTTGAAATTCCTTTAATGACTAAGAGAACGATTTAAAAACATGTCTGACTGAAATTGATAGTTACTACTTAAATGAATTTATGAAAAATTTCTACTAAATATGTAAAAGAGTTGTAGTAGTTTCAGTCTGACTGAAAAAGGTCTTTACTACTAACAGTAAAACATCCAAATTTTTGTTAAGGTAGAAAGGTCTGGATTTAGAAAATTTTAACTATAAAACGACAAATCGCTTGTCTGACTGTGGCGTACTTTTACTAATTCCACTTAAAAAATCAAGTAGCATCGTAGTTTAAGTCTGACTAAGAAAAACCTTTACTACTAATAATAAAACAAAAAGTAACGAACATTTGCTACCGCTACTAAAAATTAGAAATAAAGTACTTTTTGTCTGACCGTTAAGAACATTTACTACTAATACCAAAAATTGAAAAGAGCCAAGTCACTTTAAGTCTAACTTCAAAAAAAACTACTGTAAAAATTCTACTATTAATTACACGTAAATCTGAAAGTAGAAAACAATTCGAAAACACGTCTGACTAAAATTTACTTTTACTACTGGTGGCAAATTTTTACGACTAGTCCCAAAAGTACAAAAATTGAATTTTACATTATTAGCAAATTACTAGTCTGACTGTTACTAGTTTTAACACCTGTTTCGAAAAATAATAAGAAGCAAAAATAGTTTCAGTCTGACTTTAAATTCATTTACTACTACTACTATTTTCACTTTCACTTTTAGTGAAAAAAAAATTTTTACTTTTAACTTTCACTTTCGCTGAAAAGAAATTCTCAGCATCATCTTTCACTTTCAACATTTACCCAAAAAATTTTCACTTTTCATATTAACGAAAAAAATCTTTAGTTTCACTTTCACTAAAAAAAAAATTTCCAATTTCTATTTAATTCCAAAAATTTTCACTGTCAACTTTTACTTTCACTTTTAGTTGGAATTGAGAGTTAAATTATTTTTAGAGAAAGTTGAAAATAAAGTTAAAAATTCATGTGATGAAAGTTGATAGTGAAAATTTTTTGGATCAAATTGAAAATGGTTTTTCTTTACCACTGATACTAAAAATTATAAAAAGAAAATTAGTTTCAGTCTTAGTAGAACAGAACTTTACTACTCACTCTTTAAAACTGCGAGAATTTCCAAAAATTACAAACTGAATAAAAATTATAAACACTACTGTGACTATAAAAAAAATTCAAAATTGTGTCTGACTGAAATTGACATTTACTACTGATAGTAAAATTTCTCGTTACAAAAAATTTACACTTGAAACGCAATGAATATTACGAGGTATTCAATTTTAAATTCTCAGTAATTTGACAATTTGACTAACAATTATTTTTACTAGGTACAAACATTAACAGGGACAAAAAAATTATTTTACTGGAAGGAACGTTTATTAAACCTTTAAAAAATATATTTTTTAAGTTTTTTCTTAACAAAGATTAAATAATTTTTGTCTTATAACAGATTTCTTTAACTGATACTTAAAAAATTCTGAGTTTAGCTAAAATTAATTTTTACGACTTATTTATTAAAATTCAAGAATTGCTGAAGAATTGAACACTTTTGATTTTATTGAAAATTACTTATTCAACTGAGTAGAAAACTACCAGAAATTAATGAGCTCTGTCTGACTGAACTACTATTTTACTACTTTTACAAAAATTACAAGAACTGTGGATACTGAAATAATTATGAAAAAGATTTTTTTTTTTTAAAAAGGTAAAAAACTTTATAGCTTATTACAACTGACATGTTTTACTGATACTGAAAAAGTTTTTAGTATAAAAGTTTTTTTATGTACTATTTATTAGTTTTTAGTATAAAATTGACTCTTACTACTGAAATAGTAAAATTTGATTATTTTAGGTCTGACTAAAAACTACTTTACTTTGTACCACTGAGTCTAAAACGACTAGAATTTTATTTTTTGTCCGAATAAGTAGCATTTAGTAAAAACTACAAGAACCTATTATTAAATGTTGAAAAAATTATTTTATGAATTTAAAAAATTATTGTTTTTGAAAAAGTAAAAAAATCTCTGTCTGACTACAATTTACTTTCTCTACTGTTACTAAAAACGTCCCTAGTCTAACTAAAAGCAATGTTAAGAATAATAATAAAGTTTTCTAATCTTTCTGTTATTAAAAAATAGTAAAAATTCATCTGACGTAAACTGACAATTAGCACTGAATAGTAACTACTAGTACAATAAATATAAATTTGAACCTTTTTCACGAATATTAATAATAAATCTAAAAACTACGTCTTACTAAAAACGAACTTTTACTACTGAGCAAAAAAAAAACAACAAAAAAGTTCACCAATTTTGCTTCCATACAAAAAATTTTTCTTATAAATAATATATTTTTATAATAAAATAACTAAGAAAAACGCACAAAGAAAATTAATGGGCAAAAATTATTAAGCATTATTGTAAACAAAAAAAAATGCGCTGCCATAATAATCTTCATCAATCACAACGATTTGGAGATCATTTCATTCGAAGATCATTTTTATTTAAATATTTTATTTTTAAAAAATAATTTTTTCTCTCAAATTGTTTTTTATTCCGAAAAAATTTATTCAAAATAACATTTCAAATCTTGAGATAAAGTTTCGCGCTGGCCGCGTTTCGAAAGTTGTTTTTCGAACCCTATTTTTACGTATATAAATCAATATTTCTCTATTTTGAGAGTAAAAACGAAAAATTGTGAAATGCGAAATAAAAATCGTCTCGAGGAAAATAACAATTATTATCCTTGTAATTGTAGATTTTTTGGTGTCTGTTAATAATATCATCGAGGATCGATTGCCTAAAATCCAAGGCGACATTAATATTTTTTTTTTGTTCATATTATTTTTATTATTATTGTAGATTACACGGAGACAACAAAGGGAGAAAGAAATAATTTAATTATCATTCATATAATATAATAAATAACATTCGTTTGCCTGCCTTATTTCTTTATACTGTGTTGCGAACTCTTTATGTAGAGAATTGTCTTTTTTATTCTCTCCCCCCGGCGACAAAATAGAAAAAAAAAGAAATAACAATAAATGAGAAAAGCGAGGGATTACAAAACATTATGATGAGAGAGAAGCTTTAACTGAAATCTTTATACGAAGGGCTGACCTTTCACGCTGTAATTAGCGAATCGTTCCACACTATATGATTTTTATTTTCTTTTTTGAAAAGAAAAATTGCAATTTTCGTCACAAACATTTATATTTTTCTTTATGGTCTTTATTTTATTTATTTTTATTTATTTTTATTTATTTTTATTTATTTTTTTTTTTATATTTTTTTCGAAAAATATTTTTCCTTCTCCGTTATTTTTATTCTGTTAAAATTGAATCAGAGTTTAAATTTCGAAAAATAGAAAATAAAGAAAAATGAAGCGAAAATTGAAAAATAAATGCTAAATATGAAAAAGGGGGAAAAATTGTTTTTAATAAAACGGATGTGAGAGAGCGTGCGAGGTATAATTGAATTTCGTGACTTCCAAAGGGGTGTGAAGGGTTGAAACGTCAAGTAAAGATATAGGGAGGGTGGCGAGTAACGTTTGAGGAAATCTTGTGTACGAAGTAAAGTAAAAGCTCGCGAAGAGTTTTCCGGCTTGTATATCGCAACGTGCTTCAACACGCTCGTAATAAATTTAACGTATTTCGAAACTAGTAAATGTTACAACTGCGCTAAGGGTTTTATACTCACCGAGAGTTCCTATATATATATATATATATATATATATATATAAAAGGAGAAAAGAAATAAAAGAAATAAAAGAAAAACAAAAGTCGAAACATTAAAAGTCGGCCACTCCGAAAAAAATCGTGGCACGCAACTATATAAACCATTCGATATAATTCAGGATGAAAATAAAATTTAAATTTCGCTTCTTTTTCTATTAAAATCGATATTTTTTTCATTTCTTAGAAATTTTAGTGAAAATATATTTTTTTAATTATAGAGAGAAATAATTTTCTATTTACAAAAAAAAAGAATTTATTTGATTTAAATAAGTGATTACTTTTTTTTATTAAATAAATATTTATTTGTGAATCAAATGAATGCTAGCTTGAATAAAAATTATTTACTAAAAGCATGTTCCTAAAGTTACGAACATTCAAATGAACGACAATATTTTTTACATTTTGTAATTTGTATTTTTTTACAAAAAAAAATTTTTTAGATTAAAACAAATTAATTCTCAACTAAATATTGTTGAATTTCAATTATTTCTCTTTTTTAAAGAGTAATTTTCTAAAAATAATTGAGGTGAAAAAACATTTCGTTCAAAACTTCTAGCCACATCTGAGATCTAATAAATATTTACTCAAAATTATTATTATTTACTTGCATTAAATGAATCTTTATTTTAATCGAAAAAATATTTATTTTATTTAAAGGAATATTTATTTGAATCAGAGAAACATTTACATTAATCAAAAAAATATTTATTTGAACAAAATGAATATTTACTTGAATGAGAGAAATATTTACTTGAATAAAAAAACAAAATGAATATTTACTTGAATGAGAGAAATATTTACTTATATAAAAAAAGTATTTTTAGGAATAAAGTGAATATTTACTTGAATCAAAACATTTACATGAATAAAAAAATTGACTTGAATGAAGTGAATGTTTACTTGAATAAGAAAAACATTTACTTCAAAAAACAAAAATATTTACTTTACTCAAATAAATATTTACTTATGTAAAATAATAATTACTTGAGTGAAATAAATTTTTACATGAATAAAAAAAATTATTTCTGAACCAATAATTTCAGTCTTCAAAGCAAATAATTATTTAAAACAAATATAAAAATTTAGTCAACCAAAAAAAAAAATTACTGATAGACAAAATTATTCAATTACTCGTAGGAGTCTAATCTTTTATTTGAATCAAATAACTTTTTTTACACTGCGACAATTTCAGATAAAATTTTCCAAATATTAACAAATTTTAGTAGAAAATAATTTCCAATTATTCACAATTTTAGAAAAAAAAGAAAGCAAAATGAACCAAATTCAAAAAGAAAAAAAACTCTAAACTCAAATCATAATAAATTTACTTAAAATTAAGTTAAATTTAAATTTCTATAAAAATTAATAAAAAATGAATTCAAAATACAATAGAAAAGAATTTTTTATTTGTCAAAAACAACAAAAATAAAGAAAAGGAAATTTTGTAAATACTTTTGTCTTGTAAAAAATCGAATTTATCGTAAAAAAATGGTAAAAATTGTAAATGAAAAAGGACTGAATTTAAAAACAAAAACATTTTAATTTGAAATCAAGAAATTTATTTAAAATTAAAATTATTATTTTTATTATTATTATTATTATTATTATTATTATTATTTACGGAAAATACGATTTTAAATGAATTTCTAAGTTAAAAATTGCAATTATTGTAGAAACAATGATTAAAACTTTTTAGAAAAAGCAAAACAAATAAAAAATGAAACAAAATGAATCGAATTCAAAAAAAGACTAAATTTCAAATCAATAAATTTGTTTAAAATTCAGTTAAATTGAAAATAAATTAAAAGTAAATAAGAAATTTAAAAAAACCTGAAATTGCTATTTTTTACAAAAAAAGTATTTTTGTAAATATTTTCAACTTGTAGAAAATTGCAATCATCGAACAAAAAAATAAAAAATTAAAACTGATTGGAAATTAGAAATGAATTAGAATTTAATTAAAAATATAATAAAAATTTACAAACAATGAATATAATTAAAAATAAATTTAAAATATAATAAAAATTTACAAACAATGAATTTAATTAAAAATAAATTTAAAATATAATAAAAACTTACAAACAATGAATAAATAATGAAATAAAACTTTAATAAATCAAAAACTACATGAAAATTGAATTAAAATTTTCCAAAAAATGAATAAAAAAAGAATTGAAAATAAACTACAAATGGAAACAATCTAAAATTGTCATTTTTATCTAAAATTGTTACTATTTAGAAAAAACGTGTTATATTCCAAATAAAAAATTCAACTAAAAAACTTCAAAGTATAAAATTGCAATTATTTAAGAAAAAAAAGAAAATAGTTAAGAAATAAAGAAGCAAATGAAATTGCCATAAAACTCGAATGGTGATAAAATGAATTTATTATAGTGTGACAATTTTTGATGCGTAAGCAAAAGTTTCTCTTGTTAATAAAACATGTCGTGAAAAAGGAGGGGTATTTAGAGAAGAGGGGAGGGGTGGGGCCAATTGGGAGAACAAGTTAACTGCCCGTATATGCGTGTATCAAATTAATAATTTACTCGCGCATCACTGGTCATGGGCTTCAATTTCGAACGTGAGCGCCTACATTCACTAATTTTTTTATTCTCTTTATAATATTCTTCTCACGTATTTTTATTTTGAGTCAGTAAACACAATCTATAAATGACCTCAATTTCACAGAGAGACCTAGGCCTAAAATCAGGGCTCCTCGGGAAAAAAAATAATCTCGAGATCTTGGAATTTTTTGAAAAAAAAAGAAAAAAATTAGCCAAAATCGAAATGAAAATTTGACGGAAAAAATAAAAACGAAATTTTATGCGAATGAATAGAATTAATTTGAAATCAATTAAAATTAAAAATAAAATTAAAATTAAAATTAAAATTAAAATTAAAATTAAAATTTATATTCAAAATTAGATGAAATTTCTTTTTAACTGGTTATTCTTGTTTGAAGTAATTTTTTAAAAAGTTTTTTTATTTTATTTTTATTAAACGAGTACTATTATTGTTATTATTTTTGTAATTGTAATTGTTATTCTTACTGTCATTAGTAATTTTTCTCTAATTATTTTTATTCATAGTTATTCTAAATCAGATCTTCTTCTATTATTATTAGTATAATTATTTTTTTATAATTAATAATAATGATAATAGTAATTATTATTATAATAATAATTTTGTGACAATAATGAGAGTCAATAAATAATAAAACATTTTTTTTATTATTCTTAATATTATTATTATTATTATTATTATTAGTATTATTATTATCATTATTATTATTATTATTAATAATATTATAATTATCACTATTATTACCTAATAACTATTCGAACTAGTATTTATTGTCTTAATTTTATTATTTATTAAAAATTGAAAATGTAGTTGTTCAATAATCGGAAAAATGTACATTTAATATTTATTTTAGAGTAACTAAGTTTTAAAATTAAATTAAATTTTCAATTCATCAACAACGAATAACCGGTTATTTAAAACGTGAAAAAGTGGGAAAAAATACGAATTTTCAGTGTTTCGAAATTTTTCGTAAATAATTTAAAGTAAAGAATAACAAAAAATTCGATTCAATATTAAAATATCGAGGCCTGGAAAAATTTTTTATTTTAAATTTTGTTTAGTAAAAATTTCTTCAACCATTTTCGCCTTGGGAAAAAAGTTGTCTAAATGGGAGGAAAATTCTATTCTGATAGAAATAGAAATTTTAGAAACAGTCTTTGCTGTGGAAAACTTAATATAATAATTCTATTGAATCAGTAATAGAAAAATATTTTCTTGCGTTTATATTTTTTAAGAAAAAAAAAGACAAGAATGCTTATATTTTATAGCGAAATATATAATTTTGATTAAAATAATAATTTGCTTTTAGATAGTCAAGTTTGTGTAAGTTGTATAAATAATTGAAAATATTTTTTGTTTTTCTATCTTGATTATAAAAAATATGATTAAAAAAAATAGAGAAATAGAATTTTTTATTATAAGGAATTTTTAATTTTTTGAAAAGATTGGGAAAAAAGCTTGAGAAATAAGGACAGAGGAACGAAGTGTATACAATAAAATTTAAATAATGTATTTTTTTAGCGAGAAATCTACGTATAGTTTAGGTTAATTTTTTTTTCTAGCAGAGAAAATATATAGAACGAATTTATATTGTGAATAAATAACGTATGTACAATGTACGTATATACATCTATTTTTTTTTTTTTTTTTGAAAGTATTTTACGCTGGCGTAGACATGTGTCATGTGAAGAATGGTTTGTAGTTAGAAATATGAAAAACGAAAAAAAGTGAATAAATAAATATTAAAAAAAAAAGGAAAAGAATAAATAATTCTAATGTGTGCATATATGTATTGTAACGCGATGTGCAATACTTAGCGCATAAAAATTCACGATTGCAGGATGATGCGTGCACTCGTGTTATGAAAATGCGATAAATTGCGATTGCAGGTATGCATGTCAAACAGAGAACAAGGGAGAATCAACAATGAAATGAGTGAATCGTATTGACAAGTTTATACATACATATGGTTCATGTTTAAAGGGCACAGGTCAGAAACTGTTGGGAAAAAATACTCGAAACAAAAATTGTACACTAGGGTGGGAGGAAATTTTTACAAACTATTAAATTTTGTATTTTTTTCATTTTTTACGATTATTGCATTTTTCGACATTGAATTTTACATTTGGAAAAATTTTTCAGGTAATTCAAACAAAATGAAATAAAATTATTAATTATAATTATTAGTATCATAATTATTGTAGTGAAGGAAATTTTTACGAAAACTCAAATTTTGTATTCTTTCGATTTTTCCGATTATTACATTTTTTCACATTAATTTTTACCTTAGGAAAAATTTTTCAGGTAATTAACACAAAAGGAAATAAAATTATCAATTATAATTATTATTATAATAATTATTGTAGTGGAGAAAATTTTCACAAAATATCAAATTTTGTATTTCTTTTCGTTTTTTTCTGATTATTGCATTTTTCGACCTTTGAGAAAATCTTTCAGATAATTTAACTAAAACGAAATAAAATTATTAATTGTAATTATTATTATAAAAATTATTGTAGTTAAAATATTTCTTTTATTATAATTATTACTATAATTGAATTACTATTAATATTATCATTATTATTGCTAGAGTAAATTTTAATAAAAAAGAGAAATAAAAAATAATTATTTTAATTTAATTGTAATTTTTATTATAAAAATTATTACAGATAAATTACTGTTATTAACGCAAAATATAACAATAATTAAAAAAATAAAAGAAAATTATTCTAATATAATTTAAATTTCAATCATAATTTATTAGCAAAGTAATTTATAATTTTTATTATAATAATTATTATAATTAAATTCCTAGTTTTTATTAGTATAGTAATAATAATATAATAGTAACAATAATAATTTATTGTTGTTGCTATTATTATAGCAAAAAAATACTATAATAAAAGTCAAAAAGTACAAACAATAATAAAGAAAAGTTAATGTAAAAAAATAAAATAAAAATGCAATAGTATAAAAATATTTCTCTTCTTAGAAATTCGAGACTAAAAAATTGTCTTAATAACAAAAAAAAATGAAAGAAATGTTTCAAGTTTGAAATTAAAATTCGTTAAAAATCATCAGAAAGAAGTGAAAATTCCAAAAGCTTTGGTGTACAAATTTTTTACCATAATTTTAATTAGCCTAGATCGCCATCAGTATTTTGTCCAATGAAAATTTACATTAATCTGTGTCTGTTTCTTTGGCTACTGATTTCAATGTTAATTTTGATACTTTAAATCGAGGGAAAAAAAATATTCTAAAAAAAATTTTTTTTTAACAAAACGTATGATATAATAATTCTAAAAATACAAAATGTGAAAAATAATTTAAATAGAAAAAAAGAAATAAAATAAAGTAAAATAAATGTGAAATAAAAAAGAAGCGAGAGTGAAAATAAAAAAAACAGAAATAAAAGTGCAAATAAAAAAAAATGTGTTTAAATGAGAAATGAAAAATTTTTTGTAATATGTAAAAACTAAAAAAAATGTATAAATTTTTTTAAATGTTTGCTAGTACAGTAACTAACTTTTGTTATCTTTTTTCAACATTACATTATGTTTTTTTTTGTATGGTGAAATCTCCAGAAGTTGCATATTGATAAAAAGAATGCATTGTTAATGTTATCATCGCCGAGATATTTTATCGTTGTTATCACCAGTGTTTCCACTGTTTTTAATGTTTTAAGATGAAGGAAAAAAAATTGTATATAAAAGTAGATTATAGCATATCACGTATATATATTTAGATATATTATATATTTAAGGTAGAATTATAGTCATTGTTGTACACTCTTTGGCACCAAGATAGAAAGCTGTCCTTCTTTTTAATTGTATCTATTAATTTTTCCATACTCCAATCATGTCATAATCATAATTCTAATTATGTTTTCTACAAAATGATTTAAAACGAAAAACGTGAAGAAAATTTAAAAAAAAATCTTTTGAAGAAAATAATTTGAAACGCCTATAATAATATAACAATTTCCAAAAAACTTTACAAATAAAGTAATTTATAATAGAAGAAAAAAAATAAGTAATAACTAAATAATTGAAATGAATAAAAGTTTAGAGGGAAATGTATGGAAAATTCGTACAGTGGACACGTTGGTTTTGTGAAAAATTAATTGATACAATTTAGACAGGTCTATTAATGAAGAGAAAGGAAAAAAAAGTTGTTACCTTAACTCTGTTACCAATTTTCGCCATAATGTTCACAAGCGTTTTGTCCACATTCAGAGAAATAACAATGTTTAAAAATAACGTTAACAATTTGTTTTGCGTTCGATTTATTTCTCTACCTTTCTTTTAAACTGTTTTCCTCCATTTTTACTTTAAAAATCGATTCGAATTTGATTCGGATTTTGTAAATAAATTATAAAACATAAAACTTAAAATACTATTTTACAAAATTTTCAAATGTTTTTATTAAAATAAGTGACGTGAAGTTTAAAATTATCAATTCAGAAAGTCTGCCTGTGAATTACTTTTACTACTAATGTGGAAATTGTCAGTAATTAATTATAAATTTACAAAAACCGAAATTTTAATACTAAACTATTACAGTTTTAGGGAAATTTTTTTCCATTAATGATAAATATAAAAAATAGGTCTGAAGAAAAGTTGTTTTTACAACTGATCCGAAAAATTTAAGAATACAATATTTTAGGTCTGACTGGAAACTACTTGTACTACTTAACTGAGGACTTTAAACAGTCATGTTTTACTTAACATTATTTATATTATTTTTATTTAAAACTTACAAAAAATACTCATAGTGAAAAAAATATTTAAAAAATTGTTTGTTTAGAAAATAGAAAAAAATTTGTCTAACTGCAAAAAAATATTTTCTACTGATGCACAAAAAGTTTTTAGTTCAAGTACAAATAATTTTTTCTAACAATTTACAAAAAGTCAATAATTGGATTTATTTTAGGTCTGACCAAAAATTATTTAAAATACTGAGTCTACAGCTACAAGGTTTTGAAAATTATTGTCTGACCAAAAATTATATATAAATTTTTTTTTATTTAACTTTTTTTCAGTAAAAAAAAATTTTTTTTTTAAATTAAAAATTAAAATTAAAAATTACATTAAATATTTTTCACTGACTAAAATTTACTTCAGTTGCGAAAAAGAAGAAAACAAAAGTTTTTCTTAAGTGATATAATTTTTGATCCCTTGACAAATTTACCAAATACAAGGAGTCCAAAGTTTCTGTTAAACTTGCTCCTCTAAAATTAAAAACTAATTTAAACTAATAAAAACTAATTAACTAATTAACTAATTTAAACTATTTTTTTTTTTGTTGCAAAATTACCTCATTTTCTACTATTAGATTCAATAAGGAATAAATGAATGGAATAAAGAGAAAGAAAACCAAAAAGTGTGTCGAGGAAAAACAAATTTCACGAAAGAGATTACTTACGGGAATGGGGAATGTTTTCAAAAAAAAAAAAAAAAAAAAATTGCAAAAAAAAAAATGAAAATTGAAGCAGTGATAAGTATGAGTGGTTGAAATATCCGAGTGGAAACGAGCCTTAATCGACAGAACGGGTTTAATTATCGTGGCAAAACGTGAAGCCATTTACACTGGAGACAGACGATGGCCGGAGGGTTCGACCGGAGAACCACCACCCCAGCTCTAATAGCTGTACCAATTAATAATGCATACGAGAGAACCGGAGACCGTGACTATGAATTTCTGCGTCGGAAATGTTTCGAAACCACTAGGGAGATGTATAAAAACGACCATGGTGATTGTCTCATGAAAGAAATTATTTTCTGAGTATACGATAATAACACTCTTCAAAATCTAATATATAATTCGCCCGTTCATTTAGTTAATAGGAAATATTATTTATTTATCAATTTTTCCTTTTGAGAACAACGTTTCGTAACAAAATGGCATTTTCATTGGCTTAATGATTATGGCTTGTTATTTATTTTATTGGTGTTTTTATTGATATAGTTATCGCTATTAGTATTACTAGCAATATTTTTATGACTATTTATCACTATCACTATTTGTATCACTATTTCTGTGACTATTTATCACTATTCCTATTTGTATCACTATTTGTATCACTATATGTATAAATTAATAATTTTTTTAAATAGTGATTTATCACTATCACTATTTGTATCACTATTTATCACTATCACTATTTGTATCACTATTTCTGTGACTATTTATCACTATTCCTATTTGTATCACTATTTGTATCACTATTTGTATAAATTAATAATTTTTTTAAATAGTGATTTATCACTATCACTATTTGTATCACTATTTATCACTATCACTATTTGTATCACTATTTATCGCTATCACTATTTTTTATATTATATTTATACTATATTTATACGAATTATACGAAATTAAACTACTGTCTCACTAAAACGGACATTTTCTACTAAATATACGTTTATCTATTTTCAAATTGTTTAATAATTCAAAAAAAAAATCAAAACTTAGAAAAACATTAAGAGGTATTCTGATTTTACTGTTTCAGTCCTTTGTCTAGGTGAATATTTCTAATACTGAATCAAAAATTACGACCATTGTCTTACTGAATCTCAATCTCTCACCACTTGTAAATTTCTATGTAGTATAATGAACAGTATCAAAATTTTTACTCTCGCAAGATTGTAGAGAAACTAATATATATTTTAATTTCGTCAACAATAATTAAACTTTTTATAAAAATTTCTCTTTTTAGTGTTATTTTCTTTTCATTCAAAAAGTAAGTAAAATATGGGGCGTTCCACAACAAATCGGAAATTATTTTACATTTGCATCTTAAATTTTTTTCAAATATTTTTTTCTTTTGAAAAAAGAAAAAATTTCTAGTTGAAATTAGCTACTATGATTTTTTTCAAATTTTTTCATCAAGCGATTTAAGAGTTACAGGTTTTTGAAAAAACACGTTTTTCACGTAATTTTTTTTCTTTAAATGCTTATAACTCGGACAAAAATTGATCAAATTGGACGCTCTTATAATGAAAAATTTTGTTTTTTCATGTATTTTTTAATAAAAATGTAAAAAAATATATTTTTTAATTTTCGAAAAAAAATTTAGAAATAAAATTTCATTTTTAAGAATGTATGTATCGATTGATTTTTTTCAAAATTTTTTGTAAAAATCTAGAACTAATTTAAGAATTTTTAATCCTTGTCTGATTGTGGGCAAAGGATGGAAAATTCTTAAATTAGTTCTAGATTTTTACAAAAAATTTTGAAAAAATCCATCGATACGTACATTCTTAAAAATGAAATTTTATTTCTAAAATTTAAATTTTTTTCGAAAATTAAAAAAAATATTTTTTCACATTTTTATTAAAAACTACGTGAAAAAACAAAATTTTTCATTAGAAGAGCGTCCAATTTGATCAATTTTTGTCCGAGTTATAAGCATTTCAAAAAAAAAAAAAATTACGTGAAAAACGTGTTTTTTTGAAAAACCTGTAACTCTTAAACCGCTTGATGAAAAAATTTGAAAAAAATCATAGTAGCTAATTTCAACGAACACTAAAAGAAAAAAAATATTTGAAAAATATTTGAGATGCAAAAGGAAAATAATTTCCGATTTAGTGTGGAACGCCCCATATATAAAAACTAATGTAAAAGTAGTCATTATTTTTTTTTAAATTTATAAATAATGTTAAAGAATATTGTTTTAAAATAATTGTTAAAATATTGCTTAAAAATATTGTTGATAAATATTTAACAATGAAAATAAAACCATATTTAAATGAAAAAAATTTAATATTTAAATAATAAGATAAAAATAAAACCATATTTAAATGAAAAAAATTTAATATTTAAATAATAAGATAAAAATAAAACCATATAAAAAACTACTTTTTAAAAATACATTAAAGAATTTATTTTTAAAAACGACTTTCAAAACTAAATCTTGAAAAACGACTTTTACTTATTTAAATAATAAGATAAAAAAAACCCTATTTTAAAAAACTACTTTTAAAAAATACATTAAAGAATTCATTTTTAAAACCGACAATTTCAAAACTAATTTTTGAAAAACGACTTTTAAAAATAGTTTCTCAAGTGTCTTAAAAAAATTCTTATAAAACTATATTTTAAAAAACAACTACTTTTAAAAAAAATATATGTTTAAAAAATACGTTAAAAAATTTAAATACATATTTTAAAAACATATTTTTGAAAAAAATCTCTTTTTTCATCAATAAACAAAAAAAAGGGTCGATAATAAATCGGACTCTAGTAATTTGGAAAAAAAAGATTTATATAACTGAAAATTAAAGTTGCAACTTGTAAACATGAAAAAGGTAATAATTTGATAAAATCTACCGTCTCTGTTGAAATTGCATTGCACACGTCTGACCAAAACGTGTCGTTACCACTTGTGAAGCTATTCAATTTCACGCTGTAAAGGGAACTTTTTTTATTCAGATATATTTGGAAGATTACTTTCCGATAGAAAAAAAAATCTCCTTTTTTATTTTTTTTTGTCGAATCATTCCTCTAATCGAACTCAATTAGATCTGGAGTTGGTCATTATGAAAAATTTTCTTCCTGTATTTTTAATTGCTTCTTCTTCTTCATTAATCTATGTGTGTAATTGAATTTTTCGAATCAAATAAAATTAAAACAAGGAGAAAAATTAACATTATGGTAAAAAAGGTGACTCATTAAAATTTACCCCTACTACTGAAGATATTTAAAATTTTTGTCTGACTTAAAATTGTATTTTCTACTTATACTGAATTTTGCAACAATTATTTTTTCCAAATTACATCATTTAAAGAAATTGAGTAAATATTTTTGTTATTTTCATAATTTTTGGAACTAACGATACATCGGTATTTGAAAAAAACGTCTGAAAAACTCTGATAATAAAAAATCTACTAAAATCTACTAATTTTTCACATTTTAAGAATGCCATTATTTTAGGTATGATTGAAAACTACTTTCACTACTGAGTCTAAGACATCAAGAAAGTATTTTTACCAATTACATTTTTTGTTCTAGTATTTAATTAATTTAAATTTTATTATTTATTTATTTGTTCAAAATACCGAAAAATGTTTATTACTCATTATTGCAAATACAAAAATACGTTGATGAAAAATTATTATCACTTCTGACCTTCTAATACTGAAGAATGTAATTATTTTTGGTCTGACTAAAAAATACTACTACTACTGAGTCTAAAACTACAATGATTTAAACAGAATTGTTCAAAAATGTATTTTTTTATTAAAGAATTTTATAAAAATTTTTGAAAATAATTGAAAACTAATTTTTAAATAATTTTATTAAAATTTTTAAAAATAATTGAATTCCTAACTTTTTTAACTTTTTAATAATAATTCTTCTTTTTAAATCTTTTCCATTTTAGAATTAAAATGTTAATAATCATCAAATTTTGCAAAGAATTAAATCAATAAATTTGATAATAATAAAATTTCTTTGAAGAATTTTATTATTTAAGAAACTAATTCAATTCTCGCGAAGCATTTTGTTAAAATTTTAAAGAATTCTAATTATATTATTTTTGAAGAATTTATTTGAATTTTTTTTAATAATGGAGTTTATTAAAAAATTATTCAAAATAATTAAATTTCTAAAAATAATAAAAAATTTAAAAAAAAAATTTTTATTTTTTATTTTTATAAAAATAATTGCATTTATGCGAAGTATCTTATTAAATTTTGTAAATAATTGAAATTTTGACAGGAATCTTATTAAAAGTTTCGACAATAATTGAATTACTGAGAATAATTTTGCTACCTATTTATATAGATAATTTAATTGTAAACGAGAAATTTACCACATTTTTTAAACAATTTAATTTTTGCAAAGTATTTTATTATTTTTCTAAAGAATTGAATACTTGCGACAAATTTTTGATATTTATCAAAATTGTTGAATTTTGGAAAAGAATGTTATTAAAATTCCTTCATTTAGCGAAGAATTTTTTTTTTGTATTCCTAAAAATAATTGAATTTATGCGAAGTATTTTTATAATTTTCACCAATTCTTCTGCCGAGATGAAAAAATTAAAATAATTTCAGTCGAAGAATTACATTAAAAAAAAATTAAAATTTTTCAAAACATTCAAATTTAAATGGTTTTAAAATGTAAAAATTTATAAGAATTTTATTAACAACTTTTAAAAATAATTAATTTTCTTTAAGAAATTTAAATAAAGTTTACTAAAATTTCATCAATTAAAAAATTTTGTAACCATTTTTAAAAATAATTGAAAACTTTTTAAAGGATTTTATTAAAACTTTCAAAAATAATTGAATTCCTAATAGGGTCAAAATTCGTGAAATTTTCACAGAAAACAAAACGTATTTTTTTTAAATCAAAATGGTGAAAAAACATTTCTATTTGTTCTTAGGAATGTGTCCACCAAAAAACAGAAAAAAATATTATTTTTTATAAAAGTTATTGCAAAATTAATTTTTTTGCAACTTTTTAAACAAAATGTTATTTCTCTTAAATGAATAAACCGATTTAAATGAACCAAGCGGGAATATAGAGGAAATGAAAAATACTTTCGTTCAGAATTAGAATTAATAACTATTTAATAAATTTTTTATAAACAATTGATTTTTTTTAATGTTCTGCGCCTTTTAAAAATTAAAAAAAAATATCTACATCCGTTGAGAAAATTTATGAGCGACAATTTTTTTTTTTTTTTGATAATTTTTATGGTTAAATAACTGAATAAAAATGTTAATTCGACAGTGTTTTCTTCATTTCGTAGTTAAAAATAATGTTTTAATTCTGAAAATCATCAAAATCGCATCTCCGTTCCATATAATTTCCATTATAACTTTTAAAATAATGGTCGCTCATAAATTTTCTCAACGGATTTTGATTTCTTATAGTTTTAAGTGTATGTAGATATTTTTTAAAAATTTTTAAAAGACGCAGAACATTAAAAAAAAATTAATTGTTTATAAAAAATTTATTGAATAATTATTAAAATATAAACTTTTTTAAAATTTTCTAATTCTAAACGAAAGTATTTTTCATTCCCTCTATATTCCCGCTTGGTTCATTCATTTCTTAAATCGGTTCATACATTTAGGAGAAATATGGTTTTGTTTAAAAAGTTGCAAAAAAATTAGTTTTGCAATAACTTGAATAAAAAATAATTTTTTTTTCTGTTCTTTGGTGGACACATTCCTAAGACCAAATAGAAATGTTTTTTCACCATTTTGATTTAAAAAAAAATACTTTTTGTTTTCTGTAAAAATTTCACGAATTCTGACCCTATTATTATTGTTATTTATAATTATTTATAAAAATAATTAATTTATGTGAAATATTTTCATAATTTTCACCAACTTTTCAGCCGAGATTAAAAAAAAAAAATAAAATAATTTTACTTGAGAAAAAAAAATCGTTTTAAAATTTATTTTTCCAAAAACAAAAATCGATTAAAAACAAGATAAAAGTTTGAAACTCCTGATGGTGTAGAGGTGGATAATTTTGCGACATAGTTCGTCTTTTCTCTTTACAACATACAAAGGTAAGTTTCTAATCGTTTCGAAGTGACCCCAACTAATCGTATATAGATATAAAGTGTGCGAGTGTAAAAACTTCGTCAACGAAACAGAATCTTGAAGCTTCCCTCAAGCTCAGTGGCATTAGAAGTTTCTTTGAGTGTGCTCTCCTCGCAGGAAGAATTCGAAATTGCAAGTTACTTGGAAAAGTGGGTGCAAGTACAAAGTGACTAATTTTGCAAGTATCCGAACCTCGAAGGCGATGTCCCATTATAATGAAATCTCAGTCGCTTCTACTCATTCTTCCTTGAAGCTTTATTGCCTCATGCAGCAAGATCATTTTTTTTCTTATTTTCTCTCTCTCTCTCTTTTTCTCTCCCACACACACACACACACTCTCTTAGAGAGCGCTTACTTGCTCGTTTACTTTTTTTTTTCTTTCCTTTTTGCTTTTTTCTTATATACAATTTTTCGATTTTCCTGGCGAAGGGCGCAGCGTGTGTCAGCCGGAGGGTCGAAGAGTAAATTGAAGCTATCCATTATATGCTGGTGTCGGGTTGTCGAGAAAAGGGGTCGAGGTGAGGAGAGGGAGTGGGGGGGGGGTAGAACGACGAGGTGAAAATAGGGTAGCCGCTAGTTGAGCCGCCACCGTTTCTCAACAGCCGCCGGTCCTCACCTGTCGTCGTTGCAAATGGCCTCAAGTTTTACCTTTATAATTATCACCCCTCCCCTCTTCCCTTCTCTCTCTCTCTCTGCTCTCTTTTTTGCACTCTCCTTGACTTTTAAACTCTTTTTCAAACAGGTGAATTAAATTGCAATTTTCCACACACAAATCTAATTTTAGAAAAATATTTTTTTGAACATTCTTTTTAATTATTACACTGAAAAAAAAATTTATTTGATTCAAATAACCGATTATTTGTCTATAATCAAATAAATATTTATTTGAATCAAATAATTTTTATTTGAATCAATTAATTAGTATTTGCTTCAAATACTGAAATATTCGATTTAAATACAATTTATTTGATTCAAATACAATTTATTTGATTCAAATAAAAATTATTTGATTCAAGTAAATATTTATTTGATTATAGACAAATAAATAAATAAATTTTCAATAAATTTTCAAATAAATTTTTTTTTCAGTGTATTATTAGATTTTTTTTCAATGTTCTATTAGAGTTTTAATTATCATAATATGAAAATATTCTAGTTAGTTATTTTAAATAATAAATCCGGATTGACAAAAAGCTAAATTTGTATTTTTCCCAGAATTTTTCACTTAGTTTACAAATAGAATTTTGACATATTCCTTGACCCTACTCTCTAAATTTGAATAAGTTAAAAAGAACTGATTTAAAAGCAAAAAGTCAGTCACTAATTCAAATAGTTATATTTCTACTGACGATTAGTTAAAAATAACTGATTGTCAGTTGAAAATAACTGATGTTTCAGTAAATTTTTTTTTTGACTGATTCAATTAGTCAAGTTTAACTAATTTTTCAGTTATTTTTTACTGTAAATCAGTTATTTTTTAACTGAAAATCAGTTATTTTTTAACTGACAATCAGTTGCTTTTAACTTATTCAGAAGCAAAAAGTCAATCACTGATTGTCAGTTAAAACCATGATTTTAAACTGATTCAAATTAAGAGAGTAAAGAATATTCTTATTTTTCAAGATCCTAAAGTTCTGAACGTTCGAAATGAACGAAATTTTTTTATTTTATTTTATTTCTTATTTTTTTTTATTTTTTTATTTTATTTTATTTTATTTTTTATTTTTTTTATTTTTTTATTTTATTTTATAAAATTTTATAAAGTTCTTTCCTATTGTATTCAAGGTGGTTACAATTGAAAACATACGTTTGAAAAAAATATTTTTGGAAAAAAAAATTATTAAATAAAAAAAAAAATTATTAAATTTAAAAAAAAATCTTTTGGTTCACCATCCAAAATATTAATTACTGAGTTAGTGAATATAAAATTAAACTTTTTAAACTTTTTTATGATTAGTAAATTAGTAAAATATTTTCAATAAAAAATATTTCGTTCATTTAAACGTTCGAAACTTGGGGATCGCAATTTTTTTCTAAAAATGATTAGGAAAAATGTTCTATTTTATTTATTCACGACTTGCGTTAATTGTAAAATTATTAAAAATAGCCAGCAACTTTATTTTTATAGTTAAATATTTAATTATTCTTTTTACGTAGGAATTAAAAATTTTTCTAAACATTCAAATCCAAAGGTTTTTAAAATGTAATAACTTGTGTAAGAATATTATTATAAAAACATGAAAGAAATAAATGATTTATTGAATAATTGAATGTTTTGGAAAATTTAATTTTAACTAAGAATTTTATTAACGTGTTTTGGGAATATTTAATTTCTTTTAACATTAAAATTTACTAAAATTTATTGAATTAAAGAATTTTATAAAAATTTTTGAAAATAATTAAAAACTGATTTTTAAAGAATTTTATTAAAATTTTTAAAAATAATTGAATTCCTAACTTTCTTGACTTTTTAATAATAATTCTTCTTTTTAAATCTTTTCCATTTTAGAATAAAAATGTTAATAATCATCAAATTGTTGCAAAAAAAATGAAATCAATAAATTTGATAATAATAAAATTTCTTCGAATAATTTTATTATTTAAGAAACTAATTTAATTCTCGCGAAGCATATTGTTAAAATTTTAAAGAATTCTAATTAAATTTTTTTTGAAGAATTTCTTTGAATTTTTTTTTAATAATGGAGTTTATTGAAAATTATTCAAAATAATTGAATTCCTCACTTTCTTAACTTTTTAATAATAATTCTTCTTTTTAAATCTTTTCCATTTTAGAATTAAAATGTTAATAATCATCAAATTGTTGCAAATAATTAAATCAATAATAAAATAAAATAATATTTTTGATAATAATAAAATTTCTTCGAAGAATTTTACTATTTAAGAAACTAATTAGATTCTCGCAAAGCATTTTGTTAAAATTTTAAAGAATTCTAATTAAATTATTTTTTAAAAATTTATTTCATTTATTTAATTTTTTAAATTTATTTATTCTCCTGAGGAGAATTTCTCTACCTATTACTAATGATAATTTAATTCTAAACGAGAATTTAAAGAAAAATTTAAATAATTCAATTTCTGCAAAGTATTTTATTATTTTTCCAAAAAAATTAAATACTTGCAATGAATTTTTTATATTTTTAAAAATAATTGAATATTGGAAAAGAATTTTATTAAAATTCCTTAATTTAGCAAAGAATTTTTTTTAAATTCCTAAAAATAATTGAATGTTTGAGAAGAGTTTTGTTATTTATCAAGGTAAATACTTTTGTAATAATTAAATAATGTTAAAAAATTAATTCTGGTAAGAAATAAAAAAAAATTTTATGGTTTTGTATTAAAATTCAAAGTTGTTTCATAACTTATAAGACAGACAAAAAAAAACCAAAAATTCAGAATTTTCTTATGAAATCTAAGAAGTTAATTTTTTCCAGTGCTTTTAATAAAAATCTCTGATTTTCCCTGATTTCCTTGACATGTGGGAATGATTTTACAGGGTTGCTGTAAAATCATTTTGCTTAAACTATAATTTTAGTATGTTTTTTTTAAGATTAAAGCAATTTTTTTAGAAAATATAAAATTGATAATGTAACAAAAATAAAATTATTTACTTACTACGTAACTTTATTTAAACTAAATATTGAATTAGTAAATATTTTTTAAGTTTTTGTATAATACTTTAAATTTAAAATGGCAACTATAATTTGAAATTCTTTTTTAACTGGAGTGAAATTCTCCTTGTTGTAAACAAAAATTTAATAAAAATTACCAGAAATTCAAATTCAAATTTTCAATAAATTGGTAGTCTGACTAAATATTACATTTACTACTAACTAAAAAATTTGTAGGCTATGAATTATTTTAGGCCTAACTATTTGTGATAAATGCAGAAAATACGTTTGACGAAAAATTATTTTTACCAGCGATGTACTAAAATAAAAAATAGTATTCTATATATTTACTTCTTTTACCAAAAGGGATTATAAAAAATTATTAAAAATATTTTTGCTAGATTATAAATTGCATTATTTGCGAAGAATGAATTTTAAAAAATTGCTTTTAGTGGTACAATTTTTTATCAATAATCATAAATTTGTAAAATACGTCGGAATTAATGTCTGAACTATTTGCATTTGAATTAGTAAATTTAATTAATAAACTAGAAGAAATTACTATTTATTAGTAAAAATTTACTAATTTCAAACCAAAATCAGTCTCTAAATAATTTTGATTTATAATTTTTTGCAATTAAATAATTATTTATTTATTCACTAATTTTAAGTAGCGTCTGATTTTTTGCTTTTGAATTAATAAATTTTACTAATGTTATTAATAGAAAATACAATTTAATTAATTTTGATTTATAATTTATTATAATTTTATTCAATAATTCTTTACCTATTTATTTACCAATTCCAAATAGTGCCTGACTTTTTTGCATTTGAATTAAAAATTTTTATTAATAAACTAGTAGGAATTACTATTTATTAGTAGAATTTACGAATTCAAAAGCAAAAAGTCAACCTCCAATTAATTTTCAATTATAATTTATTATGATTCAATAATTATTAGTTTTATGGAATATTCTAGAGGAATATTTTTAAAATGTGCACAGAACTTCCTAGAGAATTATTTTTGAAACATGAATGGAATAATAAACTCAGATGGAATATTTTCAATATTTTGACAGAATATTCCAGTAATGTGAATGAAACATCTCGTCCTGTTGGAATAGTTTTCTCGAAAAAAAGCTTTTTTTAATATATTTTTTCTCATTTTTTGATTAAAAAAAAAATAAAAGAAAGAAAAATTTTTAATTTCCTAAAATGTAAACATTTTGCCTTATTTTTCTGACTTTTATATTAAGAGCTAGGTTTACTATGTACAAAATAAATATATGGGGATTTTAATAATTTTTAGTCACTCTTTACTTTTTTTCTGAAAGGTACGAGAAACTCCGAGGTGGGGCAAGGAGGAGTGGGGGGAGGGGATTTTTTTATTGGTAAAATAAAATTCAGGAAAGGCAAGATGTTTGACCTACGAACCTTTTGAACTGTGTAGTCTTTTACTCATCTCCTAGACAGTATAAAAATAACAGGATCTAAAAGCGATTGAAAGCTATCGAATGGATAGAGTCATGTCTTTTGTTTTCGCTCCAATAACTGGATTGACAACGTTGAACATCGAAATTTTCTTCCTTCTCGAATATTTCGTTACCAGGCGCTTTTTCATAAGAGGCATTTTTATCATTTTTTTCTTTTTTTTCTTGCTTTTTTGTTTTTTTTTTGTTTTGCATTTCAAAACTTTGTGAATTTCAAATAACTTGGATATAAATATGACTGATTTTCTTTTACAAGCGAATATAAGAGAAAAAAGATGGAAAAATTATTTCAATTTTACATACTTTTCATCGAGATTAATGTTTTTCATAAGAAAAAAAATTGTGTTTCATATTTTTTTTTTGCTTCTTTTCTCTTATTTACAATTTTTTGTATTTTTCCTTTTTCTCTAATAACTCGTTGCCAGGAACTTTTTTTCTCTTTGGATGAAATTTTATAGGGAATTTATTGTAGGGAAAAAAAGGTTTTGCGTTCTAATTTTTGAAGATTAATTTTTATCCATTAATAGATAAAATAAATTGGGAATTAGTGAAATAAATGCGCAAAAATAAAATACTTTTTTGGTTCAAAATAAATTATTTTATTTTTGTATCAATTTAACTTTGTCCTCAATATTTATAGTAAAAATAGTTATTGGTTTACGAGTTAGGAAACAATAAACTCTTAACAATTTATTGATTATTTTTAAATATTTTCTATTTAAAATTTTAAATATTGAGAAATATTCTAATTAAATTATTTTTGAAGAATTTATTTGATTTTTTTAAAAATGGAGTTTATTTAAAATTATTAAAAATAATTTAATTCTAAACGAAAATTTAAAAAAAAATTTAATAATTTAATTTCTGCAAAGTATTTTATTACTATTCCAAAGAATTGAATACTTGCGATAAATTTTTTATATTTATCAGAATAATTAAATTTTAGAAAAGAATGCCATTAAAATTCCTTTATTTAGCAGAGAATTTTATTTTTAATTCCAAAAAATAATTGAATGCTTCAGAAGAATATTTATGGTAAAAATATTTATTGGTTTACGAGTTAGGAAAAAATAAACTCTTAAATTTATTGATTACTTTTCAATATTTTCTATTTAAATATTATGAAATAAAATATTCACTTGAATAAATTTACTAACTTATTTATAAAATTTACTGAAAGTTCAAAAGAAAAAAAACTCAGTCACTAATTGAAATTGGTAAACATTTTTACAAAATAATTTTAAATTAGTGAATTTTACTAATAAAGAAGTAAAAAAATCTATTTAACTAAAAAATATTTATTTTGGAGGTTTTTTGTCATTGACTCCGAATTTCATGTTTGATTTAAGAAATTCAAAATGACGGATCCAATATGACAAGAAAAAATTTTAAAAATTATCTAGTGCGTTGTCTGAAGAAACTTACATTAGTCGAGACTAAATTCAAAAATATTTGGTCGACATTTTGATTTTTTTTAAATAAAAATTTTTTGTAAAATATTTTTATAAACCGTTTTTGTTGTAAGAATGATTTTTTACCAGACTGTAAAAAGGTTAAAAATAAAATTAATTACCGAAAAGTAAATTTAAAAGTCTGTTATTTTTTTGTTTACATTTCGAAATCTATTGTGTGTGCAAAAATAAATTTCCAGGATTAGAAATAAACGTCGACATTGTCGCTCTGCTTGTAATAAATAGAAAGGAAATGACGGAAATTAGAATTTCCCGTTTATGAATGATATTACGCTTTTCAACATCGAAATACAGGAACAATTGATTCAATTAGTGACTAATTAATGGTCGCCTCTCGCAGTTCTTTTTTTTCGTATACGATTTTCAAAGTTAGAGTGTTCAGTTGATTTTAATTATCTCATTTGCCAATTGAAATTACCTTTCCTGCGTCACATTTTTTTTCATTTGCTCCGTTACAATGGTACCATAAAAAAAAGAATCAATGATAAAAATAAAACAATTGCACTTTATATTCATTTGTATAGGGAAATACAATTATTTTTCCAAATGAAGGAAAATTCCTCTTTTCGACTAAAAAATAAGTTTAAAATAAAATAAAAAATTTAATAGAATTAGATTTCATTAAAAATTAATCATTTTATAAAACAATTATTGTAGTTTATATTCATTTTTAAAGGGAAAATACAGTTACTTTTCTAAATAAAAAGAAATGTTCTTTTTTTGACTAAACAAAAAGTTTAAAATAAAATAATAAATTCAATAGAATTAGATTTAATTGAAAATTAATCAATTAATAAAACAGTTGTATTTTATATTCATTTGTTTAGCGAAATACAGGTCTTTTTCTAAATAGAAAGAAAAGTTCTTTTTTTTTGACTAAAAAATAAGTTTAAAAATTAATAAAATAATAAATTTTTATAGAATTAGATTTTATTGAAAATTAACAAAAAAAGAAAAATAGTTTGTAAATCAAAAGCAAAAAAATATTTGTGTTATTACAATTTTTCTAATGATATTAAATTGACACAAAGCAAAAACTCATTTTTTGTGTCAATTAAATATCCTTAGAAAAACTGTAATTTGTTTGTATTGTTTTAATAATTTTTTAAATTGTGTAGAAAAAAAATTAAATTAAAAAGTGAACAGTAAAATTTTCATAAAAGTGCAAAAAATTTTAAATTCCAAAAAATAGTAGAGGGGGTGGCTCGACGTCAAAGATTTAATTATTCATTCAAGAAAGAAAAGACAAATGAAATAAATTTCTATAATGACAAATTATTAATCAAAAATATCTATTAAATTAAACATAATGATTTTAACAATGATTTTTAACAAGAAAAGAAATTAGAAAGAAAAGATTCTTTTTCTTTTACGATTCGAGTTCTGAATAGCAAAAATAAACTTGAAAAAAGTGTGGTTATGATTAATCGACAATAAAATATTCAAATATTGATATCCATTTTTCTCTTTATGAAATTAAACGAAGAATTTTTAGGAAACAGTATCACAAATCATCAAGAAATCTTACTTGAAAAATTGTTGACAACAAATTTCCGTGAAATATATCCCTCGGGAAATAAAATTAAAATCTTCAATTGAATGGACCAATAAAATTGATTTTAATCCGTTATTATTTTTATTTAATGACTATTAAATTTATTGAATTAATAAAAGCAAAAATATAATTTTGACAAGATAAAACGTCCTTCGATCAAGAAAACCAGAAAAAGAATAAATATACTATAGTTTGTTTTCTCCATGGAGATTTGTTACTAAACAAAAAAAAAAAAAATGAAAGTTACTCTAGTGTACAATAGTTCGCGATCATAATACACGTAAGGAGTCAATTCACGGAAATTTTTTTTACGGAATTTTTTTTCACGGAAAAACAAAAAATGTGAAAAAAGCTTTAAAGTCTATTCTTGTTAATTTATAATTGTTAATTATTTTTTAAATTAAATTAAACACTCAAATTACCGATAAATTAATGAAACTGCATAATTTGATGTATCAAACCATATAAATAATAAAAAAAATTTTTCAAATTGGGTCCATATTTTATAGGAACGTTTGTACAAATTTCTTAATGATTGTGACTAAAAATTAAATTCGTAAAATTTCGAGTTTATTTGGGAAAAAAAATTACAAATTAGAAAAAGTCAAAAAAATTTTTCAATCAAATGACATTGAAAAAAAATTTAGTTATAATAATTTGAAAAAAGAAAAATTTTGTTGTATTTTTAATCTTTAAAAATAATCAATTTAAAAGGAACAATTCAAATAATAATTTAATATTTGCACAATTTTTTAAATTTAAATAAATAAATTACAATAAGAGAAAAATGTTTTACTTGAAGAATATTAAATGAATAATTATTGTAATTATTTTATTTATTATTTTATTATTATTTTTCATTTCATTTTAATTTGATTTATTTAATTTAATTATTTTAATAATTAACGAAAATTATTCTGTACTTTATTCAAAATAAGAATATTTAATGAAAATAAAATTTTAACTAACCTTGAATTTGTTGTGCACATTTATTTTTTTGTATTTTTATTGATTAGAATTACCGCGTATTAATAAAAAGATGTATAATTTAAAAAATAATTAACAATTATAAATTAACAAGAATAGACTTTAAAGTTTTTTTCAAATTTTCCCTGAAATTAAGATTCAACCGTTTTTTGTTTTTCCGTGAAGAAAAATTTCCGTGAATTGACACCTTACGTACATTCTTCTGATTGGTTGATGTTTTAAAAAGGAATCTTCTGATGAATCTTGATGGTGACTGGAAATAGAACGAAATTTGAAAAGCAGAAACTTGATTATAGACAAAATAATAGTTTGATATGAAATTTGGAATATTTCTCCGAAAAATTCCTTCCAAGTATTTTTGACGCTTGATGTTGAATCCTTATTTTTCTCCTCCAATAGAATTACTTGTTGAAAAAGAGATTAATGTTGAAATTCAAAAAGGCTAATAACCACTTATACAATAGAAAGCTGGATTATGACGATCTTCCAGTTCCAAACTGACATAAAATCCTGAACAGTAGCAAATAATATGGGCCTTGTGTTCACGCAGCAAAAGGAGTTTCAAGCAAAGCTTAAAATATAATGAAACCTTCCAAAAGTAGAGTATTCTTGAATATTCCTCCAGAGAATTAAATCAGTGTTATTTTCTAGATACTTGATGTAGAGCTTGAGAATAATTAGCATTCCAAGAAAAATCCAAACAAATGGGTACGTCGGAGATGTAAATCGAAATTCCAAAATCCAGGTTAGGTTAATTTATCCAAAATTCTTGTCCAATCACCAGAATTGATCTTCTTAATTTTCCATTTTCATAAAGTTGGCTCGAAAATTACATACAACGAATAAAAAGGAACAAACAAATTAATTCTATATTGTTTACTAAAAAAATATTTCAGAATCTCGAATCGTTTGGGACATTCTTTGATTTAAGGACATCTTTGTCATAAAAGTTATTCAAAGAATTTAAAAGAATTTAAGAATAATTAAAATATTTGTGAATTGTAAAATATTAAATTTTACAACGTCACATTATAGAGAACTAAATATAGGCGTGTGAGAAAAATGAAAAAATTTTTTTTTGTTTTTTTTTCGTCGAGTGTCAGAATTGCTATAGTGAATTTGGATTAATCGCGTTCTCTCGTAAAAGGGAGTGATATGATGGAAGTACACTGGGTGAAATTACGTGCTAAACTCCTGTATAATGTCATTGCTCGAGCTCACTGACATAATTCACACTATCATGCTCACCTATCGCATGCATGATTTGTGATGATGTCATTGGGGCGCACGAACTGGACAAATTTTCGTTCTCAAGTGGTTTCATGTTTAGCTGATGAGTGCGATAGCAACGTCAATCAGCTTTTTAGAGCATGATAAATTAGAAGTGGATCACACAAACCCCCTGTAAACTATAAAGCTACGCTCGGCACAAAATGATTTAGACAAATTTACGAACAAACAATTTAGCATTTTTTTCACTTTCGTTTAATTCAATTGAACGGCAATTTATTTCTCTCTCTCTCTCTCTCTCTCTCTCTCTCTTTCTCTTTCTCTTTCTGTCAGTTTAAAAAAAAATTATAATGTTCATAAACTTTGATTATTATTCATTACTAGCAAAAATTTCGCACTTTAAGATGAGAGAATACTTTTTGCATGCTTCTTTTTAAATAAACTTAGAAATTAAAAAAATAGAATATAGAAATTTTCAATTCATTTTTTTTCATAAGTATAAAATATAAATTGGAATAATGATTACTACTATTACAACCACAATAATTATACAGGTATAGACCGAAACAGAAAAAATTCAAAAATTTCCAACATTCAAGGAGAAATACGTCAAAGTACTTGTAAAAAATTAATTTTAGAATGCATAAAAAATATTCTAAATTTCTGTTCCATTTTTTGTTAACCTCATAATTTTTTTCCAATAGAATCACCACGAATTCTAATACAAAACCATCAATTTTTTCTATTTCTGCCAATGATTTCATTTTAATTATAAATTTAAAGTAAATAACTTTCAAATCTAAAACAAAAAATTGTTGAACAACTATTATAAAATTATTGCTTAGAAATTATTTAAGGAAAATTATCTTGAATATTCTAAAATTAATTCAATCTCAAAAGAGTTGCGTTTATAATATTCACAAATAATAAATAAATGAACTTCAAAAGGTTTTAATTTTTAAAATTTATAAAATTCCAAATTTTAATTAATTCAATTTTTATTTTCAAAGAACTTAAGGTTTTGGAAAATCCTAATAAATCAAATTCTTCTTAAAATTATTTAAATTTATATCAATACATATTTAATTAATTATTAAAAATAATGGATTTTTGGAAAAATTTGAGTTAAAAACATTTTACAAAATTGAATTTTGTACGGAAAAATTCTTCTTTCACAAGTTCAATTGTGTTCAAAATTTAAAGAAACATTCTCTTAAGAATCACAATTATCTTTATAAATACCAAAAATTTTTTCCTAAATTTTATTGTTTTCAAAATTTTTCCTTATTTGAATTAATTTTGTAATATCAGATTTAAAAAATTTTTCAAAAGAATTCAAATATTTAAAAAATTTAATTATTTAATTAATTATTAAAAATAATGGATTTTTGGAAAAATTTGAGTTAAAAACATTTTACAAAATTGAATTTTGTACGGAAAAATTCTTCTTTCACAAGTTCAATTGTGTTCAAAATTTAAAGAAACATTCTCTTAAGAATCACAATTATCTTTATAAATACCAGAATTCTTTTCCTAAATTCTATTGTTTTCAAAATTTTTCCTTATTTGAATTAATTTTGTAATATCAGATTTAAAAAATTTTTCAAAAGAATTCAAATATTTAAAAAAATTTAATAAAATTGTACTCACACATTTAATTATTTTCGTAACTAATAAAAATTGAACAGGAATTTAATTATTAAAATTTTTTTTATAAATTTCTTCGCAATAATACAATTTATTTTATAAATAATAAATTTGTGTTTGAAATTCAAATATTTTCATAAATAATAAAGCTCACAGCAGATTTTTAATTTATTTAATAATTAAGTTGATTTTTAATTTTAGTACAATTTTATTTAAATTTCTGGAAAAATGTAATTATTCTTAAAAATATGATTAAAAGTCGTTTAAAGTATTCAGGTATTCAAACATTTTGTTGATAAAATTCTTGATAAGAATTAAAAATTTTAACAACATTTATTATTCAATAAATTATTTACTTTTGTTTCTAAATGATTGAATAGTTTTGAAAAAGTTTCAAATGAAAATATTTGAAAATTTAAATTTTCTATATTTTTAACTGTTAATTTGTAAGAAATTTTTCCAAATTCTCAGAAATTTTCCTAAACGTTTAACAGAGTTTTTCCAAACATTTGGGATTTTTTCTACATCATTTCATGGGAATGTTTCTAAATTCATTGGAATTTTTCGACAATTTTTTTTAGAAAAATTCCCTTATTTTTTTAGTAAATTTTTCTATATAATTAGTGGAATTTGCTTCTTAAATTTTTTTTAGAAAATTTCTAAAATTTTTCTTTCAGTGTATGTAATAGAAAAGTTTCTGAATAATCGAAATTTCCTAGAATTAGATTTTGAACAAACGTATTTGCAAATTCTCAAAGAACTTTTTTTAAAAATCATTAAACATAGTTGACTTAGAGAAGAATTTTTGTTAAAAATTCTAGATAATAATAATTAAATTGAAATGATGAAAATAATTTTGAAGAATTTACAGTAACAATATTCTTCATATAAAATAATAAAACTTTTATAAGTTGTTTTATTTAAAAAATTTGACATTGTTTAAAATCGTAATTCCTGTGGAAAATTAATAATAATTAAGTCTTTATTCAAAGTAGAAGTTATTTATGTTTTCGAATAATTTTAAAATTAAAAAAATTCGTAAATAAATGTGGCAGAACATTTTTTCAGTAAATATTTTCCCTTTATTTTCTAAAGATTAAAAAATTTTCAATTTCATTTTTAATAAAAACTTGTCATTGCTAAATAGAATTTATAAACGTTTTATCGCTTTTATTTTAAAAACGCTTTGAATTTCATTGAAGCAATTGTAATTAAGAAAAAGAAATGATGAAAATTATTTCCTTATTATGATGAAAATAGAGAATTTTCTACAAAAGTATTAAGAGACGGAAATATGTAATGTTTTTTTCCCCAGAAGAAAAGAATGAGTTTGTTAAACAATCTGGTTATTGAAAGATAAAAATTTAGCATAAAATGAATATATTTCCTATTAGTTAATTAAAATTTTAAAAAAATTAAAAACATTCTAATATTTGTAATAAATTTAATAAAAACTTGCATAATTTTCATTAATCAAACGAAATTTGTTACAAAAAAGTGTATAAAAAACAAAAAATTTATTTGTTAATCACAATTTATTAAAAATTCAAATGTTCTAATTTTAAATATTATTTTCTTATAAATTATGAAAAATACCTGCATATTTTTCATTTGGCAAACAATATTTTCTAATTGAAAACAAAAGCATACACAAAAACAAACTTCAAAGTGTGGACAGACAGAATGAAAGAATGAAATACGAAGATTATTATAGTTGGTGAATAATTAATAATAATTAACTTTAATAATCTTCGTATTTCATTAATAATAATTTTGCTACTTTGCTAAAAAGAATTATTATATGGGTGAATTTTCTGAAAGTGCCATTTTTTATGTCTCGATTAATTTTACAAAATCTACTCTTTAATTATTTTTATTAATTTCCATAGTGAAAATTTAGCACTTATTTATCATTTTTAAAAGAAAATTAAATAATTTTATTCAACTTAATTTACGTAATAACTAAATTACTTTCATCTCCGAAGCCTTTTCAACATGTCTCCAATAGGACTTCTACAATAAAATTAAATTTTCATGGTGTTTTTCAAATTCTCAGAATTTTTTTTAAAACATTGTCAGAAAGTACAATGTTTTTTCTATCATTATGTGCATTTTAAAAATTTGTAGACCTCACATTTATTTTTGATAAAAATGTTTAAACTTTGTCTTCAGTTTTAGATTAAAATTACTTTACAATGATTACTGACATTTTATACTTTAAAAATATCTTAAACAAAATTTTAATGCACATTAAAATAAAGCTGAGAATCTGACGTTAAATTTTCCTATATTTTATCTACAAAGAGGAGAAAAATTATTGCTGTTATAAATAATCGAAATTTACATTTTTCTCCGAGTAAAAATTAATTTCATCTCCGAAGCCTTTATTTTTAATAAATAACTGAATGTAGAAGTAAATTTAACAGAATATTTCGATGGTAATATAAAATGAGGGTGTGAGATTTGTATGTTTTACTAAAAAACATATTTTAATCGCGCCCTAATGTATACAAATATGAAAGAAAATTTATTTTTCATCTCCGAAGCCTTTTCCTTGAAATATCCTAGTTTTTCTTTTGTTTTTAGTATTTACCTGCATTGCTTTGAAAAAATAATCCAAATTACCATTAAATCAAATACTTTAAATACATTTATATTTTCATCTAATTGAATATATTTGGTATTAAAATATACAAATTATTAATTTTTAAGCAGTGTAATTTTATTTTCGATTTCGTGAACGCGATATTGGCGTGAATTTTTAATAGAAAAGCTCGCTAATTAAATAAAATTAATTTAATGGAGCAACAATAATATTTTTCAAATGAAAAAAACTTTAATATTTTTAAGAATTAATTTTGCGCAACCTAAAAATCTTACTCTTGAGTATAAAATTAAGTAGTTTTAATAGAAAAAACCATATAATTGATGAAAAAAATTAATTGAAAAACTGAAATTTAAAAGTGTCACTTTCAGAAAATTCACCCATATAAGAAACAAAAAGAAACAAAAATGTAAGAAACAAAAATTACGAAAGAAACTTATTTATTGAATAAGAAAAATAAAGAAGAAGATTTCTTACTCCCTTAGAATAATAATTTTTAATAACTAATCTTAAATTAAGATTTTCTTATAATGAAAGCAAAAAATGGCGAAAACATGGCAAAAATAGTCGTGTTAAGAATTTTCTTTTTACAAGATATTTTTCCCAGCAATGATACTGTATATCCACTGGAAGGAAATGAAGTCATGAAAATGTAGTTTGCTGTCGAAAGATGTACTCTTCGACTATTCCTCATTAATCATTTCGGCCACTTAGCTTCCTTGCTTGCGTGCAAAAAGAGCTTTTACCAGAGCGTGCGCCGTCTTTTTTCGATTGAAGGAAAGAACCCCTTCTCCACTCAGCTCATCCAACTTCTTCTTCTTCTTTTTTTTTAAAGAGATCTTCTCTCCTACAGATGCTTAAAACGTGTAAGAATAAAGATGTGAAATAAGAAAGAGCGAAGACGAGTAAAGTAAAGGATCAAGAGACTCTCAAATTTACCCTTTGGCATTTCGAACTAAAGTGACTTTCAGAGGGGGAGGGTAAAAAAATCCATTTTACCCATAGTCTCTAAAACTAGAACACCCTTAGAAAAAAAACAGTAAATTGAAAATTCTTTTTTTTTGCCAGAATACCAAAAAGTTTTTATTGAAAATTTTTAAAATTCAAAAGAATCAAAATAGTAAAAAAAAGTGGATATTAAAAATTGAATTCAAAAATTAAATTAAAATACTCTTTCTCTATGAGGAAACAATAGCAAAAAAAAAAAAATTAAAATTTTTTTTCATAAATCGTAAAAAATGTGTATTAAATTATTTTAGCTGAAATAGGAAAAAATATTAAAAACTTTAATAAAAGTAGGTAAAAGTAAGTAATTTATAAATTTTGTTTTTTTTTGGAAAAGCGAAAGAGAGAGAGAGGGATTCTCATAAAATTGAAAAACCACTGAACGTAATTGTCGTGGAAAGTGACCCATTAAAGGCGAACAAATCTTGGTGAACGAGGCCGGAATTGTAAAAGTTTCAGACATAAAAATAATTTCGCGAAACTTGGTGTGAAATGTGAGACTTGAAATTCGAGTTGAGTCACGTGAATGAAGTCTAAAGTGTGTGCTTATAAATTCGCAGTCGTGTTTTGTTTTGCGCATCGCCACTTGTTGAATAAAAAAATTCTCCAAAAATAAAAAAAAAATTGAAGAAAGAATTTTTCAAAAAGAATAAAAATATTCACTAAATATCAAAAGAGAAAGAAAGAAACATTTTTTTTTAATCAAAACTTTCCTAAAATGCGAAAAAAAGAATTTTTACTCTTTTATGTAAATTTTTGTTTGGATTTTATAAAAAAATGACAAAAAACAGGTTTTATTATTGAATTATTTTTTTCGATTTGGATTTCGGTTGGAAAAAAGAATTAAAATAGAGAAGAAGAAGAAGAAAAAGTAAAAAAGATTTTTTTTTATATTCTAATCTATAGTACCCCGTAATTGAATTTCTTTTCTCAATTGGTCAGAAATCAATTATTGTAAGAATTATTTAAAAATTTAATTTCGATTAACCAAGTTTTATTCAAAAATTTTTTTCAATTTAGATTATTATAGGTTAATAAGACAAAGAAATAGAGGAATTAGTTTCTAATGTTGTTCATATTACCCCGATAGTTAAAAGTAAACGTAAAGATTTTTCTTGTGGTCAACATTACCCCAAAAATACAAAAATTCTAAACATCAAATTTTTAATATTCAATTTGGATTTCGAGACAAAAAAAGAGACAAAATAAAGAAGAAGAAGAATTTGAAGATGAAACTATTAATAAAGTTTTACTTGTAAAAAAATAAAGAAGACCACTTTCTAATGTGGTCGATATTACCCCAAAATGTAAACTTTTTTATTCTGTAGTATCAAGAAGTAATTATTATTATTTAATTACTCTTGTTTATTTTAGATTCTAGATTAAAAATAAGAAACAAAATAAAGCACAAGCAGAAAGAAGTTTTCTTGTTTTCTAATCTGGTTATTATTACCCCGATAGTGAAAATTAATTGTCAAGATTTTTTATGTTCTAAAATAAATTTTTATTACTTAATTACTTTTATTTATTCTGGACTTTGGATTAAAAAACAGAAATAATACAATGAAGAAAAAAAGTCGAGGACGAAGAATCTTTCTTACTTTAGAATGTGGTCAACATAACCCCAAAATACAATAATTCTAAACATCGAGATTTTATTATTCAATTTCGACTTTGGATCGAAAAAAAGAAACAAAATAAAGAAGAAGAACAATTAATAAAGTAAAAAAACAATTAATATAAGTTTGACTTATAAACAAATAAAGAAGACCTCTTTCTAATGTGGTCGATATTACCCCAAAGTGTAAACTTTTTTATTCCGTAAGGACAAAAAATAATTTTTACTATTTAATTATTTGAGTTTATTTTAGATTTTAGATTAAAAATGAAAAATAAAATAAACCACAAGCAGAATGAAGTTTTCTTGTTTTCTAATGTGGTCAATAGTTACCCCGATAGATAAATGTAAAAGGTTCAGACTTTTATGTTCTAAAATAAATTTTTATTACTTAATTACTTTCATTCATTTTGGATTTTCGATTAAGAAGAGAAAATTAATACAATGTAGAAGAAAAAGGAGTTAAAAAAAAAGAAGAAAGAATCTTTTTTATTGTACAGTGTGGTCATTATTACCCCTAAATTCTAAGATTCTAAAAAATAACGTTTATTAATTAATTACTTTTTACTATTTCGATTTCAGATCGAAAAAAATAAAATAAAGAAGAATTTTTAATGAAGTTATACTTGTAGAGAAATAGACCACTTTTTAGTGTGTTCCATATTACCCCGAAGTGTAAAAGTAATTCTTCGTAATATTTTTTTTCTAAACGGCCAAAAAAACTTATTATTTATAATTTCCAGTTTTCATTTTGGGTATTACCAAAATAATGAATAATATTACCCCGTAATATTTTTTTTAAACGAACAAAAAACATCTTATTTATAATTTTCAGTTTTCATTTTGGGTATAACTGCAATAATGGGTAAAATTACCCCGAAATATTTAGCACTATTACCCCAATAATAGGCAACATTACCCCAAGAAGAGGGGGGTAATTTACTACCAAAATTCAACCAACTGTTAATTTAAATTTCTTTTTACCGCAAAGAGAACAAATTTTGCAAAGAAAAATAAATTTCTAATTTGAATTTGATTTTCTTTTATTGTCCATGAAATGGAAGACAAAAGACAATGTTATTTAGGTCAGTCAAGCAGCTGGACAAGCAGTTGCGATTCGTATTTATTTATTACAAACGCTCCGTAAATTCAAACTTCCGGCCGAGTGGAATCTCCGTTTCTCCGTTAAATGTACGATAGCTGAGCGACTATCGATATAACCCACGTAAACATTCACAGGCGCTCACACAAACACACACACGAAAATATATTGTCGTTTATTTTTGCTGTGTGCGTAGGTGTCCATATAGGTGTCTGCGTTAAATCGGAATTGCACGCCCCCGACAAATCGTTCGAATAAATCCTTTCATTTATTATGGCTTCACTTCTATAGCCTTTCCTACTTTGCTTCTACTAGGACCGTAATTATTTTCTGGATTTCCCTTTTTCCAAAATACAACAACAATGCAAAAAGAAAAAAAACGAAAAAATAAAAAAAAAATGCAAAAAAAAACTTTTTGCACCTTGAAATTCGTTTGGCTATCTATTGCCAAATCCTGATTCGTACACCAATTTGTCTCACCATCAATTACAATCAAATTGCTCTGTTGTTCTCGAAGCATTTTATACTTTTCCTTCCTTTATTTTTTAGCTTTATACTCTTTTTTTTCCTGCTTGCTTCCTTTTATTTTTTTTTTGTTACTTCTTTACTGTTTCCACTTTGAGCTCAAATTTTAACTGTTCTAATTCACGTAATTGCAGTTTGTAACCTTTTGGGAGTAGCGGAAAATCTCATTTAAGAAAAAGGCCATTACAGTTTTCTGTGTCAAAAGTTTCGTTGACGGGGGAAAAAATACTTTTCAATAAAGTAGAACAAAAAAAAAATGGGATATTTCATTAATTTGATGATGCTTTCATTTTAATTAACAGTGAATTCAAACTTGTTCGGTATTTTATTTAAATTTTTTTTAAATGAAAGTTAATTTTTTAAATTGGAAGTTTATTTGATGTATAAATTAATTTAGTAGTACATTTAACTAATTTATTGTCAATTATTTGTGAAGGGAGGACTAATTTTATTGATAATTATATATAAACCAACATCAAACGGTGTTAAGTATTGCGATGAAATTAAAAAATAAAATTAAAAAATAAAATTAAAAAAAAGATTTAATTAAAATTTTTTATGTTTTAAAGTTAATTTAAAAAATAAATTTTAATCCATTTTTTTTTGCAAAAAATCGGTAGACGAAATAAATGAATAATTTTTCCGGAATGTGCATTTAATTTTTTTCTGTTTCAGAAACAAACGGAAAGTAAATAAAAAATACTAATAATATGATTATTAAGTATTTAAATTTAAATACAGTCAAATTGTTCAAGATTAAAATATATATCAGTAGTAGAAGTACATTTTAATCAGACAAACCTCAAAAAAGTAAAATGAATCTGTTTAGGGCTGAAACTGTGTTAAGAAATAAGAATTTATATACATATAAGTAGTTAATGTAATTTCAAGTCAGACTCATCGTAAAAAATTTAATTTTATTTCAAGTAGTACAACTCCGTCCAAGTCAGACAGAAGAACTAAAATTGAAACAAATTTTGATTAAAAGTTGTTTGTAAACTACTTATGAAGAGAAATTCAAAAACAAAATTTTAGTTTCTAAAACTAATAATAGATGAATCGGTAAAAAATTTTGTAATTTATATCTGAGTAGTCAGTAGTATTTCTGAGTAGTATTTCAGTCAGACGAATTATGCAAAAATTGAATCGGTCGGTTGAGGTATTAAAAAATCATGGAATTATCTAAGTAAACAAAGCACATTTTAGTCAGACATGACAATAAAATTCCACCTAAATTCAAGTAGTAAAGATACGTCAAAATAAAGCATAGTCAACGTTTTAGTACTTAAATATGAATAACAGAATTTTTTCATTTTTAAATTTATATTTTTATGTATTAAGTAAATGTAGTAGTAAATATAGATTGTCATACAAAATTTTAAAAGAATAGAACTAGTGAACTCAAATCAGGTAGTGTATTAAAAAGTGAAGGCAATATTTAAGTAGTAGACACATTTTAGTCAGACGAAGAAAAAAATTCGTTTCTAATTTAAATAGAAAAAATCCGTATGCAACTACTCTTACATTTCTGTGCCGAATTAGAAATTAACTACTACGAAACTGTTCCCAAATTATTTTATAAAAGTTTTTTTTGGCAAATTTTCTCACAGTACATCGTGAGGTATTAAAAAGTGTTGCAGATTAAATTAACACCAAAAAAGATTAAAATAATAAATTTTAGTATTATTTTTTACAATGAATTAAATATTAGTATATTAAATTTTTTTATAACTATAATAATTAGATTATAAGACTATTATAAATAATAATTCAAGGTAACAAAATCATTATTTTATATTATAACAATATTATACTTTTTCTTTAAAATTATTTTCATTATTTAAATTCAATTATTATTTTCAAAAATTTTAAACTTTAATTTTACTTTATAACTATTCTTTTTAATAATAATTAATTAATCAACTTCACGAAATTTCAATTATTCTTACATTTTTTTATGAAATGAATATTAAAAAATAAAAACTTCAAATAATATTTTTAAAAAATTCAATTAAACTTTTTCGAAAATATTAAATTTCAAAATTCAATTATTTCCGAAAAGTTTCATCTATACTTCTTTTAATATTCAATTATAATCTAAAATTTTAACTGAAATTTAATTTTATAAAATGGAAATATTTTGTTCCAAAAAAAAAATTCTGCAAGAATTTAATTATTTAAATGCAAAAGTAAATAAATTATTAAATAATTAAATGTTTCTTAAAATGCAATTCTCATAAAGACTTTTAGTAAAAAATTTTTTAATAAATTAATTCTTCTTTCTAAGTTTATTAAAACTTGCATAAGAATAATTATTTTTTGAACGAATTTGATTATAATTGTATAAAAAATATTTAAGACGCTGCGATGAGTTTTATGAGAATTTTCAAATTTATTCGATTACAATTCGATTTTACAAAATTTCAATAATTTGAAAATTCTGCAATAAAATAGATATTGAAAAATAAAAACTTGAAATAATTTGAATAAAAATTCTATAAAACTTTTAAAAAGAATTAATTCTACAGAATTTTTTGTCAAAAATATGAAAAATTATGAATTTTAATAATTTTAGTTTGAAACTTTTTCAAAATTTAATTATCTCTAAAAATCTACGATATAATGCTTTTAATACTTGAGTAAAATCTTAAATTTTAACTGAAATTCATTTTAAAAACCATTTTTATTAGTAAATACTACGCGAATTCAATTATTTAAATACGAAAATAAATAATTTATTAATTTCATGTTTCTTGAAAGTAAATTCTCATAAAAAATGTTATCAAAAAATTTTTTAAATCATTAAATTCTTTGGACGAATTTTAATCCAATTTTTAAGAATAATTACATTTTTCGAGGAATTTGATTAAAATTTCATTAAAAATAATTGATATTCTACAATGAGATTTATTATTTACGAAAATAATTAAATTCCTAAAAGTATTTTATTATTTATAAAAATAATTGAATCCCTGCAGATATGTTACTGTTTATGAAAATAAGAAATTCACTACTACAAAACTGTTCCCAAATTATTTTATAGAAGCTTTTTTTGTCAAATTTTCTCACAGTATATCGTGAGGTATTAAAAAGTGTTGCAGATTAAATTAACACCAAAAAAGAATAAAATAATAAATTTTGGTGTTATTTTTTACAATGAATTAAATTTTAGTTTATTAATTTTTTTTATAACTATAATAATTAGATAAGATTATTATAAATAATAATTAAAGATGACCAAGCAATAAAATCATTATTTTATATTATAACAATATTATACTTTTTCTTCAAAATTATTTTCATTATTTAAATTCAATTATTATTTTCAAAAATTTTAAACTTCAATTTTACTTTATAACTATTCTTTTTAATAATAATTAATTAATCAACTTCACGAAATTTCAATTATTCTTACATATTTTTATGAAATGAATATTAGAAAATAAAAACTTCAAATAATATTTTTAAAAAATTCAATTAAACTTTTTCGAAAATATTAAATTTCAAAATTCAATGATTTTTGAAAAGTTCCCTCCATACTTCTTTTGATATTCAATTTTTAATCTAAAATTTTAACTGAAATTCATTTTTATGAAATGAAAATCAATTTTTTTTAGGAAATTCTACAAGAATTTAATTCTTTAAACGCAAAAATAAATAATTTATTGAATAATTTAATGTTTCTCAAAATTTAATTCTCATAAAAAATTTTAGTAACAAATTTTTTAATAATTCAATTCTTTTATCGAATTTTATTAAAACTTGCAAGAATATAATTACTTTTTTTCAAGGAATTCAATTATAATTGTATGAAAAATAATTGAAACGCTGCGATGAGTTTTATGAGAATTTTCAAATTTATTCGATTACAATTCGATTTTACAAAATTTCAATAATTTGAAAATTCTGCAATAAAATAGATATTGAAAAATAAAAACTTGAAATAATTTGAATAAAAATCCTATAAAACTTTAAAAAAAAATTAATTCTACAGAATTTTTTGTCAAAAATATGAAAAATTATGAATTTTAATAACTTTAGTTTGAAACTTTTTCAAAACTAAAAACTGTTATAGACAGACAAAAAGACATATTATATTACACACTTCAAGATTTTTTACTTTTGAAATTTATGTTTTGAAAAAATAAACAAAGAAAGGAAAAAATAGAGAAAGAAGGAAAGAATGTTAGAAGAAAAGAAGATAAAAAGAAAGAAAGATGAAAGGAAAAATGAAGAAAGTGGAAAAATAAAAAAATAATAAACAATAAACAAACATTTTCATCATAAAAAAATTGAAAAACTTTCCCAAAACAATAATAAACAATCGATCATTATTTTTCCACTGGCTAACTATCATTATTTCATTGCGGTTTGGCAAATTGGCTAGAGAAGTTTCAAATCTGCGCGACATGTGTCATTTTAACGGGAACTTTTATTGGGTACTTATAATACATTTTGCGGAAACTGGTCCAATGTAAACAGCCTCAAAGTCGCCGAGATTTTCGACTCTAATGCAGGGAAATAGTCAAATAAGGGAAACGATAAAAGCGAGGCGAACTGTATGAATGTATATATACATATACATATGTAGAGCCTCATCCCCCATCGATTGCAAAAAGGAAGGACAGGAGAGAAAAAAAAAAAGTTGCATAGAAAAGATTCGTGTTTGGCATATGTTGTGGTCAATGACGCGATGCTCTTCGTGACCATACAACTCTTATGAATATTATATCAGATGTTTTCTTATATATGTATTTATATTTATACCGCTTTCATATTTCCCTAAACATACGTTTCTATCGCAATCTTTTTTTCCACCTCGAAAAAAAAATATTTATATAAACGTCAATTTTTCAGAGTGAAACAATTTTTTTATTTTTAATAATATAGAGATAAATGTGTATTAAATGGAATTTTAATTACAGAATTAGAATTCAATTACATTATAGTATAATAATTATAATAAATGGATAAATAAATAAATAAATAAATAATTATGAATAAGCATAATTGTTAAGCAGTAAATTTTCAAGCATTGTCTAAAATATGTAACAGTTAAAGGCTAGCTCCAATCTTATTATTTGTAACTAAGTGGTAAAAGTACGTTTTAGTCAGACAAACACAAAGCAAAGAAGCAGTTTACTTCACTGACACAGTGTCCTAAAAAAGGCAATGTAGAAGTAGTAAAAGTACATTTAAGTCAGACATAGAGTAAAAATTCTTATTATATAAAAAAATAATAATTATTATTATTATTATTTTTATTATTATTATTTTTATTATTATTATTTTTATTATTATTATTTTTATTATTATTATTTTTATTATTATTATTATTATTATTATTATTATATTATAATAATAATTATTATAATTTTATATGTTAAAGTAATACAATTAATTAAAAAGTAGTACAAATCAATTTTAGTCATCCAGAAGAACTAAAATTGGTCCAAATTCTGTTCGTAAACAGAAAATGTTAGTTTCCTGTTTAAAAAAATATAATAGTCAACCAACTAGTTATATATTCCTATAATTTATAAATAAGTAGTAAAATTCCAACTTAGTCAAAATGGAAGTTTAATTTAAATAGTACAAATGTACTACAGTCGGACGTTAGTAAAATTGTATTTATTATTACTTAATATAAAAATTATATTAATTATAATAATTAAAAAGTATGCCAATCGTACACAGTTTCTTGAAAGTATCTAATTGATACTAAAGTGGATCAAATTGATGCCAAAAAACCGGATAAGTTTTTTATTTGATCCACATTTTGGTATCAATTCGTTGCCATTTGATACTTTTAAGTTAACAGTGTAACAAAATTAAAAAAAATATAATTACAATTGTATCAATCGATTAATGTAATAAAAAAATGTGATAATAATAATAATAATATTTTTCGTTTCCTTTTTTGTGTAAATCATTCTTTGAATATTTAAAAGAAAAAGAAGAAAATGCGGATATTTAGGTCCTTATTTTATTAGAAAATAAAATTTAATACGAAAATTAAATGACAAGTCCACTATAGTAATGCAAAAAAATGAACTTTTTTTGCGAAATAAAACTAAAGAAATTACAAAGTTTTGAATATTTTGAAAGAGGGAAATTGGACGTATTGTGTAATATATATGCTCCCAACATTCTTTTGCTGTTCTTTTACTAGTTTTGCATGCTGTTTCAATTTTTTAAAAAGGTTTTTGCCCTCTATAAAATTTCCAACACTCTTGACCTATTTCAACATTTACGCCATTTCCGCTTCGATAAAATGTCATAACTTTTCTTTTTTTTATGCATTTTTTCCACTATACTTAAGTTTATTTGCCTTTGAAATATAGGCGCTCTGGGATCAAAATACATTTTATTAATCATCGCTAAAATATGTAGAAAATTATAAATGTAAATATATTCTCAATATTATAGCAAAAGGTTGCATTAGTTTTGTTGGGCTTCGTTTTTATTTATTCGTTAATTGTGAATTAAAAGTTATGGTTTAAGACAGAATAATCAAGAGAATATCTTTCTTATCATTTGGAGCCACAGTAAAACGTGAGGTGTTAAAATAACACCAGAATGGATTAAAATAATCTGCAACAGTTTAATCTCTCTAGAATTAAATTAACACCAAAAAAGAATAAAATAATCTATTCTGGTGTTATTTTTAACTATGAATGAATTATTATTTTAAATAAAACACCAAAGTGAACGATTTATAAAAATTCAACGAATTTAGCTTTTTTAGGAAGAATAGTAAGTTAATTATTAACTTAGTTACTAACTAACATACTAACTAACATTTAGTAACATATTTACTAAATTCAATTGTAATAAAAAATTTTTAATAATTCTCGTCAATATTTCAATTCTCTATATAAATAATAAAATTCTTCTCTGATATTCAATTATTTTACAAGACTTTAATCACATTCTTGTCAAAATTTCAGTTATTTTAAAAAGTTTTCTAAAATTCCATAATTTTCAATACCTACAATTTCAATAAAATTTTCCAAAAGAATTTCATTTTTAAAAAAATGAATATAATTCTATGCAAACATTCAATTATTTTCATAAATAATAAAAAAAATTTACAAGAATTCAAAAATTTACAAATTTTTCTTAGAAATTTCTTCGCAATAATTCAATTATTTTCATAAACAGTAACATTTCTGCAGGGATTCAATTATTTTTATAAATAATAAAATACTTTTAGGAATTTAATTATTTTCGTAAATAATAAATCTCATTGTAGAATATCAATTATTTTTAATGAAATTTTAATCAAATTCCTCGAAAAATGTAATTATTCTTAAAAATTGGATTAAAATTCGTCCAAAGAATTTAATGATTTAAAAAATTTTTTGATAACATTTTTTATGAGAATTTACTTTCAAGAAACATGAAATTAATAAATTATTTATTTTCGTATTTAAATAATTGAATTCGCGTAGTATTTACTAAAATAAAAATGGTTATAAAAATGAATTTCAGTTAAAATTTTCGATTATACTCAAGAATTAAAAGCATTATAACCTGTATTTTTAGAAATAATTAAAGTTTGAAAAAGTTTCAAACTAAAGTTAATAAAATTCATAATTTTTCATATTTTTGACAAAAAATTCTATAGAACAAATTCTTTTTAAAAGTTTAATAGGATTTTTATTAAAATTATTTCAAGTTTTTATTTTTTAACATACATTCAATTGCAGAATTTCCAAATAAAAAAAATTTTGTGAAATTGGATTATAAACGAATAAATTTGAAAATTCTCATAAAACTCATCGCAGCGTCTTAAATATTTTTTATACAATTATAATTAAATTCGTTCAAAAAATAATTATTCTTATGCAAGTTTTAATAAACTTAGAAAGAAAAATTAATTTATTAAAAAATTTGTTACTAAAAGTCTTTATGAGAATTGCATTTTAAGAAACATTTAATTATTCAATAAATTATTTACTTTTGCATTTAAATAATTAAATTCTTGCAAAATTTTTTTTGGAACAAAATATTTCCATTTCATAAAATTAAATTTCAGTTAAAATTTTAGATTATAATTGAATATTAAAAGAAGTATAGATGAAACTTTTCGGAAATAATTGAATTTTGAAATTTAATATTTTCGAAAAAGTTTAATTGAATTTTTTAAAAATATTATTTGAAGTTTTTATTTTCTAATATCCATTTTATAAAAAAATGTAAGAATAATTGAAATTTCGTGAAGCTGATTAATTAATTATTATTAAAAAGAATAGGTATAAAGTAAAATTAAAGTTTAAAATTTTTGAAAATAATAATTGAATTTAATTAATTGAATTCGCGTAGTATTTACTAAAATAAAAATGGTTTTTAAAATGAATTTCAGTTAAAATTTTAGATTTTACTCAAGTATTAAAAGCATTATATCGTAGATTTTTAGAGATAATTAAATTTTGAAAAAGTTTCAAACTAAAATTATTAAAATTCATAATTTTTCATATTTTTGACAAAAAATTCTGTAGAATTAATTCTTTTTAAAAGTTTTATAGGATTTTTATTCAAATTATTTCAAGTTTTTATTTTCTAACATACATTCAATTGCAGAATTTCCAAATAAAAAAAATTTTGTGAAATTGGATTATAAACGAATAAATTTGAAAATTCTCATAAAACTCATCGCAGCGTCTTAAATATTTTTTATACAATTATAATTAAATTCGTTCAAAAAATAATTATTCTTATGCAAGTTTTAATAAACTTAGAAAGAAAAATTAATTTATTAAAAAATTTGTTACTAAAAGTCTTTATGAGAATTGCATTTTAAGAAACATTTAATTATTTAATAAATTATTTACTTTTGTATTTAAATAATTAAATTCTTATAGAATTTTCTAATAAAAATTGTTTTTCATTTTATAAAAATGAATTTTAGTAAAAATTTTAGATTAAAAATTGAATATCAAAAGAAGTATGGAGGGAACTTTTCGGAAATCATTGAATTTTGAAATTTAATATTTTCGAAAAAGGTTAATTGAATTTTTTAAAAATATTATTTGAAGTTTTTATTTTCTAATATTCATTTCATAAACAAATGTAAGAATAATTGAAGTTTCGTAAAGTTGATTAATTAATTATTATTAGAAAGAATATATATATAGAGTAAAATTGTAGTTAAAAATTTTTGAAAATAATAATTGACTTTAAATAATGAAAATAATTTTGAAGAAAAAGTATAATATTGTTATAATATAAAATAATGATTTTATTACTTGGTCATCTTTAATTATTATTTATAATAATCTTATAATCTAATTATTATAGTTATAAAAAAATTTAATAAACTAAAATTTCATCCATTGTAAAAAATAACACCAAAATTTATTATTTTAATCTTTTTTGGTGTTAATTTAATCTGCAACACTTTTTAATACCTCACGATGTACTGTGAGAAAATTTGACAAAAAAAGCTTTTATAAAATAATTTGGGAACAGTTTTGTAGTAGTGAATTTCTATTTCGGCACAGAAATGTAAGAGTAGTTGCATACGGATTTTTAGTATTTCAATTAGAAACGAATTTTTTGCTTCGTCTGACTAAAATGTGTCTTTACTACTTAAATATTGCCTTCATTTTTTAATACACTACCTGATTTGAGTTCACTAGTTCTATTCTTTTAAAATTTTGTGTGACAATCTATATTTACTACTACATTTGCTTAATACATAAAAATATAAATTTCAAAATGAAAAAATTCTGTTATTCATATTTAAGTACTAAATCGTTGACTATGCTTTATTTTGACAACTAAACGTAAAATTTATGTTTGTATACATGACTATACCAGTGTTTACTACTTACATTCAAATTTGATGTTTTTTATCTTGTGTCTGACTAAAACCATACTTTTACTACTTAAATGTTATTAATTTTATTCTATTACTCTGTCTGACTCGAGCAGGATTATATTAATTCTTTTCGGTTTTTCTGACTAAAATATTGTTTTACCACTGATTTAAAATGAAAATTTAAATTAAAATGGACAAAATTATGTAGTCTCTGGAATACTATTTATTTTTAAAAATAAACTGTAAATTTATTGTCTAGAAACAGAATTGTAATTTATGACAGACTTATAATTACGTCTGACTCATGTAGACCTACACTACTTGAAGTAGAACTGAATTTTTTTATTCGTGTCTGACTAATACAGGAGTTTACTACTAAAATTAAAAATGAAATTCTTTACATTGTGTCTGCCCAAATCGTACATTTATCACTTGAATATTGTTTTGGTATTTAACGCACTGTCCGTCTTAAGTACATTTGGCATAAGATTCGCCTGACTAAACTCTACTCTTACTACTTTTCTATTAATTACAAGATTTTGTAACCAGTTTCTTGGTTATCGCTTATTTTTACAATAAGTACTTTAAATTTATTGTCTTTGAACAGATTTGTAACAATTTCGTGCACCTCTCACGTCTGGCTAAAACGTATCTTTACTACTTGAATTTAGGTGGAATTTTATTATTATGTCTGACTAAAATGTGCTTTTCCTACTTAGATATTTCCATGATTTTTTAATACCCTAACCGAACGATTTTATTTTTGCATAATTCGTCTGACTGAAATGTATTTTTACTACTTAGATATAAATTACGAAATTTTTTACCGATTCATCGATTATTAGTTTTAGGAACTAAAATTTTGTTTTTGAATTTCTCTTTATAAGCTGTTTAAAAACAACTTTTAATCAAAATTTGTTTCAATTTTAGTTCTTCTGTCTGACTTGGACGGATTTGTACTACTTGAAATAAAATTAAATTTTTTACGATGAGTCTGACTTGAAATTACATTAACTACTTATATATATTCTTATTCCGGAACACACTTTTAGCTCTAAACAGATTCATTTTACTTTTTTGATGTTTGTCTGACTAAAAATGTACTTTTACTACTGAAAAATATATTTTAATCTTGAACATTTGGACTGTATCTAAATTTAAATACTTAATAATCATGTTATTAGCATTTTTTTTTACTTTATCCGTTTGTTTCTGACACAGAAAAAAATTAAGTCAACGTTACTGAAAAATTATTCATTCACTTCGTCTACTGAATTTCTATAAACAAAAATAGCTTGAAATGGTTTTTTTTCTTTCAAACTAACTTTTAAACTGTAAATTATTGCCAATTAGCGGGGTAAATATTTATGTTTATAAGAGAAGCTTCGAAGAACCAAAGTTTAAAACTTTTTAAAGAAAGTGGATAGAAGAGACTGATTGTTTGGTTTACTTTGGTTACTTTGTCGGTCGAAGAGAAGAGGAGATTGAGGGTGAGCGAGCGTGAATGGTCTATAAATTGCCGGGATCTAAATAAATGGGATAAAAATCTAAATGAAATAATTTTTTATTTTTAAAGGTAAAATGTGGGATGATAAAATATCAGTAGTTAACAAAATTAATATTAATAGTAAATGATTTTTTCCGCATGGTTTTTTTTTACCTATTTCACTGCTTTTGACATTTTTTCTTCCATTAGACCTATTGGTTAAATTATAGGTCTGGAGGAACCTAAATTTTGACGCAACTTTAACGTCCCCTCACAAGGGGCGTAATGTAACGGCCCCCTAATAGTGCTCTTTGGGGCCTTTTTTTAACCTGTGGGTTAAAATATAGGTCAAAGTTGACTTAAACTTTAGCCTAATATAGCGGGAGGTAAATAATAATAGAATTAATATTAATATCAATAATAAAAAAAAAAAATAATAATAATAATCATCATAATAATAATAATTTGAATTTTTCCAGAATTTTTCCCGAAACAATTGTCATTTCAATAATAAAGTCCCGCATTTTTTTCATAGCTGTAAAATTATTTTGCAATTAATTGTAATAATATTATTGAAAATAATAATAAACTGTTTTCACAATTAACAGGACGGTTTTAAAATGTATTTCCACAAAACTTTTTCATTGCAATAAAGTCACAGTTGTAATCACTCGAATTGTATTTCAGAAGATCATCCTTCTTCGGTTAAATTTGTAACGTGGCCAAAAGGGAAAAATATGTGCGAGAATTGGGGTTGACAAGGGGTGACGTGCGGGGTAAGGAGGCCTGAAAAGCACGAAGGGGGAAGAAAGATGGAGGATGCAGTTTGGTTGGATAGAGCGGAAAGAAGGAATGGGCTTGCGAAGTTACTGACATTAAAACCACAGAATGGACTTAACGATTCGTGGCGTGTTAGTGAAGTTCTCTATCTCTCCCTCACTCACTTACTCTTTACCAAGTCATCTCCTTTTCCCTCCAAAACCTCTTAGCATCAACTGAGAATAAGGATTTCAAAGTCTCTCATCGTATAAACTTACCTATATATGTATATACATGTTGACCGAAATTTCCCCTCAATGTGCGGGAGTTTACAAAAGAAAACTTTACCGCCACTGCCCTAAATTTATCTCTAAATTTAGCATATATATATATTCTTAATTTTTAGCGCTTTTTCATTAATAAAAACAGAAGAGGGACAAGCGACAAAAGACGAGGTTTTTTTTTAGCGGGGGAAAATATTTTCAAACTCGATAAGCGTCAAAATATGGAATGATTGATTAATCAGGAAAAACTGGGTATTAAAGGGGTTATTTATTAGCGAATTCCAGTTTTTTAAATGCTTTTTTTGTTACTTTTTTATAAATACAAAAAGTGGTTAAAATGGAGAGTTTTTTTTTAAATTACGACCAGCCGTTTGTAATTAACAATTTTTAATAAATTGACTCTGTTATTTTTCCCTCACATAATTGGGTCAAAATGTTTCAAATGGATCGCCTAGAATTTTCAAAAAGTAATTAATTTTCAACTTTAAATCATATTTTTTACTCCTGGAGTGATAAAAATAAATTTTTGTAATTTGTAGACCAAAGGAAAAAGTTTCTGTTAAATTTGTATTATTAATTGAATTTCTTAGTTGTTTAAAAAAACTTTTTTTGTACTAATATTTGGTTAATTCATTAAACAATTAGAATAGAATTTCTTTCATTATGTTTAGTTTAAAAAAGTAATATTGATTTTGAATTTTTTTTACTTTTAACGGATTTTGTATTGTTTATTTAAAAAATTTAAAGAAAAAATAAGTTTTCCTCCTCATGCCCAATTAACAATTTTTCTTATGGTATAAAAATGTTAGTTTTGAAATTTTGATTAAAATTAATGAATAATCGATAATTTTTCAACAATATAAATTATTTAAAATCAATCGCTGTCAAAAATAGTAAACAAATTTACCGTATTTGTAGACTTTATTATAAATTCTGGAAAAATTTAATTCTTTTCCAGTACTTTTAGAAAAATTCTCTGCCTTTTGTTTAAAAAAAATTAGTCTAACAGAATTGTTAATAAAAATTTTAAAAATTCGACTAGAATTGTCTAATAAAAATTTCCGAATAATTTAAATTTCGTAAAATCGATTTTTTCAAGAACTTTTAAAAATAATTTATATTTCGAGAAATTTTTGTCTGAAAGACTGATATTATTGCCGAAATTCAATTATTTTCAAGAATAAAAGAATTTTTCACAGAAATTCAATTATGTTCCAAATAAATAAAATTTTGTTTTAGGAATTTAATTATTATCATTATTAATAAAACTCGTCATAGAATTTTAGTTATTTTTAATACAATTTTAATCAAATTTCTCAAAAAATGTAATTATTCTTAAAATTTTATTAAAAATTCGCCAAAAAGAATTCAATGATTTAAAGTGGATTTCTTTATGAAAATTAAGCTTTAAGTAATATTCAATTATTTAATAAAGTATTTATTTCTGTATTTAAATTATTGAATTCTAGTAAACTTTTGTAACGAAAATTAATTTAATAATAAAATTTTCAGTTAAAATTTTAGATAACAATTAAATATTACAAGCAATATTGCGTGAATTTTTAGAAATAATCGAATTTCCAAATTATTTTTTTTTAAAGTTGAATTAAATTTTTTTACATGTTGTTAATTTTTATTTTGTTATTATTGCAGAATTCTTGAAAATAGTAATTGAATTTGAATTTTTTCAGAATTTTTCACGAAACTTAATAATGTAATAATTGAATTGTTATTATGAAAATAATTTTCGAGAAATTACAGTAACAAAATATTTTTAATAAAAAATATTTATAATACTTTTATAAGTTGTTTAATTTCAAACATTTGCCGTTTTTAAAAATCTTAATTCCTGTGAAAAAATAATAATACTTAAATCTTTATTCAAAAAAGAAGTTATTTATGTTATAGATACATTTTTTATTACAATTTTCTGCTTTATTTTCTAAAAATTAAAAATTTTCAATTTCATTCTCAGTTAAAATTATCAATTGCCAAATAGAATTTAAAACATATTTTTTCCTTATTTTTGACCCCTTTAGAATTTTTATTTTTTCTAAATATTGCTAGATTTTGAAATTCATACGTAATTTTGTAAAAAATATGATTTTTGTAACCATAAAAAAATTTCCGAACTAAAAAAATTGATATTTACAAAAGTTTTGGCATTAAAAAGAAATAGTTTTCAGTTTCATAATTAAAAAAAATATTGTTTTTAACACTGAAACATTTTTTTTCAAAAGTTTATATTCTGAAATTAGTTAGAAAAAAACAATTGAGTTTTTGTATAAATTGTCATTGAAAAAAATGAAAGTTAGAATAGAAAAATATAAATTTATTCATTTTTTAAAATATTAATTTGTATTTGATTGTATTTTTTTTTAGAAAAAATCAAACTTTTTATTGAATGGAAAATAATATTTAAAAGTAATTTTTTGTATTAATTGAACTAGAAATCCATGTCTCAATAAATATTATAAAATATTATTTTTCTTATATTTTGTCAAGATTTATTTTATATTTTTTAAGAAAACCGGTGGGAATATTAATACATGTATTAATTGAAGTTGGCTGATTCCACAAGCCCTTAATCTGAAAACTATTCTTTTAATGACAAAACGTTTGGAAATTTTTTTATGGATACAAAAATATATTTTTTACAAAACTACGTACGGATTTTAAAATCTAGCCATTTTTAGAAAAAAATAAAAATTCAAAATGGGTCAAAATATTTTCTGACCAATTTTTTTATAAGACCATTGAATTCCTCTCAAAAAAATTACTATAAACATAATTTTATTAAATATTTAAAATATTTTCTTTATATAGTTGAAAATATAGGTGTAGCCTCCCCTTAACAATATTTTTATTAGAAAATAACAATTTTACGTAAAATTGATGTAATTCGTGTTTCTTAATTATAATTTTTAAACATTCTGCATTTTTTAATTTTTTGCCCCTAAAATCCGTGCCTTTAAATACTTTCACTGGTTCGTGCTCTGAATCGAATAAAATTTCGAGAAAGACCCTTTAAATTTGTCACATATATTCAAATGCTGCAAGATTTCGATTGAAAAAATAAATACACACATACACGCGACAAATTTCGAAACATTGTCGTTGAAAAGTTGTCTTTCACGTTAGCAATCAATTACAGTGCTTGCACGGCTAATTAGGTGGTATGTTTTATCGTATTTAGCTTGGTCCGAGCTTTGGGCTATGGAGCTCCTAAAGGGGATATTCTCAAATGTTATATGTGGAGAATATCACAAGATAGCTGTGAGCGTAACGCGCGCAACCCCCCGGACTATTTCGTCGCGACTGCTGCTGCTGCTGCTGAATGGAGTTAACCGGGTGCTCCTTTTCGCGAAAGCAATGTAGGTACAATTCGAGCTGCAATTAAACTAGAGCTTTAATTGCTCGACAATCCAAGTCTTACTATGAATTTCTAATGCGAATTACGAAACGGAAATCTCTTTATTAATTTCGACCGAGGCGCACAAAATCAAGGTAATATTAAGGCGTGAAGAGAATATTCTGCATATTTTATCCAGATAATGTTCACTCTAATGTGTCATCTGAATTTAATCCCCCTCCCCTCCGCCCAGAACCCAGTTGGAAAAATGGAAAACAATTTTTCATTAAAAATTTCAATTTCATTAGTGTTATGTTTAAAATTTTAGAAATAACATAATTAATTTTAATTAAAAAAATCTAAAAAAAATATCTCATCTTTTTTAATTATTTATCGACCGAGTGATAGCATCATTACTATATATAATTAATTTTAATTTAATTAAATAATTAATATGTAATTAAAGAATTTATTTTTAAGCCTAGACTTTCACGTCCAATAGCTTGGGATTACTTTCAATTTTGTTGCGTTTGTATTAACAATCGCAATGTTAAGTTAAATTATAAATGTTGTTTTAACATAAAATGGGAAAAACCCAAGTTCAAAAACATTCTCTTTCATGACCAAAAAGGATATATTGTGTATTTGAGAATTTTCGAGTTGTAACACGTTTTACAAAAAATAATTCTGATCCTTAGTTATTGTCTTCAAATTGAATGCTGAATAAAAACAACATTGTAAATCTCGACCTTTCTTAATAGCACATCTGTACATGTTGAAAACTGCTGTCCTAAGTTTTTTATGATTCTTTCCTTGCTTCAGCCTCTTCAATATATTGAAAATTAGTACCTTTTCCGCTTCCATATTTTCAAAAAACTATCACCGCCCTCATTATTGTAAACCATCCCCACTAACTAACTACAAAAATCCACTTCTTGTGTGTTGCAAAAATTAAAAGCCAGTTACTGTCTAACCCTCCAACTAGCAAAAAACAAAAATTCTATGTAACAACTTATAATTCTAAGTCTTATTAATAAACGTATTATTGTTTATTATTGTAATGAAAATATAAAATCAAGTGTTAATTTATTTTTCATCACCAATTTCTTCTTTCACTTTAAATAAATTTGTATTAAATTAAATGCAAATCTAAACAAATTTATTTATTTCTTTTTAATCCAATCGAAAATGTGAAAAATAGAATTTTAGATACAGGAACAGGTGAACTACGTTCTCTAGCGACAAAGATTAATTCTAATTCCATTCTGGAATTAGGATGAAACGATTTAGGGTAATTTGGAGGTTAGAATATAAAAGACAGCAATTAAATTCGACTTACTTTTCAATACACTGGTTTAATGTTAAATGTAGAACTGGAACTGGAGAAATAAAGTTGAGCCGCAGTTGATAATTTAATAAAACTTTAGAAAAATTCTTAATTTGAAATAAATTTTTAGATCTTGAATAACTTGAATAAACTTTAATAAACTTGAAGAACTTGAACACTTTTTGAGACTACTTGAAGAAATTTTTGGAGACTTGTTTGAAGAACTTTTTGTGACTCTTGAATGATTGAATTTTTAGAACTTGAAGATTGAGTAAGACTGTTTTGAATGATGAGTAACTGACGTTTTCTTAAAGAACACACATATTTATGTGTCAATTCCCACTACTGATTTTCTCAAGGGAGAAAAATTCAAGGATGAAAATATTATAGAAAGGGAAAAAGAGGTTGAGTATTTTTCGGATTGGTTTAAGAAAAAGAAAATGGAGAGAAAATTCATTAAGAAATGGGTCTGAAAGGCGAATTTTGGGTCCGTCCCATTTTTATCAGTTGTAAGCGCAGGAGGATCTTTGAAAAGGGGCTGAGTCTTAGCCTTCCTCAACTTTATTTCTCCCTTCCAACTCCAATTTCTAGAATTAACAGAAATAGCACTTTTCTTTAATTTTAACATATTTTATAAATATTTTATAAATTCAACATAATAATGTACGGTTGTTTATAACAATTAGTTTCAATTATGTTCAAAACTGTTTAAAATGTCTTCTCAACAATTTAATTATTTTCAGGAAAAAAATAGAATTCTTTGTAAAATATCAAATATTTTCAAAAAATTGAATTATGTAAAAATCAAATTCAAAATAAAATTCTTGGTAAAAATTCATTTATTTTTATAAGCAATAAAATTTTCACTGAACTTTAGTTATTTCAAATAAAATTTTCATAAAACTTTTTTGAAGGAATTAAATATAATATGAAAATTGTATAAAAATCTTTGCAAATATTCCATTATTTTCATAAATAATAAATTACTTTTGAAGAATTCAGTTTTATTTTTACAACTAAAAGGATTCTAAACAGAATGTTAATTACTTTCAGAAACAATAAAATTCTTTACAAAAATTCAATTACTTCAAAAAATTTTATTAAAATTTTCAAAGGAATTCAATTATTCTAATGTTTTAAGGAATTCTTCAAAGGAATTCAATTATTTTAAAGTTTTAAGGAATTTTTCAAAGAAATTCAATTATTTTCACAAATAATAAAATTCTTCGCAGAAATTTGAATATGTTTGAAAAATTTTTTTAATTCTATTCAAAATTTCCATTATTTTTAGAAGTAATAAAATTTTTTTTCAAAATTCAATTATTTTCAAAAGTTCTTAAAAAATCTTATCATAATATCAATTATTTTAAAAAATTTATTTAATTCAATGATTTTCAATAGTTACTATTTTAATAATGTTTTGTAAAAGAATTTAGTGTTTAAAAATTTGTTTACAAAATTGTTTATGCGAATTCAATTTAATTATTAATAAAACTCCTCACAGAATTTTAGTTATTTTTAATACAATTTTAATCAAATTTCTCAAAAAATGTAATTATTCTCAAAAAATTTTTAAAAATTCGCCAAAGAGTAGTAAATGATTTTAAGTTTATAAAATTCCGTTATTTCATTTCCTCTGAAAAATTTAATTATATTTTCATAAATCATAAAATTCTTTAAAGAATTATAACAAAATATTCTGATGAAATTCAATGATTTTAAAATTTTCAAGAATTTAATTATTTTCGCAAATAATAAAATTCTTCAAAAAAATTCAATTATTTTTACAAATAGTAAAATTCTTTATGGTAATTTAATTTTTTTTCAGTTTGCAAGAATTCAATTATTTTCGAAAATAATAAAATTTTCTACAAGAATTAATTATTTTCACAAATAATAAAATTCTTTAGAGAAAGTGAAATTATTATTTTCAGAAGTAATGTAATTCTTTCCAAGAATTCAGTATTTTAAGGAAATTTTTCAAAGAAATTAAATTATTTTTTACAAATGATAAAATTCTTCATATAAATTCAATTATTTTACAGTTTGCGAGAATTGAATTATTGTCATAATTAATAAATTTCTTCTCAATAATTCAATTATTTTTGTAAATATTAGAATTATTTACAGAAATTTCATTAATTTGAAAAAAAATTTAAAAATAAGTTCTTCAAAAATTTCAATTTATTATCAATAATTTTATAACTATTTATCAATCTAATTCAATTATTTATAAATGTTTTGATCAAATTTTTTATGAAGAAATTTCTAAGAAAAATTTATTTCAAAATGAATTCAAATAATAAATTTAAATACTTTTATTTATTTTACACAAAAATTTGCCAACTTTTGAAAAATTTAATATAGAAATTATAAAAGAATAAAAAATTCTTTAGAATTTTAAAATTTATTTATATTTTTATTTACAATTTTAAATAAATTGTAAATTGTAATTAAAATTTTTTCAAAGAGAGTTAAATTCCCGTAAGTAATTAAAAAAGATTAAATTAAGTAATTGCTATTAATTGGAAATTTAGTCAAATAAATTTTATAAATTTTATGTATTAAAGAATTTTAGTTTTTTACTTCTAAAAATTATTTCTAACTATAATCGTATTTTTGAAGAATATTCTTTCTAAAAATTTGTGAAAATAATTGATATTTAGAAAAATTTAAAATTGAAGTTATTGCCAGAATAAGAAAAGGATAAAACGTAAATATAAAAATTTCTTCTTTAAACCAATTTGCATATTTATACTCTCTTCATAAGAAGCAAACATTGTCATTAAAACTGATTCTTAATACGAGTGTTTTTACTCACCACTCACCACAGTCACTACACAATTGCATTGAAGGTAATCAACCATCAAGGGGCCTCTCCTTTTTCTGAAAAAATGAACAATTTTTCTATTTTTACATCTAATGATATAAATTTTTCTGAAATAAAAAAATTATCCACAAAAGTGTAAAATTTTTGAATTTTTAATAAAAACTTAGGGGAAAAGCAGTGCATGATGTTGACGTCAATGTGTTTGTGTGTTTGTGTATAATTACAAACGCCCCAGTTTATATGCGTATTATTCAACTTCATCTAATTATTTAGTTGTCAATTATTTCGAAAGTAATTTAGAGAAAGTTTGCCAACTGTGGTCAGTAATTAATAGACTTTATGATGTTGAAGAGATGAGGGAGTGAGGGCAATGCGTTACCAATAAATATTCTTCAATTCAATATACATAGAGTTACGTCGATATAATAGATCGCTTCGACATTATCCACGCCCCATGAAGCAAAGGTTTGACGGTATTCATGTGGAAAAGATTCAAATCTATTGCTTCGTTCGAAAAAAAAACCGTCACTTTCACGGCTATATTTTTTTCCCCTTGGACTATAAAATATAAAAACTCTATTTAGAAACAAAGAACCTTTTCTGATTAGAAAAATAAAAATTTTATTTTTGAAGAGTGTTTGGCAAAAATTGCTACAAAAACTAAAGGGTACTAAAAGGTACTCAAAAGAAAGTTTCTATTACATTTATTTACGAATTTTTTTCAATGTAAAATTATTCGAAAACATCAATAACTTCATTTTCAAATAAATATTTAATCATTATTATTTTTTTATCAGAATTAGGATTTTCAAAAATTAAAAATTCAATAGCTTATGATAATTAAAGATAATCGAGCAATAAAATCATTACTTCATATATTATAGAAATATTGTTATTGTAACTTCTTTAAAATAATTTTCGTCATTAAAATTCAATTATTATAACTTTCTAGAACTTCTTGATAAGAATCGGTCTTTAAATGAATTACTTATAGTAATTTTTAAAAAAGTTCTTTCACAATTTTTAAATCCACTTTTTTACAATTCAATTTTATAACACTGAGAAAACAATATATTTGAATCAAACATAATTATCTTTGTTATACAGTCAACCAAAAATTATGTTTGATTTAAATATAATAATTTTGATTCAATACATAGTAAGTTTGGTTCAATAAAAATTACGTTTAATTCAATAATAAAATATGTTTAAAGTAAACATATTATTTTGGTTGACTGCTTAAGTTTGGTTTAAAAAATTTTTTTTCTCAGTGAAAATGTCGTCTATTCTGAAATTTTTCAATTTAATATGAGAAAATAAAAACTTTATATGACTTTAAAAAAAATTCAATTTAACTTTTTCAAAAAATTATTCCTACAAAAAGTTAAAAGCATGAAAAATTAACATTTTCAAACATTTTAATTTGAAACCTTTTTAAAATTCAATTTATAAAAATTCACGCTACAATGCTTGTAATGTTCAATTATTATTTAAAATTTGAACTGAAATTAATTTCTAAATCAATTTCTATTAGAAAATTATAGGATAATTTAAATAGCAAAAAAAGTAATTTATTGAATAATTCAATGCTTTAAAACAATACTTACACAATTTTATCAACAAATTTTTAAATAATTGAAATTCTATCGACGAATTTGTATAAAATTTTTAAGAACAATTAAATTCTTCGAGGACTTTGATAAAAATAATTGAATAACTGTAAAAATTACATTATTTATACTAATAATTGAATTGTGGCGAAAAATTTTCTAAAAAATTTATATAATTGATTTCTTTTCTAAAAACTGTGAATTCTTTTTTAAATAATTGAATTCTCAGAAAAATTTAATAAAATTTTTAAGATAAATTACATTTTTCGAGGAATTTAATTTAAATTAAAAATTAAATTATTAATAATTAAATTAAGTTATTAAATTAAATTATTAATTTAATTTAATTAATAATTAATTAATTATTTTAATAATTGAAATTAAATAAATATTTATTATTTTTAAATAATAAAATTCTACAAAAAAAAATTATTTAAATTCTGCGATGAGATTTATTATTTATAAAAATAATAGAATTCTTAAAAATAATATTATTGTTCTTGAAAATAATTGAATCCTTATAAATATTTTTATTCTTTATGAAAATAATCGAAATTCTGTTAAAAAATATATTTTTTATGAAAATTATTGAATTATTGCAAAAAAAAAAACATTTGTAAGTAATTGAATTCTTATGAAATTTTTGTTATTGATGTAAATAATTAAATATTTTGTTAGAATGTTATCAAAACTGTTCTTTAATAACTAAAGTAAGTCTTTTGAGTGATTTTCATTCAAATAATAGTCATTAAAAATTATTGAATTGAGAAAAATTTTTGAAAATAATTGAAATTTTAACTGTAAAAAATAATTCTTTATAAAAATAATTGAATAATTGAAAAGTTGATATAATTAATTTCTTCCAAAAAAATTGTAATTTATTTTTTAAATAATTGAATTTACAGAAAATTTTCATTATTCATAAAAATAATTAAATTCTTAAAAATAATTTTATTGGTCATGAAAATAATTGAATCCTTATCAATATTTTTATTGTTTATGAAAATAATTGAATCACTGCAAAAATTTGATAATTTATGAATACAATTAAATCACTGTATAAAGTCCATTATTCTTAAAAATAATGGAACTATTGCAAAAAAATTTATATGTAATTGATTTCTTTTACAAAAATTGGCATTTTTTTAATAATTGAATTCCCAGGAAATTAAAAAAATATTTTTAACATTAATTACATTTCTTAAAGAATTTTATTTAAATTGTACTAAGAATAAGTAATTTAACTTCTACGATGAGTTTTGTTACTTATAAAAATAATGGAATCCTGAAAAATAATTTTATTGTTCATGAAAATAATTGAATTTTTATAAATATTTTTACTATTTATAAAAATATTTGAATTCCTGTTAAAAAATATATTATTTATGATAATTATTAAACTATTGAATACAAAATTTGCAAATAATTGAATTCTTATGAAATATTTATTATTAATGAAAATAATAAAATGTTTGGTTAAAATGTTATTAAAACATTTGCTTTAATAACTGAATTCTTATGAGAGCTTTTTATTCAAATCATTGCCAATGAAAATTAAGACAAATTTTTGAAAATAATTGAATTTTTAACGGCAAAAAAATTATTATTATTATTTATAAAAATAATTTATTATTTTTATCAAACGTTTGAGGAAAATTTTCGAAAATACGTATTTGAAATTTTGCCAAGAGTACTATTAGAACTTTTGAAAGTAATTGAATTTCGGAGAAGAATTTTATTATTTTTAAAGATAATTGAAATTTTTACCATAATTTTTTGGTGAATTGAACATAATTCAATTTCTGCATTCATTTGTAACTTCTTCAAAATTCAATTTTTTTTCATGATATTAACAAAATTTTTTTTTATTATTCTTAATAAATAATTGAGTATATATTTAATAAATTAACTAGTTTCTTAAGAATTTGAATTATTAAAATTTCTCAACTGTCTTAGCTCCTTAAAATTTCTAATAAAATTCAATAAAAATTGAACTTTTTAAATATTTTTAATTAAAACCATTTGAAGTTCATCTATTTATGAAAATTATAAAAGCAACTCTTAAAATTGAATTAATTTCAAGATATTTGGGAAAAGTTGTTCATTAAACAATTTCTAAGCAATAATAATTTTATGACACTTACTCAATGTTACGTATGACTTCGTATCTATTTTTAATTTTTTCAGTAATTAAAAATTTGTTATATTGTATAATTTTATTAAAAATTTGGGACTTTTGTAAATAGAATTAAGTACTCAATAGACATATTATCAGGACATAACAGGATTTTTACATAATTAACTCATCAATTAAATTGTCTTAAAACTATTTTTTCATAATTAAGTTATATCCAAACTAAAAAATAACGATAATCATTCCTCCCGCAGCAAAGCTGCGTAAAATTAAGTGTTCCTCCCGAAAATCGGTAGAGAGTTTTAATAATTTGTTTTTCCCGCAAAGCGGTTGATTATATATAGTTGTGAATTTATTTCCCACAAAAGACGGAGGTGTTATTTTTGTCCCCAGAAATAAGGGTTGATTTTGAATTTTTATTTCATTAATTGATTACAGTGAATTGATATTTTTACGCGAATTGAAAATAAATAATTAAAAAAGGATACAAAAAGTGAATATTAAGTGAATAATTTGAAGTATTATATCGATAATAATAATAAAGAATCAAACAAAAGAAGCAATTGAAGAACAAATTAAAGGAAATACTAAAAAAAGAAGAAATAATTCGTATAAGAGATTCTGTCACAGGTGTGAATCTGAGTAATTCACCTGAGAAAAGTAACAGGATACTTTTCCATTCTTGATAAAAATAATAAATTGTAAGTTGGTGAGTTGATTATTAATTATTCCATTTTACATATTTTATACACACACATAATACAAATTTACATAAAACATAATTATTATATAAATAAAAATTGTTTGTTGTTTATCGATATTATATTGTTATATAAATATTGAGAATCTTATATTAATTATATTCTATTAAAATGACATTTTTTAATAATAATATTTACTACGATTCATACAAGTAAATAATTTAAAGATAGTTTATATTCTTGTATTGTACGATTTTTCTATCAATTTTTCAAGTTTTATGAATTGAATAAAATTTATATTTGTACTACTCATATAACTGAAGTGTGTCATTACTGTCTACAACTATATACACCTTTTTTTTTCTTTTTATATATTTTCAATTAAAATACCGTCTAATCGGAGGTACTGAATTAATAGTACACTTAAAAGGGGGATCCTCTACTTTTTCAGAAATATTAATTATTTTATGAATAGTTAAACGTTTATCTTGGGGTGAATAAATATTAAGTCTTTTAGTTTAACTTATCGAAAATTACTTTCGATAAAGTTAAGCCTGAATTCGCTTAATATATAGATTTTCTTTAATAATATTAATTAAAATAATCGAATTCACACTTAACACTCAAGAGAAATTGTTGTTAGAAATAGAAAAAATTGAAGGTTTTGTATATTATTATTTTCAACAAAAGTCCCTGATTTTTCTCTAATTTTCCTTTTTTGTCTACTTTCTCTAAACTTCCTGATCTGTGTCAGCCCTGAAGAAGAAATTTGTTAAAAGATTATTTTTAAACGGAATTTTATAATTCGGTTTAAAAATTGTAATTATTATTATATTTCATCGAGAATTATTTATAAATAAAAAATTTAATACTAAAGGAAGAAAAAAAGTAAAATGAGTAATTGGGTCGTTTAGCTTTTGTCTCCGCCAAACACAAAATTGATGAAATTGAAGGTCAGATTGTTTCGATTCGATTTTAAAGCTATCGCTGCAAATAGTGGTGCTTGCGTGTGTGCGAGAGAAAATATGAGAGGACGGGCGATTGGAGGGTAGGGCAGAAGCCTAGATACAATGCGGAGATATTAATATTGGCAGTTGATACATCGCCGCGGTTTCAAGCGTCGGCTACGTGCCATCGAAATACCGGGTGACATTTTAATATTCCATTGGCGTTCGTACATGAACGGGAGCGTATCCGAGCAGACTTACAAATTTTGCTGCGACTGCAGGGAAATGAGGGCTGAGAGCACCACACCTCCTGGAAATCTCCCATTATCGAGCTGAATAAAGTACGAAAAGGAGCTGTAAAAATCCCGCGAAGGAAGTCGAAAAAAATAATAAAAAGAAATTCAGCCTCTCAGGCAGTATTCACTTAATAAGATAAAAGAATGACTTATGTTCTTCTTCTCTTCCTATTTCTACCTATTTTTTCGTAAAAAATAGGCCAGTAGATCTTCTAACTCCGTTTATTCATTTTTTTACAAAAAAGAAAATATTACATTTAAAAGATTTATCCCAATTCAGAAAGAAAATTATTTCAACAAATGATAGCATTTACAATTTTTACTAGAAGCAAATACGTATTAGAATTTAAATTTGGAAAGAGAAAAATAATTAAAAAAGAGAATTTTGTAAAATATAGTATAAATATAGTTGGGAATTTTTTCCAAAGAAATTAAAGTAGAAAATGCTGTAAAAAACGAGTCCATCGCGCAACGACGTTCGAATGAGAACTGAAAGTTGCGGTCGGGACGCTTCGTATTTATAGTCCGCTCTCCTCGGACGGGTGGGGGAAACGGGAACCACGCCCACGGCCAGTGAGCCGCGCACGCCGATTGGTGCGCGCTTCTACTCTCACCTCTCATTCATTCCCTTTACTTTCTTCTTATTTCTTCTTATTTTTATTTATTTATTTATTGTATTTTCAATTTCAATCTATATTTCCAATTGGAAATTAAATTAGAAAAATTAGAATTCAATTGAAACAGAATTAGAATTATATTTTCATTTAAAAATTACATTAGAGAAATTAAGATAAATTATTTGTTTCAATTGAATTAATTACATTTTTTTTAATTTGAAATAAAAATAGGAACAATAAATGCTTTTGAGACAGAAAACAAAACAGAAAAAATCGAGGTAAATATAATTAACATATATATTATTTCGAGGGAAAAAAAGTTCGGAGTTGATTAACCGAGAATGTGTTGGCAAGTGTTTTGTTTTCATTAGAGAGGAATTTAAAAAATTGCCATTAGAGATTGCAGGGAATCCTGAGGAAATCTGCAAGAAAAGTGGGATACGCCGTGTAACCAGGGTAACGAGATTCGGGAAAATTTAATAATACCTTGGCACGGCTTTTCGAGGTGATTTATATATTATGATACAACCCGATGTGTGTCCTCGATATAAATCAGGATCTCCTTACCTTGGTTCGTGGGAGTGAAGAAGGGGGCGGTCTCTCAAAAACGGGGAATGAGATGCAAGCATTCGTATTATATCATCATGTTATTTTTTTTTTTATTTTTTATCTCTCATCAGACTAATAACACATATATATATATTTTTTTTCCATCATCGATATAAACCGTTTTACATATTAATCCTTTTTTTCAATTTTTATATTCAAATTGTGAAATATTCAAACAGATTTATTTGTAAAAGCTCTGATTTAAAAAGCTTTTGGGATTTATTATTTAAATTTGTTATTTTTAAATCCAAACAACGTGATATTGTTCTTAATTTGCAAAAATTCTGACACATATTTTCTGTTTTATATAACAATAAATAGAAAATTTGAATTACAAAATATACAATGAGCAAAAAATACGATTTCAAATAAAAATACGAATATAGAAATAAAAATTATGAATAATAATAATATACAAATTAAGTATAACAAGAAAAATGCAAAATTGTAAATAAAAAAAGTTGTAAATTAAAGAACTCAGATTGTAAAAAAGTGAATTATAAATAAATAATAATAAAAAAAGCAAAAAAAAATTAGAAAAATCATAAATTGCAAATTACAAATAGCGAACAAAAATATGCAAATTGCAAATAAATGGGTACAAATTGAATAAAAGTAAAGTGAACTAAAAAAATAGAGCAAACTACTATAAAGTTATAAAATACAATTAATTGATAAAAATATTTTTTTAATCATAAAGAAATATAGTATGAAAAAAATTTCCTTTTCTACCGTATTTAGGAGAAATTGATATAAATTATCGCAACTCGTATATATTTATATAAAAAAATCAATATTTATTCATAAATTATTGTGTTGGTAATTAAGGTCCGACAGTGTCTTGAAACTATAAATCAAGATTACCGAAGGAAAACCTTCATAATCTTTGTTTTTGACGAATTAATCACAATTGGCTGGACTTTCTGCGTCAAGTTGATGGATAGGTCGCACATCGTTTTCTATATATATATATAAACGAGAAATAAATTAAAGATTAAATCCATCATAATAAATTTTTGCCAATTTTCCCACGTGTGTATGTGCGAAAAGAAAAATACTTTCACAGCTTTTTTTTACGACAATATAAACGTGGGACGTTCACCAATTGATATTAATAGAATGAAAAATACGTATTCTTTCAAAGAACGCGCTTTTTCTCGACATTTATGACTTTTATATTTACAAGCGCTTGCATTGTCTTTTGTAACCCCATAAATGTTCCCAGGAATTATGCTAGGAAATTGTTTTTTAAAAAGTTGCCGCAAAAATTGTGAATTACATTTTTTTCCTCTAAATTCTTTTGAATTATTATTTTAAAAAATCTTTTTTAATTTTTAAATATTCTTTTTTATTTTTTAAATATTCTTTTATAAAAATTTAAATTTATAATTACAATTTTTTTGTTAAATTATATAAAATTATTTCTAAAAATTCTGTTTTAATGAATAAAAATTTCTTTTTAATTTTTTTCAATTATTTTTTGTGACTTTTTTCAGTGGAATTTTTTTTTTTCTCTTTGCAGAAATACTGAGATTACGCTTTCTAGTTGATATTAATCTTCTTCAACTCAGCGTCATAAAAGTTTATATTCAAGGATAGAATTATTGGACCACTGAATCGATGCTGAAGGAAATTTACGATTAAAATTCTTCCGTCTTCCCGACAGGGTTAATCGAATATTCAGAAGCGTGTTAAGAAAACTTTGTAAAGTTAAGTTTCAGCACGTGCGTATTCAGTGAATGCATCAGGATTGGTCATTTACAGACAAAAAAAAAGCGAAGAAGACGATTGCAAGTTAAAAAACTTTTTTCCCTTCGTACTTTTCTTTCTCGTCTTAAAAATAATTAAATGTTAAATGAAACTTCAAATAGAAAAGTAAACAGTCTTTTCTTTGTTTTAGTCAAAAGTTTATAAAAAAATTGAAAAAAAGCTGATAAAAAATAAAGAAAAAGAAATACAAAATGGAATTTTGAGTTTAATGATATTTGAAAAAATGTATTTTTAGTTCAAACAAAGTCTTTTCTGTTTAGAAACTATTTAATGAAGAAAGGATTTTTCGTTGGAAAAATGTTTAAAGAAAAAAAAATTTCAAATAAAAAAATTAAGCTTTTGGTAGTAAGAGTAGTATTAAGTTTTAAAAATATTAAAAAAAAACGATTTTTAGATGAAAAAATATTAAAAGAAAAAATAATTTATTACTCAAAAAAATTTGAGGAAAAACCGATTTTTATTTGAAAAAATATTTATAGAAAAAATAATCTTTGAATAAGAAAATATTCCATGAAAAACTGATTTTTATTTGAAAAAATATTTAAAGAAAAAATTATTGTTGAACAAGAAAATACATCAGAAAAAAACGATTTTTATTTTAAAGAATATTTATACAAAAAATCATTTTTGGGTCAAAAAAAATTTGAGGCGAAAACGATTTTTAGTTAACAAAATATTTAAGGAATAAACATTTTCTGACTAAAAAACTATTTTAAGAAAAAAAGTTATTTAGTTGACAAAATATTTTTTAAAAAAATAATTTTTGAATCAAAAAATAAAATACTTGGTAGTAAGAGTAGTGATGCGTTTTAGAAATATTGAAAAAGAAAAAGATTTTTAGATGAAAAAATATTTAAAGAAAAAATAAGTTTTCCACACACAAAATTTTTAAGAAAAGAACGATTTTTATTTGAAAAAATATTTATAGAAAAAATAATTTTTGATTAAGAAAATTTTTCAGGAAAAAACGATTTTTATTTGAAAGAATATTTACAAAAAAAATTATTTTGGAATTGGAAAGTTTTTCATGAAAAAACGACTTTTAGTTAAAAGAATATTTAAAGAATACAAAGAATTTTTGAACCAAAAAAATTTTGAGGTAAAAATGATTTTTAGTTGACAAAATATTTAAAGAAAAAACAGTTTGTGTCTACGAAACTAATTTAGGAAAAAAAGATTTTTAGTTGACAAAATATTAAAAAAAAAAATATTTTTTAAATGAAAAAATAAAATACTTGGTAGTAAGAGTAGTATTGCGTTTTAAAAACATTGAAAAAGGAAACGATTTTTAGATACAAAAAATATTAAAAGAAAATATAATTTTTACTCAAAAAAATTTTAGGAAAAAATGATTTTTGTTTGAAAGAATATTTACAGAAAAAATTATTTCTGAAAAAGAAAATATTTCATGAAAAAACGACTTTGAGTTTAAAAAATATTTAAAGAATAAATAAATTTTGGGTAAAAACAAAATTTTAGGTAAAAACGATTTTTAGTTGACAAAATATTTAAAGAAAAAAAACTTTGTGACTAAGAAACAATTCTACGAAAAAAAGAATTTTAGTTGACAAAATATTTAAAGAAAAAAAATTTTGTGACTACGAAACTAATGTAGGAAAAAAAGATTTGTAGTTGATAAAATATTTAAAAAAATAATAATTTTTGAATCAAAAAATAAAATATTTGGTAGTAAGAGTAGTATTGCGTTTTAAAAACATTGAAAAAGGAAACGATTTTTAGATACAAAAAATATTAAAAGAAAATATAATTTTTACTCAAAAAAATTTTAAGAAAAAATGATTTTTGTTTGAAAGAATATTTACAGAAAAAATTATTTCTGAAAAAGAAAATATTTCATGAAAAAACGACTTTTAGTTTAAAGAATATTTAAAGAATAAATAATTTTTGGGTAAAAACAAAATTTTAGGTAAAAACGATTTTTAGTTAACAAAATATTACAAGAAATAAAAATTTGTGACTACGAAACCAATTTAGGAAAAAAATATTTTTAGTTGACAAAATATTTAAAGAAAAAACATTTTGTGACTACGAAACTAATTTAGGAAAAAAAGATTTGTAGTTGATAAAATATTTAAAATAATAATTTTTGAATCAAAAAATAAAATATTTGGTAGTAAGAGTAGTATTGCGTTTTAAAAACATTGAAAAAGGAAACGATTTTTAGATACAAAAAATATAAAAAGAAAAAATAATTTTTACACGAAAAAAAATTTAAGAAAAAATAATTTTTATTTGAAAGAATATTTACAGAAAAAATTATTTCTGAATATGAAAATATTTTATGAAAAAACGACTTTTAGTTTAATGAATATTTAAAGAATAAATAATTTTTGGGTAAAAACAAAATTTGAGGTAAAAACGATTTTTAGTTGACAAAATATTTAAAGAAAAAATATTTTGTGACTACGAAACCAATTTAGGAAAAAAATATTTTTAGTTGACAAAATATTTAAAGAAAAAACATTTTGTGACTACGAAACTAATTTAGGAAAAAAAGATTTGTAGTTGATAAAATATTTAAAATAATAATTTTTGAATCAAAAAATAAAATATTTGGTAGTAAGAGTAGTATTGCGTTTTAAAAACATTGAAAAAGGAAACGATTTTTAGATACAAAAAATATAAAAAGAAAAAATAATTTTTACACAAAGAAAACTTTAGGAAAAAATAATTGTTATTTGAAAGAATATTTACAGAAAAAATTATTTCTAAATATGAAAATATTTTATGAAAAAACGACTTTTAGTTTAAAGAATATTTAAAGAATAAATAATTTTTGGGTAAAAACAAAATTTGAGGTAAAAACGATTTTTAGTTGACAAAATATTTAAAGAAAAAAAACTTTGTGACTAAGAAACAATTCTACGAAAAAAGACTTTAAATTGAAAGAATATTTAAAAAAAATAATTTCTGAATAAGAAAATATTTCAGAAAAAACAGTTTTTAGTCAAAAAAAATATTTAAAGACAAAATAAATTTTTGTGTAAACAAATATTTGAGAGAAAAATAATTTTTTAGTAAAAAAATACATGAGAGATAATTATTAAATAATATTTAATATATTGCTCATAAAAAATACTAGTAGAAAGAAAGATTTTTATTTTAAAACAAGACGAAACAATTTTTTTTTCGAGTGAAAAAATTTGAAATTAATGTGAAAAATTATTGTTCGAGTCAAAACCAATATAATTGATGGGGAAAATATTGAGAAGCAGTAGTTAAAATGTGGTTTTCATTTATTTATCACTCGATTTGTGGATTTTGGAGTGTGTTATGCAAAACAGTAACTTGTAACTTAATTATAAGTTATTTTCAAAGTTTCAGAATGAACCTCTAACCTCGACCCTCATAAAGATACGGGGGAAACAACACTATGAAATCCACTGACACTTGTTTACGACTTTACTACACGAAATGACCACCCCCTAAGAGTTAAATTACGTATTTCCTATTTTCCCTCCTGTTTAACGCTTGAAATGAACTTTTTATGTCATTATTTGTGTTTTCATATAGCAATAACCGGAAAGTGGGTTTGTTGGTTTAATTTGTTTATAAAAGAGTAAAATTTCATATTGCACAGCGAAACAAACTTTATACTTTACCCTTCCAATTCTGTTTACTATTTACTGAATACAATTCACATTATTACCCTGAATTATTAACGCATCACGTTACGATGAAATTATCTATTTCAAAGAAAATTAAAAAAAACAAAATTCTGTTTCACCATTATCTGCACTGAAGAGAAATGATTAATATAATCGTTTTTTTATGTAAATTTTGGGAAATGGGGAAAAAATTAATACTACGATTAGTACTTGTTTTGCTAGATATTATTCTTTGAAATAAACAAAAATTTTAAATAAAGTTTCTTTTTTGCTTTATAAATTTTTTTATTATTACTTCTTTAAAAAAGGGTTACATTTATGTTTTTTTTGCTTTTTAACTTTTTTTTTAAATCAAGCCTTTTCTTAGGTGAAAAATGTACTTAAATGGAGTTTATTATTATTTTTAATTTTTTTAAATAAACCCATTTTTTATTTTTTTACTTTTAGTGAAAAAAAATCTCAACTAAAGTTTATTACTATTTTTCTTTTCTTTTTCATACTTTACCCAATTTGGTTTTTTCAATTTTAAAGAAAAAAAAATATTTTCAATTTTTGTAAATATGTGCGGGTAAAGAAAGGGGAAGAGAGAAAAAAAAGTTGAATGGTTATTTGTCAGCGCATCATGCAGAAATGTAGTGGAAATTTGATTTGTAAAATTTACGTGCACTTGTTCCTTTCGTGAAACGAGCAGCTGTTGCAAATCAAACGAGAACCTGAAAACTTTCTCACCATCGGCGAAATGTGCCTCCCTCCTTTGCAAATACAATGTTGAAGGCTCTTTCTCTCTCCTTTTCCCTTCAAAACCCGTCAACTTTCCCTGTTTTGCGCGCCACGCTTTCAAACTCTCTATCACCGTCCGTTTTGCAATTAAAATCTTCTGACACAAGAGAAATGCATTTTCAGATTAATGACAAAATTCAACGATTGCCAATTTATAGTTTTTTTTTTCATTTTCAAATATCAAATATTCATTTCATCAATTTACATGTCATTTAATGATATTACGGAAATCGTGGAAATTTTTTTTGCTGATTGCTTTCAAGAAAAAAAAAATTATGTCACGTTAATGAGTTTGGTTTTTTTTTAAATTTACTGTTACCTTTGTATTAATTTAATATTAACTGAAGTAATTAATTAATACAATTGTAAATTGTAAATACTAATTAATAATTAATTAACGAATTGTATATTATTAAATAAATATTATTTATATTTTAATATATTAATTTTAATATTAATTGTCGACTACTTTAATCATTATTTTAATTAATAAATATTTTAATAATATTTAAATATTTTAATAATATTTAAATATTTTAATAATATTTAAATATTTTAATGAATATTGATTATATAATTTAACGTTAATTATATTTATTAATATAAGTGAATTAATTTTCTATTATAATAGTCAATTTTAATTAATTCGCTAAATTAAAAACTTCGCCCCCTTCTTTCACTTTTTTTCTAATTAATATAATTTTTCTAATAACCTTTGTCTTCTAATGTAATAAATTTTTCAAATTGACTTTCATACGATTTTCAATAATTACGGGAAAAAAATTCCATTTCCTACGTAAAATTACTTGACAAGAAAAAATGAAATTTGCAAATAAAAAAATACAAATTGCAAACAAAAGAATACAAAGTACGAATAAAAAAGTTGCAAATAAAAAATTCAAATTGCAAATTAAAAAAATGTAAATTCCAAATAAAAAAAATACAAAATGACAAATAGAAAACTACAAATTGCAAGCAAAAAAATGTCAATTGTAAATTAAAAAATACAAAGAAATAAAAAATACGAATCACAAATAACAAGACACAAATAAAAATTGCAAATAATAATAATTATTATGTTTCTACTTTCTATAAATATAAAAAAATACAAATTAAGGATAATTTTTATTTTCCTGTAAAAATTTACAATTAAAAATGTTTAATAATTCGATTACTTAAATTCTCCGATGGCGTCTAATTTTCTGGTTAGTTGTTTTAAATAAAAAGAATTCGCCCCCTCTCCCTGTTTTTTTTTTTTTTTTAATGGTGAGGAAGAAGAGAAACACTTCTCGTATTTGTAGGTACAGCTGCTGTGCCGTTTAATTAAATAATTATTCAGTCAAGAACGAACCCTTCGACTTTTCACCCACGAGCTTGTTCAGTTTTCAATAACTTCCCGGAAACGAATTCAGATTCCGAACTAGGATATTGCGTAATGAATTCTAATTAAGGTAACCGAGCGCGACAAGGGATATTAAAGCAGTCTCTCCTCCCCCCTTTCTCTCTCACTCTCTCTCTCTAGATACACTCTCATCAATTTCTCCCGAGGTCAATATTACTTGAAAATATTCATGGAAAAGTCTTTTTTACCTTCAAATGTATTGTAAGACTTTTTAATTAACTAATTTATTAATTAATTAATAATTCACTGAATGAATAAATGTTCCAATTGAATAATAATTTAGTGAATAACATGTGTTAATTAATTCATAATTAAATGAATGTGTTAATTAATTCATAATTTAATGAATGTGTTAATTAATTCATAATTTAATGAATGTGTTAATTAATGATTAATTATTAGTTGTTAATTAATGATTTAATGAATAAATGCGTTAATCAATAATATACTTAAGAACTTAGTCAATTAATAATTAAATGAAATTACTACCAAAAGTTTCCCAAAGAATTCTATCAAAATTTTATACAAAATTAGATTAAATTAATAAAACCGATTGTTAATTACACGATAAATAAAAAAAATTAATAACATATTCTTTAACGTCCGAGTGGTTTAAAAAATAATAAAATAAAACGATAAACATTCAGACAAAGATTCTTTAATGTTACTCTAACGTTTCGAAATCCACGGATTTCCTCTTCAGGGAGTCTAATATTGTACAACAAAAAAAATTTTAAACAAAAAGTGTTAGCTTACATTAAATTAATCCAAGTATTGTAGAAACGTAAATAAACATAAAAATTAGAAATTAAGAAATTTAACGTAAAAATTTCAAATATAATAATAAACAAAAATTCAAAAATAAATAAATAAAATAATAAATAATAAAATGTCAGTACATTCTTACCAAATTAACAACATTCAGAAAATTAAATTTTGTCCAAGAATAAAAAACACAAACACCCACACATGGGAGACATATAGAATCTGAAGTCAATATTTAAATTAAGTTAAAATAAAGAAAATGTAACAAACATAAAAATAAATTAAGAGTAATTCAACAAAGAAAATTAAATTATATAAAATTATGATAAAATATGAAAATTAGTCACAACTAACCAAAAAAATGAATAAATAATCCAATCAATAAATAACAATTAAATAAATAGACAAACAAACAATTAAAATATAACAGACTTTATTATTATTTTTTTGTTTTTTTATTATTGAAAAAAAATTATTATTAATAAATAATAAGTAAATTAAAACAAGTATTTAATAATTCTGAAAAGTTTTTTTAAAGAAAATGAAAAAAAATGCTTTAAATTCAGTGAAATAAATAAAATATAAAGTTAATAATATCTGCCAACAAGCACTGACTCCTGTTAAAATTTCGTTATTTTATAAAATTCTGGTATAAAAAAAAAATTAATCGAACTAATAAATTTCTTTTTCGTGTGGACAATAGGAAAATTCAATTTCGATTTAAGTATAATTAAATTGAAAATTTAATAAAGACGAAAAGCTTAATTAGGCAGTGACCTAAAAAGGAAAAAGTGGATTTTTTACAGAACAAGCATTTTTTTGGTACTTAAATGAAATTTAAACCTACTTTTCTCCCTGTAATATGCAAAATAAAAGTGTTTAATTACTCTCTAATACTTTCTAATTAATTAAATTACAGGGAAGAAAACCATGGTCTGACTACAACTCAAGTTTTATTAATTTTAAAAAGTAAATTACGTTTTGCTAGTTTTAATCGTCTTAAAACTATTTTTGTACTAGTCATAACAGCTTTGAAACTACTTTGCGCTAGTTATGTCCGTTTAAAAACCATTTAGAACTAGATGTAACCGACTAAAACTACTTTCAACTAGTTATAATAAGTTTAAAACTATTTTTCACTAATTAAAACCGGTTAAAAACAACTCTGTACTTTCTCTAACAAGTTTAAAATAATTTTACTTTAGTTTAAATATTCCTAACTACTTGCAGCCGATTAAAACTACTTCGTACTAGTAATAACCGGTTTGAAACAACTTCATTCTAGTTCTAATTAGTTTTAGTAAGTTTAAAACTACTCAACTACTTTAGACTACTTGTAACTTTTTATTACTGGTTAAAAACCACTTTAGACAACTTATAACTACTTATAAATGGTTTATAACCACTTTTACTAATTTCGAAGCTACTTCGAACTAGTCACGATAAGTTTAAAACTATGTAAATACGATTAAAAACCACTTTGTACTAGTTATAACAGGTTTGAAAATTATTTCGTCTTAATTATTACAAGTTTAAACTAATTTTTTTGTTACAACATGTTTGAATTACTTAGCTGTTGTTGTTAACGGTTAAAAACCATTTTGTACAAAATGCACCAAGTTTAAAATTACTTTTAACTAGTTTTAAACGGTTATAAGCTACTTCGCAATATTTGCAAGTAGTTCAAAACTACTTTGAACTGGTTTTAATCGATTCTAAACCACTTTGCATTAGTAGGAATTAGTTTTCAACAGGTTAAAACAAGTGAGATGTAGTTATAACTAGTTTAAAGTAGGTTTTTAACGGCTGTAACTAGCTTAAAGTAGTTTTAAACTGCCTGAGACTAGTTTATAGTAGTTTAAACTGTCTAAGACTAGTTCAAAGTAGTTTTAAACTTTCTAAGACTAGTTCAAAGTAGTTTTAAACTGTCTAAGACTAGTTAAAAGTAGTTTTAAATTATCTAAGACTAGTTTAAAGTAGTTTGAAGCTGTCTCAGACCAGTTAGAAGTACTACTTACCCCGTTTTAACTGCCGCGAAGTAGCTCTAAACTACTTTGCACTAGTTTGAACCGTTCAAGAATCATTTAAACTAATTTTTTTCTTGGTACAACATGTTTAAACTAGTTAGCACTAGTTTTAACTGGTTAACACCATTCCGACTAGTTGTAACAAGTTTTAAGCTATTTTTCACTAAATATAACCGGTTATAAACCACTTCGAACTAGTTATAAAGGGTTTAAAACTATGTCGAACTAGTTATTACAAGTTGAGACTACTCTGCTCCAGTTGTAACTGGTAGAAAACGGTTTTTTATAGTTTTAATCAGTTACACACTGTTTCTAATCAATTGAAACTTGTTTGGAACTAGTTATAACATGAAAAAGTTTTGTAATACATAGTTTTAAATGAGTGTCAACATTATAACAATAAAATTAGTTTCTATTGTTGTAAACCAGGCGAAACGAATTTTTTTTTGCATCATTGTTTTGATTGAGATGTAAATTATTTTTCGTTCTTTTTAAATTTAGATAGAGATATAAAGAGTTTCTTTCATTGGATGAAAACCTGCGGTGAAAAGTTGATTAAAAATAGAGAAATTTAATTAGTTTAGTAGAACTACTATGGGGTTGGGGGGAAGGGGGTATTGTTATCTGGTTAATTCAAGCGACTTGCTGGAAGATAATAATAAGAGGACCCTAACAGACGAGCGGAGAATTTAAATAGGTCTTTTGAAAAAGAGAATTTAATCGAATCAATCGGATCCAATTAAAAGAGAGAAGAGATCTCTGGAAATACCCGCTTTCTTATCACAGAATTCATAAGGCTGATTCAGGTCGACATTGGCTTTAAGGTATAGGTATAACAGGTGTCCAGGGTTTCCTTCAAAAATATCCGGACGTGACGTACGAAACGCCTTGAAAGGAAAGTTTTCAACGAGGCCGACAGAGTGTCGTTGACGTTGGCATAAAATTTCAACGCCCCGTTGAAAGCCACGAGTACACCGAGTAGCTGCTGCTGCTGCTGCTTTTGAATTTTCTGAGGAAAAACCCAGTGACGAAATCGGTCGACTGGTGCAGTTTCTGCTTTACTTTTCTCATCTTTTTCCTTATTCCAAGTTCCATTTGCCACCCCACTCGCGCTACCCATATACATATACACCGAGAGTTCTTCTCCTCCCTCTTTCTCTCAGCTCCATTTCGTCCCACCACACCATCGTTGCCACTACTCACCTTGTCATCCGTTGATAAAAGCGTCCAGCTCCGACGAGCGACATAAACTTTGCGACGACGACGACGACGACGAGAAAGAGAGAGAAGGAACTAGCGAACCGTTTCTCGGTGCATTTTTAATTATTAATTAAAGCGTAAAAGGTAATTCCCAGCTTAAAACTTCCGGTGTGCAACGTCACTGTATTTATGGAACAACGACTTGCAACGATACGCTCATTAAATTGTGGATCAAACCGCGCACACTTCTAATTTCACGTTTTTCTCTATTCTAAAAAAAAGGGGGAGACAGCAAGGGGGAAAGGAAAAAAAGTATTTTTCCCTTTGAATTCATATTACTTTTCTCCATAAGTAATTAAACACTCGACAGTTCTCAACTTTTCTACTAACAATTCAATTATTCATCCTCTCTGGTTATAATATTTTGCAATTCTTACAAATCTCACGGTTGTAGGATTACTTTTGTTTGCATCTTTCTTGAGGAGACATTTGTCTTAATGAGTTGGCAAAAAAGAGTTTTTATTTTTCTTTCCCCTCGATTGTGAAAAATTTAGCAATTTATTTTCTAAAGGTTTCTGAGAATGAATGAAATACTGCGAGAAAGTGGAGGAAGAGGAGTGGGGAGAATTGTAGAAGCGCTCCAATTGTGGCGCGCTGACCCCCACTGTCGACGGTGGGCGTGGTTTGGGTATACCCCCACCCTAGCGGTGAGAGCCAATCGCTCGTGGCGCAACGAGTATAAATACAGTGAAACTTCAGTGATTATTGTCAGATCGTTCGGGTCTGCTGACTGACAGTAGTCGTTAATGACGCTCCTTCATATTTTTATCCCAGCAATATTAAATTAGACTTTTCTTTAAATCGAATTAAAAAAAACCAACCAAATTAAAATTTCATATAATATTTACAGAAAATGCTTCCGTTAGAGGGTAAAAAAATTATTCATCCGTTCTAGGATCATTATATTTTTATTTCATCATTCATTTCATTTTTATTTTATATTTCACTTTTTCATATGATTTTTACTTCAATATTTTTATTTCTACTGCAAATTTTGCTTTTAATAGTATTTTCACTTCAATATATCTTTATTTTCATTTCAATTCTGATAATATTTTATTTCTTTCCGATAATAATATTTTATTTATTTTAAATATAATATATTTTTAATATATTTAAATATAATAATATATTTTTATTATATTTAAATATAATAATATATTTTTAATATATTTAAATATATTATTTAATATTATTATATATCCAATATATTTTGATTTTCAACGTCGGTGAAGTTTGCAACGTTTATGATCAACGATTGAAAGAAAGAAAAATATTTTCCTACTAAAAAAATAAAAATTTTTGTTCACAAATATTTTCTTTTTTGTAAATCATTATTCAAAAAATTAAACGTATTATTTTCTGTACAAAAATTTAAAAAAATTTGCTTAAAAAAATATTTTTCATCAAAAATCGTTGAATATAAACGTTGTAAACTTCACCAACGTGATTTTTATTTCAATTTCAAAAATTTCTTTATCTTTAAAGTAAACATGATAATTTCTTTGCTAAATGAAATTCACTATTAAAATAAAACTTGAAATCTATCGAAGAAAAATAAAAATAGAACAAACTTAAAATGAAAATAAATATGGAAATTTAAAAAAATAATTAATACTATATTAATTACTATTGTAATAGTATAATCATTATTCTGATAGTTTTATTTTTACTTTCTGTCAAGAAAAAGTAGAAATAAAGAAAAAAGGTAAAACATAAATGTGAGTAAAAATAAAAATCCAAAAATAATAAATTTAAATGAATTGAAATGAGTTTAAAAAAATGAAATAAAAATCATTCACTTTCTATAAAAAGAGAAAATGAAAATTTATCAAATTAAAAGTAAAAGCAAAAATAAAAATCTACTAATAAACGTAAAAAGTGTAAAATAAATAAATAAAAACAAATACATTAAATAGAAAAGGAAAAATGAAATAATAAATAATGTAGATTTTTCTCCCCCGATAGAAATGGTACTATTTTCGAGCCAAAGAATGTCGATTAAAAATTTTATTCTGTCATTCAGAGTTATTGGCAGAATTGGAAATACGATTTGACTCCACTAGGTTACTTCCTTCTTTCGGCCTAAGGAAAAGTTATTGTGACAGAGGGAGATACGTCAAGATTGTGCACAGTTTCTATAAAACTGAAGGAATAAGACAGAAAGCCTTTTCGATAATAAAAGAAAACAAAATAACTCGTGAGAAGAAGGAAAAAAAAATTTTTTTTCCCTTTTTTAAATCTGACATTTCTCCGCGGTCGATTGTTCAAAAAAAAAAGAAGGAAAGAAAAAAATTTGTCAATGGTCTTATTCTTTTGTGCTTTAAATAAAACCTCTTGGAGTGTTTATTTCGCGGCTTTAGTTGAGACCTTTGTTCCATCGTATTTCCTTCTTTGCACTTCCCACTGTTTTTTGATGTCTTTCAGTAACCATAAGTACAAATATTCTACTCCTTTTTCGCCAAATGTGCTTTTACCTCTCCCTCCAGCCCACTCCTATGTCTTTTTTTCACTTATTTCTCCTTATACAAGTCCTTACCTTGCTCTTATCCTTTATCAGCTTTTCTACAAACGTGAGTTAAAGAAAATCCTTCCCCCCCTTCTCGCGATTTTTTTTCTTTTATCCAATAAGTGCGTTTTCTTTTTTTTTTAAATTCACTCTTTAGTTTTGAATCCGATTGAATTAAAAATTTGACAATCGTTCACTAATTTCAGATTTTTTATTTTATTTATTTATTTTATTTATCATAGGTATATATGCATATTATTTTTTATTTATCTTAAACTATTTTCTAAAGAGATGATTAAAAATAATAAAAAAAATTATAACGAATTTTAATTTATTTTTTCATTAAATTTTTAACGCCTTTTAGCTCATAGTTAATTTTGAAATAAAAAGAATTCTAGCACGTTTAATTAACTTTTTTGTTAAAAAAACTAGAGGACAAATTTTTCATACAATATTACAATATTTCAATAGCGAACGAATGTAAAATTAATTACAAAATATTCTTTCCCACCTTTGATATTTATTAAAAAAATTATAAGCAATATATTTTTAATAAAATTTTACTATTTTTTTAATAGTAATTTTTTTTAGCAATGAAATTAGGTCACGATCCACACAGTTGCATATTTAATTGACAGTTTTTATTAAAAAGAAAGGAACTATTGGGTAAATTTTGTATAATTAAGAGTTACTTTCGTCAAAACATTCTTATTTTTACTAAAAAAATTTGACTTCACTAAAAAATTGTCAATTTCGTTAAAAATTTATTTTTCCTAAAAAATTATCATTTTCGGTTGAAAAATTTGCACTTGCATTAAAAAGATTATCATTTTCTCTAAAAAAATTGTCACTTTCATATTCAGTTAAAAATTTCTACTTTAATGAAAACATTTCATTTTCACTAAAAAAAAATTCCAACTTCAATAAAAAAATTCTTCCTTTCAAAAAAGAAAAATTTTAATTATAATAACTTCAGATTCATTGAAAAAAATTTCATTTTTACACTAAAATAATGTTAACCTTCACAAGAAAATTTTTATTTCACTCAAGAAAGTATAGTTTCACTAAAAAAATTCTTACTTTCACTTTCAATGAATCTGAAGTTTTTATAATTAGGTTTTTTTTTTTTTGAAAGGAAGAATTTTTGTATTGAAGTTGGAATTTTTTTTTAGTGAAAATGAAATGTTTTCATGAAAGTGGAAATTTTTAACTGAATATGAAAGTAACAAATTTTTTATTGAAAATGTTAATCTTTTTAATGCAAGTGAAAATTTGTTGACCAAAAATGATAATTTTTTAGGAAAAATAAATTTTTAACGAGATTGACAATTTTTTAGTGAAGTCAAACGAATTTTAAATTAATTACAAAATATTCTTTCCCACCTTTGATATTTATTAAAAAAATTATAAGCAATATATTTTTAATAAAATTTTACTATTTTTTTTAATAGTAATTTTTTTTTAGCAATGAAATTAGGTCACGATCCACACAGTTGCATATTTAATTGACAGTTTTTATTTGAAAAGAAAGGAACTATTGGGTAAATTTTGTATAATTAAGAGTTTTATTAATTTCACTTCACTTCATTAATTAAAAATAATTTACTTATTCAAAAATTTTTAATCCCGAAAGTAGAGAAAATCAAATACAAAATTTTTTTGCACTGTCTTTCGTATAGTTAGCAAAAAAATACAATCAAATTAAAATCATTTACAATAAAATTCTACTCATATTTTACTTTTTATTCGAAAATGTCAGAAAAGAAAATTGTTTTTAATTAAAATTTGTCTTTTTTGTCGAAATTTTCGAATTAAACTTTTGTTACTAATTTCTTTTTCAATAAAACGGGTTAATTAAAGGTGCAAGTTTGATGAACCGTATCTTATTTCCATTATAAAATTAACTATGAGCTTTTAAATTAAAGACTAAGTAGTTAAAGCATTTTATAGTCAGACATAAAATTAATATACTATCGATTATCGGATTTCCTCTGTTTTGCAAAGAATAAAAATGCTTTTATTTAATATTTCCTGTTATTATATAATTAAATTAAATGCAATAACTAAATCGTATTCATTTATGAATATATAACAATTTTTCAAAAAACGTCAGAAATGTCAATTTAAATATTTTGTCAATTATTTATTATTTATTTATTATTTACTTATTATTTATTTATTTTATTTATTATTTATTTATTATTTATTTATTATTTATTTATTATTTATTATTTATTTATTTATTTATTTATTATTAATTAATTATTTAAATTATTATTAAATTATTATTAAATTATTATTAAATATTATTAATTTATTAATTATTTATTATTTATTAAAAGTATTTAGTTTTCTTATTTATTGTTTTATTTTATTTAATAAAAAAAATTCTTTTTACTGTTTGTTTATTTTTCTTTTATTTTATATACTCAGTTCGATTCGAATTGAATGGTAAACATAATAAATAAAGAAAATGATTAAAAAACATATTTTGTAAATATAACGACAAAATTTATTGTCCTATACTGTTATAAGATACTTCTGATTACACCTCGTAAATTAAGTAGAAGAGGTATCCGCTATAGTCAGCCAAAGGGAAGCTTTAATTACACTACTTTGAAGATACTATATTCTTAATAATTAATCTCAAATTAAATATTCACTTTCTCAATATTTCTCAATATTAGTTACTGCAGAAAATATTTCTATAATAATTTCTGATAATAAAATAAAAATGTAATTTATAATTAAACCAGGCTTCGCACTCCTCTACTAAAAGCTACTATTTGCTACTTTTTTGATACGAGGCTACTTTTTGGCTACTTTTTTGAGCCTAATGCTACGAAAAGATACTTTTCTAAACAAATAGTCAAATTTAGATTTTTATTTTTCACATTTCCATTTAAAAACAGTGTTAAAAACTAAAATCGTTAATGAAAAACGACCGTCAATAAGATAATAGGAAATAATTTTACCGACATTTACTCTATCAATAGTAAATGATTATAAATTGTGTTTAACCTTTAAATTCCCCGTTTTTTCCGGATTTATTTTCTCATCAAATTTAAATTTATTTCATTTCGAACATAAATCTGCAATTTGGAAAATGATTGAATTAAACAAAGAATTTTTTCAATTTTCCAAAAAAAAAATCTTGTCTGTCCATAATTATAATAAAAAATTTGATGAATTCAATTTCATTAAAATTTATTGACACTAATTGAATTTCAGCAAAGAATTTTACTATTTACAAAAGTAATTGAATCCTTCCAATGAATGTTGTCACATATTTATGAAAATAATTAAATGTTTGCGAAGAATTATATCAAAATTTTTTGAAAATAATTAAATTGTAGAGAATAATTTAATTATTTATAAAGATAATTAAAATTTCGGAGAATTTCAAAAAAGTTTTAATCGTAATTGAATTTCTGCGGCAAATTTTAAAACTTTTGAAAATAATTAAAATTTTTTTTTTAATTTTATGGAAATTTATGAAAATAATTGAATTCTTCTTAAGAATATTTTTCAAAAATAATACTCAAAAGAATTAAGTAAATCGGAAAAATTTTGCTATTTATAAAAATAATTGAAATAATTGAATTCTTTAGACAAAATTTAATGCAATTTTTAAAAATAAATGCATTTTTCGACGAATTTGATTAAAATTGTATTAAACATAATTCTATTTTTGCAATGAGTTTTATTATTTATGAAAGTAATTGAATTGTTGCGAGAATTTTATAAAAAAAGTTTCAAATGATTTTTTTTAATTTTAGTTAAACTATTTTTAATAATTCAATTCCTATGAAATTTTCATTCTTTTAGAAAATAATTGAATATTTGTGTAGAATTGTGTAGAATTTGTCAAATTTTTTTTTTAAATAATTGAATACTTTTTGGAAATTTTATTAAAATAGTAAACATACAAATTATTGAATTAAGAAAATTTTTTGAAAATAATTGAATTCTTGTCGTGAATATAAATGAATTTTTGTTATTTATGGAAATAACTGAACTTTTACAATGAATTTTAATAAAATTCCTAAAAGTAATTTAATTTTGTCAAAGTTTTACTATTTTAGAAAATAATTGAATGTGTTGCGAATAAATTTTTGAAAATAAAATTATAATTATTCAATGACTAACTTCCATTGATTATTTAGAAAAATTTAAATAAAATTCTTTAAAAGAAGTAAATTATTTTTGACAGAATGCACAGAAATTTCAATTACATTAAAAATTTTCAATTATTTATTTATAAGAATTCAATTATCTTGAAATAACAGAATTAAAAAATCGTATTTTCCAAAATTTTCAAAACAAAACTGCGAAAATTCAATTTTATTAAAAACTTTAAAGTGTGTATTTTTTAAATTAACTAATAGAAATTTTAATTATTGACCTTCGCAACTAAGAAACGTAAATAAATTAGAATGTGACTCCTTATCGAATTGAATTATTCATCAATTATTAAATTAAAGTACTTTGAAAATTCGATTTTTAAAAAAGTTTTTAATGAAATTCTTTAATTCTTGTTTTTTGTCACCGAGGCTAATATTTTCTACTTTTTTTGTCATCGAGGCTTCTTTTTCCTACTTTTTTTAAACTCATAATGGAGTGCAAAGCCTGTTTAACAGAAATTTTTTTGGTAATTTTTTGTTACGAGTAGAAAATATATTGTTTACTCAGACAAAATTGGTTAAAATATTTGATTATTTTATACTCAGTAGTGAAGGTAGTTTTTAGTGTGACCAGCATAATTATAATAATATTAATAATAATAATAATAATAATAATAAATAATAATATAATAATTTTTATTGGAGTTGGAGTTCAGTAATAACTGTAAATTTTAGTCAGACGTATTTTTTGCATTTATTAAAATACACATATTTTAAAATTTTTTGATTGGGAAGAATTATACCACCAAAAAAATATTTATTCATTCCTCGCAAAAGTCGTAATTTTTAATCTAGCAAAAATGAATTTTGCTAATTTTTCGGTACAAGTTCTTTTAAATAAAAAATCTTCGTTTCATAAATAGTTTTATTTCAGACCTAAAGAGTAAAAATACAAAAAGCGAATCAATTACTAAATTAGGGTTTGAATAAAAAAATTTTCTTTTCATAAATAGTTTTTCGATTTAATGGAAAGAATTCTTTTCTTTTCTTTTATTTGCCATGGGAAAAGCAATGTTGCCAGATTTTAGTGTGGTGCCACGTGTAGCTTTGCGTCTTACAGTGGAGCAAGAAAAGCTTCAATTTAATTCCGTTCAAGACTCAAGATAAGGTTATTAACCTTAGGCGCTTCAACATTTGCAAGCTCATTTGTAAGCGTCCAGCGTTGCAACGTCGTGACGCGGTGATTCTCGTCTGCCTTCCTTAAAAGAGAGCGAGAGAGAATCTTTTGAAATCGTTCAACTCTCGACATTGTTGATGAATTGAACTCTTAAATCGTCAATATTTTCTTCTGTCTTTCAAGGAATTAAACTCTACGTGTTATAATACTCGATTATATATTTTTTTTCAACGTGAAATCAGTTTACAAAAGCATTTAAAATTATTACGAGCATTTTTAGCCCTTTTATTATAATTTTTGAAAAAATGGTATCAATTTGGTAGCATTTTTTGACGTTATTTTGAAAAAATTTTAGTATCAATTTAATACATTTGGATGTTAATCGAATTCAATTTGGTAATAATTTTCGACATTAATTTAATTTAATAAATAAATTTTGATACATTTATTTATTTATTTTATTTCTCACAACTTGATAAAACTTTTTGGTATTAATTCAATCCAATTTGTTAAAAAAATTTTTGTAATTATTTTCTACGATTCGCTATTAATTTAGTATAATAATTTTTCCATATTAATTTTTATTGTTTTGGATTTTTTTCGTTTTTTCGTTTATTTCGGATAAAATGATAGTTATACTCTGATTATGAGAGTGAAATGAGTTTGATAACAAGTATCGATCCGAAATAAGGAAAGGCTACTTAAAATTCAATGAACACTGTGTTTTTCTAATTAAACTAATACGTCAACTTGTTAATAAAGTTCTTTGCCAAATAGCTAACTTCAACAAAACTCGTTATACTCTGTGAATTTTTGGATTTTCTGCTTTTTCATTCCTTAGCACTAAATTAACAAAATTCTATTCTTGCTTGTTTGAAACTTGAATTTCGAGTTGAAGTTCTGCTTGGAGAAATTTAGGTCAGGGCCTTGTTAATGTTTCAATAAAGTTCCATGCGTTGTAATTTTTTTTACAAAAAAAAAGTAATAAAAAAAAAACATGAAAGCAAAAATCAAACAATTCATTTAAAATTCTCTTGAAGAAAAAGCTTTAATTTTTGAAATTTTCATTATTTTGTCAACTTATAAAGTCGAGTTTTTGCTTTAAAGACAAAGTATTCATTTTTTTCTAGATGGAAAAAAAATTTACTCTCTAAAACTTAATTAAATTAAAAATCATTCACTTGTTTCATTTAATTTAAACTTTCACTATTTCTTTTAATACTTTTTTTAAAGCTTATATATTAAATTTCATGATGAAAATAGAACACGATTCACCAACTCGCACATTTAATTAAGTGTTTTGTGGAAAAAAACTCGGAACAAAATTTCTTGTAATCAATTTATTTTGAGGAAAATTGTCTCACGACCAGAATACTGCACTATATTTGAATAAATAAATAAATAGATGAAAATAATTTAAACTAATTATGAAATAAAAAATAAAAAAATATAAAAATTCTAACTTTGACTATAAAAATTTTTCTTCTGTCAAAAAAAGTTTAATTTTAGTAATAAAATCCCACTTCTTCTAAACAATTTTTACTTTACTTTAAACATTAGAATGTTTGAAAGCTAGAGCTTTTAAAATTACTCATAAAAAATATTACGTTTGTTAAAAAAATTCTTATTTTTAGTAAATAAAAATTTTGACTTCACTCAAAAATTGTTTACATTAACTCAAGAAATTTTATTTTTTTTTTAATTTTTATTTTTTGTGAAAAAACTTTCACATTCTTTGAAAAAAATATCGCTTTGATAAAAAAACCGTTGACTAAAAAAAATTCTCACGTTTTCAATATAGAAAATTGTAGACTATACTAAAAAAATTCATTACCTAAAAAAATTGTGTTTTCCCTAAAAAATTATTATTTGTCAAAAAACTTTTTACTTTGATTAAAAAAATTCTCTCTTTCACTCAAAACATTGTCAGTTTCCGTAAACAATTTTTATTTTACATTAAACATTCCCGCTTTCACATAAACTCAATAAAATTGTTACATTTGTTAAAAAAAATTGGAACTTTCCTTAAAAAATTATTACTTTTCATAAAAAAAAATTTGGCTTTACTAATAAATGTTTACAGTAAAAAAAGGTTTACATTAAAAAAAAAAATTTATTTTCTCTAAAAAATTATTTTGGGTCAAAAACTATCCACTTGCTTTAAAAAAATTCTCACTTTTTTTAAACAATTTTTACTTTTACTTTAAATAGTCTCGCTTTCAAATTCACTCAAAAAATTGTTACTTTCGTCAAAAAATTTGACTTCACTTAAAAATTGTCAATTTCGTTAAAAATTTATTTTTCCTAAAAAATTATCATTTTCGGTCAAAAAATTTGCACTTACATTAAAAATATTATCATTTTCACTAAAAAAATTGGCACTTTCATATTCAGTTAAAAATTTACACTTTCATGAAAACATTTCATTTTCACTAAAAAAAAATCCAACTTCAATACAAAAATTCTTCCTTTCAAAAAAGAAAAATTTTAATTATAAAAACTTCAGATTCATTGAAAAAAATTTCATTTTTACACTAAAATAATGTTAACCTTCACAAGAAAATTTTTTATTTTACTCAAGAAAGTACAGTTTCACTAAAAAAATTCTTACTTTTTATTTCAATGAATCTGAAGTTTTTATAATTAAGTTTTTTTTTTTTTTGAAAGGAAGAATTTTTGTATTGAAGTTGGAATTTTTTTTTAGTGAAAATGAAATGTTTTCATGAAAGTGAAAATTTTTAACTGAATATGAAAGTGACAAATTTTTTAGTGAAAATATTAATCTTTTTAATGCAAGTGAAAATTTGTTGACCAAAAATGACAATTTTTTAGGAAAAATAAATTTTTAACGAGATTGACAATTTTTTAGTAAAGTCAAATTTTTTTAGTAAAAAAATAAAATTTTTTAAAAATTCTTTTGTATAAGAAGCTTTAATTTGGAAATTTTTATTATTTTGGCAACTTATCAAGTCGAGTTTTTGCTTTAAAGACCAAGTATTTATTTTTTTCTAGATAAAAAAAATTCACTCTCTAGAACTTAATTAAATTAAAGAGTAAAATTTCACTTTCAATGAAACAATCTTGAGATTCAATAAAAAAAAATTTCATTTTTACTGAAAAGAATTTTCACCTTTGGTAGACAATTTTTTTATTTTTCTCAAAAAGGTAGTTGTACTAAATAAAATTTTACCTCATCTAAAACAATTCTTACTTTCACTTTTCAATCAAAAAATCTTCAGATTCATTAAAAAAAATTCCATGTTGACTAAAAAAATGTTATACTTTCACTAGAAAATTTTTTATTTTTCTCAAAAAAGTACAATTTTCCAAAATAAATTTTACTTTTCCTAAAAAAATTCTTTACGTTCATCTTCACTGGAAATTTTTTGACTTCATCCAAAGAATATTAATCATTTTCACTTAAAAAATTTTATTGTCCCTAGAAAATTATTATTTTTGCTGAAAAAGAAATTTTATTTTCATTACAAAAAAATTGGTATTTTCATTAAAAAATTTTTTCTGTATCCCCAAAAAATATTTTTAGTGAATGGAAAAGTGACAAATTTTAAGAAAAATTAAAAGTGAAAAATAGGTGTAATTGAAAGTTACGTGAGCGCACCTTGGGCTTTTAAAAAAATTGAGTTATACACGTAAAAAAACTTTCAACTGAAACAGCGATTACTTTTGATGAATTAGCGAAAGTATTCGGTAAAATAGCGAAACTATTCGTTGCAATAATAAAAAATTTCGCAAATATAGAATTTTATGGTACACCAATGGGTTCATCAATTCCTGGCCTTTTTGCTGATATTGTTATGGAAGACCTTGAAACTTGTTGTAATGATCAATTATCCTTTAAACCTCTCTTCTTCTACAGATATGTTGATGCTATTTATGCTTGCAAACCAAAAGAAAAAATTGACGAAATGCTTGATACTTTTAATAATAATGACGAAAGATTGCAATTTACTTTTGAAACGCAGAATAACAGTACTATTAACTTTTTAGATGTTTTAATTATTATCAATGAAAAAAATGAACTTATAACTGATTGGTATAATAAACCCACATTTTCTGGACGAACTATTAATTACCACTCCAAACACCCTTTTGCTCAAAAAATTGCTATAGTTTATAATTTAACTGATGGAGCTATTAAACTTTCCGACGAACAATTCCATGCAAAAAATATTGAATTTGTGAGAGAAATTCTACTTAAAAACAATTAGCCTTTAGAATTCATTAAAAGGTACATAATGAAACGTATTTCTTTTATAGCTTCTAGTACTAAACTCAATAGTGTTAAAAATGACAAACTTTAAACAATGGCACCTAAGGTCTTCCTACCATATGTTCCAAACTTATTTGAAAAAACCTCCTCAGTTCTTAGAAACTATAGCATTTTATCAATTCCCTGCAAAAATAATAATATGAACCACAATTTTATTAAAAAAGGAAAAGATATAAATAAAAAATCTGAAATTACTAATACGGTTTATAAAATCAATTGTAAAAATTGTTCGGCATCTTATGTTGGTCAGTCAAAGAGAATGGCGGGTGTTCGTATCAATGAACAAGAAAATCTAAGTCCAATGTGATTGCTACACACAATCATTTTTTCAAACACAATTTTGATTGAGACGGTTTTTCAACATTAGATAAGGAAAACAATGACAATAGAAGATTAATATCAGAAATGATCTATATTAATTTACAAAAAAACCGGTTTATGAAAAAGATGATGTACAAAATCTTAATAATACTTATAATCACTTTCTTAATGAAATGAAAATTTCACAATCTTCTAGTCTGTTTTAACTTTCCTTGACATTTCCTGTACTTGCTTTATTTTGTTTTCTTTTCGCTAACACGGTCATTCACCTTGTACCGATAGAGTATATTACGAAAATTGTATATATTTTATTCATCAGTGTCGAATTGTAATCGCCACGGCGAAGATGTCTCCTATGAGACTCTTCAAACAATTTAAATTAACTTTAAATTTTTTCCAATCGGTAATAATTTTACTAATAGGTTTGTAAATAATTTTATCGTATAATTTTAATAATGTAATTTTTTAATAATGTATTTTAATTAATTTTTTTCTGTCAAATAAATAATAGTTTCTGAAGAGGGCAGCAGCGCTGCTGAAACGTAAAGACCAATGTGTTTTTTTGTAATTATTGACTCGTAAGGATCGTTAAACTTTATTTTTATAATAACTAATACGATCGCGTGATAAAATCATATTGTTTAGTTAAAGTTCAATTTCAAATATATAATTCAAAAAGAGAAAAAATTAATATTTCTTGTTTTCTTGGTTTGAAATAAAAGGTTCAAGAAATTAGTTACACCAAAGTTCTTAAATAAAAAATTCATATTTATTTATAATATAGGGAAACTAACTTCAATTATTAAGCCATTACAATTTTAATTCATAATAAGCCGAAGGATCATTATTCGTTTCTGTCCGACGACCGACTGCCCAAGCCTCACGCTTTTTGGACCTTATTGCTGACCGAAAAGCCGATATTTGGCAACGTTGGTATTCTCATAATTTAGAAAAATATAAATTTTACAAAAAATGTGGCAACATGGTTTAAGGTTTTTACTTAAAAATAAGATCTGTTTCAAAAGTACGATCCTTTAGGCAAGGGCTAGGTACAGAGAGCTATAAAACCCAGTTATCAAAGGTACCCTTGTGTGGCCAAGTCATAAGATGTGATAATTTTCAAAAATGCAAACCGTTTATTTTATTGCATCTACGTGATTTTTACTCATTTGCCTTGCTTAAAGAATTGCCCTTTTTGTATTGAAAGAAAGTATTTTCAATGTGGACAGAAAATGTTAGAAATACAGAATTAGAGTTTTAGTTTGAAATTTAGTAATGTAAAATATAATTTAATTTTAAATTATTAGTTCATGTCTAAACACATATAACCATTTAAAAACCAACATACTTAATTAGTGAAATAAATACAAAAAAAGAAAATTCAACAAAAATACAAATATGGAAAAAAGATTAAATTGCATTTTGTAAAGTAAATGAAGAAACAAGGTGTGAGAGAAGGCAAATGAGTTTCTACCCCCTCTTTGTGTATATATGTATAAAATAAAATCTAGATAAGGTCGTGCGTGAAAAGGCGGGATGGGATCACGACGTGTGGTGGGCGGAATAGCACGTGTAATGTGTGTGTAGGTGAGCATTCAGGTCAGGTTATCCGGCTCTTCCAACTAGGTACTTGCCTCTGGTTTTCGTTGGTGTTTCTCTGCACACTCGTATTTATGGTGACCGCCTCAACACACTCTATACAAGTATACCTTCACCTTTATGGTTCATCCTCACCCACGTTGCACCGCATTATTGGCAACGCGTAACGCTCCAAAATATCTCTTCCAATTTTACTGGCGCATCCACACACAACCACTTCCAATAACTATTATTATTATTTTTTTTTCTTTTTTTCTGCTGCCAAACGTGAAATACATCCTCAATGCAAACATCTCCGTCTTCACTGGCAAAAAAAAGAAAAAAATATTGGATAAATAAATAAAAGACTGAAGAGAATTTATTATCCAATTTTTGACTATACTGCAGTAATTCATCGGAGAAAGTTTCCAACAATGAAAAGTAAGGAGTAAGTTTCCTTTTTAAAAAAGGAAAATTAAATGAAGGAGGGACAAAATAAGTGAAAAAAGTAAATAAATAAAAAAAAAAAACAAAAAAAAAGAAGTCTCCAATTTTCAAGTAATTTATGATTTTCGGTAGATATACGAGTACATTTTTTCCCCTTTACAATATTTTTTAAAAATAAAATTTTGTTTTGGAAATAATCACGTGTTGAAGTTTTGTTTCTTTCGTTTTCTTATTACTCTAGAACGAAAAAAGATAATTAAGTAAACTTTTTTTAAAAATAAAGCCTAAAGTCTGTATTTTTAAGATAAAATAAAGCGATTACTAAAAAATAAATTTTTCAAAATGTTACTGGGTCAGAATTCGTGAAATTTTCACAGAAAACAAAAAGTATTTTTTTTTAAATCAAAATGATGAAAAAACATTTCTATTTGGTCTTAGGAATGTGTCCACCAAAGAACAGAAAAAAATATTATTTTTTATAAAAGTTATTGCAAAATTAATTTGTTTGTAACTTTTTAAACAAAATGTTATTTCCCCTAAATGAATGAACCGATTTAAGTTAACCAAGGGGGAATATAAAGGGAATGAAAAATACTTTCGTTCAGAATTTTTTATCATTTATACAATCAATGAATTTTCAAAAAAAGATTAATGTATATATTTTTTTAATATTTGCTTTATTATTAAATACCACCGAGTGATAAATTCAAATCAATATTATTTTATTGTTAAGTTTATTTATTGTCATTTTGAAAGAATATTGTTATGGAATTTTCAATTTTTCAACTTTTATTCAAAACGGTTTCAATTTTCTAATAAAAGTTGAATGTAATTCAATTTAAAGAAATGATAAATTTTTTGTGGAAATTAACTATAATAATCGTCGTATTCATTCATTCATTCTGTCCAGTCTGTCTACACCTGAAGTTAATCATGATTATGTTTTTGTTATTTTTTATACGTTTTGATAAATATTATTATTTTTCTTTATTTTTACACTCTTATTTTTTAAAGTTAATAATAGGTATTTATTTATTTTATTCACAAATATAATTTTTATTTTTCAAATAATACAAAGCTATTTTTATTAATCTAAAAAAATTATATTAATGTTATTTTTCAATATTTCTCTTCTTTCAAGAAAAGTTAGCACTTTGTAACAAATATTTTAGGACAAAATAATTAAACTTTTCATTTTTTCTAAAAAAAAAATTTTTTACAAGTTGGAAAATTAAAATTAGAAAATATTTTGCACATTCTCTGCTTTTCAATGACAATTTATAAATAAATTACAAGTTTTAAGTAGAAAAAAAGTTATAAATCAAATTTTGTTTAAGTAATTTGATATTTATTTTGGAAAAAATATTTACAAAATTTATCTTTGTTAAAAACTGTATTATCAAAATAATAATAAGAAATAAATAAATAAAACAATTTTTATTTTATAACACAATTTTTGGATACCCCAATTTTTTTATAATATTTTCAGTTATTTTCAAATAATTTAAATATATAACGATTATTCTTATTCTGACTTTTGGGCAGAAATATTTTTATTTTATTATTTGTTTTGCTTAAGAAATTTATTGAACACTCGATCAGGTTTGTCACGCATTTGTTCATTTGAAAGTTTCTGATTTTTTCAGTTTAAAAAATGGAAATTTTCGAGGTTTTGAAAATAATATTTTTTACCACATTAATAATACGAAATAATTGATTTCGTTTAACGATTTTTAATAACATTTTTAAGAAGAGAGAAATTTATAAAAAAATTTGTAAATAATAGAATTCATATGAAATTGAGGAAAATTTTTGAAAATAATTAAATTTTTGCAAAGAATTTTATTAAAAATTTTTTAAATAATTGAATGTTGCCAAAAATTTTGTAAGAATTTTTAAAATAATTAAAATTTCGACAAGAATTTTTTTTCAATTTTTACCAAAATTCATTTTTTTTAGTGTTTTAAGTAAAATTCATCCATAAATCCATTATTATTTTTAATAATGAATCAAATGTGTATTAAAAAATATAACGAATTTTATAAGAATGTGAATTATTAAAGTTTTTCATAAACCTAAATTATCTTTTAAATTTCTCAATGAAATATTTGAATAATTTATTTATATTTATTTATATTTTATTTATATTTAAATATATGAATTTTATAAAATTCCAATGAATATAAATACCAAAATTTGACAAAATTCAATTATTTTTTGAATTTTTAAATAAAAAATTATTCCAAAATAATTGATAAAAAACTGTAAAGTTAAATTGTTGTTAAAAATAAGAAAAGTTTAAAATAAATAAAATCTTTTTAATTATGAGAATGATGAGAAACATTCAGAATTTTCTTACGAATTTCGAAATTGAATATTGTTTCAGTACTTTTGACCAAATTTTCTTACTTTTTCCTGACTTTCCTGAATATATTTAGAAAAATAGTGATGTTGAGTAGAATTCTTCTGAATAATTGAATTTTTCAATGCTAATGAAACAAGAAATTTCACGCGCGTTATTTTACCTATTTAAATTAAGTGAAAGAGAATTATTTTAGGACTTTGATAAATCTTTTTTTATAAAAAACTTTATAATAAAATAAAAAACCGCTGCCAAGTTATATATTTTTGTTATAATTTTGGTGATCATTTCATGAACACTTTGCTTCCTCATAGAGATGTTAATAATAATAAAATATAAATTTTGAATAATTATTCTCAATTGCTGTAATAATTTTTTCTCTCTATTTGATTGAAAATTCAAGTTCCACATTAAAAAATTTTTTTTTTAAGTTTCCATCACTATTTCTGTTTTTTAAAATACAAATAACTTCTTTATTTCTAATCGAATTAGCATCAAAAATATGTCAATCGAAGCGTTTTTTAATGCTCTACAAGATGATAATGATAGTTTTAAAGTTATTTCTACATTTTTCAACAAAATATTCAAAAAAGTTTTATTTTCCAAAATTTTTGATTTTAAAAAGTTTAATATCTCTGGTGAATATGGACGAAAAATGTTCATTGAGAGCTCAAAAGATGCGTCTAAAAAAACTACAAAATTACAGAAAAACATTCATACGTGTCCTAACATTTTTTAAAGTTATGGGCAAAAAACGTTTTTTTGAAAAATTAAAAATCAAAAAAATATATAGTTAAACTTTATTAATCTGTCTCAAGGTACTCTCATTTTATGTCCGCAGATGAGACCTACAATTTAAAAAAAAAATTAGTTTAAAAGTTCTTCATAGTTTGGAGATATTTATGAAAATGTCATGTTCACACACACATACGGAATGAAATTTTGTAAAAATGTCATTTTTGAACTCCTGAGGTCAAATAACAAAGATATGTCAAAAAATCGAAGTCGAAAAATTTTGGTATTACAATACTTCCTCAGTATGAGGAAGCAATATAATAAAAAATTGTAAAATAAAAAAATATTCACACAATTTTTCCCTAAATTTCGATTAGTCTCTCTCTCCTTCAATTCTCTTGCACTTCACGAAGTGAATATATAAGAATATCGCTCGCGCGCGCGCGCCCTTCAATTTGTAACAATCGTGTAATAATGACATTGACATGGTCTTCGATCTTGCCCACGGGATTTGTAAGCCAGGAAAAATATCGACAAACCCACCGAGCGAGAGAGAGAGAGAAAGCTGAAAAATGAGCAGGTGGAAAAAGGATTTCGGCGACAAAATGCGAATGAGGACCGATTTCAGTTCTTCATTCGGGTCACGCGATACCAGTAAAGCCATGGTAAATCCGTTTGCCTCATCACTCGTTAGGGATATCGATTCACTGTCGTTCGTGCTGTCATGTAAACGCGTTTTTTTTACCTCCCCCATTTCCTCCTGCCCTCCCCCCCAACAAAAACGAAAAAAAATCGACATTGATTGCTAGGGATTTTTTTTTTTATTTTATATTTCTGTCACTTTAATCATTGACAACTACATTTTACGTTCTAAAGCTTCTCTTTCAATTTTTACGCATGTTTTATTCATAAACGCAATTCTCTATTAATAATAAAATCCCAGCTATCGGATTTTTTTCTCAAAAAGAAAAAAAATTAATAGAAAATTAACTTCTATAATAAAAGAGTTTATTTGCAAAATTTTCTTTTTCTTTCATTCACAAATATTTTAATTTTTGAATCAAAATAAATTCTCTAAATAAGTTATCTCTAAATAAATAAATAAATAAATAAAATTTAATTAATCGTATATTTAAATGTTGTTTTCGTAAATGTAATTCACGAAAAATATTTTCACTTCGCTGACATTTCATTTTAGCGAAATTTTTCATTTAATTTAATAAAATTTAATTAATGGTAAAATAATTTTAATTAATATTTATGAAAAACGAAAAAAATTATTTTATGAAAAGGAAAATTATAATAAAACAGTATAAAGTGTAACAATTTGAAAATAAAATTAATTATACAATGATAATTGTTTTACTAAGAATAATAATAATAATAATAATAGTAATAATAATAATAATAATAATAATAGTAATAATAATAATAATAATGATAATAATAATAATAATAACAATAATAATAATAATTTTCAATAATGACAATAATAATTAGAGATTTTATCAGAATATAAATGTTGAATATCTGTTTAAATGTAAATTCAGGAATGTATATAATTCACAATAAATTAGAATATAATGACAATATTTAGGGAAACGGGCAAACAAAGCAGAACTTAATTCCAGTTCAGTAAATTGTTTTGTATGAAACTTTATCACCAATTACTCAGGCTCTTGGGGAATTTAAAGACGACCATGCTCGTATAATAGAAGATTCACACCAACCAACGTATTTACTGGGCTTTTGCTTTATGCTTTACCTGGCTTTTGCATCTTGTCCTAAACTCCGATCTCGAATAGTCGATTCTGGACCACAAACTCATGACAACGACGACAACAACAATAACAAGAAAGTACAAGTATTATAACCTGAAGTAGAAAAAAAAACTGAACACCTACTAATAACAAAAAAATTAAATTAACACCGCATGGATGCGACAAAGTAATTATCACGACATTAAATTATGAGAAACGAGAAGAAAATTTAATTATTATATTTATTAATTAATAGTTTATTTGAGCTTATACACTGAAAAAAAAAATTTATTTGATTCAAATAACCGATTATTTGTCTATAATCAAATAAATATTTACTTGAATCAAATAATTTTTATTTGAAGCAATTAATTAGTACTTGCTTCAAATACTAAAATATTTGATTCAAATACAATTTATTTGATTTAAATAAAAATTATTTGATTCAAGTAAATATTTATTTGATTATAGACAAATAATCGGTTATTTGAATCAAATAAATTTTTTTTTCAGTGTAATATTGAAATTTTTTATACAAATGAATTAATATTTGAGAATTTTTTTTTTTAGAAATTATGGACATAAAATAAAATTAAAATCATTAATTGAAATTATAATTTCATTCACGTTTTATAATATAGGGAAAATTTCGTGAAAATAAGAAGAGAAAATATTTAATTAAGTCAGGCAAGTGACACATTTTTTTTGTATTTCAAATTGCATTGTGAATTAAAAATTAATTTTAATCTTATTTGTAAATTTTATTTTAATTGTAGATCAATTTTTATTTCAGTTTTATTATTTCCAATAAAATTTCTAAAACTTCTTAATTTAATTCTAAATAAAACTATAAATTCAATGAAACTTATCATGTAAGGTTCAATTTCAATTTTAATTGTAACTTTTCATTTCAATTACTTTATTTTAAATTAAATTCAGAATTAAATTCTTAATTGAACTGTACATTTAATAACTATATAGTTTTAAATTGTTTTTTAATTGTAAATATAATTTTAATTTCAATATAGTAAATGAAAATTTTCATTTTAAATTAATTTTTAAATTTAAATTTGAATTTAAATTTAATTATAGTTCTAAATTTAAATTTAATTTCCAAATAGTAATTAAATTGTAATTAAATTGTAATTAAATTTTTTTTAATTATTCCAAATTGTATTGTTAATTTTCTTTTAATTCTAAATTTATTTATTTAAATATATAAACGAGTAATAAACATGATTTTATTATTAATTGAATTTAAAAATTTGATTTTAATTTTAAATGTAGTTTCAATTTCAATTTTAATTGAAATTTTTTTTGTGAACTTTTATTTCAATTACTTCATTTTAAATTAAATTCAGAATTAAATTCTACTAAATTAAACTGTAAATTTAATAATTATAGTTTTCAATTTTATTTTAATTGTAAATTTAATTTTAATTTCTATATTAAAAAAAATTTTGCATTTTAAATTGATTTCTGAATTTAAATTTGAAATAAAATTTAAATTGAATTCTGAATTTACATTTGAAATGAAATTTAATTATATATCTAAATTTAAATTTAATTTCACTTTTTTTAATTAATAAGAGTTGAAGATTTTTATTCCACATTGGATTGTTAATTTCATTTTAATTTTGAATTTATTTATTTATTTTGTTGGGTATATAAACGGGTGATAAACGCGATTTAATTTTAAACAGAATTGAAAAATTTTATTTTACTTATAAATTTAATTTCAATTCCAATTTCAAATGTAAATTTTTGTAGATTAAATTTTTAAATTTAAATATAAATTTTTATTTCAATTGAAATGTTTATTAGAATGCAATGAAATTGAAAAATGTAGTTTTACTTTTTAATTTAATTTCAATTCCAATTTTAATTGTACATTTTTATAAATTAAAATTTTAAATTTAAATATAAATTTTTATTTCAATTGAAATATTTATTAAAATGCAATGGAATTGAAAAATGTAGTTTTACTTTTTAATATAATTTCAATTTCTTTATTAATTGTAAATTTTTGTAAATTTAATTTTAATATTCAATTAAAAATTTTTATTTTTATTGAATTGATAATTAGAATAATAGGAAAACTTCTATTTCAGTTGTAAATTTAATTTTAATCGTTTATGATTTTCATTCTAAGTTTAATTGTAATTTTGCATTTTAACAAGAAATTCAACTTGAGTGTAAAAGTAAAAATTTAAGTTCAATTGTGATTTTCATTTTAATATTGTGTATTTAATTTTAATATTTGCTCGAAATCTTAAATAACAATTACGAACTTCATTTCACTTCTATATGCGATTGAAAAATGAAAAATTAAAGAGCAGTTAAAAATTAGTGCACGTTTACAAATACGGACATTCACTTTAAACGAAATATATTACTTTTCAAGAAATGAAGTTTTCTTTAAGAGAGAAAATATTTTTTTAAATTAGAAAGTTCATCTCTGTAAATCCAAGAAATACGAGGAAAACTTCTTCACATCATTCCTTCTTTTTTTTATTTTACTGTCTTTTCTTCTTGCTTCTCTTTTAGTTTTCATTTCTTTTCCGGTTATTTTTATTTTTTATTTCAATAAAAATTGAAAAAAAAATTTCAAGAAAAGAAAAGTTTTTTTTTGGTAACACGTGATTTTTTTTTTAAATTTTGACTCTTTTTATCTATGCTAGCGAAACCGAGACTTTGTTTTTATTAGTATTTTTTTAATGTAAATAAAAATATTTACTACGTATTTTATATGAATGATAAATAAAGAAAATACGAATAATGAAACTAATGTTGAAATTTAAAAATATAACGAATTTTTTTTATTTCATTAGGAGGTTTTATTTTTCTTTTCTTGAAAATTGTAGTAGGAAACTAGAAAAAAGTTTTAAAAATTTAATTAGGAATTATTAATTAGTAATTATTAATTAGGAATTATTAATTAGTAATAATTAATTATTATTAAGAAAAATAATTACTAATAATAAAAATTTTAATTAGTGGAGAAATTTAAATTTATATTTATATTATTACGAAAAATAATTACTAATAATAAAAATTTTAATTAGTGGAGAAATTTAAATTTATATTTATATTATTATTAAGAAAATTAATAACTAATGATAATAATTCAAATTAGTGGAGAAATTTACACTACTTTTCGGTAAAAATTTTTAAGTTCAAAATCTTTCTTTCATTTAAAGATTTTTTTTATTTAATAACAAGAAAAGCCATTTGAAAATAAATAAAACATGTTTTCCTTTCATTCAAAGGAACAAAGAAATTTATATATCAGAGTGACCCATTCAAGAAAAAAAATGGGTCTAATAAAAAGTTCATTTATCAAATAATACAATTTGTTTAGTACTTAATAAAAAACAGAGGCTTGTAAAATATACAATGATTCATGATTTTCGGCTTTGAACAAGAGATGAAAACAAAATGAACTCTTGAGAATTGAGACAGGTTGATGCGTGAAGATGAAATGTAAAAAGGAAAAACTTTTCTCATTCCCTTATCGTCTTTTCCTTTTATCTTTCTATTTTTTTCTTCTGCTTTTTTTCTTCTTCTTCTTCTTCTTTTTCTTCTTTTTTTAATATTCGCCTCACGTGCAACCTATGCTTCATTCACGCGCTTGGTTTCGCTCCATGGAAACATGATAAAAACGGATGCGAAACGGTTCACCTCCTTCTCTACTTCAGCACTCAGTGCCGTCGTTATTTGTGAATTTATTTCACTATATGTATCGTCGAAGGAAATTATATTTCTTCCTCCCCCTCTTTTAAAAAAATAAACTTCAAGGGAATTTTTCTTTACGAAATTGAAAATTTTTTTTACCCAATTTTAAATTACAGTATAAAATACCCTTTTTCACGAAACGTCAGAAAAATTTCCAATTTCTTGCACTGATAGTGTATTTATTTATTTATTACAGAAAAAAAAACATTTTTATTTCACTAAGAGGAAAAAAATTGAATTTTTACAGGGAAAAATTTTATTTAAACTAAATATAATTTATTAATGTTTAATAATAATTTATTGATGTTTAATAATAAGGAATAATATTTGATTCAAAGTTTACTAATTATTTATAATTGTCTTGAGTAAAAATTTTTATTTTATTTAAAATTAATGTAACATTTGTTGAAATCAAAATTGAAATTTATTTTGTAAAAATTTATTTAATATTTATTATTTTAGAAATTTAATTTACCGAAAGTGTTCTCTATTTCGTTTCTGTGGTATGATATACATTCTGTAAGTAGTATAAATCTCGGTTTAGTCAGACTCGCTCTCCATTGAAGTTCACCTTCAACTTTTTTTTTTTATAAAGAACGTTTTTAAAATTTTTTTATTTTGACTAAGAGTTCGTTTTATGAAATTTTATAAACATTTACTTTCACTAATAAATTATTATCATTTTTAATTTTCCTCAAAATTTCTCACTCACTGTTAACTTAAAAGTATCAAATGGTAACGAATTGATACCAAAAATGTGGATCAAATAAAAAATTGATCCTGTTTTTTGTCATCAATTTGATCCACTTTAGTATAAATTTGATACTTTCAAGAAAACTGTGCTTTGATAAAAAATATTTTCACTTTCAATTTCAGTCAAAATATTCTCACTGCTATTAAAAAAATTTTCCTTTTTACTCAAAAATTACTCAAAAATTACTCAAAATTTTACTCAAAATTAAAAATTTTTTCCGTTAAAGCAAAAATAATTTTCGTCAAAACGAACATTCTTTGAATTAATTTAATAAGAATTTTTTTGAAATTCTTATTGAATTGTAAATAAAAATATTTACGTTAAAGTGAAAGTCAATTTTTTACTAGTGAAAATTACGATTTCGTGAATGAAAGTGAAAATTCTTTTCAATGAAAATAAAAACTATTTTAAATGATAAAATGATTAAAAAAATGATAATTTTCTATTAACAATAAAATTTTTAAATAAAGTAAATGATATTTTTTGAATGAAGTCAATTATTTTTTTAATGAAGATGAAAGTAAAGAATTTTTTTAGAAAAACTAAAATTTATTCAGTAAAACTGTTCTTTTTTGAGAAAAATAAAAATTTTTCTAGTGAAGGTATAAAATTTGTTCTAGTCAACATGAAATTATTTTGAATGAATCTGAAAATTTTTTTAATGAAAGTGAAAGTAAGAATTGTTTTTAGAGAAAGTAAAATTTTATTCAGTAAAACTGTACCTTTTTGAGAAAAATAAAAAAGTTTTATAGTGAAGGTAAAAATTCTTTTTAGTAAAAATAAAAATTTTGTAATGAATCTGAGGATTGTTTGATTGAAAGTGAACGTAAGAATTTTTTTGTCAGAATGTCTTTAATGAAAATGAGAGTATATGAATTTTTTTAGGAAAAGTAAAATTTCTTGATGAAATTGTATTTTTTTGAAAAAAATAAAAAAATTTCTAGTGAAGATAGACATTTTTTTAATGGAAAAATGAAAAATTTTAAATGAATCTGCAGATTTCTAATTAAATTTATTTTTTATTTTATTTTTAATTTTTTAATTTAAAAAGTAAGAATTTTCTATTTAAGTCGAAATTTTCTTTAGCGAAAATGAAATTTATTAATCAAATTGAAAATTTTGTAAATGACCATTAAAGTGGCAATCTGAGGATTGCTTGATTGAAAGTGAAAGTAAGAATTTTTTTGTCAAAACTTTTTTAATGAAAATGAGAGTATATAAAATTTTTTAAAAAAAGTAACATTTTTTTGATGAAATTGTACTTTCTTGAGAAGAATAAAAAAATTTCTAGTGAAGGTAGACATTTTTTTAATGAAAAAATGAAAAATTTTTGAATGAATCTGCAGATTTCTAATTAAATTTATTTTTTATTTTATTATTAATTTTTTAATTTAAAAAGTAAGAATTTTTTATTTAAGTTGAAATTTTTTTTAGCGAAAATGAAATTTATTAATCAAAGTAAAAATTTTGTAAATGACTATTAAAGTGGCTATTTCTTGAGTTAAAATGTAAATAAGAATTTTTTAAATGAATGTCGAAATTTTTCAATTGAATGTGAATGTGACAATTTTTAGAGTAAAAATGAGATTTTTTTAGGGAAAATAAAATTTTTTTAAAATTAATGTGAATATATTTTTTGACTGAAGTCATAATTTTTTCTAACGAAAGTGAAAGAATGTATTTTTTTTACCAAAAATTACATTTTTTTGTGAATATTTAATTTTTTTTGAGTGAATGTGAAAGTAACAATTTTTTTGAGAAAGAACTACTTTTTTGAGAAAAGTAAAAATTTTTTTAGGAAAAGAAAAATTTTTCAATACTGTACATTTTTATGAGTGAACATTTTTCTAATGGCGCTTAAAATTCTTTTTAGTGAAAATGAAATTTTTTAATGAAAGTGAAAATTTTGTAAATTACCATAAAAATGACAATATTTTAAGTTGAAATGAAAGTAAAATTTTTTTTTAAAATGACTGTCGAAATGTTTCCTCTGAATGTGAATGTGACAATTTTTTTACAGTAAAAATGAGATTTCTTTGGGGAAAATAAAATTTGTTGAGTAAATGTGAATATATTTTTTTTACTCAAGTGAAAATTTTTTCTAATGAAAGTGAAAGTAAGGACTTTTTTACTACAAATGAAATTTTTTTTGTGAATGTTTAAATTTTTTGAGTGAATAAAAAAATGAAACAAAATTTTAAGTAAAAACAACTTTTTTTAAGAGAGGTCAAAATATTTTAAGGAAAAGAAAAATTTCTCAATAGTGTACATTTTTTATAAGGAGTGAACATTTTTCTAATGACACTTAGAATTTTTTTTGAGTAAAAATTAGGACTTTTTTAATGAAAGTGAAAATTTTTTGCGACAATGTAAAAGTAACATTTTTTTCACTAATTGTCAAAATTTATTTAGTGAAGTCGAAACATTTTTGTTTTTTCACTGAATATGAGAATTTTTTTTTAATGAAAGTAAAAAAATTGTAAATAAATGTGAAAAATTTGTAAATGAAAGTGAAAAATGGAATAATGAAAGTGAAAGTTACGTGAATCATTGCTATTTTATTTTTAAGTAAAAGGAAAGTTTAATTTGAAAAGAAATTAAAATACTTTTTTAAAAGAAATTAAAATACTTTTTTAAAAGTAATTTTACTCAGCACATTTTTTTTATTTGTGATTTTATCCGAGTTGGATGCACAGAGAGTATGGAGGAAATAAGAGAAAAACAAATTAAATTAACAAGTAGGGTATAGACGTGGACATTCTTTTTTTCTCTTTCTACACTGAGATTAAGAAGGAGAAAATGCAGAATTTATCGACTTTTATTAATTTAAAGATCCTTGAGTAGCATTTTCTTTTTATTCAGACATTCAAGAATTAAGAGAAGAGAAAATGCAAATTATCTACTGAAGTTTATTAATAAAGATTTTAAAAATTTAATTTCTTTCTTTTTTTTTCAAGACGAGATCCGGTGGAAAAATTCTTGTCTCAAAATGGAATTCCCAGTGATAAAGATGAAGTCAGTATTTAATAGGAAACTTTATGGCATCATCTTATTCAGGCCTTTATTTCGTAGCTCCGTCCATTATTTCTTACTTTCTTTTTCATGATAGTGGAACCGCTTGCATTTTCCAAACCTCTCTCTCTCTCTCTCGCTTTTTCTCTCTTATCCTATTCTTTCCTGAAACTGTAAGACTATAGAAGTGAGCGCTTGTAAACGTGTACTCTACAGTAATATACTCCTCGTCTTCGCTTAGATCCTCTTGGTTACTCGTCGTTAGGTAAGACGAGCTGGAAGATACAGTTTGGTGTAATATTACACCGCATTTCCTCTCCAGCAAGACAAGAGAGCACATGTTCATAATGCCCTACTATTATTGCGATAAGAAATTAGATTTCAACTTCACTCGAAATGGGAAACTTGCAATTTTCAACATTTAGTTACTATACTTGCCCTTAATTCAATATTCACTATCACGACCGTCATGCACTTTTGCGTTGGATGAATTTTTTTCCCACGAAGCAATAATTACGTTTCTCAATTTTTTCCTTAACCTTCGCGCTACCAATACTTTTTGTATACGCGGACTACCGGACGGCCACCCGGGGTGGCCAAACGCTTTTTTACTATTATGTTCTCAAAACGATTAAAATTCGTCAAAAGTTTTGAATATAATTATGTATTAATACAAATGCTCTATCTTAATAATGTTTTATGACATTTATGACACAAAACATTTGTTTTATTATTAAAAAATTATTTAAACAAATTATTGTTATTATTTACCAACTTTTTCCAGAATACACCTAGAAAGTTGCAGTTTTTTCCTAATTTTGCAATTTACTAAATCTTTTATGATTACAGATAAAGAATAAAAGTTGAATAAAAATTAAACTATTTTTTAAACAATTTAACTGCAGCTTTGTAGGTGCATTCTGGAAAAAGTTGGTAAATAACAACAATAATTTGTTTAAAAATTGTTTAAACAACAGTTAAATTTTTATTCTTTATCAGTAATTATATAAGATTTAGTTAATTGCAAAATTAGGAAAAAAAACTGCAACTTTCTAGGTGCATTCTGGAAAAAGTTGGTAAATAACAACAATAATTTGTTTAAAAATTGTTTAAAAAATAGTTTAATTTTTATTTAACTTTTATTCTTTATCTGTAATCATAAAAGATTTAGTAAATTGCAAAATTAGGAACAAACTGCAACTTTCTAGGTGTATTCTGGAAAAAGTTAGTAAATTACAACAATAATTTGTTTAAACAAATAAAAAATGTATTATAACATCATAATATATTTTATTTATTGATATAAAACAATTTTACTGTAAAAGTTTAACGATTTTATTTTTATTTTTTTGCAATATACAAAAACAAACACCCGGTCAATTTTCAATATTCTCGTACATACTTTTTTAATTGTTATAAATAAACAAAAAGAAGTGTAAAAAAAAATTTATTTTTGTTTTTTCGAAAGTAGATAAAATTTTGTTTAGTGAGTTAAAATGGCGATTCGATTGATACAAAATTCGAGGAGATATTCAACATTATGTATTAGTTGGCCACCCCGGGTGTTAAAATAACACCAGAATGGATAAAAATAATCTGCAACAGTTTAATCCCTCTAGGATTAAAAATTAACACCAAAAAGGATTAAAATAATCTATTTTGGTGTTATTTTTAACTATAAATGAAATTTTATTTTAAATAAAACACAAAAATCAACGATTTGTAAAAATTCAACGAATTTGGCTTCTCCAGGGAGAATAGTAAGTTATTTACTAACTAACTTAATAACATAGTTACTAAATTCAATTCTTTTAAAATTTTTAAAAAAATTCTTGTCAAATTTTTAATTCTTTTTATAAATAATAAAATTCTTCTCTGATATTCAATTATTTTACAAAATTTTAATCAAATTCTTGTCAAAATTTCAATTATTTTTAAAAGTTTTCTAAACTTCTATAATTTTCAATATCTACTAATTGTAATGAAATTTTCCAAAAGAATTCCATTACCAAAATAAAATTCAAAACAATACGCAAACATTTAATTATTTTCATAAATAATGAAATTTTTTACAGGAATTCAATTATTTGCAATTTTTTTTTATAAATTTCTTTGGAATAATTCAATTATTTTCATAAACAATAACATTTCTACCGGGATTCAATTATTTTTGTAAATAATAAAATTCTTTTGGAATCTCAATTATTTTCATAAATAATAAAACTCATCGGAGAATTTCAATTATTTTTAATGCAAATTTAATCAAATTCCTCGAAAAATGTAATACTTATTCTTAAAAATCTTATTAAAATTCGTCCAAATAATTTAATGATTTAAAAAATTTGTTCATAATATTTTTTTATGAGAATTTAATTTCAAAAAACATGAAATTTATAAATTATTTATTTTGGTATTTAAATAATTGAATTCTCGTAAAATTTACTAATAAAAATGGTTTTAAAAATGAATTTCAGTTAAAATTTTAAATTATACTCATAAGTATTAAAAGCATTATAACGTGAACTTTTAGATATAATTAAATTTTGAAAAAGTTTCAAACTAAAATCATTGAAATTCTTGATTTTTCATATTTTTGACAAAAAATTTTGTAGAATTAATTCTTTTTGAAAGTTTAATAGTATTTTTATTGAAATTCTTTAAAGATTTTATTTTGCAATATAAATTTAATTGCAAAATTTCCGAATAAATGAAATTTTGTAAAATTTAATTGTAAACGAATAAATTTGAAAATTCCCAAAAAAACTTATTGCACCGTTTTAATTATTTTTCATACGCAATTATAATTGAATTCCTTGAAAAAAGTAATTATTTCGTGCAAGTTTTAATAAAATTCGACAAAAGAATTGAATTATTAAAAAATTTGTTACCAAAATTGTTTACGAGAATTGAATTTTCAAAAACATTCAATTATTCAATAAATTATTTAATTTTGCATGTAAATAATTAATTTCTTGTAGAATTTTTTAATAAAAATTTATTTTTATTTCATAAAAATGAATTTCAGTTAAAATTTTAGATTATAATTGAATATTAAAGGAAATATAGAGTGAACTTTTTGGAAATAATTGAATTTTGAAATTAATATTTTTGAAAAAGTTTAATTGAATTTTTTTAGTATTATTTGAAGTTTTTATTTTCTAATATGCATTTAATTAAAGAATTTGGGAATAATTGAAATTTCGTCAAATTGATTAATTAATTATTATTAAAAATAATAGATGTAAAGTAAAATTGTAGTAAAAAATTTTTGAAAATAATAATTGAATTGAAATAATGAAAATAATTTTAAAGAAGTATAATTTTTTTATAATATAAAATAATAATTTTATTACTTTGTCATCTTTAATTATTACAAAATTGTTATTATTACAAAATTATTACTTTCATAAATAATAAAAATTTTACAAAAAAATTCTTTATTTTCATAAATAATAAAAATTTTACAAAAAAATTCATTATTTTCATAAATAATAAAAATTTGACAAAAAAATTCATTATTTCCATAAATAATAAAAATTTTACAAAAATTTAATTATGTACAAATTTTTTACACATTCTTAGCAATAATTCCATTATTTTGATAAATAATAAATTTCTTTTCAGGGATTCAACAATAAATGCTGTCACGAGGAATTCAATAATTTTCATAAATAATAAAGTATTTTTTGAAAATGTTTCGATAAAATTTTACATCAACAATTGAACAGTTTTCTAAAAAAAATAAAAATTTCGCAGGACTTTAATTATTTAAAATAGAATTTTCATGAATTTTTTGGAAGAAAATTAATTGTTTAAAAATTTGTTAATAAAATTCTTTGCAAAAATTCAATTATTTTAAAGAAATTTAAAACTTACCTCAGAAATATATAATTATTTTTAGAAATTTGAATAAAATTCGTCACAAAATTCAATCGTTTTTATAGAAGTATAATAAAATTTTTCGCAAAAATTCAATTATTTTTAGTAATTTGAATAAAATTCATGGAAAAATTTCACATGTTTTCAAATATATTTTTCATGTCATTGATTTTTAATATACTACTATTTTAATAAATTTTTCTAAAGGAATTTAAATATTTAAAAGAACTATTTATAAAATTCTACATGAAAACTCAATTATTCTCTGAAAAATTTTATAAATTTCTCAGGAATTTAATTATTTAAAATAGAATTTGCATAAATTTTATCAAAAACAATCAATTGGTTTAAAAATTTTTAGAAAATTCTTGGCAATAATTTAATTACTTTTTTAAATATTAACATTCTTTTTAGAGATTTAATTATTTTCATGATTAATAAAACTCGTCACAGAATTTCAATAATTTTTAATATAATTTGAAGAAACATTGAATCATTCAATAAATTATTTATTTTTATGTCTATATAATTGAATTCTTCTAGAATTCTGCGATAAAAAGTGATTTAATTTTACAGAAATTTAATTATTTGCAAACTTTTTATAAATTTCTTCGCAATAATTCCAGTATTTTCATAAATAATAAAATTTTTTTGAAAGGTAGTCAATTATTTTCGTAAAAAATAATTCAAAATTCTAGAAAATAATCATTGAATTGAGAGGATAAAAACAATTTTGAAGAAGTTACAGTAACAATATAAACATTGTCTAATATAAATTTCACGTAAATATAAAAAATAATGATTTTATCACTCAGTTAAAAGTAATAATCATAAAACATGTTTTCTAACAATTTTTTATGTTCAACGGTATAAATTTTTTAATTGTTCCCTTTATTTTCGCAAAATTAAGAAAAATTCAATTTCATTTTCAATTAAAATTAGTCTTAGACAAGTAGAATTTTTAAATTATTTAATATTTGTAGAAATCTAAAGGAGAAAAATTTTTATAATGTTGATCGGTAAAAACAAATTTGTGACTTACAAAAAAAAATATTTCTGCTATTTAAAATTTAAGAAAAAAAAATCTTTTGAAAAACGCTTGAAAATCAGCCTCCTGCATTATTTCTTACCATAAGAAGAAAAAATTATCTTTTAATTTTTTTTCTTATGAAAAATCTATTATCTTTTTTCCATTAAAAAAAATATTTAAAAATTTTCTTTTCAAAACAAAACAAACGTCTTGAAATTTTTTTTTTCTCAAGAAAACTTAATTGTTTAAAATTTTTTTTCTTTGAGAGTAAAAAAGACTTTTGCACAGACTTGATTTCTTGACGAATCTCCAAGATTTTAACAACTCTTAAAAGTTTTAACACTGACGAGCTATAAAACCACATCTCTCGAAAAGTAGGTTGCAAGTATTTTCAAGGATGTTCGTACTTATTTTCAATTTGGGAATTAAAATTAGAATGTTACGTAAAATTTTGTAATATTAAATTAGAAGACATTAAATACAAAAGAAAGTACATTTAAAAAAATAGAAACGTTACATTTGAAAAATAATTTTTAAAAACAGCAAAAGGAATTTTAAAAAATCACCTGGTTAGAAATTTATTTAAAAAAAATATTCCCGTTGATTAATACAACGAAAGGAATATTTGAAAAAATGAAATATCAGCCACATTTTCATTAATAAACAAATATTTCAAGAGACGATAATCTTGCATTTTTTTCTTTCCCCTATTTCCATAGTGGAATTTGTTTCTTTTTTTCCACATTTTGTGGAGTGTTAATTAATCAAAAAATAAATATTCTCTCTTTTGATGGTGGATGACTAATCGTGCATGTGTGTAAAACGTCATGCGATATCGACAGCTAGACCTATCGATCAGAAGGGATTTTAAAAGGAGGAAACAAATTTTTTTCTCTTATATAGAGAGAGAGAGAACTAGAGTGAAATTTTTAAATATTTAGAAAATAATTGCGAGAATTTTAGTTTAGTTATTATATTGTATAGAAAAAAAAAGAAAAGCAGTCGAAATGGCATATTTTATTCGTATATAGATGGATAAAAGAACTTTTATCTTAGCCGTAGCCAATAAAGTGTTCAGATTGTTTCCGGCGTTCTAAAAGCTCGCGTCGCACTTTGCGAACGTCGCTCGAAAATAATTGGATGAAAGAGCTCGACTGTTTTTCCGTTCCAGGAAGCCGTATCCTTTCGAGCTGTTTCCGATATGAGGACCGCTTTTCCTCAGAGTATATATTGTAAACCGAATATTTCCCGCTCTTTATTGCCCTCAATTTACGGATTTTCAACTCGACAAACACACATTCGGTCCTCTCGATAATTTCATATAACAATTAACTTCTCGTTTCTCGATCATTTTTTGCTGTTATGATTTATCGATTTTCTTCTTTTACTTTCCGTTGGTGGAAGAAAATTTTCCACTTCATCAACTAAATATTAAATAATAATAATTAATAATAATTAATAATAATTAATAATAATTAATAATAATTAATAATAATTAATAATAATTAATAATAATTAATAATAATTAATAATAATTAATAATAATTATCAAACATTTGAATTTGAAGTAGAAAATAAATTAATATTCAACTTTAATTCTTTATTGGCAAAATTATTGACAAAAATTAGTAACCTATGTCAATCGAGTAGGCAGACCAACTTTTGAGAATCTTTCATTTTTTCCAGTCTCTTTAAGAATTCAGGAGAGGAAATTTAATATTTAAAGATTACGTACTTGTCTTCGTATTTTTTTGTTTGAAACTTGAAAGTTTCTTTCTGTGTTAACGAAAAGTTGAGAATAAGTACTATAAAGCCGTGTAGGTCAGACATATTTCGATTGGTTCATTGTTCATTAAAATTTGTCATTTTTTCTATTAATAAAAAAAATTAAGAGAAAATAAATTAAATAAGTAAAATAAAAAGAAGGTAGATAAAAAGTATTAATTTCTATTAATTAGGAATTAACAACGTATAATTAATTTTTATTGTTTAACAAAATACTAAAAAATGGAAAGAAAAATTTTTCTATTGAAAAATAGTCGCTGCAATTGCTCTAATGAAATAAAAGAAAATTTTAACTAAATGTGGTGAAATTTACTTGATAAGGAGAAAGGAGTAAAGAAACATAAGTACATGAAAATAATGTTTGTAACAAATTTGCAAGATCAAACATATTTATTGTCATAACACACAAGAATTTAATGTTTTGTACAATTAAAATAACTCTAGCTAATTAACAGTTACAAATTACAAATTACAATTATAATTAACAATTACAAATTACAAATTACAATTATAATTAACAATTACAAATTACAAATTACAATTATAATTAACAATTACAAATTACAAATTACAATTATAATTTCTAATTTAAAATTACAAATTGATAATCGTTTTCATTTTCATTTTTACATCCATTTATCCTCCTCTTTTCGCTCCTACATATTCAAAATTAAAACTCATAATTGCAATGGGTAATATTTTTAGTATTTCCTCTTACATACTACATATTTAATTTATTTCACAAAAATAAAATCCAGAAAAATAAAACAATTTTTGCTGAAACAAAGCACAAAATTTTCCTTCCAAACCAATTTAATATTTATCATTAACGAGTCTGCTTTCCAAAGTAAAAATCTAGTAACTGAAATGTAAATAATAACCACTTAATTAAATTTAAACTTTTTAACAAATTTAACAATTTTCTTAAGGTCACGCTTCGTTTATATTTTAAATAAACTTTGACATTATTGAAAACGTTGTTATTAAGTTTTTTTTCATTGGACAACAGGATTTTGAATTTCTTTAAAAATAATTCTTTTTAAAATTTATATTTCACGTAGAAGAAAACATGTCCTTGTTACTTACAATTTTTAAAAAGCAAAAAACAAGGCTTTCTATGCTCAGCAATTAACAATACTTTGATGAAAGAAAAGATGGTTTAAATATACAATTTTTACTAGTAATTTTCTATCGTAAAACTCTGTAAAGGCCTTGAAAAATATAAAGTGTTTTTCCACACGACAACAATCTATTTCCACACAACACAACATTTTGCAAAATATATCGCAATTTTTCATGAATACACTGAGAAAAAATATATTCGTATTAAATTGATATAATTAAGTTAAATCGAAAGTCTTTGTTACAAAGCCAACGAAAAATTATTTTTAAATTTAGCATAATTTTTTCGATTCAGTGCATAATAAATTTGGTTCAATAGAAATTAGATTAAATTAAAATATCGTATTTTCGATCAATTCAAACATATTTCCTTGGCTAGCTACTTATTTTTGTATTAAAAATGTTTTTCTCAGTGTATGGACAAAATGCTCTAAACGACAATATTTAAACAGAAAAAACGTAATTAGCAGAAACAATCTGAATTTTATTATTAATTTGGTCGGTGGTCATTGTTTCTAAAAAATATTTTCTAATCCTTTTTGCATTAAAAAAGTGATTTTCAGTAAAATCTAATTTCTAATAAAAGTTTTTCTAATGAGTTTTGATTTCTAAAAAAAAGTTTTTCTAACAAGTTATGATTTTTAATATTTTTTTTCCTAAAATTTGTAAAACTCCATAATTTTTTATAAAAGTCAGAAAATTAGTGAAAAAATAAAAAATATAAACTATTTCTCATATTTTCTGTTTTTTAATCATAATTCTGTTTACGTAATTAGTTACCTTTCGAAAAAGAAGAAAATTTTTTATAAAATAACTGTTTGTTAACAAAAATTCTGTTCTTTAAAAAAAATATTTCCATCATTTTTATAATTATAATAATAATAATTATAATAATTGTATTAAATTTTTATTACAATTTTTCAACAAAATTTCAGGATCCTAAAGTTCTGAACGTTCAAATGAACCAAATTTATTTATTTCTTCTAAACATTACATTTTTATTGTAATTATTTCGCTTCACTACCTAAAAAATTAATTACTGAGTTTGTAAACATAATATTTTAGTTTAAAAAATTTTTTTATGATTAGTAATTTATTAAAATATCTTCAATAAAAAAAATTCGTTCATTTAAACGTTCAAAACTTGGGGATCGAAAAATTGTTATAAGAATTAAGAAATTTTTGTGAACTTTATTTTTTAATCACATACCTATTAATCGTTATTATAGAAATTAAATATTGTTAGAAAAAGAATTTTTTTAAAATTTTCCATTATTTAATTTTCCTTTTTTAAAAAGAAATTTTTAGAAAATAACCTTTATTAGAAGATAGAAAAATAGAAAATCCCAATCATTAATTTATTTAATTTGCTTATTAGTGTTAATAATCAATTCGAAAAGTAAAACAATAAAGGCGAAAATGCAATCAATAGTCAATAAGTAAAAAACAATTAGAAGCAACGTTTTTTTATTGATCACATCCGAATTGTTGCTCACGATAACTAGTTAGTGTTAATAAATTTGTTTAAAACCAGCACGATTTCTTCCAATTGATACTCATGACTAATTCCGCTATAAAAACGATGAAAGCAAGAGTGTATCCAGCAATCAAAACGGAAGAAAAAATTAAAATTAATTTTTTCTCATTCGTAACATCTGGAGGTAAAACCTCAACTTCTTTCTTGACACGATAATCGAAAAACATATTCAGCAATCCACTTTCTGAAGCTTTCAGAATTATTTCGTTAAAACGGTCAATATAAGGACAATTGTACCTAGCAAGCCATCCATTCACATAATACATTACAGGCTCTTGAAGTATTATAGCATTTAATCTCTTTTGTCCAACGTTAAATACTTCTACTGCAAAGTCAGCATCTGTTAAAATGCAAGATACATTTTCAAACTTAATCATGTAAACTAAACAGTCCATATGTAATCCTCTACCTGGAATATTAACAGAATTTGTAGCCAACTTTCGCACATACGGACGCGAACTGGTCAACAATGATTCCTTTATAAATGGGTCCATCATCGGTGTTAAAGAAGAGTCTGCAAGCTCCTGAAGAGTCGAAATTTGCGGTTCAGCTCTAAAATTGATATCCAAAATTACTGAGTACATGTAACCTGAGTAGATGATGCAATTTAGCATAAAAATTCCGAATACTAATCTTTCTGCTGTCTTCTTTGGCTCTTGAGTTACGGACAATCCCATTATAATTCGAACAATACTAAAAATCTGCCAAGTGTTCCTGTCGAATTTAAGTAAAGAAGCCGTACCTCTGACTGCAACAATAGCAACAGTCGTTGCAACTATCATGTAAATTAATTCTCGAGAGACTTCAACATTTTCAGTTTCTCTTTGGGTGTTTAAAATAACTGCCTTCGTTGAACTAAGCGACAAGATTCGAATACGTGGAGCATTAAACAACTTACTGTTTATTTTTAATAACATTGGGTTAACCAACATCTCTGAAACATTTTTATAGAGAGATGACATTTTTATTTTTACATCTTTAGTTTCAATGAGTCTAATTCTGCACTGCATTGACTTCGAGAACAAAAGTGTGAACTTTTCACATGTAGAATAAAATCTATCTTTTAAAGAATTATTTAGATTTGAGTAGAGAAAGTTAATCAAAAATCCATGCAAATTTGATAGCTTTTTTGGAAACCATTTCGTTCGAGAATTCACTTTTCCGTGATTGTATTTTTCTGTAAACATATTGTAGTCATGCACAATAGGTAGATCGTAAGATCGACGTGATATTAAGGTTTCGTTCTCGGAAATTTGATCTAGAATATGAACATCCAGAAAATTATCTCGTGATAAATAAACAAGGAACTTTCTGTAAAAACCATGTTTTGCTGATTCAAAAATACTTATTAAGCATTTTGGTGTCGCGTGTCTCATGGATGATGCACTAATTATATTAAAAAGCTCTATCAACTGAGTTCCTAGATCTTTTCGGTTGTAATTGACCAACATAATAAACATTGTTGTTCTCCTGGGTACAGAAAATTTTAGTGGAATGTAATTTTTAATGTCAAACTTTACCTTATCTAAACGAATGCTCAACGATGGAAAGTGTTGAGTAACATCTCGAATTAGACTGCTGGGCTTCGTACCGGAATTCACAGGTAACTGATGATCTACTATGAATACCACCTGGAAGAGTTTCGACTCCTTTTTCAGATACTTGATTAATCCTCGAGTGTAACAGCTGTTGACTGGCACCTTAGGTAGCACAACTCCAACAAGTACGATGCAAAAAATGCTTCTTAAAAACTTCATTTTATTGTTCTTTTCTCAACAAGAAAATGTTGATATTTCTTCTTTAAGAACTTCTAACTGTAACACTATGAATACGATCGGATGGAATTCACTCTCATGAAGGTTGAAAAAGTTATGCCTTTAGTTGTAGCAAGACCTGATTTTCTATTTTAAAAATAATGAGAGCATCGATACAAAATAAGATAATGAAATTGTTAGTTCCCTCTAGCAATTTTCTGTCGTTAAAGGGTTTTACAGTTTCGGAAAAATGAGCCTTGTTCATTTATCGATCCAAATACTTGTTCAAATTAAAAAATTTCAACAAGTTGTCGTCTATACATAAATATCCTTCATTTAGCAGCCGAAAGCTTCGAATATATTGCGATCAACATTTGTAATATCACACCAAAATTACTAAAGGAATTCACTTATAGATTAATTTTTGTACATGACATGAAAATGTTTCTAAATAAAACTTATATCATTTATTACAATTTTCCAAAATAATTACAATTCTTCGAAAGGTTAATTCAATCTTAAGGAATAGAGCGCTGCTTCAAATTCTAATTCATTTGTTAAATACGCAAACCGAGAAAAATTGATACAATACAAATCATTTTCGAAATCATCGTGAAGAAAATTAAAATTGATTTTACAAATTATTAGAACTTTTTTTGTTTAACATTTTTTGTATTAACAAATATTAAGAAAACAATTTCTTCAAATCGATTCATCATTTATTTCAAGTAAATATTGAACCATTCAGTTTTTCAATGCGAAAAAAGATGACAAATAATTGAATATCGATTTACGTCTAAGCGAAGACATTACTAAGCATAAAAAAGTACGATCATTATTAATAGGTTTACAGTAAATTGTGCTTAAATAATATAATATTAATGGATACCAGTGCTTGGTAAATTAAAATTTAATTATTTCTAAATTTTACAGTTTTTCGTAAAATTTGATTTTATGACGATTTCATATGTCAACATATGTTTTTAATTTTTTAGTTATTTTTAAAAATCTGATTTCATTTTAAAGACTAAGTTAATTTCAGCATTATCTTCAGATAAGCCGGCTGAAGCTAGTAGTCGTACTCAATTCCAATCTTTAGAAGCCCACCACTAATTAATAAAATTGAAGCGTTTTGTGCAGAAACCGCATTAGTCCATACATCGAAATTGTTCATGAATCAATAAAAACTGTTTTACTTGTAAATAATTAGATTCTTTTTAATTTTTCTATTTGCTTTATATTCTACTAATCTACACTGAAAAAAAAATTTATTTGATTCAAATAACTGATTATTTGTCTATAATCAAATAAATATTTACTTGAATCAAATAATTTTTATTTGAATCAATTAATTAGTATTTGCTTCAAATACTGAAATATTTGATTCAAATACAATTTATTTGATTCAAATAAAAATTATTTGATTCAAGTAAATATTTATTTGATTATAGACAAATAATCGGTTATTTGAATCAAATAAATTTTTTTTCAGTGTAGAAGTTTAAAAGTCCTATGAGATTGATTTATTTTTTAATTAATATTTAACGAATAAAATATTAAAATAAAAATTTATAAATATATAAAAAATAATTTTTTGATTAATATAAAGAATAAAAACATAAATTGACTTTTGGGCTTATTCCGTTTTTGCACAAAATGAAATAAAAAACACAAAAAAGTGATTGAATAAAGTGTCGTATCGCGCTTCTATTAAATATTTAATAACATTTATTAAAAATATTGAATTTCGATAATTTTTAGTAACATTTTATAAATAATAAAATTGTAATTGTAAATTGTAAATAATATAAACTGTTTAATAAAAATTACTAAAAACAGAGCAAATATATAAAAAATAAATTAAATTTACTAAAGAATATGACAAGTTTCTACGCTAAATGATAGTTTAATTTTTTTAAGGGTTTAGAGTTCAGTCACTTTTATAATATTTTACCAGATTGTAGAGCTTTATTTAAAGATAAATTTTCAATAAAAAAATGATTTTCGAAAAAAAGGACTTATGTGGTTTCTCCACAAAACGCTTCAATTAATAAGGAAAAACTTTCTAAATTTTTCTATTTAGTGGTTATTGATTCATAAATAACAAGACTCGACGATTTTTTGAATCATTAAGTATTACAAAACTTGATGGAGAGGAACAGTAGTAATTCATGCCTAAAGTTTTGTGCTGAGTACGATTTCTAGCCTCAGTCGGCTCTTAAAATAAGATTTAATTTTTCTGTAATATAACTAAACAATCATAATGAACTTCAAGTGTAAATACATTACTGAGAGTAACTTCTTCGTAAAATTAGTTTGTTTTAATGCAAATTTCTCTCTAATAATGTTAATGTAATTTGCACAAGAAACAGAAAAATTAAATAATTATTGACTATTTCTTCAATAAATTTTTCATTCCTTCTGCACATAAAAAAGGAAGTCTTATTCTAAAACTAGAGTGTGTTTAATAAACACTAAAGGGTGTAAGATTAAGATACATTTTTAATGGGTGTTGAAATAACACTAAAATTGTTTTAAAACAACATCATCTTAAAACTACATGCAACAAATTTAACACATATTTTTTTTCTAAGTAATTATCTATAGTTAACAGATTTTAAAATTTTCGATAATCAAACTTTCTTTCTTTTTCAATCCAAAAATACAAATATCTGAACAAAGCTAACATTTATTGCAACGCTTTATTTAGCAACCAAAACATCTATTACAATTTCTCTTTGTAAAGTTAATAAAGTTTTTAAAAAACAAAACAGTCAATTTAATATTTAATTTTCTTCTTCTAGAATTAAATACTTTTACTTCAAATTCAGAGTTCACATTTTGAGTTCACAAATTGATTATCAATTCTAAACAATACCTGGTGAAGTTTTGATTCTTCTTTCAGATATTTGATTATTTCCCGAGTGTAACGGCTGTTGACTGACACCTTAAGTAGAACGACTCCAACAAATACGATTCAAAAAATGCTTCTTAAAAACTTCATTTTATTGTTCTTTTCTCAACAAGAAAATGCTGATATTTCTTCTTTAAGAACTTCTAACTGTAACACTATGAATACGATCGGATGGAATTCACTCTCATGAAGGTTGAAAAAGTTATGCCTTTAGTTGTAGCAAGACCTGATTTTCTATTTTAAAAATAATGAGAGCATCGATACAAAATAAGATAATGAAATTGTTAGTTCCCTCTAGCAATTTTCTGTCGTTAAAGGGTTTCACAGTTTCGGAAAAATGAGCCTTGTTCATTTATCGATCCAAATACTTGTTCAAATTAAAAAATTTCAACAAGTTGTTGTCTATACATAAAAGTCCTTCATTTACCAACCGAAATATGCGAATATATTGCGATTCTTGTTTATGTTACCAAAATTTATTATAAAAAAGTATTATTAGTTTACTTTGATTCTTAAAAAGAAGAAAAATCACATAAACATATATTACTGAAATTATTATCATAAAGAAATCAAAGTACATCATATACTAACTGTAAGCTGTAAGACATTAAAAAAGATATGCAACATAAATTTATACCAAACATACTAAAATAATTCTTGTTTAGATTATTTTTGTACTTGATACGAAAAAGGTTTTACGTAAAAAAAGTCTTTTGTAGAAATAATAACTTTTTTACAATGTTCTTGATCACATTCGAGAATGTTGTACACAATATGTCGTTAGTGTTAATAGAGTTTCTTAAAAAACCGGCACAATTTCCTCCAATTGATACTCATGACTAATTCCGATGTAAAAACGATGCAAGCAAGAGTGTATCCAGCGATTAAAACGGAACGAAAAATGAAAATCAATTTTTTCTTGTTCGTAACATCTGGAGGTGAAACTTCAATTTCTTTCTTGAAATCATGGCCGAAAAACATATTCAGCAAACCACTTTCTGAAGCTTTCAGAATTATTTCGTTAAAACGGTCAATATAAGGACAATTGTACCTAGCAAGCCATCCATTCACATAATACATTACAGGCTCTTGAAGTATTATAGCATTTAATTTCTGGACTCTAACGTTAAACTCTTCTACTGCAAACTCAGCATCTGTTAAAATGCAAGATACATTTTTAAACTTAATCATGTAAATTAAACAGTCCATATGTAATCCTCTACCACGAATATTAACAGAATTTGTAGCCAACTTTCGCACATACGGACGCGAACTGGTCAACAATGATTCCTTTATAAATGGGTCCATCATCGGTGTTAAAGAAGAGTCTGCAAGCTCCTGAAGAGTTGAAATTTGCGGTTCAGCTCTAAAATTGATGTCCAAAATTACTGAGTACAAATGACCAGAGTAGACCATACAACTCAATAGAAAAATTCCGAATACTAATCTTTCTGCTGTCTTCTTTGGCTCTTGAGTTACGGACAATCCCATTATAATTTGAACAATACTAAAAATCTGCCAAGTGTTCCTGTCGAATTTAAGTAAAGAAGCCGCACCTCTGATTGCAGTAATAGCAATAGCTGTTGCAACTATCATGTAAATTAGTTCTTGCGAGATCTCAACATTTTCAGTTTCTCTTTGGGTGTTCAAAATAATTGCCTTCGTTGAACTAAGCGACAAGATTCGAATACGTGGAGCATTAAAAATCGTATTGGTTATTTTTAATAACATTGGGTTAACCAACAAATCTGCTCTATTTGCATAAAAAGATGACATTTTTATTTCTACCTCTTTAGTTTCAACAAGTTTAATTCTGCACTGCATTGATTTTGAGAACAAAAGTGTGAACTTTTTAAATTCAGAAGAAAATTTTTTTGAAGAAGCATTTAAATTTGAGTAGAGAAAATTAATAGAAAATCCATGCAAATTTGATAGCTTTTTTGGAAACCATTTCGTTTGAGAATTCACTTTTGCGTAATTGTATTTTTCTGTGAACATATTGTAGTCATGCACAATAGGTAGATCGTAAGATCGACGTGATATTAAGGTTTCGTTCTCGGAAATTTGATCTAGGATATGAACATCCAGAAAATTGGATTTGGTTAAATAATCGAGGAAGACCCTATAAAAACCATGTTTTTGTCCTTCAAAAATACTTAGTAAGCATTTGGGTTTCGCGTGGCCAATGGATAATGCACTAATTATGTCAAAAATCTTTTGCAACTGAGTTCCTAGATTTTTTCGGTTGTCATTGAACAACAGAATAAACATTGTTGTTCTCCTGGGTACTGAAAATTTTAGTGGAATGTAATTTTTAATGTCAAACTTGACCTTATCTAAACGAATGCTCAACGATGGAAAGTGTCGAGTAACATCTTGTATTAATTTGTTGGACTCCGTACCGTAATTTACAGGTAACTGATCATCAATTATAAATATTACCTGGAAAACTTTTGATTCCTCCTTGAGATACCTGATCAATCCTCGAGTGTAATCACTGTTCACTAATGTTTTCAGTAAAACCACCAAAACAAATGCAGAGCAAAAAAATAGGTTTAGAATCTTCATTTTGAAATTTGTTCGAAGCAATGCTTTATCAATTTCTTTCTTGATGTTTGAAAGTGTCACTACAGAATTGCTTTCTGAAACGTTTGTTATTCGCAAAGGTTGCAGAAGTTCTGTCATTATTCGCAATAAACTAAAAGCTTCTATGCTGAAGTTAATCAGTGGTTTATTGATAAAAGCATAACTGATTACATATTTTATATTCTCTTGTTTCTATTCTAAATACAGAGTATGTCGATAATTGCGAAACATTTTTTATGACCAAATAATAGTTATTTTCTATATGGTTTTGTTTTTTTTTCTTTAGAAAAAAAGCATTTTCATATAGCATGAAAATTATCACCTTTTTTCAGAATTACGCCATTGATTTGAAGGTTAAATTTAAAGAGCAGTGATTAAAAATCCGTTCCTTGATATACTGCGTGATAACTATTTAATTGAATCACAACATATTCTGTTTAATTTAGAGAAATAGCCTCAGTTTACAGTTAAATAATATTTTAAGTGAATTTAATCATATTTTTGTAGTTCATTTAAAGAAATCAAAATTAAAATTTTAACAAACATAGAATTCTTAATCCTTTAAAGCCTGAATTATTTCTACGAATTCGATTTCTACCAACATTGATACAAAAGGTTTTTTTCGGTCGCATGACTATTTCCGAAATCTTATTTGACATAATAGTCATTTGACATAAAACCATTTATCATAAATTTCAAATGACAAAAAATCTATTTGGTATAAAAAACATTTAATTTGAAATTTATTTGAGATTCATTTCATTAAACTTACAACTTATATTGCATAAATGGCATTTATTATGATATCTATTTGATATATATTTCATTGGACAAAAATTATATATAACATATAAGTCATTTTACATAGATTTCATTCAACATATATTTTATTTGATATAAAGATCATTTAGCATAATTTCCATTTAACGTAAAAATACAATTGACTTGAATTTTATTTCGCATAAAAATCACTTGACATAAGTTTTACTTGACAGAAAATTAATTTCACGTAAAATTTGTTTAACATGTACGTTATTTGACATAATATACATTTAATAAATTTTATTTTGTCCTAAAGTTCATTTGACATAAATTTCACTTGACATAAATTTCATTTGATATAAATTTCATTTGATATAAATTTCATTTGATATAAATTTCATTTGATACAAATTTCATTTGATATAAATTTCATTTGATATAAATTTCATTTGATATAAATTTCATTTAATATAATTCCCATTTAACATAAATTTCATTTTACATAATGTTCATTTAAAAGAAAAGACATTTAGCATAATTCTCATTTGTCATAAAAGTTATTTGACATAAAAATCATTTAACACAAATTACATTTTACATAAAAAATCTCGGCGCGAATTTTGAAAAATAACCTATTTAGATATTATCAACAACATTGTGATTCGCCAATTTTGAAATTCGCGCCTATATTTTCATGTCGAATGATCTTTATGTAAAATAAAATCTATGACAAATGAATTTTTTATGTCAACTGAGAATTATGTGCAATGTCTTATACGTCAAATGAAACTTCTATCAAGTGAACTTTATGTCAAATGAGAATTATGTTAAATGGGATTTATACCAAATGAAATTTATCTTAAGTAAATTTTAAGTCAAATGAGAATCATGTTAAGTGGCATTTCTGCCAAATGAAATTTATATCAATTTAATTGTATGTTAAATAATAATTATATTAAATGATATTCACGTCATAGAAATTTATGAAAAACGAATTTTATGTCTAATGATATTTATGTGAAATGGATTTTGTGTCAAATGAGAATCAAGTTAAATGACATTTACATCAATTAAAATTGATGTCAAATGAAATTGTTGTCAAATGAATTTGATGTCAAATGATTTTTATAAGAAATAAAATTCACGTTAAATGAATTTTATGTCAAAAGAAATTTATGTTGAATCATTTTTATGTCAATAGAAATTTATGTTACATAATTTTTATGTCAAATGGGAATTAGGTTTTCTGAGTTTTATGAAACATAATACTTCTGTTAATTGAATTCTATGACAAATGATATTTATGTTAAATTGTTTTTGTGTGCAATGAAATTTATGACAAATAATGTTCATATTATGTGAATTTTCAGTTAAGTAGTTTTTTAAGTAGTTTTATATCAAATAACTATTTGGTCAAAAAAGATTTCGTGGATAAGCATTCGCCTCGCTTGAAACACTGAAATATTTGATTCAAATAAAAATGATTTGATTCAAGTAAATAGTTATTAGATAATAGTCAAATACTGGGTTATTCAAATGAAATAACTTTTCTCCAGTCTAGTGATTACACTGAAAAAAAAATTTATTTGATTCAAATAACCGATTATTTGACTATTGTCAAATAAATATTTACTTGAATCAAATAATTTTTATTTCAATCAAATAAATTGTGTTTGAATCAAATATTTCAGTATTTGAAGCAAATCGGTTATTTGAATCAGATAAATTTTTTTTCAGAGTATCTGTCGTTAAAAAATTTTACGCTTTGCAATAATCAAACCTTCTTTATTTTACGATAAAAAATTTATAATAATTTGAACAAGGTCACAGTCATTGCAATCCTTTATTTCTCAATTTTTCTCAATCGCTTCTTTTCAAAATCTACTGAAATTTTTGTTTGGAAACTTAATAAAGCTTCTTAAAAAACAGACAAAATTTTCCCCAATTGATACTCGTGACTACTTCCGCTATAAAAACAATGAAAGCAAGAGTGTATCCAAAGATCAAGACGGAACGAAAAATGAAAATCAATTTTTTCTTGTTTGTAACATCTGGAGGTGGGATCTCAAATACTTTCTTCAAATCATTGCCAAGAAACATATTCAGCAATCCACTTTCTGAAGCTTTCAGAATTATTTCGTTGAAACGTTCAATAAAAGGAGAATTCTTCCTTACAAGCCAAGTATTCACGTAATAGACTATAGGCTCTTGAAGTATTATAGCATTTAATTTCTGGACTCTAACGTTAAATTGTTCTACTTCTAACTCAGCATCTATTAAAATGCATGATACATTTCCAAACTTCTTCATGTAAACTAAACAGTCTATACGTGATCCTCTACCTGGAAAATTAACAGAATTTTCAGCCAACTTTCGCACATATGGACGCGAACTGGTCAACAATGATTTCTTTATAAATGGGTCCATCATCGGTGTTAAAGAAGAGTCTGCAAGCTCCTGAAGAGTCGATATTTGCGGCTCTACTCTAAAATTGATTTCCAAAATTGTAGAGTACATGTAACCAGAATAGATGATGCAATTTAGCATAAAAATTCCGAATACTAATCTTTCTGCGCTTTTCTTTGGCTCATGGGTAACAGACAATCCCATTATAATTTGAACGATACTGAAAGTCTGCCAACAATCCTTGTCGAATTTGAGAACAAAGGCCGTAACTCTGATGGCAGCAATAGCAACAGCTGTTGCAACTGTCATGTAAATTAATTCTTGTGGGATCTCAACATTTTTAGTTTCCCTTTGATTGTTTAAAATAACAGCCTTCGTTGAACTAAGATACAAGATGCGAATACGTAGGAAAGTAAAACTATTTTCGTCCATCTTTAATATTATCCTGTTAAGCAACAATTCTGCCAAATTTTTATAGAAAGTTGACATTTCGACAGTTGTTTCATTGATTTCAACAATTCTAATTTTGCACTGCATTGACGTTGAGAACAAACGTGTGAACTCTTTATATTCAGAATATGAACTTTCTCCTAAAGTTTTGTTTGGGTTGGTTAAGAGAAAGGAAATCCAATATCCATACAAATTTTCAAGTTTCTTTGGAAACCATTTGGTTTGTGAATTCACTTTCGTGTGATTGTATTTTTTTGCAAACATATTGTAGTCATGCACAATAGGTACATCACCAGATTGACGTGATAATGAGGTTCGGTTCTGGGAAACTTGTCCCAGGATATGAACATCGAGAAAATTACCTGCTGATAAAGAATTGAGGAATTTTCTGTAAAAACCATGTTTTGGTAATTCAAAAATACTTACTAAGCATTTGGGTTTCGAATATTCTTGAAACGATCGTCCAATTGTTTTGAAAATTGTTCTTAACTGAGTTCCTAGATCTTTTCGGTTGTTATTAAACAAAAGAATAAACATTGTTGTTTTCCTGGGAACTGAAACTTTGAGTGGAATATATTTTTCAATATTAAGCTTTACCTTATCTAAACGAATGCTCAACGATGGAAAGTGTCGAGTAACATCTTGTATTAATTTGTTGGACTTCGTACCGTAATTTACAGGTAACTGATCATCAATTATAAATATTACCTGGAAAACTTTTGATTCCTCCTTGAGATACCTGATCAATCCTCGAGTGTAATCACTGTTCACTGATGTTCCCAGTAAAAGCACCAAAACAAAAACAAAACACCAATTTCTCCTTGACAGCTTCATGTTTCTTTTTAATTACACATGACATTTTCGAACCGTGGTGTCGATTACGTAATTTGATTTCACTTTAACTTTGAATCCACTTTTTTAAAATAAAATAAATTTTGTTTTCAAAATTCAATTCCAAAAAGGAAATAAATTTAGAGTCAATTTTAATTCGAAATCAAATTACGTAATCGAGACCTGACTTAGATTTTGGTTAAATTAACTTTTCTTGTTCTTTAAAAACCATGCTACCTTGTTGAACGTTGAGTACATTATGATGAGTCAGCTTTTAAACAAAAGATGCCCAGAAATTTTTATAAATAAAAACTAGAGCAAATGTAATTATCAGTTTTTGATGTTAAAGCAGATAGTAAAGCAACATTTGTATTCACAAACAATGGAGTTGTCCTTTGTCGACTTTAACTTGTTCTTCATCGACTAGTTCGAAATTATTTTTTCTCCCCTTCGTACAGATAGCATCATTTTAAAAAGTAAAAATGTACAAATAGAAAATGTTTATTTTTCTATTGCAAAGAGGAAATTTGTTATTCGTCGAATTTCCATTGGCCCAAGTATAAACTGAAGTTTATTTTAGAATCATACCCTTTTTAATTATTGATTTATTCTATTCAATATGCTCTTAATATGTAAGAAGACTACAAATATTTTTTTTACTTTTTAATTTGAAAAAAAACCACAGTAAAAAAAGGTTCTATATTAGACCTGATTTCGGTAATAAAATAGAAACAAATTACGATTTAGTACCAAAATTAGTACAGCGAATTATTTCCTTTCATTTTACAGTGAATAATAATTTGTATCGAATAATTATAATTAGAATAAATTGAGATCTATTTAATTCAAGTACAGAGAGAACGAAGTTAATAGCTAAAGAAAGAAATAACTATAAATTATTAGATAAAAAATTGCTTTTATTTTAAAAAAAAATTTTTTTTATGATAAAGTCGAAGGAATTGTGTTTTTTTGCTTTGAAATCTCTAAAGTAGTAAAGATCGTTTGTGGTCAGACCGAGGTATTTTACCCCCTTAAAATTCTGTGGTCTCAACGCCAAGTGAAAAATCTACTTGTTTACGATCAACTTCTGACAGGATAAATAATGAGTCATTATCTTTGGAATTCAGCAGTATAAAGTTAGTATACTCAGGCAAACGACTGTTCTAATTGAAAATCAGGAAATACAAGCAAATACTGTGCTACACAAGAAAAATTTGTCGATAGTTGTTTTTTTTATGTAAATTAAATATCAGTATGGAATTAAATATCATTTCTAAGAAATAAAATTATTTCTAACTCAAATTATTAATTATTATAAATTTAAAATATTAGATTTTTTAGTAAACTATTAAATTGTTCAGGAAAAAAAACCTTTAACTGGAACAGCGATAACTTTTGTTAAATTGACGAAAGTATTCGCTGCAGTAACTAAAAATTTTGCTAATATTGTGAAATTTGTAGTTGTTCCAGGTGAATATTTTTTTTGTGTTATACTAAATAATAAAAATTATACTAAATGTTAATTATTATTATAATATTAAAATATTTTACTATTTAATAAAAATTGTACTAAATGTTAATTATTATTATAATATTAAAATATTTTACTATTTAATAAAAATTATACTAAATGTTAATTATTATTATAATATTAAAATATTTTACTATGTAATAAAAATTATACTAAATGTTAATTATTATTATAATATTAACATACAACTATTAACTATATTAATTTGAATGTTCTTTCATTCTTTCATTCACTTTTTCTGTCCCTCACACTCTGAAGTTGTCTTTTGATTATACTTTTGTTTTTTGTTAACTTTAGATAGAAAAAAATAGAAATCATCAGAATTTTTTTCACTTCTTTTCATTAAAAGATTAAAATTTTGTTAAATATTATGTTTTGTCAAATTGAAATTATTTTTGTTCTTTACTTCTAAAAAAATTAGAAAATTATTAAGCAACTGTGATTAAGAAATAGAAAATTTATTTATTTTCCATTATTTTCTTTTTGAATCACAATTTTTTTCAGAAAATTATTATTTTGTTTTAGAAAAAGAAGAAAAATATTTGTACAATTTATATTTTAATCTTATTTTTGGAACAGGATTTTCCACAGGAATTAAGACATTAAAAAATTCAAACCTTTTTTAAATTAAACAATTTATAAAAGTATTGTTTATAAAACATGAAGATATCAATTGCTCCGACTCGAAGACTCGGAGTGATCGATTTCTTCATGTTTTCAAATAAATTAAAGATGACTGAGAGATAAAATGATTATTTTACATTTAAAGAATATTGTTACTGTAACTTCATCAAAATTATTTTCATCATTTTAAGTAAATTACTATTTTCTACAACTTTAAATTATTTTTTATGAAAATAATAATTGAATTCCTCATAAAATTTTATTATTTATGCAAATAATTGAATTCCTTGTGAAATTTTAATTATTTTATGAATATAAATAAATGTTTGCGCAGAATTTCAATACAATTTTTTAAAATAGAATTCTTTTGAAAAATTTTAGAAGATATAAAAGTCATTGAATTGAGGAAAATTTTTGAAAATAATTGAAATTTTTGCCGAGAATTTTTTCAAAATTTTTAAAAATAATTTAATTTATTCGAAGAATTTTATCAAACTTTTTAAAAATAATTGAATTTTTGCAACGAATTTTATTAACATTTTCAAAAATAAATTCATTCTTATGAAGAACTTTTATTAATTTTTTTTGTTAAATCGAAAAAATTTATAAAACATTTGCAAATGAGATTGAATTCCTGCAAAGAATTTTATCAAAAAATTTGATAGTAATTGAATTATTGCAAAGAATTTTATCAAAAAATTCGATACTAATTGAATTTCTTCGAAGAATTTTATTGTTTATGAAAATAACTAAATTTAGGAAGAATTTTATTAAAATTTTACATAATCTTAATTAAATTCGTTTGAAGAATTTCTTTGAGTTTCTTTATAATAATGGACATTCTTTAATCATTTTAATTACAAGTTTTCAAAGTAATTGAATTGTATATGAATAATTTGTTTCAAGTTTTTATAATAAAAAATATTTATCCTCTTTCTTAATAATTGAAATTAAGCATTTAATTCTTGAATTTTATTTAAATTTTTTGGAAAATAATTGAATTTTTTTGAAAAATTTCATTAATTTATTGAATACAATCGAATTTTTTAATAATTGTATTGAAAATAATTGAACACCTGAGAAGAATTTTATTATTTATGAAAAATACTTTAATTCTTGCGATAAATTTTAATCATATATATTTCTTTTTAAATATTTCAATTCTTTTGTGAATTTTTATTGAAATAGTAGATATTGAAAATATTTAAATTTTGATATTATTGAAATTAATTTAATTCTACGAAGAATTTAATTCAAATTATTTTGAAAAAAATCGAATTGTTAAATATTATTTCATTAAAATCTTTCAAAATTAATTTTAATAAAAATTTTAATAATAATTACATTTTTCGAGAAATTCCATTAACATTGTACCAAAAATAATTGAAATTCTGTGATGATTTTGATTATTTATAAAAATAATTGAATTCCTAGTTAAAAAAATGTTATTCTTCATTAAAATAATTGAATTATTGCGAAGAAATTTATAAAAAATTTGTAAATAGTAGAATTCCTGTGAAATTTGTATTATTTAATTCATTCATTCAAAATTGTCATTTTCTAAAATTTCAAATTAAAATTTTTTTTAAATAACTGAATTTGTTTTGGGAAATATTTTATTAAAATCGTAGATATTGAAAATGATTAAAATTAGAAAAATTTCTGAAAATAATAGAACTTTGGAGAAGAATTTTGCCATTTATAAAAATAATTGGGATTTGTACGAGAATTTTTTTCAACATTTGAACATAGTTGAATTTAATTAAAAGAATTTTATTTTTTTTTAAATAATTTTTGCAATTATTTTTAAATTTTACAAAATTTAATTTTTTTAGTATTTTTAACAAAAATTTAAATTACAAAATTTTCAAATTTTATTATTTTTAAAATTGTTAATTTTATTTTAAAAAGGTAGGGAAAAGTTAGCCGCGCGCTTTAGCGCGCGATTTGTTGCTAGTTTAATATTATTATACTAATTTCATACTCTTATACTAATATCACATTATTCTATTTTTTTTCTATTAGATATTGTATATTAAATTTAAATATCTTAGCAATTTTATTTTGAGATCAAAAAATGGATTAATTTTTGCGATCAAGTGTAAAATGAAGTGGATACAAGAAATTTCCAGTGAAATTTAAAGAGGGGACAGAATTATTTTTGCATGAATTTTGAAGAGCAATTTGACAATAATTTGTCGAGATAGGACATCGAGACTGATAATACACTCAGGGGAGGAGAAAAAAAAGGAAGGGAGGGATGAAGCGAGAGAGAGAGAGAGTCTGTAATACGTAACTGTTATTCAAGAGTAGCTTTGCATGATGCATAATGTTCTTATGAAAACGGCAGTTTCAAAGTGTTTTCTCTTGGATTTTTCTCGGCGTCTCGCTCATTTTTTGCTATATTCTCGAATAAATCATTTGACACATTCTCCGTTCTCTCGCTTTCTACATCCAGCTTATCATCTCTTCTTTTCTTCGGCTACGCCCTGAATAATCTGAAAAATGTTTTTTATTGTGGCATATGTAACGGCCATTCACTTCCGATGATGAAAAATGATTTTCAATTTCCATACTAAATTATATGCTACAGAAACTATATGTTTATATACAGAAACAAAAACATGTCAAATATTTATAAAATTAATTTCTTTTAATGAAACTTATTGTCCAAATAACACGAAATATTCCAGCTGGATTTTTTTGTCCTATAGTTTAAAAAAATGGGTCAAATAGGTCAAATAGTAAAATATTTTTGACGTATTGTAACGGCCCTCATGGGGGGAGTAATGTAAAGGCCCCTTGTGGGGGTATCTGCGCAATCAGGATTTTCTAACGGCCCCCCCCTTCAAAGGGCGTTACGTTACGTTATTTTTGTTATCTACAGGTCAGAAAGAAGATGGAATATTCCGTTCTTTTCGGGTAATTAGTTTCATTTATAGAAATTAATTTTAGAACAATTTGACATATTTTTTTCCAGAGTTATTACTTTTTTTTAAGAGGAAAAATAATTTTTCCAATTTTTTTTCCTCGCAATATATGTGTATTTATGTATAAATGAGAGAATAGTGTAAAGAGAAGGGGAGATGGATGTTTTTTTTTTGAATGGAGGGCTTTGGAAATATCGACTCCCTTGAATATCCCCCCCACCTCAATCCAATTGCATCTGTTCCTGACTCGAATTTCGAAGGTTGGTTAATCCTATTCTTGGAACACAATACTAATTGCTCGACTTCTGGCTTGCATATTGAAACTTGGAAATTCAAAGTTTCTATTGGAATGTCAGTCCAACTTTTCCTGCCTGTTGGCAATTAAAATAATGCAAAAAAAACTCCAATACACGTGATTAGAATAATTGTATTTCATTTTTTTTTTTTTGTAATTTTCAAAAAAAAGTTATCATTTTTGTTTCATTTTACCAAGCAGTGTAATATTTTAATTACAGTGTCTAGAAAATTTTTCCTCTCTCACAAAAGGAATTTTGATTAATATGAATGAAAAATTCTTTTTTTTTATTCTTCTTTTGTTAAGAAATTTTCTCGTAATTGAAATGAATCCAACAATAAAAAATATAAGGACAAAAAAAATTGTCTGGGAGAAAAAATATCCCTTTAATATCGCATATCACTGTAACAAGATCATATATATACGGTCGCTGTGCGTCTTTTCTGTTCAAAAAAATAAATTTCCTCATAATTTCTTCTTCTTTTTTTCATCTCATTTTCAATTCCATATTATCACTCTCGTCAATGTTGGAAAAAAGTGTCCACACATTATTAAAGGGAGGAAGAAAAATTAGACTGAATGCATTAGATGTCTTTATTGTTTTTACTGAATAAGAGAATAAAATTTCCTTTAAAAAGAGAGAGGGACAGTTTAGTGGAGAGAAAAAATGAAGGTTTAAAATTTTTTTTAATAGTTGGTCAATTTTTTCATAAAATAAATTATGGATACTTTGAAATTTTATAGTTTTTATTTTTTTTTTTTATAGTTTTTTATAGTTTTTATACTTTGAAATTCAGATAGCAAACTTGAGAATAAAATATTTATTTTTAAATAAAGAATATTACTTTGAGAAAATAGAATAAAAAAAATCGTACTACAAAATTCGAAACACTAAATTACCTTTTTTCTTTTTTAAAAAAAATTCTAGAACAAAATTGTAATAAAATATTGATTTTAGTTTTCTCTTATGAATTTTACCATGACCCTAAAGAATTATTTTAATTCACTTTAAAAATAATAAAAAAATACAGAAAAATGTTTGTAACACTTTTTTTTAAATATATTAATTTGTAAAATTATTAGGAATATAAACAATTTCTTTCTCAATAAATATTTAATTATTAATTTTATTTTTTTTCACTTCTTTCTAACAGTAATTAAGATTCTAAAAAATACCAAATTTCAAATCTTTTGAAATTCAATAATTTATAAGATTTATTGCTGTAAATTGTCCAAAATTATTTTCAAGATTTTAATTTAATTCTTTTAATGATTTTAAAGAAAGACTGTTATTTAATTATTTATTTAAATAAAAAAAATTAAACTTAAATATTTTCGAAATTCACATATTTACGATATAACTTCGTGAAATTTGAATAATTTAAAACTTTTTCAGTAAAATATATTTAAAAATGCAAATAATTTTATTTTCTAAGAAAAAAAGATTTTTATTCAGTTTCATATTTCTTTCAGTGTAGAATTTACTAATTTTTATTAATTCGAATTTAAAGAATTACTTTTGTAATAATCATATTGCATAAGAATTTATAATTATTTTACAATTATGCGTTAAAATGTGGAATTTTTACTATTTTAATAAATAATATTTTCTTAAATTTTATTTATAATTAATTTTCATAATTTTAAATCTTAAAAAATTGAACAGTTGCATAGAATTTCATTAAAACTATTAAAAAATAATTTGTTTTGAAGAATTTTACAGAAAATTTCAAAAACAATTAATTTTTTTTAGGAAATTTAATTAAAACTACTTTGAGAATGATTAAACTCTTATAAAGAATTTTATAAACATTTTTATGAAATGAAATTATTTTTATTGTTTTTTAAATCTTTTAAAATTTATTTGAAAAATTATATTCAAAACTTGAAATTCTTACAAAGAATTTTATTATGTGTTTAAAGAAATTAAATTCTTGCAAATTTTTTCAATGAATTTAATTGAAAACGTATTGAAAATAATCTTAATATCGAATATTATTATTATTTATTAAAAACAATTGAATTCTTTTGAGAAATGTTTCGAAAAATAATTTAATTTCGTGTGAAAAATTTAATTAAATTTTTTCAAAACAATTCAATTGTTATGAAGAATTGTATGAAAATTTTGCTAAAGTAATTCTATTGAAAAATTCAAATTAAAATTACTCTGAGAATAATTGAATTCTTATAAAGAATTGTAGAAAAATTCAAATAAATACTTCTTGAAATAAGTTATTATTTAATTAAAATTAATTTTCATTCAAATAAAAAAACAAATAAATAAACAAAAATTTTTAAGTAATTCAAATCTTTGGAAAAAGTCCTTAAAATTATATTAAAGAATAATTGAATGCTTGCAAAGAACTTTATTAATATGTGTGCAAAAAATTGAATTTAATTTTTTACAATAGAATTCTATAATAATTTATTAAAAAAATTCAATTCTTTCAAAAAGTTTTATTAAAATTCTATTGAAAACAATTGAAATTATTTAAAGAATTGCATTAAAGTTGAATGTTTGTAAAATTTTCGTATGTAAAATGATTCAAAAATTTAAGATGATTTTTGAAAATAAAAAATTTTGAACAACTTTACATAATTAAAAAAATTTAAATAGTCAGTTTACTTAGTTATTTATAAATTTTTATTTATAAAATAATTATTTATAACTATCATTTAATAAATATCATTAATATATTTATAATACTTATTTATAACAATAATAATAATAAAAATAAAAAGCCCAACTTTTATAAAATTTAACAATTTTTTGAATTATAAAATAAAATTATTAGCAAAATTATTCAAAATAAATTCAATTTCAAATTCTAAAACGTTCAATTATTCTTGTAACTACTTCTAACTGACTTTTAACAAAGTTTTGTTATTGTTGTAAATAAAAAAACAACTGTAAATTTCCCATATTTTCTTTTCTTTAAAATGCTGTTTCATTAGACAAAAAAATTATTTTGCTTTTAAAATAAATATTTGTATTTTTTCTCATAGAATAAGCAGTGTTTTTATTTCTTTAAAAATACTTTATTGCAAAAAAATTCAAAAGACTGGGTTAAGGAAATTTGAACCTTCATGACGTCACAATTTTGAATCAAATGCTTTAAACAAATTATATCGTCAAAATGATTTAAATGCCCTTGAGAAAAAAATTTCTTGTTATTTCCCGGTTCAAAAAAGTAGTCTTTTTCTATTTTACTCTTTTTTATTTATTTTTTTTTTACTTTTGGGTCAGAATTCGTAAAATTTTCACAGAAAAAAAAGTATTTTTTTTTTAAATCAAAATGATGGAAAAACATTTCTATTTGGTCTTAGAAATGTGTCCACCAAAGAACAGAAAAAAATATTATTTTTTATAAAAGTTATTGCAAAATTAATTTTTTTGGAACCTTTTTAAACAAAATATTATTTCATCTAAATGAATGAATCGATTTAAGAAATGAATGAACCAAGCGGGAATATAAAGGGAATGAAGAATACTTTCGTCTAGAATTAGAAAAATTTTTAAAAAGTTTATATTTTAATAATTATTTAATAAATTTTTTATAAACAATTAATTTTTTTAATGTTCTCCGCCTTTTAAATTTTTTTTTAAAATATCTACATACACTCAAAACTATAAGAAATCAAAATCCGTTGAGAAAATTTATGAGTGACTGAATAAAAATGTTGATTCGACAGTGTTTTGTTCATTCCGTAGTTAAAAATAATGTTTTAATTCTGAAAATCATCAAAATCGCATCTCCGTTCCATACAATTTCCATTATAACTTTTAAAATAATGGTCGCTCATAAATTTTCTCAACGGATTTTGATTTCTTATAGTTTAAAGTGTATGTAGATATTTTTTTTAATTTTTAAAAGGCGCAGAACATTAAAAAAAATTAATTGTTCATAAAAAGTTTATTAAATAATTATTAAAATACAAACTTTTTAAAAATTTTCTAATTCTGAACGAAAGTATTTTTCATTTCCTTTATATTCCTTTATTTAAAAAGTTGCAAAAAAATTAATTTTGGAATAATTTTTATAAAAAATAATATTCTTTCTGTTCTTTGGTGGACACATTCCTAAGACCAAACAGAAATGTTTTTTCACCATTTTAAATTAAAAAAAAATACTTTTTGTTTTCTGTGAAAATTTCACGAATTCTGACCCTCTTTTTCTTGTTTTTCGGTTTAACGGTCACCCTAAATTTTCTTATCAATTCTAGAAATTTAATAGTTTTTCACAGTATTTTAGAAAAAAATTTCCTTCATGACCTGTGGGAATAACTCAGTAAAATAGCGCTATTTTCAGAAACTTCTAAATTAGGATCGCGCCTTAAAGGAATTAAAATATTGTTAAAAACAATTCTGAAATTAATCCACAGCCCCCCAGAAAAAAAAGAAAAAAAAAAACACTTTACAAGAAATTAAAAGAGGAAAAATTAAAATTGTTAGTGACAATAGTGCCACGGCAAGATGAGAATATTTAGCTTCAATTTAGGTTGCCGAGAGAAATCCCCCAGCTTCACTCTTGCTCAGTGAGCACTGTGAATGGCTTTGTCTAAAGGAGAATCGGTGAAAACGAGGGAGTCGCGTTAGAGTTGTATGTGGTTGGAGTGGGAGAGATAGAAACAGTGCGGGTTCTCTAAAACAAGCAACCACCTTGGTCACCTATCCCATGGCAGTAGTTTCAAGATCGTAGCGTGCTATCTAAATTGTACTTTAGCACTCGTGTTGTAGGAACACTGAAAGTACGACTTTTCATGTGGAGGATCTATCCTGAGAAATGCCTAGAAGTGTACTTTAGTCCCTTTCTATTCCCCAAGAGAGATATGACTTGAGATATCTCTATCGAAGATAAATTTTCCCATTACTACACACACATATATATATAAACACACTTACTGCCATTTATATTTATTTACTCATTCCTCAACAATTTTGCCTTCCCATCCCTTTTGAATTATCACATTACTTTTATTTAATTACCCATTTTCAAAATTACTACACTTATCCAATGGAGAATCACTATACATTTATTAGCAGAAGTGAAATTAGATTAAATTTATTTTACTTTTCATCAGTCTAATGAGAGGGAGTTTATTTTCCTTCTTTTGGATGTGAAAATAAATTATAATGATAATAAGTGGGAACATTTGTTTTTTTTTATTCTTACTACGAATTAGTGTCTAATCGTATAGACACATGGAAATTAAATTTCTCTCCATACATATTTCAATGAGCAATTCTAGTTTTTTTGATAATATTCCTTGAGGAGGAAATCAAGTCAATTTTTAAAATGAAGTTCGCATAAAAATGACTAATATTGTAGCGTATTTTCTTCAATTTATTTTTTTTTAATTTTTATAATACTTCTAATTGTGCCAAGTTGCAATATATGCGTAGATGGTATTTAAATACTCAAAGTTTATTCATTGGGTTTTTCCTATTTTAATTTGCATAATTGTTGTATGTTTAGTATTTTCTAGTTCATTAGAATAAATAAATAAAATAGTTTTAATAAATAAAATAAATATAATAAATTAAATATACAAAAAATAAATAAAATAAATAAATTGCAATGTGAGTAAAAGGTACTTAAACACTCTAAGTTTATTTATTGGGTTTTTCCTATTTTAATTAGCATAATTGTTGTATGTTTAGTACTTTCTAGTTTATTAGAATAAATAAATAAAATAATTTTAATAAATAAAATATAAATAAAATAAATATAATAAATAAAATATACAAAAAATAAATAAAATAAATAAATTGCAATGTGAGTAAAAGGTACTTAAACACTCTAAGTTTATTTATTGGGGTTTTCCTATTTTAATTTGCATAATTGCTGTATGTTTATTAATTATGCATTTTATGATAACTAATTAATAGAGTTACAATGCGTGTAAATAAATATATTATTATTTTTAAATACTCGAAAGTTGTTGTGTTTTTCCTACTTGACTTCGCATAATTGTTACATATTTTTAATTTTATATTTTATAGAAGTAAATTAATAAAGTTCCAATATAAGTAAATAATATTTAAACACTTAAATGTTATTCATTAGATTTTTCTATTTTTATTCTTATTAATTTGTTACAAATGCTTTTAATTCGATATGTTGTCAAAATAAATTAACCAAAAGAAGAGTGTCAACAACATCAAAAACGTTACAATTTAAAAAATTACATTCACATTTTTTCTACTGGTAGATAATTTCATGTATTAAGAATTAAATTGCAAAATTCTATTTTTCAAATATTTCAAATTAAAATGAATCAAGAACTTAAAATGTTTTTAAATTTTAATAAAAAAACTCTTTAAAAAAACTCAATAATTTCTAATGTAACTATGAATTGTAAATTATTTAACGATTTTTAAATTTATTATTTTCAAAAGTATAATTATCTTAAAAAACAAAAATTCAATAAATCCTTCAGATTTAGTAATAAGATTCTTCGAAATTCATTTGTTTAGAAATTTTAATGATAAATAACAATGAAATTAATAAAAAAAATAGCAAATAAAGTAAGAAAATGATTTTAATAACATTCTTCGAAATTTCAACTGCAAAAATTTCTATTTTTTATTTTCAAAAGTTCAATTATCTTGAAGGCATTTGAACCATTATAACGTCACAGTTTGTGCAAAGTATGTGTTTTAAAGCTGTGACGTCGTAATGGCTCAAATGCCCTTAAAAATTTTAATTGAAAAAAACAAACTTTTCCAGAATTTTAAATGTAAGATTGTTCGATATTAATTGTTTTAGAGATTTTAATAATTAAATAATGAAAACAGTCAAATAAATAGTAAATAAAATGACGACACGATATAAATAAAATTCGTTCAAGTTTCATTTACCTAAAATTTTTTTACATTTATTATTTTTAAAAGTTTAATTATCCGAAAAATTATATTAAATTGATGCGTTTACTTAAAAAAATATTTTTTTAAACTTTAATTATCTAAAAAATTAAATTATTTTAACTGCTAAATTTTTACACTGGAAATCTTTCATTTGGAACATTTTAGTTTTTGGATTTTTGGTTCTTTATAGAATATAATAAATTTAAAAATAAATAATAGATAAATGAAAAATAATAATAATAATAAATAAAAAATAATATATCATAATGTTTTGAATTTTTTAAATTTGGAACTTTCTCAAAAAGACTTTTACAAAATTTACCGTAAATTTAGATTTTTTTTACAGATTTATAGTTTTCTTTTATGCACACACTGGAAAAAAAATTTATTTGATTCAAATAACCGATTATTTGACTATTATCAAATAAATATTTACTTGAATCAAATCATTTTTATTTGAATCAATTAAATAGTATTTGCTTCAAATACTGAAGTATTTGATTCAAATAAAAATTATTTGATTCAAGTAAATATTTATTTGATAATAGTCAAATAATCGGTTATTTGAATCAAATAAATTTTTTTTCAGTGCATAATTCTTTATCAAAATTAGATTAACTTATTTACAATTTAATAAAGAATTATTATTCTAATCAAAGAAAACAATAAAATAGAAAGAATTTTGCAGAAGCTTTTTTGTAAAAATTGTTTATTTATTAATTTTACTTCATTATTTATTAAAAATAGATTAACTCACTTTTATTTTAATAAAATAGTAGTTTTTAAAGAGAATCATCGACTTTAATGTTTAAATATTTCGATAACTAACAAAATCATTTTTATTCAAAATATACATTTGAATCTCAATAGAAATTTATTTTGCAAAAAAATATTTTTTTTATAAATACATATACTTTTTATAACTAAATATATTTTTAAAAAATAATACAGTGTTTCCAATGAAATTGCAATTCATATATCAAATTCCTCTTGGAAAGAATTTTTCCTCTTTTTTTTACAACCTTTTAAAAAGCATAGAGAATTTTTTTGTTGCGACAGATATTTTTTTCATTTAGACACATATATATAAAAATCAGTAAAAATGAAACTAATAAAATAATAAATTTTTTTCCCTATCACACTTGTTATAGGAATAAATGGAAAAAAAATTCTTCAAAATAAAATAATACATAAATAAAGGAAAAAAATAGAAAAGAAAATTTACTAAACACGTGTAAATATCTAGAATCTACGAGAAGGAATTAGTAAATGTAATATAATTATGAAACTATTTTTGCCCTAAAAAAAAATTGCCAATTTTGAGGAAAAAATACTGACAAGAATATTTTCATCCCCTCGTTCAAATGAAAAACTTTTTCACCCTCACTGAGGGGTGAATTTCAGAACGTAATTGGCCAACTTACCCTGATGGAACATCTAATAAAATAAAACTCTACTTCTTTTTAAAAATTAATTAATCCGAAATTTTATTAACTGAACCGACAAGGAGGAAATTTTTTTTATTTTGGTTTATATTTGAAAGAAAGGAGTAGGTAATTTTTTATTTATGGTAAAAAATGGTTGCGAATGAAATTTTTGAAATAATTTTCTTTTTTCGGAGAGAGAGAGAGAGTTCATTACTTTTGGGGTTGAAGGGAAAGGAATGTAATTTTTAGCAGTTTGGTGAGCAGTATCTGTAAAAAAGAAAGGGACTTGCGAGCTTAAAGGAAGCGAAATAAAAGAACCATGACTCCGAAAAGAGCAGTTTCTCGTTGTCTGGACATATAACAGCACATCCCGTTCCCTTCGTTGCGATTTAAGTGAAGTAGTCTCCAAGTTCTCTCCAATAAATTCTTGTTGAGCGTGCAGTCTATGTGCGCAACTGAACATTTACTTCCAAGGCAACGTCAGGAGATGAAGTGAAAATGCCCATTCGGCGAAAACACCGAATAGGAAGTGGAATAAGGGTAACTATTAACCAAATTGAAGACGTGACGATGTTTGAATATTCCGCATTCTAACCTAACTACACATACCTTTTCTCTCTCTTTCTCTCTCCATTCATCTCGCTCCTACATTCGCTCTACTGATGCCACAGAAACTTTCAAGCTAAAGTAAACAGAACAAAGTCGTTTTAACAAACTCAAGCCAAATAACATACCTTTCGCCTCTATCATTATTCAATTATATGCAATTTGTTCTGAATTGATAATATAATCGGAAATTTTCACGAAAAAAATTACACCTATTCAACGTGGTTTCACAATAAAAATGTTTTACACTTCATAAATAAAAAGGAAAAACCTCTAAAAATAAAATAGTTAATAAAATTATTAGAAAAATAAAGTTTAACGATCCTTACGAGTTAATAATTGAAAAAAACACATTGGTCTTTACGTTTCAGTAGCGCTGCTTCCCTCTTCAGAAACTATTATTTATTTGGCAGAAAAAAATTAATTAAAATACATTATTAAAAAATTACATTATCAAAATTATAAGATAAAATTATTTTCAAACATATTAGTAACCAACTGCCTTCCTATCTAAACAACTTTTTGAATTACTTAATAAATCTATTAAAAAACCAAAATCTTATACAAAAAAATAGTTACAATTTCATTGCAAAAATTAGAAATTTTATTATTCCAGATGACCATATTTTAATTAGTCTTGATGTTTCATCTTTCTGTACTAAAGTTGGCTCTGAACATGTATGCAATTCTATCATCAAACGCTATAGAACAATATCTCAAAATTGCAATATTAATTTAGATGACTTGCTTGACTCATGTCAATTTCTCTTTGATAACACATTTTTTAAATTTAATAATAAATACTATCAGCAAGTTTATGGTGCACCAATGGGTTCATCAATTCCTGGCCTTTTTGCTGATATTGTTATGGAAGACCTTGAAACTTGTTGTAATGATCAATTATCCTTTAAACCTCTCTTCTTCTACAGATATGTTGATGATATTATTGCTTGCATACCAAAAGAAAAAATTGACGAAATGCTTGATACTTTTATAATAATGACGAAAGATTGCAATTTACTTTTGAAACGCAGAATAACAATACTATTAACTTTTTAGATGTTTTAATTATGATCAATGAAAAAAATGAACTTATAACTGATTGGTATGAGAAACCCACATTTTCTTGACGAACTATTAATTACCACTTCAAACACCCTTTTTCTCAAAAAATTGCTATTGTTTATAATTTAACTGATAGAGCTATTAAACTTTCTGACGAACAATTCTATGCAAAAAATATTGAATTTGTGAGAGAAATTCTACTTAAAAACAATTATCCTTTAGAATTCATAAAATGGTACATAATGAAACGTATTTCTTTTATAGCTTCTAGTACTCAACTCTCTAGTGTTAAAAATGACAAACTTTATACAATGGTACCTAAGGTCTTCCTACCATATGTTCCAAACTTATTTGAAAAAACCTCCTCAGTTCTTAGAAACTATAGCATTTTATCAATTCCCTGCAAAAATAGTAATATGAACCACAATTTTATTAAAAAAGGAAAAGATATAAATAAAAAATCTGAAATTACTAATATGGTTTATAAAATCAATTGTAAAAATTGTTCGGCATCTTATGTTGGTCAGTCAAAGAGAATGGCGGGTGTTCGTATCAATGAACATAAAAAATCTAAGTCCAATGTGATTGCTACACACAATCATTTTTTCAAACACAATTTTGATTGAGACGGTTTTTCAACATTAGATAAGGAAAACAATTACAATAGAAGATTAATATCTGAAATGATCTATATTAATTTACAAAACAACCGGTTAATAAAAAAGATGAGGTACAAAATCTTAATAATACTTATAATCACTTTCTTAATGAAATGAAATATTCACAATCTTCTAATCTGTTTTAACTTTCCTTGACATTTCCTGTACTTGCTTTATTTTGTTTTCTTTTCGCTAACACGGTCATTCACCTTGTGCCGATAGAGTATACTACGAAAATTGTATATATTTCATTCATCAGTGTCTAATTGTAATCGCCACGGCGAAGATGTCTCCTATGAGACTCTTCAAACAATTGAAATTAAATTTAAATTTTTTCCAATCGGTAATAATTTTACTAATATGTTTGTAAATATTTTTGTCTTCTAATTTTAATAATGTAATTTTTTAATAATGTATTTTAATTAATTTTTTTCTATCAAATAAATAATAGTTTCTAAAGAGGGCAGCAGCGCTGCTGAAACGTAAAGACCAACGTGTTTTTTGTTTTAATTATTGACTCGTAAGGATCGTTAAACTTTATTTTTATAATAACTAATACTACGAGTGATAAAATCATATTACCAGTTAATAAAATTATTAACTCTACGCCCAGAGAAAAATATTATTTAAACAAAATATATTTTATTTCACTTAAATAAACGTATATTTGTCTTAAAAACAACTAGACATTTTATTTGTTTTAAATAAAATTTATATTTGACATAAATAAAACATGTGAGGACGTCGTCATGAAAAGAGACCACTTTGGCACTATTGGACAAAGTGCTCCCTTTTAATGCAGACGTCCACATATATTTGAGTTAAAAAAATTTTTTTTAAACTAAATAAAATTCATTTGAAACAAATAAAAAGTCTAGTTGGTTCTGAGACAAATTTACCATTTCTCTGGGTATAATTTCTAGACACTAGAAATTTTATTCTAGTAAATATTTGTACAAAAATGATTGTGCATTTTTGGATAATTTTCTCTTTAGAAAATTTAGCTTTAGTACAATTTTTATAAAAACAATTTTCTGTTGATCAGGCTTTTCAACAGTTGAGAAAAGTCAGGAATAGATTTTTGTTAAAAATATTCCGAAAAAATTGAATTAAATTCTAATACAAAACATTCAGTTTTTTCTATTTCTGTTAATAATGTATTTATAAATAATACTTAATTGTTGAAGAATTACCATAAAATTATTTTTAAAAAAATAATTTTAATTAAATACTTCGAATTCATTGAATTTAAAAAAAAGATGTGTATACAATTTTTATAAATAGATGAACATCAAAAGATTTTAAATTGAAACTTCAAAAGATATTAATTTTTGAATGCATTCAAGTGCAAATTTTAAAGAACGCAGATTTTTTTTCAATATTTAATAACTAAATTTTTTTATAAAAGTTCCATTTTTTCAATATGTATTTAATTAAATTTTAAAAATAATTTATTCATTAAAAAATTTTTTTAAAAAACTATAAAAAGAAAATTGATTTTTGGAGAACTTTAATTAGAGTGAAAAGTAATAAAATTCTTTGTAAAAATCCAATTATGTTCAAAAATTAAGAAAATTTACGATCAAAATTTCAATTTATCTTTATAAAGAATAAAATTCTACTCCGAAATTAAGTAATTTTCAAAAATGTTAATATAAGTCTAGGTAAAATATAAATTATTTTAAAAAATTTCCATCAATTCATTGATTATTTTAAGTATCTACTATTTTAATAAAAAAGAAAATAAAATTTAGAAAAGAATTCAATTATTGAAAACCAATTTTAATCAAATACCACGACATTTAACTATATACAAATTTTTTAATGAATTTCTTCCCAATAATTCAATTATTTCCGTAAATAATAAATTTTTTTTACAGTAATGCAATTATTTTCGTAAATAATAAAAAGATTTTTAGAAATTCAATTATTTAAAAAATTTTTAGAAATTTTTTCTCAATAATTCAATTATTATTATAAATAATAAAATTTTTTACAAATATTCAATTATTTGCATAAATAACATAACTCGTCAAAGATTTTCAATTATTTAAAAATTTCTTGTTAAAATACTTCATGAGAATTCAATCTTAAAAAGCATTTAATTATTGAAAAAAATTTTTATTTTTGTATCTAAATAATTTAATTATCGTAGAATTTTCTTATAAAAATGTTTTGAAAAACGAATTTTAGTAGAAATTTTAGATAATAATTGAACATTTGAAGTATTATAGCACGATTTTTTAGAAATAATTAAAATTACAAAAGGTGAAAAAATTTTAACTTTTTATACTTTTATCTAAAAATTCTATAGATTTTTTTCGAAAAAGTTTAATTGAAAAATTTTTTTATAATTATTTTAATTTTATTTCATTTTAATGAAATTTTTCGTAATTTTGTTCTTTTAAATTTTTTAAATTTAATATTTTTTTTTTTAAATTTAACAATTTTCAAAAAGTGTTAATAAAATTCTTAGCAGAATTTCAATTATTTTAAAATATTTCTTTAATTCAATGATTTTTAATATTTATTATTTTAATAAAATTTCTCTAAATAATTTAATGATTTATTAAAGAAATGTTTAATAAAATTTAAGCAAAAATTTTATTAACTTTCATAAAAAACAAAAGTTATGTATAAATACAATAATTAACAAATTTTCTATGAATTTTATGGCAATAATTCAATTATTTTCATAATTAATAAAATTATTTTCATGAATGTAATCAGTTTCGTTAATAATAAAAGTTTTGGCAGAATTTCAGTTATTTTTTATACATTTTTCCAGCAATTCTAGGAAAAATGTGATAATTGTTAACAATTTTATCAAAAGTTCTTTCAGAAAATTTTATTATTCCAAAATTTGTTGACAAAATTCTTTATGAGAATTTAGTTTTAAGAAACATTAAATCATTTAACAAATCAATTAGTTTTTTTTAATAAGTGAATTCTCTTGGAATAATCTAATAAAAATTGATTTAAAAATTAATTTCAGATAAAATTTTACATGATAATTGAATATTGAAAACATAAAATGAATTTAAAAATAAGATGAATTTTGAAAAAGTTTAAGTAAATATTTTGGAATTGAATTGAAATTTAAAATTAATTTTTTGAATTTTTTATACTTTTAACTTTCAATTCTGTAAAATTAATTTTTTGAAAAAATTTAATAGGATTTTTTAATAATTATTTTAAGTTTTTATTTTGTAATTTTGAATTGCTGAATTTATAAATAATCGACATTTCGTAAAATTAAATTGTAATTAAACGAATTTGAAAATTCTAAAAGAACCTTTTCAAAAGTTATTTAAAATAATTGATTGAATTATTTTTGTTCTTGAATTTTAAAATGGTATAAATTTAAATTTTTCGAAAATCCATATTCCCATTGATAAGTAATAATGATTAAACTTTTATATTAAAAAATGTGAATTCAAAAAAAGTCTATTTGCAAGAAATTAATAATTCAATATGAATTAATAATAATTTGAATAAATTGAATTTAATTTCAGAAGAATGAAAATTTCTAAAAAACAGTCTAATTAACGAAAAAATGTATGCGGTCGAAAACTTTCCGAATTTTTCTACTCGTTCAGATATTTACAATTATATTAATTTCCAATATAAAAAATCACTACCTTTTTTCGTTCTGAAATTTTAATTTCTCTAAATTCTTCTTATACAAAATTTCCCCATTCTAAATTCTCCATTAGATGAAATTTATTTCACTTTCAGCGACAAAATGACAAATGAACCATGGCATCTAAAATATGTACGAATTGAATAAATCAATTGTTTGAAACTTTCGATCAGTAGGAAATGGTAGGAAATTACTAACTGAATAGAAAATAGTTTAGTGTCGATAAAGTTTTGTCTATATCGATTCCCAAGGGACAAATTATTGAGCGCATTTCAGAGCTAGGAAATTATTGAGCTTTTTAAAAAGCACTTTGGCCTTAAGATACATAAAGAAGTCTATTTTACCTACGGCGACATTAAAGTAGAAAAAGAAGAAGAAGAAGAAGGAAGAAAAAAAAGCGAAGAATTTAAAAATATTTTGCCTCTCTTTTTCTTTCCCCCTTTTTTTTGAGATATGTGTTCGTTAAACGGGAAATTTGAAAACATTGTTTAACTTCGCTTACAGAGGCAAAAGAGTTTGCAAAAAAAAAAAAAAAAATGTAGGAAAAAAAGGTTTAGTATGTTCGAGAGTTTCGAACAAGTATAAGAAAAAAGAAGTTGAACAGGAAAAGTAGTGCGCGCCCAGTCCTTGTCGGCACTTTTCGTCGTCGATCGCTCGACCTTTCTTGTGGAAAAAATTTTCTTTTTCTTTTTTTTTTTGATAGGAATATCCGCTTGACAATTTCTGACCAAGAGAAGGATACGATGTGACTGTATACTGTTTTTCGAAGTTTTGAACGATCTTTAAAGATTCCCTCTCTTGGTTACGTGTGTATATATATATTTCTTGAAAAGTTTCTCGCGACAGCTGGAATGATGACAAGGGGGTAAGTGAGGATACCGGAAATATTTGTATCGGCAGGTTAAACGAGGGATGAACCGACACGTGACGACTAAGTCAATTCTGTAGGGAGCCAACTGGTCTTGGCTATAGGCGAAAGGTTCGTTTCGCCATAATCAAGTTTTCATGAAGTTAGTGTTGTTCCCCTTTCGCCCGCATCGCACACTCCGAAGAGAGGGAACAAAGTGAAAGTTCAACACAATTCAAGCAATGGAGGTTTTACGATCTTCTATTAGAAAGAGGGACCTCAACTTTAATGAAACTCAACTTTTCAAAAGCCTCAGGGGAATTTTGCCGTAACGACAAAAAGAACTGATTTTCAATGTCATTTTTTATTCACCTTCAATCCAATGTATTTTTATAGTGACCAGTTTCAACTTGAAACTTTATCCATTTCCACAATTTTTTTTCCTCTATTTTTTTTTTTTTTTTGAGAGAGAGAGAGACTTTTTTTCCTGTCATGCTTCACTTTAAAGTTATTGTCACGGCGACAGTCGGACATAAAGTGCTTAAAAGCGAATCTTAGAACAAATTCGTAGTTTAAAAAAAAATACTTTCCAAAAAAATACTTTCCAAAAAAATACTTTAAAAAAAATACTTTGTAAAAAAATTCTTTTCAAAAAAATACTTTTCTAAAAAAATACTTTTTAAAAAAACTCTTTTTAAAAAAATACTTTTCAAAAAAATACTTTTTAAGAAAATACTTTTCAAGAAAATACTTTCCAAAAAAATACTTTTCAAAAAAATACTTTTCATTAGAGGCGAATTTCTAAAAATAATTTTATTTAAAAATTAAAAAAAAAATCTACGTGCCCAGGTGCTTTATAGACATTTCCGTGTGCAATTTGTACTTTATTGTTGACCATATTGTGACCTATATTGTTAACTAAATTAAAAACCTTTTTTCAAAAGTAAAATTTTTGCTCAATGCACTTTTGTCGATAAATAATTCATTCAAAATGGCGAGGAAAAAAATCGATAGGGATTTCTTTTATGTAAAGCGAACATATCAACAACATTCGCGTAAATTGATGGTCATTCGGGAGTTTTTCGAGTCGTTGAATTTTTAATTTTTACAAATTTTAATTGAATCTGATGCGATTTGCAAAAGAAAAATCACGATTTAAAGTAACAAGGTTTTGATTAAAACGAAGCAAATTATTAAATTTTTTAATTTATTTAAATAATGGAATTTTTTCGTCCAAAAAGTTATTTTTTTGTAGAAAACGATTTATTACGTTTTCTTCATACGAAATAAGTAATCAAAAAAAAGTAAAAACTATTTAAAATAGATGAAAAAAATAGAGAAACAGCGAAAAAAAAATTGAAAATAATATATTGTGACACGACATAAACTGAGCTTGAAATAATAAAAGAAAGAAATGTTTAGAATTAAGGGGAAAATCTTGTCTGAATCAGAAACAATCATTTACTCATGTTTCAATCATGAATTCAAATTTTAAACCTTTAATAGAAAACTACCACTTCTCTGAAAAATTATTTTTTTTCCAAAGAAAAAATTTCCGTTCGAAATGAAAAGAAACAATTTTTTCATCTTTTATAGGAAATACACTTTTCTTTTTTACATCATTTTAAGTATTCTGTAAATTTTTTTTCAAAAAAAAAATGGTGAGAGATATAGAAAAGAGAGAGAGAGAGAGAGAGAGAGAGAGAGAGAGAAAAAGAGAGGTATAGAAAAAATAGAGAAAAAGAGAGAGAGAGTACAGCTCATTAAGTTTGAGCGTTACCAAAGGATGCATCTTGCTTGATTTAAAAGTACGAAATCCTTTTTCTCTAGTGCTTTATTACTCCGAATCGGATTTCCCTTTTTCCTGAAGCTACTCTTCCTTCTAGTCTTTCAGAGAAATCAGAATCTATATTAAATTCCGTCCTCATATTACCAGGAATATCGCTTTGGACTCTATATATAGAGAGAAGAAAGATGATCCCACGGGGTCGAGGGTCCAAGTCGCGTATCATTCCAAATCAAGATGAAAAAGAGGGTGTTCACTCCATGCACACATATTTACAAACACACACACGCACAATATTGTGCGAGCTTAAACAAGTTATTATCAAAAATCAAAACAAAGTATCATTTTTCATTCAGTAATATGTATTCTAGGCATAGACAAGGAAAAAAGATATTCGGAGCCAGAATCAAAATCAAGCGAAAATCCTTTGACTTGAGAAATTTAAATTTTTCTTTGGGAACAAAATAAGTGCGCAACTGGCCACACGAAAAAATTTTTTCTCCTATTTTCAAGTAATTTATGATTTTCGGTAGATATACGAGTGGATTTTTACCCCTTAGAATATTTTTCAAAAAAAAAATTTATTTTGGAAATAATCACCTGTTGAAGTTTTGGGTCATTTTATTTTCGTGTTCTTATTACTCTAAAAGGAATAAAGAAAATTAAGTAAACATTTTTTTTAAAAATAAAGATAATTAAGTAAACTTTTTTTAAAAAATAAAGCCTAAAGTCTATATTTTTAAGATAAAATAAAGCGATTACTAAAAAATAAATTTTTTAAATTGTTACTAACAATTCTTTTTAACAATTGCAAATTGAAGATTGTTCTCAATGTTTTTGAAAGATTAAATTACCATGAATTGCTGTGCAATTTTCCAAGGATTAATTTAAAAGAAAAATGAGTAACCTTCGATTTTATCGAAATTGTGTAAATTTTCCTGCCAAAATGCAGGCGAAAAACGACTCCTGTTCCTGGAAACAGATAAAATTGAACACTAATAAATATAAGATCTTCTTCTGTTTTGTTAGAAACTTCACCCTTTCAAGCGGATTTTCGAGATCAAGAGTCTATTTTCGCCTGCATTTTGGAAGAAAACTTTACACAATTTCTATAAAATCGTAGGTTACTCATTTTTCTTTTAAATTAATCCTTGGAAAATTGCGCAACAATAAATGGTAATTTAATCTTTCAAAAATATTGAGAACAATCTTCAATTTGCAATTGTTTAAAAGAATTGTTAGTAACAATTTAAAAATTTTTTTTTAGTAATCGCTTTATTTTATCTTCAAAATATAGACTTTAGGCTTCATTTAAAAAAAAAAAGTTTACTAAATTACTTATCTTTATTCGTTTTAGAGTAATAAAACAAAAGAAACAAAACTTCAACACGTGATTACTTCGAAAATAAAATTTTTTTTTGAAAAATATTGTAAGGGGTAAAAATGTACTAAAAAAATTTATTTTTGGAAAAGTTACAAATAATTACAAAAATTCAATTATATTCAAAAATTTTTTTTAAATTCTCGTCAAAATTTAAATTTTCTTTATAAATAATACAATTCTTCTTCGAAATTCAATTATTTTTAAAAACTTTAATAAAATTCTTGGAAAAATTTCACAGGAATTGAATAATTTACAAAATTTTTTATGTCTTTTTTTCTAAATAAACCAATTATTTTCATAAATAATAAAATTTTCACAGGAATTCAATTATTTAATATAAAAAATTTCAAATAATTTTTCGAAAAATATCAATTATTTAAAAAGAATTTTATAAAATTCGTCGCAAGAGTTCAGTTATTGAAAAAAATTTAACAAAGTTCTTTTCAAGAATTCAATTATTTTTAGGAATAGTGAAATTCTTCACCGAAATCTAATTATTTTTATAAACTTGAATAAAATTGATAAGAAAAATTAAATTATTTTTAAAAGTAATAAAATTCTTCGCAGAAATTCAATTATGTTTAAAAATTTTTGTCAAAATTTTAATTATCTTTATAAATAATAAAATTCTTCAATATTCAATTATTTAAAAAAAATTTTTTTAATTCTCGTCAAAATTTTAATTATTGTTATAAATAATACAATTCTTCTTTAAAATTAAAATATATTTAAAAACTTGAATAAAATTCTTGTTAAAATTTCACAGAAATTCAATAATTTATGAAGTTTTTAATAAATTTCCTTGTAATAATTCAATTATTTTCATAAATAATAAAATTGTTACGTGAGTTCAATTATTTAATATACAAAATTTTATAAATTTTTTTGAAAAATATCAATTATTTAAAAATATTGTTATAAAATTCGTCGCATGAATCAATTATTTAAAATAAAATTTAAAAAAGTTTTTTACAAGAATGGAATTATTTTTCTAAATAATGAAACTCTTCACCGAAATTCCATTATTTTTGAATAATTTTAATAACATTTTTGGAAATTATTTAAAATTATTTTCATGAATAATAAAACTCATTGCAAGTTTTTAATTAATTTTGGATACAATATTCTAATCAAATTCCTCGAAGAATGTAATTATTCTTAAAAATTTTATTAAAATTTCTCAAAAGAATTCGATTATTTAAAAATTTGTTGATAAAATTCTTCATGAGAATTGAATTTTAACAAACATTCAATTATTCAATGAATTATTTATTTTTCAATTTAAATAATTGAATTTTTCTAGAATTTCCTAATAAAAATTGATTAAAAAAGGAAATTACCGAATAATCGATTTATTGTTTATGAAAATAATTGAATTATTGCAACGAATTTTATTACAATTTTTTCAAATAATTGAATGTTTTTGAGAAAATTTACTACTTTTAAAAATAATTGAATTCTTGCGAAGGATTTTATTGGGATTTTTCGTAAATAATCAAAGTTTTGTTGAAAAATTTCATGGTCATTTAAATTATAACAAAACATTAAGAATTTATTATGTTTTGTAAGAATATTCTTATAAATTGTTGAGTTTCAAAAAGGTTTGAATTTAAATGTTCTGAAGAATTTTAATTTCTGTGGAAAAGTAATAATTAAATACTTATTTAAAAATTTAGTTATTGATGTTTTTCAATTATTCTACAATTAATGAAATTTGTTAATAAATTAAATAGAACATTTTTTTTAGTATCTCATAATTTTTAGAGTGAATCAGAATATTTTTTATGGTCAGGGGAAAAGTGATGAGAATTTTGTCTGGAAATCAGGCGAAAAGTCAAGGAAAAATAAAATTAAATATTTGTGGCAACCCTGTTTTCATTTCTTCCTATTCTTTTGTTTCTCTTCAGCAGAGAATCAATTTTTAGAACTATGAGCCTATCGAATTAGTTAAAAATTCGGCTATTAAGAATGGTGTTATTAATGATTACAATTTAAGAATCAGTCAAATATTTGATTTTTTGTACTGTCCGCTTATTCCAACAAAAAAAATTTAGTGTTTGTTTTTCTTTTCAGGTTTCTTTTGATTTTGTTTGCTTCTTCATACTGAGGAAGTATTGTAATACCAAAATTTTTTGACTTCGATTTTTTGACATATCTTTATGTTATTTGACCTCAGGAGTTCAAAAATGACATTTTTACAAAATGTCATTCCGTGTGTGTGTGTGTAAACATCACATTTTCATAAATTTCTCCAAACTATGAAGAGCTTTTGGACTGAATTTTTTTTAAATTGCAGGTCTCATCTGCGGACATAAAATGAGAGTACTTTGAGACAGATTAATAAAGTTTAACTATATATTTTTTTGATTTTTAATTTTTCAAAAAAACGTTTTTTGCCCATAATTAAAAAAAAATGTTAGGACACCTATGAATGTTTTTCTGTAATTTTGTACAGTTTTTTTAGACGCATCTTTTGAGCCCTCAATGAAAATTTTTCGTCCATATTCACCAGAAATATTAAACTTTTAAAAATCAAAAATTTTGGAAAATAAGACTTTTTTGAATATTTTGTTGAAAAATGTAGAAATAACTTTAAAACTATCATAATCATCTTGTAGAACATTAAAAAACGCTTCGATTCACCTATTTTTGAAGCCAATTCGATTAGAAATAAAGAAGTTATTCATATTTTAAAAAACAAAAATTGTGATGGAAACTTAAAAAAAAAATTTTTTTAATGTGGAACTTGAATTTTTAATCAAATAGAGAGAAAAAATTATTACAGCAATGGAGAATAATTGTTCGAAATTTTTGTTTTATTATTATTAACATCTTTATGAGGAAGCAAAGTGTTCATGAAATGATCACCAAAATTTGATTTTGTTTTGATTCTTTTTTGATTTTTTGTACTGTAAAAAAAAGTTCTAAATTAGGGCTGATTTCGGTATTAAAATATAAGCAAATCCCGATTTAGTGCCAAAATTGGTTCTAAATTAGTGCCTTTCTTTTTACAGTGATACTTTTGAACACCTGAAAAATTTGATTGTTTTTGGATAATACTAAGTGTACAGAAACGACAGTAATCTTCATCTCAGGAGGGAAACAATGGAGACTAAAATTCGTAGCTACATTTTGTCTCTTTTCTGGTTTTTGGCGGATGCTGTGGCGCGTGATTTTAGATTTTTAGAAAGAGAGAGAGAGAGAGAGATCAGGTGTCGCGATTCTGGTAACCCAGAGCGCACACATACACATTCTGGCTTTTCTGCGCTGGCTCGACACCCCACCATTGAATTGCAAGAGGGAGGAGAGGGCTGCACTCTCTCTCTCTCACCTCTTTCTACCTTCAACCTATAACACCCTCCACCCTCTAGTAAGCACCAGCAGCGCAGCGCCTCGACTCTCAACCTACAGCCGGCATCCCCATCTCTCTCTCTCGCTCTTTATCTCACTCTCTCTCTCTCTCTGTATCATGCTGGGCTTTTGCTGTAACCTCCTTCGCTTCACTCAGTAGCGCCGGACGTCTCAACGCGGCAGCACGTTTTGGAGGGAGATTTTCGACATTTCGTCTCTCTGCGAACAACCCCCGTGTGTATAGGGACCCGCCCACCTTCAACTATAACACGAAACTTACCCCCTTTTCTTTTTGCAAACACTCTCTTCTCTAACTCTTTTCAAAGAAAGTACGTGGAAAAAAAAAATTTCCATCACATAAATAATTTTTTTTTTCATTACTTTTTTTATCCAATTCTCAAAAAGTTTTTTAAATTTCCAGCTTGAAGAAAGTTGTCAAAAAAAAATTTTTTTACTTCTCAATTAAGAGGAGTGTAAAATGTTTTGAAAAGAGTTTTTTTTTTTTTTTTCTTTGAAAAAGACAAAAAAAGTTTTATGGAAGACAAATATTCCGTATTTTTACATTAATAAAGAAAAAAAAAAGTGAGTGAATCAGAAGGAATGAAAAAAATGGATGTGAGACGAAAATCGTCTTGTTTTTATCCGACATTAGACGGAGGTGGTGGTGAGAGTGGTGAATCTGGTGTTAAAAAAGTTTTTCGATACAACTGTGTTGAAAGTTGTCAAGATTGTTGTGAAGAGGTGATGAGAGAGAAATTGGTAAAAAGAAGTGGATATTCAAGGATGTGCTTGGTGACAATTAGTGTTCTTGTGATCCTGATGAGCTATCCTGAGGGAATAATGGCCCACTCGAATAAGGGTGAGTGTTAAAACACTGTTTTTTCTCTCTTTTTTTTTGTTTCTTCCCCACATTCACCTTGATACTTTTATATTAGAAAAAAAAAAATTTTCTCATAAAAAATACGTTAGTTTTTTTTATGCGTGATGAAAAGGAGCAAAGTTCGCTAGAGTCTTCTTTTTTTCAGAGAGACTGTATTTGTATAAACATTTTCGGTCCCGTGGATGAAATTTAAGTTTTATTCGAAGCTAAAAGGATATTGAACTTAACTGATGAATGTGAAACTATATCTATAGAGCTTTGCTGAAATGAAATATTTATCTCTTTTGAAATGACGAGAGCAAGAGAGAGAGAGAGAGAGGGAGAAGGCAGGCTTTGTAAACCGAGGAGAAATTGCAATGTGTTTACTTAGCAGAAATTATGTTTAGAGATTGAAACACAAATGACATGTATTATTATTGCTAAATTACGACAATAATTAATCGATTAATTAAATTTTACAATTCTCCAAAAATTAAATTAGAGGAAAATTGTCAATTAATTGAAAATTGTAAGAGTTTTTACTAATTTTTGTTCGACTGATGCTGCTTCACACTTATTTCTCTATATCAAAGTATTTTTTAAATTTTTTACTAAAATTTTAGTGAAAAATTACAATTAGTAAAAGTCTCCATTTAGTTGAAATTAGCAAATGTTTTCACTAATTTTTCATCTTCTGATAATTCTCCTTATTAATCAGTACAGAAATTTTCATTCTTTTTCGTGAAAGGAGAAATTTTCATCTCATTAGTAATTTTCCACTAAAACTTGATTAAAAACTAAAAACTACGAATGAAAATAGTAATAATTTTTCTTAAAGAATTGATAAAAATTTTTACCAAGTTCAAAATAATTGGAGAACTTTTATTATTATTATTAATTTTCCACTAATAATTAATTAATTTAATTTTAATTAAAATTTTTATTTTTTATTCTACTTTCTTCTGTGAAAGCTAATATTAGTAAAAAGTCCCCAGTTAGTCAAAATTAGAAGAAATTCTAACTAATTCGACATAATTTCTTATTATTTTTTTATTCTTATTATTTTCTTTAGTAGTGTTTCGTTTTTCACTCGTTTTAGTCGAAAATTACTTTTTGCAAAAATTTCCGAATTAGTCGAAATTTGTAAAAGTTTATAATAATTCTTTCTTTACTAAATTCTACTGAATCCTAATTAGTTTGTTTAGTATTACTAATTTTTTACTTTAGTTTTTTCAAAAATTACTATTTGTAAAAAGTTGTTAAAGTTCTTATAATAATTCTTTCTTTACTAAATTCTACTGAATTCTAATTAGTTTGTTTAGTATTACTAATTTTTTTAATTTGTAAAAAGTTGTTTTGTGGAAAGTAGTAAAAATTGCTATTAATTTTTTGTTTTACTATTTCTACCTCATTCTTATTATTTCGTTTAGTGGAGTTTAATTTCATGCTATTATTTTAGTAATCTTACTATAGTTTTAGTAAAAAATTATTATTAGTAAAAATCCTCTATTATAGTCAAAATTAGTCAAAGTTGTTACTAATTCTTCTTCTACAAATTCCCCTTCGTTCTAATTAGTTTATTTTGTAGTTATTAATTTTTTACTAAAGTCTTAGTGAAAATTTAATATTAGTGAAGAATTCTACGAGGAAAAAAATTTTTGTTTGTTATTTAGTTTTTATTAGTTTTTCTACAAAAGTCTTAGTGAAAATTCACTACTAGTAAAGAATTCTGCGAGGAAAAAAATGTTTGTTAGTAAAAATTTCGACTGATTCTTCTCCTACTAATTTTACTTCATTCTTATCATTTCGTTCAGTATTTTTCAATTTTTTAGTGATAATTATTAGTGGAAAATTAATAATAAAAATAAAAAAAGTTCTCCAATTATTTGAACTTGATAACAATTTTTATCAATTCTTTAAGAAAAATTATAACTATTTTGTTTCGTAGTTTTTCGTTTTTAATCAAGTTTTAGTGGAAAATTACTAATGAGATGAAAATTTTTCCATTCACGAAAAAGAATAAAAATTTCTATACTAATTAATAGGGAAAATTTACTATTTTCCTTAGCAGCTCTCAATTTTTTTTATCTAAGCTTTAGTAGATAATTACTAACAGAAAAAACTACAAACTAAACTAAACTAAAAACTAAAAAAAGTCCTCCACTAATTAAAATTGATAACAATTTTTACTAATTATGAAAAATTTCCACTATTCAATTTATTAATTTTTAATTTTTTACTCGAATTGATTGATTAATAATTTATTTTCTAATAGTAAAAAAATAATTATTACGGAATAATTTCACTAATTGAATTGAGTAGACTTGACTTTTCACTGGTCCATTTTCTAAATCGGAATGAAGTGTAAAATCTTCCTCGTATAAAAAGTTTGAAAATTTTTTACTAATTCTTTGGGGATATTAACTAACTCTTTTAGTATTTTTCAATCTTTAATTAAGTTTTCGTAAAAATTTATAATTATTGAAAAGTCTTATATTAATTAAAACTAGTAAAAATCTTCACTAACATTTAGGAAAAATTTATTTTTCTGCTTAGTAGTTTTTAATGTTCCCACTTTAAGTTCTAGTGGAAAATTTTTTTAGTTACTAATTTTACTAATTTATCTTCTTCAGCTGTCTTTCTGAAAAATCGCCCACTTCCATTTTATTATTATTATTATTATTATTATTATTATTATTATTATTATTTTATGTTTTTATTTTCTTCATTCCATTTTTTTATTTCGAATTTTTAAATGTTTTACTTAAATTTTAATGAAAAATTGCGACGAATTATTAAAAAAAAGTTTACTAATTAGTGAATGACGATCGATTCAGATATAAAAAGCAGATTAAGAGAGAAAAATAAATCGACATTCAAAAACTATTTCTCTGTTTAAATTGTTTTTAAATATTTTAAGTTGTTTTTTATTTTCCACGATGAACTTTTGGAGTTACAATTTTCTTTTGTAGCTGTAATTTCCTTTTGTAATTCTAATTTTCTTTTGTAATTTTAATTTTCCTTCCTATTTTTCTTTATTTCTTACATAGTTTTAATATTCTTTTTCTAGTTCCATTTTTTTGTTCGAACTTCAAATTTTCTTTTTCAGTTTCGTAATTTTCTTTCATAGTTCCAATTTTCCCCAATAGTTCTTCATTTTACTAATCAAATTAGAGAGAAATAATTAAAAATTAGTCGAAAATGTTCCTAATTTTAATTAGTAACCGAATTCGCAAACTTTCGAATTTAAAGAGTAAAGAACAAAATATACTTTCTTAATTGCACAAAAAAATGAATAATTCTAATGATAAAAAAATATATCTTTTCTTATGACAATAAAATATTCCAAACCTTCTTTTCTTTGAGAGACGTAGAGTTTACTGTTCTAGTAGTTAATAAACATGAATTTAGAGTTTAAATTACAGTTTCAGTGAATTTACTTTTTTTTTTTTTTTTTGTTAAGTATCTACAACAAGGTAGGCAACTTTTAAATTTTAATTGGGATAGAAAAGAGTTTGAAGAGTTCTTGTGTTGAAGAGTATGTTTGTGAATATGAAAATTATAATTAACGATTTTTACCATTCCGAGGGAAATGAGCAAGTTTTTTTTTCTATACAAGGGAAAATAAAATCATTCGAACAAAAGTTGGCATTGAACGAGAGAGAGAAAGATTTTTTTTTTTTGCCATAATAATAAGAAAAATTATAAAATTCATTCTTTTGTAATGAACCAGTTTTATTATTGATTGTAAAAGTTTTTTACATATTTCAACTGGAGTGCACAAATTTATTTTTATTAAAATAAATTTTTTTAATTGAAAAATTAAATTTTATGATATTTCGAATAGTTTGAGTCAAAACTGAAATATTAACAATTCATATTATTTAGAAACTTTTCAGAACGTAAACAATTTAAAATTGAAATGAGTTTAATTTTGGTGAAATATTTCTGGAAATATTGACGTAAATATAGTTATAATCACCCTAATGAATAAACATACTTTGTACATATAAGCAACAATTAAATTGTTTTCTCAATAAAGAACACGCTTTTCCTCTATAAATATTGGTGTTCATAAATGCGGTTCTTTGAGTAAATATTTACACGCGTGTATTTTGTCTCAATTTGCTGTCGTTATAAAACAATAAAAATGACATTAAAACAATAAAGAAATTTTTTTAAAAAATTATTTATGCCTTCTCTAAAAAATGAAAATTTTTATTTTAAATCCTAATTACGATATTGGTTTAAAATTGAATAAATTAATTTTTTCCATATCGTTGAAAAATAATATAATAGACAGTTATTTCGAAAACTATTAAAATACGATAATATGTATATAGCAAACTCAACTTCCACTAATGATTCCAATTTTTCCTTTTATTGCGTTCTTCGTTGAATTTAAATCCAAGTAACAAGAAATTCAAATTATATATAACTAAACCTTGACTTCTACTTAGCTCTCAATTATTTTCCTATTAAAATAGCAATTATTTCCGACTATACAAGAGAAAAAAAATATTATCTCATCTTCAATTATTCTGTGAAAAAAAAATTTTTAATCGGACGCTGAAAAAAACTGAGAAAGAAAAGATAAAAATGTGGAGAAATAGATATAAATAAGGAAAAAGGACAAAAATATAAAAAAAATTAAACCAAAAACAAAATATAAGAAGATACACGAAGAGAAAATAAGAAATAAATATAAAAAGGAGAAATTTTTTTTAATATTCGTTGTTTATAAAAATAAAAAAAAAAATACCAAAAATAATAAAAAAAGAAAAATAAAATTTGAAAAAAAATAGTTTGCAAAATTATAATACGCAAAGCTTTCATTCGCAAGAATGATTATTCTGTTTTCAACGAGCGCATAAACTATCAATCAACTTCTCTCTCAATCTTTTCAAGCAATAAGTTTCTGCGAAAGTTTTGCATGCACTTTTTCAAAGTGTTTAAGCATATAACTTTGCTACATAATTTATCCAAAGACAATTGGAAAACAATTGAAAAGTATTTTTCAAGACAAATAAAAATGAATTTTTTACAATAATATTTCGAGAAAGTTTTCTCTTCATAATAAAAGAAAATTATGAGAGTCTGAAAATTAATAAAATAACGAAAATTAATAAATAACGAAAATTAATAAAATACGAAAATTAATAAAATAATAAAATGACGAAAATTTATAAAATGACAAACAATACTAAAATAACTAAAAAAATAAATCAATCAAATTAAACAATAAAGTATAAACGAGGAGAGAAGAGAATAAAAAAATATTATATTAAAAGTTTAATTTAGAACAATATAAACTAGAAAAAAAAAATAATAATAACAATTGAAGTAATAAAATAAAATAATAATAAATCAATAATAAATAATAAAAAAACTCACATAACCATTAAAAATATCTTTAATGTAGAAAAATTGTAATAAATTATTTATTTTTTAATATTTTTTCTATTTAAAATGCTGTGTTTGTAATTAAATTATATTGTAATAGGGAATTTTAAGGTTTTGATAATTTTTTCTAATAAAAAGATAGAAATTAAAAATCATCAAGGTTAGGCCAAAATATTTTTTAAAATGAAAATTCTTTATTAATAAATTTTTTTTCTTAAATTGAACAGTGATAAATGGATTTCTAAGGATTTTAATATTTTAAATATGTGTTTATCTTAATTTTTTTTAAAAATGGATTTATCAACTTTTGAAAAATTGCTCCTCAAATATAAATTAAAACAACAGAAAAAATACACTAAAATCGAAAAGGAAAAGAATGAAAAAATTTGAAAAAAATGGTAAAAAAATACAAAAGTGAACAGTCAATATAATATGTTTACTGGGATGAAATATTTTAATTAGAATACAACTTGAACTATTTTTAATTATAGGAAAATCGAATATCAATTTTATCAAGTCAAAATGAATATATTGCATTGTTGATGTGCGCGCGGAAAGTTTGAAACCTAAATTCAGAATGAAACCAAAAAAAAAACTAAATAAAAAAATAAGGATTGAAGGAAAAAATATGGTGTGTGCTACTACATACATAGTATATATATATGTACAGTGGTTGACTTTAAATTAATTGAAAGTCGCCTGTCGCGCGTTGCGAATGTGGTGCAGTTACAAGTGTGTTGCCAGCGTTGCTTTAAAGGTAGTGAAGTGCCGAGTGACATTTTGATTCGTGTTTAATTAAACACCGATTGCAAGTTTTCCAACTCCCCCATGTCTCTACGATTTAAAAAAAAAATGTCCTCCGCAAATCGAAACGGAATTTGTCTCGATTCCATAGACTTTCGTCACGTTTCTCCTATTTTTCCACTGACAATATTTGTTTATATAGAAAAAAAACGGAATATTAAAAAAAAATATTTCTACTTTATTCTACTTTCCTTTTCTTTTGAATTTCTGTTTAAAAAATAATTTTTTGAATTTGTCCCATATTTATATTTAAACAATTTTGCAATTTAAAAATAATAAAAATAAAAAATACGAAACAAAAAAAAATGGTAAAATAAGAATAGAAACTGAAATGGGAATTATTTTTCATTTCCTTCATCCGGAAAGCACAGTAAAAATAAAATGAAAATTCCTCGCAATTTGAGTTGAAAAAAAATTAAATCTAGTTTATCATATTGGTGCGGTGCTCAAGGTGTATCATAAAGTTATGCGTAAAATTTGACATTTTCATTCAAAATAGTTTTTTTTCCCCTCTTACATGAGGGGCAAAAAAAAATCACAAGTCCTGAAAATTCAGGTTCCATTGAGAGAATACAATAAGACGTGATAAAAATCACTGTTGGATACGTGATGGCATAATTCATGAATACACACTGTGTGTGTAACAATTCTTTTGAGGTCGGCCCCGTAAGCAGCTGTACCCTTCAACTTTTATTCATATATCTAAAAACTGATTCCTCATATTTATAGTAATGCCATATAAAAGATCTGCCAGTTTATATTGAAATTTTTGTAGGAAAAAAAATTTTTTCTTCCTCCCAAGATAAGAATAAAATATTAATGGCGTATATTGTCGAAAAAGTGTATGAAATCTTAATATATATAAAAAAAGTTTATAGAATATCTTTATGTGTACGTAAAAATATGAAAATAACTTTTTAAATCTTTCATCTGCTTTTGAATATTCTTCACAGGAAACTAAATTTGATAAAATAATTTGATAAAATAATTTGATAAAAATTAAGAGAAGGTCAGAAAAAAAAGAAAAATTGTAAAATCAAAAAGTAAAGAAAGTGATGAATTTCATTAGCTTTCTTTTCAATATTTTGTTAACAGCCGATAATGAAAATAAAAAAGATCGAAAAGAGGCTAAAAAATATAAAAATAAAAATATTTTATTTTTAGAGCTCGCTAAATTATTTTATAGAATCCAAAATATTTTTAATTTTATATTATTTATAATACATTATTAAGTATGTAATATTTATTATTAAATATTTAATAAATAAATATATAATTTATAATATAAAAAACAGAAATGTAATTAAGCAACAAATCGTCAATATAGTAAAGAATAAATAAAAACTGTGAATTAATAAAAATTAATAAAGAATCGTTAAGATAATAATTGTCAATACTAATTACGAAAAATAATAGTAATTAAATAAGCTAACAAAATAAAATGATATTAAATTTCAGATGTTAAATAAATAAATGAAAATATTAATATTAATATTATTAATAATAATAATAATAAAAACTAATAATAATAAAAATAATAATAATAATAATAATAATAATAATAATAAAAAGAAAAACATTAAATACACAGTTTTTCTAACGTTATCAAATTAAGACAAAAAACGAATCAAAAATGTTGTGAAGAAATATTAAATATTTCCTAATGAAGAAATATTCGACATTACAAACAGAAGAAGAATTAAATATTAAATACTAAATATTACTTAAAGAAATATTAAAAATAATATTTAAGAAATATTGTTTAAAAATTTAATAATAATTTTACCTAATAAAGGAAATAAACAAAAAGCATAAAAAATGAAGTAACAGCATATAAAGCGGAATCAGAGGTTATTTTGAGTTAAAAAAATCGAGACAAAGAAATAAATAAACGAGAAACAAAAGAGGATTTAAAAAAAGGGGGTTTAATGATCGAGAAATTAAACTTTCTCATCGAAATACGATCGTTTTGCAACATTTTCTTGCGATCACGCAGAGAGCTCGTTAGAGCTTATACGAGTCTCGTTATTGCTTTTGGGATAGTTAGTTGATTGCATCCAAGCTAATGGGTTCCCCTTCGTTAAAAAAAACAAAAAAAGCAAAAAAAAAAAAAAAACAAAAAAAAAATTGGACATACAGGGAAATAACCATCGAAACTCACCCAAAACTAGAGGGAAAAAAAAATTCGTCCATCCCTATCGATTTAAGCTTACAACTTTTCAAACTCAAATAAATACCAACTCGAGCTATTTTTTTACCCTATGTATAAATACTGTGGTGTCTATTATTATAGATTTTGGAAACAATTTTTTTTTCCTTTTTTTGAGAAATTTTTACTGAATTCTATAGCAAAAGAAATATCTTCTGAATTTTTTTCTCTTATCATTTCATTCGTACTGTTTGAAAAAGTAGTTTTTAATTGAGGGAAAACTGTATTGTGTATGGAAAATATTTTTTAGTATTTAAAGAAATTGTTTTAAAGTTTATAAAATTTTTTCTTTTAGTTTAAAAAATGATTTTTTATGACTAGAAAAAAGTTCTAATAAAAAAAACTGTTTACAATCAGAAATTTTTTTTAATTTAGAGAAAATTGCTTTAAGTTTAAAAAATTTGTTGTAACTTAGAAAAAATTGTTTAGTCTAAAAAAAAATTTTCTGAATTTCTTCTCTTATCATTTTATTTGTACTGTTTCAAAAAGTAGTTTTTAATTTAGGGAAAACTGTTTTGCATAAAGAAAATATTTTTTAGTATTTAAAAAAATTGTTTCAAAGTTTATAAAATTTGTTCTTTTAGTTTAAAAAACGCTTTTCTATGACTGGAAAAAAGTTCTAATTTAAAAAAAACTGTTTACAATCAGAATTTTTTTACATTTAGAGAAAATTGCTTTAATTTTAGAAAATTTGTTGTATCTTAGAAAAAGTTGTTTTGAGTCTAAAAAAGATTTCCTGAATTTTTTCTCTTATCATTTTATTCGTACTGTTTGGAACAGTAGTTTTAAATTTAGAAAAAACTGTTTTGTGAATAGAAAATATTTTTTAGTATTTAAAAAACGCTTTTTTATGTCTGGAAAAAAGTTTTAATTTAGAAAAAACTGCTTCCAGTCAGAATTTTCTTTTTCATTTAGAAAAAAACTGCTTTAATTTTTGGAAAATTTGTTGTATCTTAGAAAAAATTGCTTTGAGTCTAAAAAATATTTAGTATTTTAGAAAAGATTCTTTAATGTTTAGAAAATTTCTTTAATTAATTTAGAAAAAATTCGTGTAAGTTTGGAAAATATTTTTAATATAGAAAAATTCTGTTTGCAAAATTTATTTTTTGAATTTGAGAAATTGTTCCTATGTTTTATAGTCAATTTGTTAATTTTAAAAATGGTTTTTCTAAAATTTAGAAAAAACTGTATTAAGTTTAGATCATTGTTTTAAAACTAGAAAAATTTTTTTCAAGTTTTAAAAATTCTTCTTTTAATTTACAAAAAAATTACTTCAGAAAAAATTCCTTTAAGTTTGTAAAACATTTTTAAGTTTAAAATTTTTTTTTTAGACTATTCGAAGCAATTTCTTTTTAATTTAAAAATTTTTTTCTAAAATTTAAAAAAAACATCTTTTAAGTTTCGAATTTTATTTTAAAATTTCTTTCAAGTTAAAAAAAATTTTTTTTATTTCTAAAACAAATTTTTTGAAGTTCAGAAAAATACGAATTTGATTTCTTTTTTGAGAAATTTTTACAGAATTCTATCGCAAAAGAAATATCTTCTGTATTTTTTCTCTTATCATTTTATTCGTACTGATTGAAAAAGTAGTTTGTAATTTAGGAAAAACTGTTTTTGCGTAAAGAAAATATTTTTTAGTATTTAAAAAAATTTTTTCAAATTTTATAAAATTTGTTCTTTTAGTTTAAAAAATGCTTTTTTATGCCTGGAAAAAAGTTTTAATTTAGAAAAAACTGCTTCCAGTCAGAATTTTTTTTTCATTTAGAGAAAATTGCTTTAATTTTAGAAAATTTGTTGTATCTTAGAAAAAATTGTTTAGAGTCTAAAAAAAAATTTTCTGAATTTTTTCTCTTATCATTTTATTCATATTGTTTGAAACAGTAGTTTTTAACTTTGGGAAAAACTGTTTTGTGTATAAAAAATATTTTTTAGTATTTAAAAATGCTTTTTTATGTCTGGAAAAAAGTTTTAATTTAGAAAAAACTGCTTCCAGTCAGAAGATTTTTTTCATTTAGAGATTTTGAATGTAGAAAAATGCCTGTTAAGTTTGAAAAATTTATTTTTTAACTTTAAGAAATTATTCCTATGTTTTATAGACAATTTGTTAATTTTAAAATTTGTTTTCTAAAATTTAGAAAAATCTGTATTAAGTTTAGAACATTGTTTTGAAGCTAGAAAAATTTTTTCCAAGTTTTAAAAATTCTTCTTTAAATTTCCAAAAAAATTTCTTTAGAAAAAATCCCTTGAAGTTTGTAAAACATTTTTAAGTTTAAAAGTTATTTTTTTAAACTTTTCGCAACAATTAACATTAATTTCTTTTTATTTTAAAAATTCTTTTCTAAAATTTAGAAAAACTTCTTTTATGTTTCGAATTTTGTTTTAAAATTTCTTTCCAGTTTAAACATTTTTTTTTTATTCCCAAAAGACAATCTATTGAAGTTCAGAAAAATACGCGAAATATTTGGAAACAAATTGATAATAACAAAAAATTGTTAAATTCTCTATTTCAATGTGAAAGATATAATTCGTGTTAATAAAACTTTTAAAGTGTAATAATAATATTATTATTTGAGAAAAGTGGTGTTTAAATTTTGTCAGAAGGAGAGTCGATATATGGTTAACCTATTCATCACCCACAGGCAAAATTACACCCTCCCTGCAATCTGATCCTTCGTTAAGGACACTCGAACTTAATATCTGTTATGTTGGGTAATAACGTTCGATCGATACACCTCGAAGGGTATCTCTTCATATAAATCAAGTACATATAGAAGTCCACTAAAGACAAAATCCGTAAATTAAACTCTAAGAAATTATTAATTAAAAAACTTAATCACATTCTGTATTAAAGGAATTTATCACACAATAGAAAACAAAATTCACTTTACTCACTGGGAATACTTCATTGTTCTCTCTCTCTCTCTCTCTCTCTCTCTCCTCGATTAATTTTTTTTCCTGTTGAAAAAAAACAAATTAGTTTACTATTTTTTGCATTAATTTATATTTATAATTAATTGTGCAAATTAAAAATTATTGTTTAATCAGTTATTAATTCTTTTAATGCTTTAATATTTAATATCAATTATTTATAAATTTAATTCTTTATTATTTATGTCGATTATGCAATTTAATGTCTAGTTTGACTTACATTTCAACTTTTACATTGAAAGATTTTTATTTTCACTTTCATTTTTACTTTCACTTTGCCAAACATTTTTTTCTCTTTCATTTTCGCTTTCATTTAATTTTCACCTTCATTTCCATTTGAATAGATTTTTATTTTCACTTTCATTTTTACTTTCACTTTGCCAAACATTTTTTTCTCTTTCATTTTCGCTTTCTTTTAATTTTCACCTTCATTTCCATTTGAATAGATTTTTATTTTCACTTTCATTTTTACTTTCACTTTGCCAAACATTTTTTTCTTTTTCATTTAATTTTCACCTTCACTTACATTTGAATAGATTTTTATTTTCACTTTCATTACTATTTTCACATTGATAAAATGTTATTTCCGATCAAAGTGAAAGTGAAAGAAAATAAATTATATTGAAAAAAAATTAAATTTAAGGTAAAATAAAATATAAAATAAAAAAGATATACTAAATTGAAATGTTTTTCTCTTGGGAAAAAAAGAACAACAATAATAACAACAAAAAGAAAAATTATCAATGAACAATTAAGTTTTATGCGGAAAAAGGCAATATTTTGAGACACTTGAACAAGTAATGCGCTATTCTCTCTCTCTGTCTCTCTTTCACTCTTTCTCTGCAGAGTAAAAGTTTTCAGTATAAAGAGCAAAGTACGCTCTTTTGTTTTCAACAATCAAGAGTCAAGTAATTTCTTTCTTTTTAGTGAATACACATCAGACAAAGAATAAAGGAAAAATATTCTCATTCTTTTAAAAAAACCAAAAAAAAAAAAAAAAAAAAAAAAATGAGAAAAGAAAGAAAACTTCAACCTCTTCAATTTATGGGATACATTTCTATATACATACGTCAAGTTCTCTTCAATCTTTTGGTTCGTATACGTTCAACGACAGTGCGGAATGCATCACTCGAGCAGTTTTTCCATTCCTTCGAATTGTTTTTCTCAGCACTCTTCGTCTTTCGTTTATATTGTTCTTTCGTTTATATTTGAAAGTTATTTTTCAGTCGTTTTCTCATAAAGATCCATGTACATATACATAAGTATATTATATATTCTTTTTGAATATATTTTGCGTTCGATTCTTTTTTTTTTTCTTCGACAATTTTTTCGTTCCGATTCCGAAACATTTTTATTTGTTGAAAATTTTTTTTTAAGTTGAATTTTATTTATTTTTTATTTTATTCATTTTATTTCACTATATTTTATTTTATTCAATTTAAATTTTATTTTTATTCAATTTAACTGTAAGCGCATTTGTTTCGTTATATTTTATTTTTATTTAGTTATTATTTTATTTTCATTTTAGTTGCTGAGTTTGCCAGAGACAGAGAGAGTAAAATAATTATGGAGGGAACAATCACTTTGCTCCCTTTTTTTCTCCCGAGGGTCGATAATGTAATTTCATTTCGACTTTCACTTTCATTTATATTTTTATTTTCACATTAAGAATTTGGGAATTTGAGAATTTTTTTTTTAAGTTTTTATGTTTCGTTTCCTTGTTTATATAATTTCAGTTTCACGGTAATTTTCAATTTTCATTTTGAATGAGTTTCATTTTTACTTTTATTAACAATTTTACTTTCAATTTGACATAATTTCTTGTGTTAAAATAACAGTGATAGGAAAATAATAAATGAGATTAGAAAAGAAACATTCTGTTAAAGTGGAAATAAAAGTGAGAATCGCGTTTATTTTCACTTTTGCTTTGACAGAATTTGTTATTGTTGATATTACACTTTTATTTTATCAGTATATCATTTTTACTATCATTTTCACTTTAACTTTTGCATAATTTCATTCTCATTTTCATTCTCACTTTTATTTTTACTTTTGCAGTGAATGAATTTTATTCTCGGTTTCATTTTCACATTTAGTTTGACAAAATTTTAGTTTCACTTTCGTTTTTATTTTTACAGTATTTAATTCTCTATTTTATTTTCATTTTTACTTGGACAGAATTTTAGTTTCAATTCCATTTTAATTTTAATTTTGAAAAAAATTCAGCTTCACTTTAACTTTCGTTTTTACATTCATATTTTATTTACATTTACTTATTTTTCATTTAATATATTTTTATTTTTACTTTCACCTTGACAGAATTTTAGTTTCGATTCCATTTTAATTTTGAAAAAAATTCAGTTTTACTCTAACTTTCGATTTTTGGTAATTTTTATTTTTACTTTGACTTTGATAGAATTTTAGTTTCACTTTGTCTTTTATTTTTGTTTTGATTAAATTTTAGTTTCCCTCTTACTTTGCTTTTTATTTTTGTAGAATTTCATTTTACTTTTATTTTGACAGAATTTTAGCTTCATTTTCATTTTAATTTTGACACAATTGCATTTACACTTTCGCTTTCATTTTTATTTTTACAAGACATCATTCTCACTTTCACTTTAGCAAAATTTATGTTTCACATTCATTTTAATTTTAATTAATACAAAATTTTATTCTCACTTTCACTTTAGCAGAATTTATTGTTTTACATTTATTTTAATTTTTATTTTTACTTAATTACATTCTCACTTTTACATTAAAGAATTTTAGTTTCACTTTCGCTTTCATTTTTGTTTTGACAAAATTTTAGTTTCATTTTCGCTGTAATTTTTATTTTTTCAAATATTTTTTTTAAAAAATTATTTTCACTGTGAATTTCACTTTCAAATGAACATTTATTAAAACTTTACAAAAAACGTATCGAAGGCAGTAAAAATAGTCAAAGTGCAAATTCTTGAAAGTGAAAGTAATGTCATAGTGACAGTGAAAAATAAAAATGAATGTAAAACAGAAAAACTGACACAGTGGCAGAAAAAATGAAAGTGAAAGTAAAAGTGAAAGTAAAAGTGAAAGTAGAAGCGAAAGTAGAAGTGAAAATAAAAATGAAAGATTTAGATTAATTCCAACTGCGCTTTTAAAACAGTGAAAAAATACAATTTTAATAATTGCCTCTGTAAAAAGGTTGTAATTTTTTTAAACACCAACATAAAAAGACAGTCGAGTATAAGAGAGTTTTCTTCTTTCTCTCTCTCTCGCTTTTTCTCTTTCTCGTGTTCTCTCATAATACGATAAATAAATAAAGAAGATATTTTTCACGAGGGAGATTTTTATATTTGAAAAAGAATAATTCTTTTGGAGCGTATGCAGTTTATCACTGGCACTATATATTTTATGAGTAGAAAAGGAAGTGAGGTTTAGATGCTGACGAGGTCCCTTTCTTCTTGGCCAATCGCCGGAACCCACAATCGGACAGATGGGCCGATGACTTTATTATCCACCCGAGACTTTCGACCGTTCTCCCTATTATCGCGTTACGGCCCTCGCAATATAATGGCGCGCGCCGAGAGAATTATCCACTAGCTGAACGATAAAATAGGCGCCTGCATTGAATACGAATTTCACTTTACTCAGTTGGCCATTGGTTACAATTCTCTCTCTCTCTCTCTCGCTCTCTCAAAAGGGAGTAAAATAATTGACATCCGCCTTTATAGTGTCAAAGCAAGTGAACCGCTCAAGTGCGTTCGGATGTGTTCTCTCTGCTATATAATATCGATACAGTCAATATCAAATCTGTCCGTACGTGAATTCTTCAGATCCTAATAACGGAATTCAAAACATTTTCTCAGTAGAGACATTCTCTGGATTTTCAATATATATTCAGGACGAATACTGCGATTATTACTACTACTTGATATTTTTTTTAACTAAAATAACTATTTAACTATTTTTTTACCTAAAATAACTATTTAACTATTTTTTTTACCTAAAATAACTATTTAACTATTTTTTTACCTAAAATAACTATTTAGCTATTTTTTTTTACCTAAAATAACTATTTAGCTATTTTTTATATAACTATCATTCACATTTTTACTATCTTTTTTTATTTTTTTTATCTAAAATAACTATTTAACTATTTTTTAACTAAAATAATTATTTAACTATTTTTTTACCTAAAATAACTATTTAGCTACTTTTTTTACCTAAAATAACTATTTAGCTATTTTTTATATAACTATCATTCACATTTTTACACTTTTTTTACCTTATTCAACTATTTGACTATTTTTTTATTTAACTATTAATTATTGAACTATTTTTAACATTTTTACACTTTTTTAAACTTATTTAACTATTCGGTTATGTTTTTTATTTAATTTTTTTAATTATTATTAACATTTTTACACTTTTTTACCTTATTTACCTATTTCGCTAATTTTTGTATTTAATTACATTTTTAAGGATTTTTTTAGTTTATGTAACTAGTTTTTTTTACTATTTTTCCTACCTTATTTAACTATTTAGCTATTTTTTTTTGTATACAACTATTCACTATTTAACTACTTTTAACAATTAGACACTTTTTTCACCTTTTTTGAATGTTATGGTATTTTTTGTAATTAATAACATTTGTCATTTTTTTTCTAAAATAATTATTTACATATTTTGCTTATTGTATTTAACTAATAACTATTTAACTTCTGTTTGAGAATTTTTTACCTTATTTATATATTGAGATATTTTTTTCTATTTAACAATCAACTATTTAATTACTTTTAACATTTTTACACTTTTTTTTAACCTTATTTAATTATTTAGCTATTTTTTTGTACTTAATTACTTTCTGACAATTTTTTTACCTTATTCAACTATTTTGCTACTTTCTTGTATTAAATAGTTAAATAAGGTAAAAAAAAATTATTAAAAATTAATTAAATACACAAAAATATAGCTAAATAATTAGACAAGGAAAAAAATAATCAAAAAGTAGGTAAATTAAAAAAATAACTAAATTAATTTAGAAAAAAATATTCAATTAACTAGTTAACTATTTTTAATATTTTGACACTTTTTTCGACTCATTTAATAGTTAAGCTATTTTTTTAAATGCTAATTTAATTTAGTTTAATTTAATTACATTTTTAGTTATTTTAGTTATATTTTAATTTAATTAAAAGTTTCGTGAGAAAAGACGACTATTTTTTTAACCCAAATTATATATATATATATATATATATATATATATATATATATATATATATATTTATATCTGAACTCATTTAGTAGGAAATTAATTTTAAGATGAAGATAGAAGCTTGTATGAAAAATTAAAGACTATACAAATTAAAGTGACTTAAAAAATTAAAATTCATTTTTTATTAACTGCTCAAACTGTCTCGATGCAACGTCTGACATAATTTTAGTATAGCATTTTTTTATAGCCATGAATTATAATTTTAGGGCATTTCAAGTGAAATTTTTGTTTAAAAATTGTTTCTGTTGAGTAAATTATTTTTGAATTCTTTACGCAACACAAACAACACATATTTATTTATTTTTCTACTGAATAAAAATTGTGTAAACTGGAATTTTTTTAAAATTCAACTTCTTTAGAAGCCGAGGACTTTTGAAGCACGTTTCTCTCTAATAGAAAATTGAACTTAGAATAAATGCCCAATATGAATTTTACACGATTTTTTCTTAATTATATTAATAATAATAAAGTTAAATAAATAATAAATAATCTAAATAAATAATACAAAAATGCATATAAATATTATGCAAAAAAAAAAATTATTAAAAAAAATGACGTTGTTCTAACAAAAATATCTAGGAAAAATTGAATTAATTTGACAAAGAGACTTTTTTCAAAACCGTTATGATCGATTTTCTGTTTAAAATTAAGTCACTAATAATTTAGAAACTTTTTCCCGCTTATGAGAATATTTTGTTCTTAAACGTTAAAATTCATTTTATATTTTTCAGGGTAAAGAATTTCTAAAATAAAGCAGTTAATTAAAAACGAAAATTTTTTTTTTCGAAAATTAATTACTTTGGTTTTGATAATAGACACTTTTGGACTGAAATAAAATTTTTTCCATACTTTTCTTGCAGATACGCCATTATTTTATTGAATTTTATTAACCCATTAACTGGTATGGCAAAGATTTGAGGGCAAAAATCTTTGCCATGGGCTCTTATTGGGTTAAATTGAAGAAATTTAGAAAAAATCGAAAAAATTTTTATAGACTAAACTTTGTATCTCACAGTGGACCCAATAGAAAAATATCTTTGTAAAATATTTTTGTAAAACATTTTGTAAAATCAATTTTGAATAACTAATTCAGTTTTCAATGTAAACTTTTGTTAAATCAACTTGGAATAATCTATTTAAAAAAAAGAAAATACAAAATTTATTTAAATAAACAAATACGTATTTTATTTTTTAAAAAATACTTTACTTTTATTACTTAAAAAATACTTTTACTTTTTTTTATATATGGGTGAATTTTCTGAAAGTGACATTTTTTATGTCTCGATTAATTTTACAAAATCTACTCTTTAATAATTATTATCAATTTTCATAGTGAAAATTTAGCACTTATTTATCATTTTTAAAAGAAAATTAAATAATTTTATTCAACTTAATTTACGTAATAACTAAATTACTTTCATCTCCGAAGCCTTTTCAACATGTCTCCAATAGGACTTCTACAATAAAATTAAATTCTCATGGTTTTTTTCAAATTCTCAAAAATTTTTTAAAAATATTGTCAGAAAGTACAATGTTTTTTTTTATTATTATGTGCATTTTAAAAATTTGTAGACCTCACTTTTATTTTTGATAAAAATGTTTAAACTTTGTCTTCAGTTTTAGGTTAAAATTACTTTACAATGATTACTGACATTTTATACTTTAAAAATATCTTAAACAAAATTTTAATGCACATTGAAATAAAGCTGAGAATCTGACGTTAAATTTTCCTATATTTTATCTACAAAAAGGAGAAAAATTATTGCTGTTATAAATAATCGAAATTTACATTTTTCTCCGAGTAAAAATTAATTTCATCTCCGAAGCCTTTTTTTTTAATAAATAACTGAATGTAGAAGTAAATTTAAGAGAATATTTCGATGGTAATATAAAATGAGGGCGTAAGATTTGTATTAATCATTAAAAAACATTTATTTAACTTTTATCCCAGATTAAAAAACATATTTCAATTGCGCCCTAATGTATACAAATATGAAAGAAAATTTATTTTTCATCTCCGAAGCCTTTTCTTTAAAATATGCTAGTTTTTCTTTTGTCTTTAGTATTTACCTGCATTGCTTTGAAAAAATTAACCCAAATTACCATTAAATCAAATACTTTAAATACATTTATATTTTCATCCAATTGAATATATTTAGTATTAAAATATACAAATTATTAATTTTTAAGCAGTGTAATTTTATTTTCGATTTCGTGAACGCGACATTAGCGTGAATTTTTAATAGAAAAGCTCGCCAATTAAATAAAATTAATTTAATGGAGCAACAATAATATTTTTCAAATGAAAAAAACTTTAATATTTTTAGGAATTAATTTTGCGCAACCTAAAAATCTTACTCTTGAGTATAAAATTAAGTAGTTTTAATAGAAAAAAACCATATAATTGAAGAAAAAAATTAATTGAAAAACTGAAATTTAAAAGAGTCACTTTCAGAAAATTCACCCATATATCAAACTATTTGCAAAATATATTTTTCACCTTATTTTATTTTTTTAATAAAAAAAAAGAATATTTTCTCTCTTTCTCTCTTGCCTTTTAATTAAAAATAGGGAAAAACATTTCCAATTATGAATTTTTGCAAAAAAAAAAAAAAAAATATTGCAAAAGCTCACTATCCTATATAGGAGTATTCAATAGGTGTTTGAAATTTATGTCTACAAAAAGGAATCGATCAAATCGAGCGGAAGTTCCACAGAAAATGGTTGCTCTTTCTGTTTCCTTGTAAATAGAACGAGTGAATCAAGTGTGGTCGACCTGAACCTCGGACATCGATACACGCCAATAATTCCAGCCGCAAGGGATGAAATATTTCATGGATTATCAAGGGTCAGTACTTGGCACGAGTTTCGGGTTGAAAGGGGGTGGTAGGGTGATTGGAAGGGGGGAGGGTAAATCAACTGTTCTCGTTTAGTGCTCTCGCTATTTCACCTAGTAGCCTTTCCACCAATAACGAGTGTATATTGTATTAAAAAAGAAAGAAGGAAATAAAATAATAAAAAACTTCCTTTCATTAACTCTTTTTCGATTACAAAAATTTTTAAAACGATAAAAAAAGACAATGATACTAGCGAATTAATTTAAATTTCGCCCTCTAGTCTTCAATTTTTTTTGTTTCTTTATTTATTACGTACATAGATACAAAAATGTAATTGCATTCTCGTCAAAAATCATTTTTTTTTAATTCACAAAATAAATAGAGTTGCCTTTTTTCTTTACATTTCACGAAATTTAATTATCCTCGCAATTAAAAAAATAATGAAAGAAAATAAATTTTCTTTTTGAAAAAAAACAATTTTTCAGATTTGTTGATGAAATCTCATTATAATGGGAATTAAAAAAGGAATTTTGTTATTTAATCAAATTGTGATAAATTATTTTTTTAATTTATTTAATCTACAAAATATTTTCTTCAATTAATTTTGAATAATTATAGTTTTAAGGTAGATTTTTTTATATTTCCTAAATATATTGCAATACTAATTTTTAATATTCCGCTTTTCAAAATACGATTCTGTGTAAAATATTTTGAGAAATCATTCCTGAATTACTAAAATTGTAAACTCAAATGTGAATAATCGATTTTTCACAGTTAATTTTACAAAACATGTTATTTAGTAACTTCTGAATAATCGAGTTTTGAAAATAGAATGAAAATGAAGATATTTTAGAAATACTCATCTTTAAAAAATTTTTTGTAAACTTAATTTCGACTAATCGATTTTCCCCAACTAATTTTATAAAATATTTTATTAAATTCTGTTTGAATAATTATAACCTTTGCAATTTACTCAATTTTAATTAATAGTTTTTTTATTTATTCAATTTATTTAATCATTCAATATCTAAAAATCAATGTAGATATCAAAATCTTGATTTTGAAAATATTTTTTTATTTTCGATTTCTAAAATGGTTCAAAAATTCGAATGTTCAAAATTTTACGATTATGCTATTATGCTTCGATTTCTAAAATCTGTTTTTTTACTTTCGAAATAATTTTCATTTTTGACTATTCGTTTTTTTTTAAATGTAATTTATCTTAGATTTTTCAAAATTTGAATAATTTCAGAAAGAAATTTTCATTTGAAGATTGGATATTTTACAAAGAATAGAGAAACTTATCTGAATTGTACAAAATTTTCTGAAATTTTAAAACTTTTTTAATCAGAATTAACTAGAGTTAACTTCAATTGATTATAAATTTATAATTAATTACAGTTAATTTGAAGTAATTTGAATTAATTTGAATTAACTAGAATTAACTAGAAATAATTAGAGTTAATTAGAATTTAATTAAATTAATCATATTTCGATTATAATTAATTCAAACTGCTTAAAAATTTTTACAAATATAAAATTTCTTCAGACGAAACAATAATTTTAAAAATGAAAATAAATAACCCCTTTTTCTGTTTTAATTTTACAATCAAGTTATTTAATCAATAGATAATAGAATATGAATCTTTTGAATTAAAATAACAATAATTGCAGTTGACGTAAAAATTAGGCAAAAATTTAGTTGAATTCCATAATATTGAATTTTGGTGGGGAAAATTGTGATGAGCGAAACTAAAAATAATCAGGTCAAATTTGGACTGAGAGAGAGAGGAACAAGTGCGTTCGAGAATAAAATGGAGTGAGGGTTAAAGTTTGATGGGGTTAAAATAGAATGGGATCAAAATGAAATAGGTACTAATGGATCTGTTACGAAATGGCCCGGAAGCAAAACCAACGATGAGGCGCTAAAGAGGATGAGAAAAAACGTCAAAAAAAAAAAAATAAAAAATAAAAAAAGAGAGAAAGAGAGAATGTAAAAAAAGCAAAATGTACTATATGCGAGTATAGAGAGGAAAGAGATAAAAGAGAGAAAGGGGTTAAAAACGAAAAGAAGAAAGAGGTGCCATGAGGAAAACGAAATTATGCAAGGGAGATATACGAGAGAGAAAGAGAGAAAGAGTAAAGCAGAAATGGTTGCGTAATGGAAAAAGCAAAGAGTAATGAAGGCTTCAATGAGTGATTTTCAAATGAACTGTGCGCATCAACTCAGCCGCAAAAGAAAATTCATTCACAAAATGAACAATTCGTTTTTGAATTCTTTGTCTCGTTATTACTTACACGTTTTTGCTTTTTTTTAAATACGTATTCGCTTTTTTATTTTTTTTTCACTTTTACGTATTTTCTAATTTCTATTTTCAAAATAAGCTCCTTTATAATTAAACTTTTCTAAAAAAATTTGTCATAGTAAATTAGAGTAAATTTTACTAATAAATTACTAGAGTATAGTATTTATTACTACTCTCAAAATTTGAATTAGTGACTGACTTTTTAATATTAAATTAGTAAAGTTTACGAATAAATTAGTAGAAAATACTATTTATTAGTAAATTTTACTAATTCAAAAGCAAAAAATCAGTCACTAATTCAAATTTGTAAACATTTTTACTAATTCAAATTTAGAGAGTAAAATGTATTAAATCTAAAAGCAAAAAATAATCGTTGAAAATTAAAGCAATAACAAATTTTTTTTGAAATTGAAGAAAACCATTCATAAAAGATAAATTTAATAAAGTATTTTGAGAATTTTTTTAATTTAATTTTTTTTTTAATTTTTTAATTTTACGAAATATTTTATAAAATCCACTTTGTAAATAATAATACTAAAAACAAAAAATATTACTAAATACAAGAAAAAATAAAATGAAAAAAGAAAAAATTATTATTTTAACGTTTATTGATTATAAAATAAATAGTAATAAATAAAAATGTTCAATAATTTAAATATTTTTAGTTATTAGTAATAAAATTTTTAGTTATATTTTTAGTATTTAGTGATAAAAATTATTTAGAAAATTTACATCTACAAAAATCTTTTCTTTCCGTAAACAGTTAGAATTAACCAAAACTATCATTATTAGAATGTTTTATGAATTTTATGGTTTCGCTTCTATTCGATATTTTATTATCAGAGAAGAGGAAAATGTGACATTTCAATGTAATTTCTCATTTAAAAATATGACGATCTGAGAATTTGAAAGTTATTACTCGGCCAGAAAATTTGAAATGTGCGAACAACTGTGCGATATGTAAAAATTCGTTTTCATAAAAATGCCACTGCCAAAAGGTGTGCAAATGGACCGAGCCCGGAGCAACCATAACTTCATTTGTGTCTTATTCTCCTCACCATATTATTATCATCATAAACTCTTGGTTCTGTATATTTAATAAAAAAAAATTTCCAATACAATTTCTACACGAATTTTTTAGTAAACTTTTTGTAGATAGGATATAAATAAAAGTAAATCATTAAATTATTTTTATTAATAATTAATAATAAATATTATCAATAATTAATTTATTAATTATTTTCCAAGTAATTAAAATATTAAAAATACCAATTTTTAAACAGACAATTGCCTCCTCTATTTTTGTCGATAGTTTTATTCGTAGTTAAGTATACTTTAATTCAGACAATGTTGTTGGTAATTTTTTCTGTTTCTAATAATGTTTAAATTTTTTCCACCAAAATTAGTTAGTCAGAGAGAAAAATATTAGCAAATGGTTGAAAATTCAGAATTTGCTTCTTACTACTTCAGAAGTAAAAATAAAATTTCAGTCAGAGAATGATTTTTTAATTTCTGTACTCCTCAATTAAGAAAGACATCAAATTTCTAAATTCATGAAGAATGCATATTTCGATCAGACAATTCTATTTCTGTTCATGTTCAGACAAAATCTTTATATTTGACAAATAAATTCTGTTTTTTATTGCTAAATAACTTTTTTTTAATAAAATGATTAGTTTTTGTAATTTTCAGAGAAGAAAAATTTCACGAAAAATTCAAAAAAAATTATTAAAAGCCGGTCTGACTAAAATTTATTTTAACTACTGATAATATAGAGATTTATTTTCTCTAAATGAATATTTACTATTTTTTGTAAATATTTTAAGATTTTTCCGATTCACAGTTATTAGCAGTAGAAATAGTCCGTTTTAGTCAGACGCGACTCTTTAAATTCGTCAATTTTCATTTTTATTAATAGTAAATAGTTAATTTTTCATTTTTTTAGTAGTAAAAAACAATTTTAGTCAGACAAATTTTTACTAAAATTGTCAATTTTTTTCAATTTTGTTTAACTTTTTCTTTGGTGAAAATTTCTGTAGTAAAAATTTGTGCAAGTAAAAATTAACATAGCAGTATTAGAAGACAATTTAGATAAAAAATAGACCATATCTATAATCACTTTATAAATTATTTAAAAATTCAAATTTTGATCAATTATTTCCCCTTCAGTTTTAACAAACGCACGTCAATAGTAGAATTTATTTTAGGTCAGACAATATTTTTATTTATAAGAATTAAAATTTATTTTTTTGCCAAATTAATTTTTTTTTAAATGAAAAGTTTTTACAATTTGCAGTGAAGAAAAATTTAATAAAAAATAGAAATAAACAAATTTTTAAAGGTAGGTCTTACTGAAACTTGATTTTATCATTGATAATACAGGGTTTTTTTGTAAAGAATTTGTTTTCATTTGTTAATATTTAAAAAAAATTATATTAGTAGTGGACGTTACTGCTTCTCAGACCGAAGTCATTTATCTAAATAGTTTTAATAATTATTTTTTAATATTATCTGTAGGAAAACCAAATTTGGTAAGACACATTTTTATACGGTATTTTTCGTCCCATTTTTTAAAAAACATTTTCTAATCCTTTCTGTCACAAAAAATCAATTTCTAACGAAATTTGTTTTTTCAAAAAAAAGTTTTCCTAACAAGTTTTGAATTCTAAAAAACTTTTTCTATGATTTCTAATATTTGTTTTCGTAAAATTTGTAAAATTTCTATATTTTGATAAATGTCAGAGACTTGTTTAAAAAATTAAGATTAAGAAATAAAAACTTGCTTTATATATTTTTTTTTCTCAATCGCAAATATGTTTACAAAATTTTGAGTTTCTTTTTGGAAAAGAAGAAAAAAATAATTAAAATTCGTATTTATCACAATTTTTAAAAATTCTGTCCTTCTTTGAAAAAAAAGAAATAATCATTTGCATCGTTTTTATACGAAAATTTACAAAATTAATATATTTATAAAATATTCTTTTACGAAATTCTAAATATATTTAGGAAAAAATTTCTAGAATTTCAATTTGTTAATTACGATTTTTATTTATATTGTTTTAAAATTTAGTTAAACAGTTTGTATAATTTCTTTTCTTCAAAATTTTTTTCACAAAATCTAAGATACTTTTTTTTATTTACAAAGGTCTTGTAAATTTTTATTTTTTAATCATATACCTATTTATCGTAATTAGAAAGTTTGAATATTAGAAAACACTTCGAAAAATACCATTATCATTAGAAAGAGAAATGTGTAGAAAATCACATTTAAAGAAAGAAAAAGATTTTTTTTCAGAAGAAAAAGAATTTTTTTCCAGAAGAAAAAAAATTAGAAAATAATCTTCATTGGAAAAAAGTTTTTCAGAAATTCACCTTTATTAGAAAAAAAATTTTTAGAAAAATAAAAAAATAAAAAATACATTTTAGAAAAATTGTACCCCAACAAATTTTTAGTGATTAGTGAATTGTCAGTTTTTAAAAATTTTTTAAAAATTTTTCTTCGCACTAACTAGGTTGAGTCAAAATAAACAAGATTTATAGAAAATTCTTAAGGTTAAAAAATTGCTCTTTCTTTTATAATTTAGTAGTAGAAGTACAACTTTGTGTCAGACAATATTGCTTTGAATTTTTTATTTATAAATTGGAGAACAATTTTTTCTAGTCAATTTTCGAACTATAGTAAAAATACAAATATTATAAATTTCCATAAATTACAGTGAAAATTTTTCATAAAGTACGGCGAAAATTTTCATAAATTTCCAAAATAAAAAATTTTAATCGTAACTTATGTGGAACTTATTTTTATGAATTATTGAAAAAATTTCTATAAATTACCGAATAAATTTTCATTAATTACCGCGAAAATGCCCATAAAGTACCAAAATAATAATTATTAATTTACAGTCACGATATAATGTTTTTATAAATTACCGCAATAATTTTTATAAATAAGTCTATAATTTTTATAACATATCAGAAGAAAACACCTTTTTACGCCAAAAACTGTCCATACAGTGAATTTGTTAATTGTTATATTTGTTTATAACAAAATGTAATGAGAATTTTTCTGTAAAAATTCTGTTAGGAAATATTTCATGATAAATGTTTTTTGATTCCGAACAATTTATTTCAAGATTTACATATTTTACGTAAATAAAAAATCTCTTCTTCAATTTGTTGAAAAAAATTAAAAAATTGTAAACTATTTTTTCGGCCCGCCACGGATTTTTCTTTATGGACCCTTTTATCTTCAAAAAAACTATATTGATAATTATCATAACGATAAAAAAAAATTTTCTTACATTCATAAACCAAATTCTGCGCTACGCGGTGAATCACCCATCAGTCAGACAAAAAATTGGTTTTGGTAAGAAAATAACTATTACGTCCTTTTTGACAATTTTTTCAAAGTGTCATAATTTATTTTTCCTGGAGAATATTGAATTTCCTATATTCTCATCACATATATGAAAAAGTATTATTTAATCATAAAGTGAATATAATTCTTTTCCTAATGTTGGAGAGAAAGTAGGTCATTTTGACAAATAACATTTTATATATATGTTAGATATATACATTTATAAAAAGATCCAAATACATACGCATAGTATTAATATAAAGATACGTTGAAAGAAGTAGAAATTGTTTCCTTTTTTCATAAGGATCATTTTCCTTTTTTTGTCTGCCAATCCTCGGTTAATACCTTGCAGTGATAAATGTTTATGTTTAGACCACATATTAGGGGTGTTTTTTTCTCTCTCCTCTTCTTTTCTTTTCTTTTGCTTTACTTTTGATGGGGTAATGCGGGAGAAAGGAATAAAAGAACAAGCATATAAGGGTTGCGCGCGGCTTAACAATATCGTCAATGGGTTTCCCAGTTGGCAACACCTTTTCGACGAAAACGTCTCCACGTCTAGTATAGGGCTCAGGGCGGCGGTTGGATAATGGCAAAGAGGGGTTGAACTCATCCTCCTTTTTCACATAACAGACACTGCGATTTCTCTTCATTTCTCCATGACACGCATTATTTCCCAGCAGTTTATCACAATTCCCGTCTACTGCTTTGGTCGTTGGCTACTCTTCACTGTATATACTCATCTTTTTTTATTCCTTTTTTTTCTCCTCATATATAGAGCCACCCTACGGATATAAAACATATATATATATGTATAAAAATGTGTGTATCCCCCTCTCGCATTATTTTTCTTCGCGTATTTATTGATATAAGAAACAGATGATATTTTCGAAGACAAGATTTATAGGTTAAGTGCATTCATTCTAGTGGATCATAATTTTGGACTGTAAATATTATGTATAAACGTGAAAGTTTTTAATAATAATATGAAAACATTTCAATCAGTTTGAAATAATTTTGTCCCACCTAAATGCACTGTTACTACTTATAATTTTGATAATTATAATTATACTTATTATATTTATATTATCACTGTAAGAAAAATTTTGGAAATTTTCCCAAAAAAATTTAGGAAGCAAATTCCACTAATCTTTTTAGAAAAATTTCCTAATATAAATAAGGGAATTTTTCTGAAAAATTTAGAAAAATTCCTTTAAAAATTTTTAAAAATTCCCATGAAATAGTATAGAAAAAATCCTAAAAGTTTGGGAAAATTTCTGAGAATTTGGAAAAATTCTCATGTAATAGTATAGAAAAAATCCCAAAAATTTAGAAATTCTCTTAAAATAATATAGAAGAATTCCTAAAAATTTGTAAATATTCCCTCTAACGTTTGGAAAAATTCCCTTTTAATGTTATATAAAGGTTTCAAAAATTTAGAAAAATCCCATTAAACAGGTACAAAAATTCTCTTATTTAGAATAGGAAAAAATTTTGGATTTTTTGAATAAAACAACTTTTGTCATATCTGAAATTAAAAATAATTTATTTACTCATTTGTAAGAAAAAAAAAGTATTTTGTAAAAAAAAACTCGTTGACGTTGTTCTATTTTTGGTGTCCTTAAAACGGCTTACTTACAACAAACAGCATACTGAAAAATATAAAAACAACAAATTTATTATTAATTTTCTATTACCAGTTATTGGTTATTAAAAAAGAATTAGTAAAGTCTTATTTTATTAGTTAAAAGTGACTAATTTAGATTTAAAGAAATTATCCTTTTTATTTATAAATATTAGTAATGAGAGTTAATTATTTAAAAATTATCTGACTTAGAATTAAATTATGTAAATTTAATTGAAATTGTTGATGTATCTGTATAATTAGAAACTACATTGAATACTCAAAAACAAAAAGACAATCACTTTTAAATTAAATGTTTTAATAAATTAATAAAAATATAATCAATATTTACCTTATGTACGCTTTTTAAATAACACTATTTTTCACTATTAAAATTTTTCACATTCACTTTTAAAGAGATTTATAAGTTTTTCACTGGCGTTTTCAAACTGATCTCGGTAAATGCTTGCGAGCAACTGACGCTGAAAATGCTATCCTTGTGAAATTTCTTTTAAAAATAAAAAAATTTCCAAACACTTTTTGAGAATATTTCTTTACAAGAAATTTCACAAATTTTAAAGTTAGATAAATCTATAAGAAAAAAACGGGTATAGAAAAACTCATAAAATAGACTTTCTATAGTAACGAGAGACCCTTAGCTGGTCATCCCAAGACAAACCAGATGTGACTAACCTTTCAAACCGAAACAATATTCTAAACATCTTCTTCTTGCTTTAAAAACGGTTTTACGGACTGTGTTATAAATTTTTTAAAAACTTATGTATTCTTTACAAAGATTATTTATTAAATTAATTTTTCAAAGTGTAAAATTTAATATTTACTAGTATCTTTGATTTTTTACCCATACTTAATTATTATTATTATTAATATTATTATTATTATTATTATTATTATAAACAAATATTTACAGATAACAAATTATCATTGTATTTTACATTTGAAATAATTTTATAATATAAAAAAATCTCTATTTAGTAATTGACAAGTAATTGGATATTTGAATCTGATAAAATAATTTCTAGTTTTTTATAAATATTTTTCGAAAATTTAATAATTTCTTACTTTTAATTAGAATCTGATTAAATATTTTGTTAAACATTGAAATTGAAGCATGAAATTTTTCTAATTATCAAAAAAATTCCAATATCTCTGAAAAAAATATTTCTGCATCTTATCGAAAAAATTCTTAAAAATAAGAAAAAGTACCATTTCTATTAAGAAAAATGTCATTCCCAACAGAATTTAGAAAAATTTCAATTAGTATATAAAAATTTCCAAACGCTCAGGAAAATTACCATTTTTTTTGGGAAAAAAATTTTTCTAAACACGTTTTAGGAAAATTCCCATGCAAAAGTTTGCAAAAATTCCCAAAATTTTTAACAGTGATACTTATAATTTTTAATTTTCCACACTACTCATAATTTTGATTTAATTTAGAAACATTCGTTTAAATTTAATATATCAAACTTAAGGGGAGGCACCACCCCCAACTTTGACCTCTTGAAATTTAAATTATTAAAGTACGTTATATTTTTTTTCTTGTACCATTTTTAACCCTAAAATATATAGGATGGTCAAAAATTTGAAATTTTAATTTTTGAAGAGGTTAGAATTTTTATCTTTTCACTAATTGCATATTTTTGCAAATCCATGCGAGAGGTTGTTTAAAACTATAAAATAAGCTTAGAAAAAAATTTGCGTTAAAAAATATTGAAAATTGTAAGAGAAGATTAATTTTGAATGTTCAAATTTTACAACTTTTGACATATTTCCTGGACCAATAATCTTTTTGAGAATATCAGTGTTAACAAAAATTTATTCGCTAAATGCAAAAACCATGTCGAATAACTTAATTACTATGTTAAAATTTTAACATCTGTCAAAATTAATTTTATTTTCTAGGTTAAAATTTTTGTCTAGTAAATAAGTTATTCAACATGGTTTTTGCATTTAGCGAATAAATTTTTGTAAACACTGATATTCTCAAAGAGATTATTGGTCTAAGACTGTAGAAATATGTCAAAAGTTGTAAAATTTAAACATTCAAAATTAATCTTCTCTTACAATTTTCAATATTTTTTCACGAAATTTTTTTTAAGCTTATTTTATAGTTTTAAACACCTCTCGCGTGGATTTGCAAAAATATACAATTAGTGAAAAGATGAAAATTCTAACCTCTTCAAAAATTTAATGCTCGTTAAATTACTCCAACTTTAATTAATTTTCCAAAGAGAATTCATTTTTCCAAAATAAAAATTTTGTTTGACTAAAAATATATTTTTCTTTTGATGAAACGTTAAACAGAATAGAATCGTCTGATTAAAACTTAAATTTTGTATTTTTTACTTGCTCAAAAATTGACAAGAAATAATTTCTCTCTAGTTCGTGAAAAAAAATTTAAAGAACCTTGTCTAACCAAAGCTGTATTTTTACTACTAACTTAAAAAAAACGGAAATTATTACATTCAACGTAAAGTGTCTTCTATTCAAATTTATTAATTTCTATTTAAATTATTAATAATAACGAAGAAAAATTTCAAAACAATTTTTAATTTAATACTAATAATAATAATAATAATAATAATTTAATTTTAATTCTTTTTTAAATAAAATTCTACCTAAAACTAAATATTTCTACTGGTCGTAATTCCAAATCTGAAACACTTAAATTTGTTGAATCTTTTTAGAAAACAATATTCAATTTTCGTAAAAGTTATAAAAATTGATAGCAATTTGGTAAAGAATTTATTTTTTAAAAAGTCAGTGTCTAAATAAAAATATATTTTACTACTTAATTATATATTATTTTTCTTTATTATGTACTATTTTGCTACTACTTTTCATTAATTAATAATAAAACGTTTGGTAAAAGTTAGGGTGAAATGACTGATTAAAATTTTAATTTTTCAACAACTTATAAAGTAATTAAAAAAATATATTATTTTTTAGTTTATAAATAGCAAGATTTAAAGAAAATCGTCTGACTAAATTTGTATTTATAAATACAGAATTAAAAAAAAATTAATTCTTAACCTACCTTGTCTTCTACTTGTGTTTGTTAATTTTTACCTGTTTTAGTAATTTTACCGAAGAAAAAGTTAAATAAAATCAGAAAAAATGGACAATTTAGTAAAAATTTGTCTGACTAAAATTGTATTACTTTCTTAATATTAATTTTTTAACAATTTTCTAACATTTATTAAAATTATGAAATTTTACAAATTTTACGAAAACAAATATTAGAAATCATAGAAAAAATTTTATAGAATTCAAAACTTGTTAGAAAAACTTTTTTTGGAAAAAACAGATTTCATTAGAAATTGATTTTTTTGAGACAGAAAGGATTAGAAAATGTTTTTTAAAAAAGGGACTAAAAATACCCTATAAAAATGTGTCTTAGCAAATTTGGTTTTTCTACTGATAATTTAAAAAAATAATTATAAAGACTATTTAGATAAAAGACTTGGGTCTGAGAAGCAGTAACGTCCACTACTAATATAATTTTTTTTTAAATATTAACAAATGAAAACTAATTCTTTACAAAAAAAAACCCTGTATTATTAATAATAAAATCAAGTTTTAGTAAGTCCTACCTTTAAAAATTTGTTTATCTCTATATTTTGTTAAATTTTCCTTCACTGTAAATTGCAAAAACTTTTCATTTTGAAAAAAACTTATTTAGCAAAAAAAAAAAATAGATTTTAATTCTTATAAATAAAAATATTGTCTGACCTAAAATAAATTCTACTATTGACAAAGCGTTTGTTAAAAGTGAAGGTGAAATATCTGATTAAAATTTGAATTTTTTAATAATTTATAAAGTGATTATAGATATGGTCTATTTTTTATCTAAATTGACTTCTAATACTGTTATGTTAATTTTTACTTGCACAAATTTTCACTACAAAAATTTTCACCAAAGAAAAAGTTAAACAAAATTGAAAAAAATTGACAATTTTAGTAAATATTTGTCTGACTAAAATTGTTTTTTACTACTGAAAATAGGAAAAATGAACTATTTACTATTAATAAAAATGAAAATTGACGAATTTAAAGAGTTGCGTCTGACTAAAACGGACTATTTCCACTGCTAATAACTGTGAATCGGAAAAATCTTTAAATATTTACAAAAAATAGTAAATAGTCATTTAGAGAAAAAAAGACCGGCTTTTAACCATTTTTTTTTGTTTCAATTTTTCGTAAAATTTTTCTTCTCTAAAAATTACAAAAACTTTTCATTTTTCAAAAAAAAAAAATTTATTTAGCAAGAAAAACAGAATTTATTTGTTGAATATATAGATTTTGTCTGAACATGAACAGAAATAGAATTGTCTGATCGAAATATGCATTTTTCATGAATTTAAAAATTTGATGTCTTTCTTAATTGAGAAGTACAGGAATTAAAAAATCATTCTCTGACTGAAATTTTATTTTTCCTACTGAAATAGTAAGAAGAAAATTCTGAATTTTCAACCATTTGCTAATGTTTTTCTCTCTGACTAACTAATTTTGGTGGAAAAAATTTAAATAATATTAAAAAATGAGAAAATTATTAAAAACATTGCCTGACTTAGATTTTGTGTTATTATTGTCTACTAAGTATACTTTACTATTGATAAAATTTTCGAAAAGAATGGAGGAGAATTGTCTGATTAAAAATTGGTATTCTTTACTCATTTAAAAATTTAATAAAAATTTAAGAGTTCGCACTATTCGTTTTCTTATTAATACTACTCTCTAAATTTCAAATAGTAAACATTTTTTCTAATTTGAATTAGTGACTGGATTTTTTCTTCTCTATTAGTAAATTTTACTAATATATTTGTAGAAATTACTATTTGTGAGTCAAACTTACTAATAAATTTGTAGAAATTACTATTTGTGAGTCAAACTTACTAATAAATTTGTAGAAATTACTATTTGTGAGTCAAACTTACTAATAAATTTGTAGAAATTACTATTTGTTAGTAAAACTTACTAATAAATTTGTAGAAATTACTATTCGTTAGTAAAATTTACTAATGAATTTGTAGAAATTACTATTTGTGAGTAAAACTTAAGCATAAATTTGTAGAAATTACTATTTGTGAGTCAAACTTACTAATAAATTTGTAGAAATTACTATTTGTGAGTCAAACTTACTAATAAATTTGTAGAAATTACTATTTGTTAGTAAAACTTACTAATAAATTTGTAGAAATTACTATTCGTTAGTAAAATTTACTAATGAATTTGTAGAAATTACTATTTGTGAGTAAAACTTAAGCATAAATTTGTAGAAATTACTATTTGTGAGTCAAACTTACTAATAAATTTGTAGAAATTACTATTTGTTAGTAAAACTTACTAATAAATTTCTGGAAATTACTATTTATATTTTATAAATATTTAAAAAAAATAAATTTTTCCTTCTCTTTGAACTTTCTTTCGTTATTTTTACGAAATTAAAAAAAACTCGTTTACAATTCGATGCCTTTAATTAAAGTTAACTCTGAATATGAAAAAAAAAATGCTAAAGGACTTTTTTTACTATACATTTACTACTTTTATGATTAAAAACAGGTTTAAGTAAATAAATTTAACAAAAAAACACAAAAATTTCCAATTCCTGAAAAATGTAGAACGAGAAAAATATGATTCGCGTAAAATTATGCGCACACAATTTTCTCTCGTTTTTAGTGGTAATATTTTATTACATTTTATAGTTTTTGGCAACTCATGGGGGAGTTTATGATATTAAGTCAAGTCAGATTTCTGAAAGGCAATTCTATGCAAGATGAATGCTTTATAGAGGGTGTGGAGAGCATTATTTTGGTGGAAAGGCAGTGAGGCGAGGAATTATGGTCCGAAGGGAGAACATTAATGCACTCCCTTCGACGATCCTCGCAGTCTAGTTTTCACCGTTAAGCCACTGACGCTAATCGGTGACGAGATAAGGTTAGAAGCTTCCAGTTTCACAGTGATTATGGCAATTATATTTTACAACGTAATAATGAGAGGCCCCACATAACAATAGTGTCAGTCAACTTAACGACAATTTATATACATATATATGTACTCCAAGACATATATTCAACTACTCACATTGCACAATATTTTCCATGTAAATTGATTAGGTAGATTAATTTACTTGAGTATCGACTTAAATTACCTTTAAATTTTTTTTTTAACTTACTTTAAATTAATTTAAAGGTATTTTTAAATTGTCCTTGAATTATTTTTGAATTATTTTAAATCAATTTAAAGTTATTTTTGAATTATTAAAAATCAACTTAAAACTATTCTTTCATTATTTAAAATCAATTTAAAATTATATTCAAATTATTTAAAGTCAATTTAAAATTAAATTCAAATTATTTAAAATCAATTTAAAATTATATTCAAATTATTTAAGAAACTTAACATTAATCAAGTATTTTGAATTAATTTATTTTATTCGCTTGCCACATTTTTTCTCTTCGCTTGCGAGCGAATTTTCATGCCACCTAGACGGCAATTCAAGGAACTATATTGACGCGAAATTCAAAAAAGCAAAATTTAATTACTAATATATTTAATTTAATTATTTAATAAATTGATGTCTAAAAAAATATTTGTATAAATTCAGTATATTTATTAAAATTTAGAAATCGTACAGAATGTTGACTAAATTTATTTATATACTTAAAATATATATACATATAAATAATAAATTTTATGTAAAATTATTTTGGACCGGATAAAATGAAAAATAAAAATAAAAAAAAACGAAATGAATTTAGATTGTCGCAATTAAATGACAACTATGACGACGATAATGTCGATAATAAGATATCACTTATAATATGATTAATGGAAAACAAACTTTTCAACTAGGTGTGAAAATAGGTTGACAATAATTAGAGACTGAATATATATGTATATATATATAATGAACTTTTAGACAAAATCCAATGCTTTAACCATTGAGGCTCACTAATTAAATGCTGTTATTCGTCGTTAATTAATAAGCGAGGAGTAAATAGAGGCAAATTGATTTAATTACTCGAATTTATCACCGTTACATATATACACCAAAATGATCAATGACACACAAAATGTTAATTAAATGCATAGATGAAAATTCGACAATTATTATTTTACAATGTAACATTTGCCCATGACACGTCTATTTATACCTTGCTTCCACTATTAATGCGAATATTCATTTAAAACGTAAAGAAAACTTTTTAAAACATTATTTTTAAATTACAAATCTTGGAAATTCACAAAATCATGTTTCGAAAACAAAAATTACTAATAAAGTTTATTTTACAGAAATTTCACGTTTTTTTTCAGAAAATACAGTTTTTAAAAATTAAAATACAGAAAAACATGTTTTAGAAATCGAAAATGGTGGAAAAAAGTTTTCAAAATCAAAAATTAGAAAAATATGTTTCACAAAATCGAAAAATTAATTTTAGAAAAACTAAAGCTTTGAGTATAATTCAAATGAGTGAAATAAATTTTGTATTTCTTTCTCGAAATTTAAAATTAAAAAATAAATTAAAAAATAAATTAAAAAATAAATTAAAAAATAAATTAAAAAGTAAATTAAAAAAATGAAAAAAAAATGAAATAAATAAATAAAATAACAAACATTAAATCTATTAGTTAACTGTTTCTATCAACAAAATTATATCCTTCTTTATTGTCACATCAAACTTTACATAATCTAATTCAGTCAAAATAGAACTGGATATAACTGGTTGGCAAATTACTCTTTAATTGAAAACGCTCGGTGCACTGTTTTCGCTTGCGGTTTAATTTACGAACAAGAAAATTTAGAATATTCTTGAAATTCTCAACTTTGTGAAATTATTTTAAAGTACTCATAAATAAAATAGAATTATAATGAAGGAAACTGATGAAAATGTAACAATATAAACGATATGTTTTCTTTTTTAATTTCATAATTTTATAATAGTAATAATAAATTTTACAAATATGAAATATACAAACATTTAAAAATAACAGATTTTTATATTTGTTGGAAAAAAATGTTTTTTTTTTCTCGTAATAAAATATTGTATCCGCAAAAAAAATTCTCTATATTAAATTTTATTCTATATGTAAATACTTTTTTAATGGAAGCACTCATATGTAACGTAATTCCTCGTAAAATATCAGTTTGTTTTATTTATGTATAGAAAATATTAAAAAAAAGAACTAAACAATGAAATATTTTTCTCTTTTATTTATTATCGCTGAAATAATATATATATTTTTTTAAATAAATACGAAAAACGAATTACCACGAATGGGGAAATCAAAAGATAAACCATTTTTTTATTACTCCCTTTATTATTTTTTTTTTTTTTAGAAACAACTTGTTTAAAAATTATTTTCGCATACCTAGGAAACTAAATTTATTATCAATTGTTTCAATTGTATTTTTACGATTTAATATCACTTTGAAGTCTCTTAACTACTGTATCAATTTCAATTGTTTGAAATTTTCGATAAAAAAAAAGTATTTCAAGTGAATTTGTGTTAATTAGCATTTCTCCATTCTACCCTAATTATGTATGCATTTAATTATTAAATATCTCTGTCTTTTTTTTCTCGTTTTGGAGGAAAATTTTCAATTTTTTATAATAGAATGAATTTCATAATTGTGTTTTAAAATCAGAATGGTAAAAGAGCACACAAGTAGAGTGGAGAATTATTGGGGGAAATTTATTTCGTTTGTAGTATAATGACGATAAATTTTCCTCCTCTTGCCGAAGCAAGTGAAAAAAAAGTCTAATTAATTACGTAAATTTGGAAGGCAGTGCAGTTAATCTTCATGGTTTTATGCACCCAGGTTCAGTAATTCTTACCGCATTATCTAGAAAGTTTGGTCTCCATCTGCGCATTTGTGTTTGTGTCGTGGTTATATTTGTATATATATATACATGTACGTATATAATTCGAGAACGTTGAAACCCACTTCGACAAATTGTCGAATTTTTAATTAACATTGTAATTTTACGAGCAGCATTGATATAGGAACAATTGAAAATTTAATCAGGAGAAAATAGAAAAATTAATATTAGATTTATTGAGTAAATAAAGAGAAAATGTTATATTCTTTGCACTGAGAAACACAGTATAGTTTTTAGGAAAACACAATTGTTATTTTTGATATACTATACGGACAAGACTATTTTGGAAAATTGAAATTAATTTGCTATAAAAGTATAAAATTTCACCTAATCACCAATTATTGGAAAACTTTAATTCTACACTGAAAAAAATGTATTTGATTGAAATAACCGATTATTTGTCTATAGTCAAATAAATATTAACTTGAATCAAATAATTTTTATTTGAATCAAATAAATTGTATTTGAATAAAATATTTCAGTATTTAAAGCAAATACTAATTAATTGATTCAAATAAAACTTATTTGATTCAAGTAACTATTTATTTGATTATAGACAAATAATCGGTTATTTGAATCAAATAAATTTTTTTTCAGTGTAATTACTTTTGGGAATTCAATTAAATTGAAGAAATTTTTAATTTACAAGGAGTGTAATTTTGTGACGTCAAAGTCAAAATCAGAGTGAAAATGAAAGTCGAAATCAAAATCAAATCTACAGTCAAAGTCAAATTACAAAATCGAAAATATTACCAGATATACATGAGGCTAAAGTTACGAACGTTCAAATGAACGAAATTTTTTTTCACTTTCAGTGTTTTTGAAAATTAATATCGAAAAAAGAAAAATAATTGAAATTAAACAACATTTAGTTTAAAAAATAATTTGTTTTAATCTAAAAAATATTTTTTTTTTTGTAAATAAAATACAAATTAACAGAAGTAAAAAATATTGTCATTCATTTGAACGTTAGAAACGTTTTTAATTAAATTAATTAATTTTATTTTTTTTTAATTATTTTTCAATTTACAGTTTCAAATCTTCTGAAATTTAATTATTACGAAAAATTGTAACTGTAATTTTTTCTAGAATTTAAAATTTTTTTCGATTTATTTCGTAACATTCTTAATTATTTATATTTTCACTTAAAGAATTAAAATTTTTGAAAATTACGGTTTCAAATCGTTTGGAATTCAATTAATTATAAAAATTTCTACTTTAATTCTTCAAAATTTCAAATGTTTTCTAGAACTTAAACTGGCATTAATCATTGATTTGAACTTTTCATTGAATTTGTTGAAATCAACCCGAAATCATTTATTTTTAGTAATTTTTCAAAAAGTTTCTTGAAAATTCAATTATTTGGTTTAAAAATATAAAAATTCAAATGAAATAAATCTAAAATTCAATTCTTTTTCGAAAATACGAAGTTCTTCAAAATTTTTATTTTAAATTATTCAAAAATACCATCTGATGTCTGTAATCATATTTTTAAATTTTTCAAGTAAAAAGAATTAAATTTTCAGTTTTCAATTCAATTAATATTGAAATATTTAATTGATCATTAAATTAATTATTTAATTAATGTTCGGTTGTATTAACTTTAAAGCTAAATATTTTTGATTTTCTATTTTTGTCATTCAAATTTATAGTATCTTGTTTAGATTAAAATTGAATTATTTTTTAATTAATTATTTTCTTAATAATTATTCTGTATTTTTAAACAATTTAATTTTTAATTGCAAAAAATTAGGAAAGTTTTTGCTCCTTTATAATATTTTGTTAATTAAAATTATGTAAAAACTACTTTCTCTATTTTCATAAATAAATTATAAAATTGTATATTAAGTACTAAAGTAATGAATTCTTAAAATTGTTCTAAATATTCATTGAAGAAAGTATTAAATTATATAATTATTCCTAAACGAAATTTCTCAAATTGAGTTAGTAAAAATTTTTACTAATTTGTATTAGTATTTAAACTAATACAAATTTAACACAAATTTAAATTTTGCTATTAAAATAGTAAATTTTACTAATAAATAGTGATTTTCACTAATATATTTGTAAAATTTACTAAATAGTATATTTTAAATAATAAATAAAAAAGTAACTAATTTAAACTAGTAAAAATTTTAACCAAGTATTTTTTAATTAGTAAATTTTACTATAAAATAGTAATTTCTACTAATATATTAGTAAAATTTACGATTTTGAAAGCAAAATTTAACATTTTTTTAGAAAATACAGTTTAAAAATTAAAATACAGAAAAATATGTTTTAGAAATCGAAAATAATGGAAAAAATTTGTTTAAATGAAAAATTAGAAAAATGTGTTTCACAAATTGGAAAAATATATTTTAGAAAAACTCTAAAGTTTCGAGCAGAATTCAAAAGAGTGAAATAAATTTAACGTCCATTACTAATTCAAATTGGAAAACATTTTTACTAATTCAAATTTAGAGAAAATATTTAAAATGTTTGGAACTTTTCTTCACTTTGCGCTTTAAAGTCAAAATTTTTGATTTTTTTTTAAATTTTAAACTGGCACTAAAAATTGGTAATTGGTGGGAAGAAAGAAACACTTTGCGATTTTGGGCAAAATACACTGAAAAGAAATTTTATTTGATTTAAATAACCGATTATTTGACTATTATCAAATAAATATTTACTTAAATCAAATAATTTTTATTTGAATCAAATAAACTGTATTTAAATCAAATAAACTGTATTTGAATCAAATATTTCAGTATTTGAAGCAAATATTATTTAATTGATTCAAATAAAAATTATTTGATTTAAGTAAATATTTATTTGATAATAGTCAAATAATCGGTTATTTGAATCAAATAAATTTTTTTTCAGTGTATTATTTTATAAATGTTTCTATTTTTATTTACTCTCTAAATTTAAATCAGTTAAAAATAACTGATTTAAAAGCAAAAAGTCGGTCACTAATTCAAATAGGAATATTTCTACTGACAATTAGTTAAAAATAACTAATTGTCAGTTAAAAATAACTGATGTTTCAGTAAATTTTTTTTACTGATTCAATATTAGTCAAGTTTAACTAATTTTTCAGTTATTTTTTACTGTCAATCAGTTATTTTTTAACTGAAAATCAGTTGTTTTAACTGATTCAGAAGCAAAAAGTCAGTCACTGATTGTCAGTTAAAACCATGATTTTTAATTTAACTGATTCAAATTAAGAGAGTATATGATTCCTAAACAAGTTTCAAGAATTTACCTGTTTTCGATTCATAGTCATCGAAATAAAAATTGCATTAAAAACTATAATATTATCAAAAAAAAAATAAATAAATACAAAATTATAGATATAAACAAGAATAAAAAATTGAGTGCTACCTACACGGAGAGAGAATATATATTAAATTTTGTAAAAATATTTTCAAATTGGGGAAAAAGTACAACAAAGCGAAATTTTGATATTGAAAATACTAAACTTTAAAAATAGTTTTGTGAAATTGATTAAAGTTATATTAGAATTTAATTAATATTCTTGATATTTGATATAATTATACTAAATTTCACATAAGTTTTTTTAAAGTTTAGTATTTTTTATATCAAAATTTTGCTTTGTCGCACTTTTTCCCCAATTTGAAAATATTTTTACAAAATTTAATATATATTCTCTCTCCGTGTAGGAAATGTCTGCTAAAATAGTTTAATAGTTCAAAAAAAAAAAAAAAAAAAAAACCAAATGGTTTTTTTGTTCCATGGAATTTTCTCACCCTACTATATCCAGTATTATTTTGTACAAAAGAATTTCGTAATTTCCAATTATTTAAATAATAAAGAAGAGTAGATTATGTTCGCCAAGCATTATGAATGATGAAACACACGTGAAATTATCAATTTTACATGAAAGGGAATATAAATTGTGCGAAAATTCAGTGACTGCTGTTATATTATATCTGGTTATATATATATATATATATAATCATGACATGCTTTTGTTGTGATTGTCAGTGCTTTTAATTACTCATGAGCATTCTGAGGATTACTACGAATCTGGGTATTCCCCGATCGCATATTAAAGGCCTTTGGTAGGCATTATGCGGCAGTCAAGTTGGTTTATGACGCAACCCAAGTGTAGTGTCATTGCATTCGTGTGTACGCGCGTGTACGTTTATATGAAACTATGTGAACGTATACTAAATATATATATATATATATATATATATATATATAGCACATTCCGTATATTATCCACTCAACTGCATACTCAATATTTCAATATATCTTTGATCCGCAGGTCTTTTCGAAACATTTCTTCTTCTTTTTTTTTTTTATTTCTTATATAGGCTCTTTTTAAAATTCTCAACCGTAAACTCAAGGGAAATTGCATTTTTTTACAGAGAAAGAGAGAGAGAGAGAGAGAGAAAGAAGGGGTGCATTTTCTCACAATGAAAATGTAAAATAAAATTTTTACTCTCTCGTTTTCAATTATTTACCTTTTTGTAGATTTTTTCGTTTTCGTCTGGATTTGAAATTTGGAAAAAAATTACTTTTGGGAATTGTGAATATATATGTTATTTGCTTTTGTAAATAACATTTTGTGATTTAAAAAAGTGTTTCACATTTAAAAATGGACTTTTTTGGGGAAAATGATTTTATCTGTAACTCACACGGTTGAAAAAAAAACACGAGGTACATTCTGATTTTTGGAGAGATTGTGTGAACTTTATAAGGTTTCATTATTCTGCAGTCGATCATTTTGATTGATTTCAAAAATCATGTTTTTCAATATTCTTTCAATGTGAAAAAAATATTGCAAAAACATTTGCGAGAAAATTGTATTTTTTAAATGTAACTTTTAAGTAATTGTTGCGATTTATAATAATAAACAAGTAAGCTAAATAATAAATAAAAATAAGTAAAGTAGGTAAAAATAAATAAAGAATTATGTAAACAGTAAAACTCCTCCCAGAATTTTATAATATTATTTTCATTTATATTTACATATTTTCAATTATTTTCATAAATAATAAAACTCATTTTAGAATTTCAATTATTTTTAATACAATTTTGTATACATCGTAGAATATAAAATTAACAAAAATGGAAATGTTTCAAATGATTCCTGAAAATCAATTTTTTTTTCGTCAAAATTTCAATTATCCTATTTAAATAATACCTACAATTCTTATACAAAATTAAATTATTAACTAAATTTTTAATAAAATTCTTGGCAAAGTTACAACTATTTTTCAAAAATTTCCCTAATTAAATGATTTTTAATACTTGAAATAAAATTATAAAATAAAAACATAAATAAAATTTTCTAAAAAAATTCAATTATGTAGAGAAAAAAGTTTAATGATTTCCACGCAAACATTTAATTTATTTATGAATATAATACATTTCACAGAAATTCAATTATTTACAATTTTTTTTGATAAATTTCTTCGCAATGATTCCATTATTTTCCAAATAATAAAATAAAATAAAACTCATCGCAGAATTACAATTATTTTTTAATACAATTTTACTCAAATTCCGCAAAAAATATTATGATTTTAATAAATTTTACTTAAATTTACTTTAAATAATTGAATTCTCGTAGAATTTTCTAATAAAGCATGATTTAAAAATGAATTTTAGTTTAAAATAATAAATACAAAATGAATTTTGGAGAAAAGATACAAATTATTGAAAAAATTCAATTATTCTTCAAAGTAATAAAATTCTTGGCGAAAAATTCAATTCTGTTTAAAACTTTTTTAAAATTCACATAAAAATTTTAATTTTTTCGATAATAAAACACTGCTTCGAAATTCAATAATTTTCCAAAATTTTTCTAAATCCAATAATTTAATATTCAAGATTACTTAATATTCAATATCTATTATTTTAATAAAGTTTTCCAATAGAATTCGCAATTATTTAAAAAAATAAATAAATAAACTTCTTCGGAAGAATAAATTTAGATATTTACGTAATCAATAAAATTCTTCTCATGTATTTAATTATTCTCAAAAAATTTTAATAATTCATTTTAAAAAAATTCAGTCCAAAAGCTTTTTATAATTTGGAGATATTTATGAAAATGTGATGTTTACACACACATACGAAATGTCATTTTTAAAAATGGCATTTTTGAACCTCTGAGGTCAAATAACCTAAAGATATGTCAAAAAATCGAAGTCGAAAAATTTTGGTATTACAATACTTCCTCTATATGAGGAAGCAATAAATAATAATAAATAATAATAATAAAAAATTTTATACACTCCCTGAAGAGGAAATCGTATTGATTTCGAAACGTTGGAGTAATTTCTGTATTAAAAACCACTTGTCCGATTGTACTCGTGTAAAAAGTTTATTTTGTATTTATTAATTTAAGAAAAAAAAACAACTCGGACGTGAAAAATTTTTTGAAAATAAAATAACAATAATAATAATAAATATAAGGAAATTTACACTGAAGAAATGAAAGTAACTAACCAAAGAGAAATTTTGACAACTTTTTTAATTATACACTGAGAAAAAAATGCTATTGAATCAATGAAATATTTGTTTCTCGCAATAAACGGCATATTCAATATCGTTCAAATACAAATACTGTTGGTTCAATAACATGTGCTATTGATTGCTGCACTATAGATTTAAATAAATCTTATATAATATTATTACAGAAATTATAGTATTAACGAAAAGGCTATAATATCAAGAAATGCATTTCATGCCTATAATTGAATATGTTATAAATATAATAGCATGTACTTTCAAATCAATAGAATATGCTATCAATTTCATAGCATGATGGTACAGTTTGAATAAGACATAATTTTAAAAAGAGTACATCATACTTTAGATTTTAATGAATTAAAATTTAATTTTAAAGCATGATGCTATAGTTTGAATAGCACATAATTTTAAAAAGAATACATCACACTTTAGATTTTCATGAATTAAAATTTAATTTTATAGCATGATGCTATAGTTGGAATAGCACATAATTTTAAAAAGAATACATCACACTTTGGATTTTAATGAATTAAAATTCAATTTTATAGCATAATTCTATAGTTTCAAATAAAAATAATTATTCTTTTGAAAAAAATATTTTGAGAAATAGACATATTTTTGCTCTTTTACACCTTATTACCTATTTCAAGATAAACTTTTTGGTAATTCTACATACAATATATACAATTTGAGATATAACTTATAAGTTTACAACCCAACCTAAAATTAAATTTTATTGTAACATATACTTAACATACTATTTAACATTATACATACATACATTATACATATCATAATACATTTAAATGATGTTGATTTGAATTTCCTTATATACAAAAGTGATGAAACTATCACCGCTTGTGAGAGAAAAAATTAATATTTCAAGTGTGTATAGTGTATATTTAGTAGCCAATCACAAAACAAAGATATATTCCCGGGAAAATTTAAATTTAAAATTCCTCTTTTAAGTATTTCCAAAACATTAACATGAAATTTCGCAAATTAAAACAGATGATTTACTGAAATATCAATTAATGAATTATCTTAATTTGTTATGAAACATTTACATTTTAAATTCAATAACTTTTATAATTAATTTAAGAAAAAAATAAGTATTCTCTATTCTCCAATGTCAGGGTTGCCACGCAACCTGGAAACCTGGAAAACCTGGAAAATTCAGGGAATTTTGATCTAAATCCTGGAAAATTGTTGTTTTCTAAAGTTATTCTATATCTTATTCTTAAAAATCTAAATTTGGGTATTGAAATATTTCAAACATAATTATTCAATTTTAGAAGAACTGCGTTTATAATTTTTATAAGTTGATCGATTTCAAAAGGTTTTAGTTTACAATTTTTGAAAATTTCGATTTTAACTGAATTTCATTAGAAATCTTCAGGGACGTAGATTTTTAAAAAATTTTAATAATTCAAGTTCTTCTAAAATTAGTTAAATTCTTTAATACATATTTAATTGATTATCCAAAATAATAGATTTACAGAAGAATTTTAGACAAAAACACTAAAAAAATATTAAATTTTGAAGCAATTACAAATGCATTTGTAAAAAAATCAATTTATTTAAAAAAATTTAATAAAATTCTTGACAAAATTTCATCTACCTTAAAAAACTTTCCTCTATTCAATAATTTCTATTATCAACTACTTTAATGAAAATTTCCAAAGGATTTATTATTTTTAAAAATTTTTTTAAATTCAAAATACTTTCAGGAATTGTAATACAATTTTTTTGCAAAATTCAATTATTCTCAGGAGTTTTTATAAAATTCTTTGTAGAATTCAATTTTCAGAAATTTTAATAAAATGCTTTGCAAAATTCAATAATTTTCAAGAATTTTAATAAAATATTTTAAAAAATTCAATTATTTTTAGGTATTTTAATAAAATTCTTCAATGAAATTTAATTATTTTCATGATTTTTAATAAGATTTTTTTCAAAATTCAATTTTCTCCAGTAATTTTAATAAAATGCTTTACAAAATTCAATTATTTTTAGGAATTTTAACAAAATTCAATTATTTTTAGGATTTTTAATAAGATTTTGCAAAATTCAATTTTTTTCAAGAATTTTAATAAAATACTTTAAAAAATTCAATTGATTTTAGGAATTTTAATAAAATTCTTGAATGGAATTCAATTATTTTCAAGATTTTTAATAGGATTCTTTGCAAAATTACAAATGTATTTGTAAAAAATCAATTTATTTCAAAAATTTTAATAAAATTCTTGACAAAATTTCATCTACTTTAAAAAACTTTCTTGTTTTCAATAATTTCTATTATCAACTACTTTAATAAAATTTACCAAAACAATTGAGTTATTCAAAATTTTTTTTTAAATTCAATTACTTTCAGAAATTGTAATAAAATTTTTTGCAAAATTCAATTATTTTCCGGAGTTTTTATAAAATTCTTTGTAGAATTCAATTTTCAGAAATTTTAATAAAATGCTTTGTAAAATTCAATTATTGTTAGGAATTTTAATAAAATTCTTTAATGGAATTCAAGATTTTTCTTTTTTTTTCTTTTTTTTAATTTTTTTTTTAATTTAATTTTATTATTATTATATTTTTTTTTATTTTCTAATACATATAATATCTAACTCAACAATTTTCTAATAATCGAAATTTCACATAAAATTGAATTGTAAACAAATTTATTTTTATAATTCTGAAAAAAAACTTTTTCAAAAATTATTAAAAAAAAACATTTATGTAAAGATGAATTTTAGTTGAACATTTTATAAACGAATAATTGAATAAAAAATGTAAAAGTTTTGACTGAAAATCAAGGAGTTATTTAATAAAATAAAAATATTGTTTTAAAAACCTGGAAAAATTCCGTTTTTTAACCTGGAAAACCTGGAAAAGTCAGGGAATTTGAATGGAGCAAAAGCGTGGCAACTCTGAATGTACATTTTTTAGAAGTTTATACAATACTATAGTAGAAATGTATTATTCTATTAAAAAGTGCATTTGAATAAAACAATACCTAGTACTTTTAACTCAAATAAGTATGACTACAATTTTACTGCACGGTACTGTCAATTTTAAAGCACGGTACTGTAAATTTTATAGCATGGTGCTGTCAATTTTATAGCATGGCGCTGTCAATTTTATAACATCTGCTTTTGAACGTATTTGAATACATAGTTTGTAATAACAAAAGCACGTGCTATTGATTCAAAAGCATATTGCATCGTCTAAAATGTACATCTATACAAATTGTAAATACTATTTATTAATTTAACAAAGTTTTATTTGAAATAATTGCAACACTTACATCAAGCAAATTAATATTTTTTTTAATGAAATTGTATCAACCCCTCATCTCAACCATTTTGCATGTTTTATTAGACAACATTATGCTTCTAGTTCTAAATTATGAATTATTATATTTTAACAAATATTTTCTTAATTCAATGTACAGAAATTATTGCTTCAAAAAAATTAAATTCAATAGCATCGGTGCTATTGAACCGCAACAGTATTTTTTTCTCAGTGTAGATTTGGTCTAAAAATAAGATACAATGTATTTCGTTAGTTGGAAAATCAGAATGCCAGTCAAATTGTGTAGTCGAGTGCAATTTGAAAAGCGACTGCTGATTGTCTCTCTATTTCAATCGTTCTAGAGCAAGATTCCTTATTCACGGATCTGGTGTAGCATCCGTCGTGTCACTCTTTGCCTTTCCATTGCACACGTTTGCCATGAAATAGAGTGATCATGTTAGTTAATACAGGAAAAGCAGTCTGAGAGTGGGAGAAGGAAATTCAGAATAGTCAAGCAAGAAGGGAATTGGGTGGGGTAAATCGGAACATCAATGGGGAGGGTTTTGGAGTGACAGTCTGCTACGATGAGAAGCGAAGCAGAGAGAGTAGATAACGTTAAGTGCATTACGCTTCTGCACAAGCTGCAAGCACACTATACCATATAAAAGCACAATGACCAAGCTGCACAAGTTTCTGCTTTCTTCAAACCCCTTTTGTTTTTCTATCGGCACCTACCTATTTGATTCTCTCTCTCTCTCCTCTCTCTGTTTTTTCTCACTCTCCTCTATCTCTGCTTCTCTCACTCTCCTCTATCTGTTTTTCTCACTCTCTCTGTCTCTGTCTTTTTCTCTACCCCCACCTTTCTACTTTTGTATTGTCTCTTGTCCTACCCTTACATGTACGAGAAACGTGACGTTCATTTTAAGTTCACTAGACTTTTTCCGCATTCCCAATGAAAAACTCGAGAGTTTTCTCTTTCAATTTAGTTCACTTTGGTCCTTTTTTCTTTAATCTTTTTTTTTAGCAAGAAATATCTAATTTATCTGTTAGCCGTACTTGTGTTAAATTTAGATTTTTACCGTCTCTATTGTCATTAAGGTTTGTTTATATTGTCGTTGTAGGTATACGAATTGCCACTCAACACTGGGTGGAAAAAAAAATTCTATTTACTTTTTAGAAAAGTTTTAATATAAAAATCGGAAGCGTTCTCTTTTTCAAAGTTTTCTTCGAGATGAACATTTTTAATTACATTGCTTTTCTGATCACAGTAAATTAAGATGTTTTAAAAAGAGGCATTGTAGCTTAAATAATTTTTTTTAATAATTAGCTTATAAATAAAAAAAAATTTATTTAGTGATTATACGGACTGAGAAAAATGACCTTCAGTACAAATTAACTATATTATACTTCGTAGTTTTTCATTTACTCTGTTCGCAGTTTGAACACTGAAAAAAAAATTTAGTTGATTTAAATAAATGATTAATTGACAAATTCAATTAATCCACCAATGAGATATTTTATTGAATGAAATAATATTTATTAGAGTCAATTAAATGGTATTTGCTTCAAATACTGAAGTTAGTGATTAAAGTACCATTTAACTGACTGCATTAAATATTATTTGATTCAAGTAAATATTTCATTCACGGTAAATCGTTAGGTATTAAAATAACACCAAAAAAGGATTAAAATAATCCAATTTAGTGTTATTTTAATCAATTTTGGTGTTATTTTAATACCTAACGATTTACCGTGTTTATAATAGTCAATTAATCGGTAATTTGAATCAATTAAAGTTTTTTTCAGTAAAGTTAGTTTTTGTGTAAGCTTTTGTTTTTTTTTCTTTAAAAAACATTGTTTGACACATCGAAAATATGCAGGTAATTTTTCATGAGTCAAAATAATAAAATAATATAAATAAGAAAATTTAAAACAAAATATGATTAACAAATGAAAAATAGAACCATTTTTGTTTGTTATTTGCTTTTTTCTTTTACAAATTTTGTTCGACTGATCTCAATTATGGAAATATTTCCCCTTATTATTTATAAAAATAGAAAATTATTTAAAAAATTAGAATTAAGAAATAGGAAATATGCTCATTGTGTGCATAATTTTTATTGCTCAATAACAAAATTCTTTACAAAATAATAGAGAGAAAAAATGTTTATAAATTCTATGTCTTAATTATAAATTTTAATTCCAAATTCTAAACTATTTCATAGTTTTTGAATTTTTAAAAAAGAAAAGAAAAAATTTCACTGAAAAATTTAATTTCGCAATTAAAGTATTCAAATAAATGAATAACTTATTTTTTAAATAAAAATTTATTTATTATTATTTTTTCATACGTTAGTAGAATTAAGATTTTGAAAATTTTTAAATTCAAACCCTTTTAATATTAAAAAATTTTTTAATTTTAGTTATAAAAGATGAAGATTTTTCCGAGTCGTAAACTTGTAGTTAACGATTCTTTCATTTTTTGCAAGAAAAATTTATTTTTTAATCAATTTTTATTAGAAAATTCTACGAGAAATCAATTTTTTAAATACAAAAAAAAATATTTATTGAATAATTAGGAACCTAAAGTTTTGATCGTTCAAATGAACGAAAAAGTTTTTCAATTTTTTTAATTTGTTTATTTAAAAAAAAAAAATATTTTGTTTATTAAAAAGATTAATGTCTTAACTAAGAAAATATTTAATTTTAATTCTTTTTCTTTTTTATATGCAAATTTTTTAAAATATTTAAATAGAAAAAAAATTTTGTTCATTTGAACGTTCAGAACTTTAGCATTACGAATAATTGAATGTTTCTTTAAATTTATTTTCTATAAAGAACTTTATTGACAAATTTTTAAATAATTGAATTCTTCAGAATTTAAATAAATAAAAAAAAAGTTTGAACATAGTGAATTTTGTTATACATAATATATTTATTTCTTTTAAAAGCAATAGAATTCCTGCAATAATGTGTAGCTTTTTTGAAATTCAATTCAGTTAGTGTTTTTAATTAAAATTCTTCTATAAATCCATTATTTTTAGTTTTAATAATTAATTAAATATAAATTGACAAATTTCACTACTTTTAGAATTTTTGAATTATTAAAATCTTTAAAAATTTCCAGTTCTTTAAAATTTCTAATTTAATTCATAAAAATTAAAATTTTATAAAATTTAAAATTAAAACCGTTTGAAGTTCATTTATTAATGAAAATTGTAAACGCAATTCTTTAAAAATTGAATTAATTGTTAAATATTTAAGTAAAATTATTCATGTAATAATTTGCAAGTCATTATATTATGATATTTATTCAAGATTTAAGTTATTTAAAAAGAAATTATTGTCAGAAATTGGAAAAATTGAAGGTTTTGTATTATAATGTTTATAATTACTTTTTTCAAAAATAGTTTAATTTAATAATTTGAAGCTAATTTTTATGAATTTTTATTTTCCAAACTTAATATGAACATTTATGATTACAATATTTTGAAAATAATTGAAGTATCGAAAATTGTAATGAAAAATCTTCAAATATAATTCGAAAATGAAAATTAATAAAAATTATGTTCAAAACATTAAATTGAAATATTTTTATTAACATTTTTGAAAATTTAATTAATTTCAAAAATAGTTAATTAAATGTTTGTAAAATTTCAATTGTTTAAAAACTGTTCAATTTTTTATTTCAAGCATTGAATTGGAAAAGAAATTGTAATTAAAACATTTTCAGAGTTACTTTTTTTAATATTTTTATTTAACATTATGAAGCTAATTTTTGTTTTCGAATTTGTATTTTAAGATTTTTAATTATAATTTTTGGTAATTTCTTATGAATTCTAAAAATTTAACTCTTTTCAGTACTTTTAATAAAAAATCCCTAATTTTTCCCTGAATTCCCTGTGTCGGAGTAAAAGATTATTTTATATAGTTATAATAATATGAGAACTATATTCCAATTTGTATTTTATTTTCACGATAATTGAATTAAAAATTTGGACGTTCTATTATTTTTTAAATTGATAATTTAATTGAAAAAGTGAATTTTGTCGTCATTTCTAAAAAAAAAATGTTCTTTTTCTGATTCGCCATAAAGTTGAAATTAATTTTTCCCTAATTTCCAAGTCGAGAAGTTTCTGCCTGAAAAGCTGAAGATTAAATAAAATTTAAAGAATAAGGAAAAAAAGACTTTTGAATTTGTACTTAATCATTTTTTTCCCTCTCTTGCGTTTGAAAATAAAATGTACCCACATTCAGTCGGTTAGGTTTATTGTTGGGGGAAAAAAAGCGTCTCCTTTTGCGAGAGCAGTAAACTTCTTGAATGCAATCACCCAATTTCTCTGTTTCTTTCATCGTTTCTCATTTTTCTCTCGCCCTCGCGACGAAATCCCGTTGTCACGTACCTCAATTGCGTGTGCAAGTGACACTCAAAAACACGGTATACATATATATGTATATACATCAAATTCAACACACAGTTATTTTATTATTTCCTCATTGGATTTTTTACCTTCATTTTCTCTACCCTCGATGAGAATTTCCTCTTTTTTTCCTTCAGAACATTCCTTTTTAAGAATCTTCTTTCAAGTAAATTAAATATTCGCAATATTTTTATTTCATGAAAAAATCTCAATCCCCCTCCGGTGCATTAAAAACCATAATTGAAATGAATATTCTTTTTCAAATGGAAAATAAACTCTCAAAGATTTATTTTCAGTTTTCATTCATTTGATTCTCAGAGAATATTTACTAAAAATTATTCAATTTTTGAATGTTATTTTATTTTTTAAAATATATTTTAATAATATACAGTAAATTTTCATCATAAACAGTAAATTTTGTTAGTAAAAAATACATTTTTTAATAATTTAATTTTTTTAGTAATTTAATTTTTTGAATTCAAAAATGTACTTTTTACTAACAAAATTTACTGTTTATGATGAAAAATTACCGTATATTATTGAAATATATTTTACAAAATAAAACAACATTCAAAAATTGAATAATTTTTAGTAAATAAATCTTTGAATACTTTACAAAAAAAATATTTCACACTAAAAAGGGAGAATTTTCTTCAGACTAGCAAAAGTCTTAACTAAAACAACTAAAAATTTTTCTAATATAATAAAATTTACAGTTTTTCCAGATAAAATAATTTTTCCATGTTTTACATTTGTTCACAAGAATTAAAATATTTATACAATTTTAGTGTGAATTCTTTTTACAAATTTAGCTTTTTCTAAAAATACAACTGCAATTCTTCCAAAATGCAATAATTTTTTAACTTTTCAATAAGATTATTCAAAAACTTAATTTTTTTTAAAAAATAATAAGTAAATAAACTTTTAAAACAAACGTTTAAATTATATTACATTTTTACAGAATTAAAATTTTACAACACCTTGAGTTTAAAAATCTTTTGAAATCTAATTATTTCTAAAAATTCCTACTTATAATGCTTTCAATATTTAATTACTAATTGAAAATTTCACTGAAATTTTTTTTTTCATTAATTTTATTAATTCAATTTTCATTCTACAAAAATAAAAATTCTACGAAAATTCAATTAATTAAATGAAGGAGAAAATAATTCATTAAATCATTGAATATTAGTTAAAAATGAATTCTTCTAAAAAGTGTCATTAAAACTTTGAAATAAAAATTACCTTACGAAGAATTTTAATATTTTTTATACTTTTTGAGAAATTTATTTAAATTTGTAAGAAATAAAATTTTAATCCCACGATGAGATTCACTACTCTTAGAAATATTTAAATTCCCGCGAAGTATTTTTAGAGATTTTTAGCAGCAATTAAAATCTTAGAAAAGAATTTAATATTATAAATAAGAAGTAAATTCTTTCAAAGAATTTTAAACAATTTTTAAGAATAATTACATTTTCTTAAAGAATTATTTAAACCTTATATTAAAAATCATTGTAATCGTGCGATAATATTTACTATATTTAAAAATAATTCCATCTTTGCAACGAATTGTAAGTCAAATTTTTGAAAATAATTGAATATCTAAAAAGTACTTCATTATTTACAAAAATAATTAAATTTATTATTTAGAAGAATGTTTTTGAAAATTTTTTTAAATAATTTGAATTCCCAAAGAACTTATTATTTTGGGAAAATAATTAAATTCTTGAGAAGAGTTTTGTTATATTTTCTTTAATACTTGATTTTTTCAACAAATTCTATAAAAAAAAATTTTTATAAATTATAACACAATTTTTTTGAAAGTATCAATTTGCAACTAAACGAATTGATAGCAAAAATATGGATCAAATAAAAAATTGATCCAAACTTTTAGCATCAATTTGATTCATTTTAGTATCAATTTGATACTTTTAAAGAAAAACTGTGAAATAAATTTTAAAGTTTAAAATAAATTTTAATTACTTAAAAAGATGTACATTTTTTAAAAATACTGTATATTTTTGAAATACAGTTACTTATCAATGTAATTAACGTAATTGTTTAGAAGACTGTTTTTAAATTTTTTTTAAAATAATCTGAACTCCCGAAGAACTTATTATTTGTGAAAAATAATTGAATTCTAGTAAAAAATCTTATAATATTTATTTTTAATAAAAATCAATAGTTAAAAATACCAATAACTATAATTATTAAAAGTATTACGCAAAATTTTAATATTACAGAAAAATTAATTAATTAAATTAAAAGTTTCCCTATTCTATCCAAAGTACACAGAAAAATAATTCCAACATTAATTCCAATAACAAGTTTTTATCTAAAAGCAAAAATATTATTTTCACATTTTTCGCCTTTCAAAAAAAAAAAAAAAAACATAAAATAACCTGACGGAAAATTCTTATGTATTATATGTATAAAACTTTCAGAAACTAACGCGTTGCAGACATTTTATCATTTATATTATAAGGTTTTATAACATCGTACCGCGCCAAAAGGGTTTTCCCTCTGTTATTATAATTTTACATGAATGAAATTTATAAATGAGATTTATAATGAAAGTGTAATTAAATTACGCGAGTAAACTTTGACTACAACGCTGTATGACTCGTGATAGCGACGAAATTGAAGCTTACTGACCGTAAAATTGCAAGCATAGTGATTCACGATTCACGCGTGTTTCGTGCACATGTGTGTGTGTGTACATGTGCGTGTCTGTGTTGGGCCTATAAATGTAGATATAATACACTCGAGAATTCGACGGTTCATGGAAACCAAACGTTAGGGATAGAGAGGTTGTGAGGCCAAACGTTAGAGGCATGTATGATTCTGAACACAATATCCACACATTTGACATACGAATATATACACATGTACGCATTACATATATTATATATGCACATGTGCACATATGTAAGTGTATATGTGAATATAATGTATATTTCTGCATTCATATACGTGTACATGTGTGAATAGATGTATAACATAATAATATAATAATAATATATGCACATGTGCACATATATATGTGTATATGTGTGAATATTTTTTATATTTCTGCATTCATATGTGTAGGCATATATAAAAATATATGCCTATGTGTAATCATATGTGTATGTGATATATATAAGTAGTACTTATATATATATAAGTAGATGTGTATTTATATGTATGCATATGTGTACATGTGTGTTTATATGTGTACATGTGTGTTTATATGTGTACATGTGTCTACGTGTGTTTATGTTTTATGTGCATATGCGTATATGTGCATTCATATGTACGTATGTGTATGTTCATGTGCATATGTGTATTTATATGTGTATATTTGTGTATTTATACGCATATATATGTATATATCTATATATGTATATTGTTTCGTGCACATATGTACAGTTTCGTAAGTGTGCACATATACTAAAAAGCGCACATCTGTATACATATTTACTTGTGTTTGCATAAATTTTATGTTCTATATGTACGGCTTTATAAGGAAGAGAAAAGAGCAACGCGAGAATGTTAAATACATTATATACCCAGGCAAGCTCAATTCTTGTACAAAATATAAAAACATAAACAGCTAAAGCTATATGGATAAAATTTACGGACAGCTATTTTCCTTCAAAAAAAAAAAAAAAAAAAAACAAAGAAAATATTTTACCCTTTTAAAGTATAAAAACGGAAATTTTACATAATTTAAAATAATTTTTTTTTATTTATAATTTTCCTTTTTTTCATAATCCTTTGGTGTCTGTATTCGAGTATTTTAATTTTTAATGTTTATTTATTTTTCAAACCTTTTGCATAAAGAGCCTTTTTTTTAAATATATAATATCTGAATGTCATTTTTCGTTGAAATAAATCCATTTTCGCTTCCTCATAAAGAAAAAGTTCATATTTGTATTTATTCAGATTTGTTACGAAAAACACATTTTTGTACATTTGATGAATTAATTTATTATTTCTTGTAAAATTTGTAAAAAAAATTTGTTTATTTTTATTAGCATTTAATTATAAACGATAAAATTTTTTGAATTTCGCGCCAATAATTCTTTTACTTTTTGTAAACATTCAATAATTCAATCAATTATTTTCCAAATTTGTAATGAAAATTCTTCAAAATTTCATTTTTGAAACATCTTAGTAAATTATTTGCGACAAGCTATTATTTTTAATAGAATTGTACGAAATTTCACTCAATTAATGATTTTCAATTTTAAATTAAAAACATTGAAAAATGAAAAAAATTCTAATTCGATAATTTTTATAATTATTCCTTTCAAAAATATTTTAATTTAATAATTTGAAGCTAAGTTTCAGGAATTTTTACTTTCCAAATTTAATTTGAACATTTATGATTACAATATTTTTAAAATAATTGAAATATCGAAATTTGTAACGAAAAATCTTTGAATTTAAATTTAAATTTGAAAATGAAAATTAATAAATACTGTCTTCAAAACATTAAATTTTAATTTTTTCATTAACATTTTTGAAAATTCAATTAATTTCAAAATTTGTTAATTAAATGTTTGCAAAATATTAATTGTTTAAAAACTTTTCAATTTTATATATCAAGCATTGAATTGGCAGAAAAATTGTAATGAAATAATTATCAGAATTACTTTCTTTAATAATATTTTTATTTAATATGATAAAAATAATTTTTGTCTTCAAAGTTGAATTTCAACATTTTTAATTATAATTGTTGAAAATTCCATTTTTTCCCAAAATTTGTAATGAAATATGTTAAACATTATATTTTCGAATAAATAATAATGAAATAATAATAATTTCAACAAAAATTATAATTGAATTTTTTCGAATTGTTTTATAACAAATTAAGAAAAAGGGAATTCTTGCATGAGATTTTTTTTTAAATAATTGAATTTTTTGCAAAGATGTAAAATTCAATAAAATGTTGTTAAAAATAATTGAATTATATTATAAAGAGTCATTATTTATGAAAATAGTTGAATTCATGCCAATGATATTATAGAAACTATCGAAATTAATAAATAATAATAATAAATTACAAAATTAGTTAAAAATATTGAATTTTTAAAAATTCATTCTGAAATTATTCAAAAAACTATCTTTGAAAATAAATAGTTTTGCAATTTGCCTAATAGTAGTAAAAAAAAATAAAAATTATCTTAAAAATTGGACTAATTTCAAAAATGTGTTTTTTATCAAATGTTAGAAAATTTTAATTGTTTAAAAACTTTTCAATTTTATGTATGAAACATTGGATTTAAAAAATCGTAATTAAATAATTTTAAAAATATTTCATTTGAATTTTATTTTTATTAATTTTCACTGTCCAAATTTAATTTGAAAATTTTTCATTACAAAGTTTTGAAAATAAATTCGATTTTCAAAAATTGTAATGAGAAATCTTTAAATTTAAATTTGAAAATGAAAATTAATAAATACTGGCTTCAAAACATTAAATTTCAATTTTTTTATTAACATTTTTGAAAATTTAATTAATTTTAAAAATATTTAATTAAATGTGTGCAAAAATTCAATTGTTTAAAAACTTTTCAATTTTATATTTCAAGCATTGAATTGCAAGAAAAATTGCTATGAAATAATTTTCAGAATTACTTTCTTCAAAAATATTTTTATTCAACATGATAAAGCTAATTTTTCTTTTCAAATTTGAATTTTAAGATTTTTAATTATAATTTTTGAAAATTTCATTTGTTTCCAAAATTTGTAATGAAATATGTTAAACATTATATTTTTGAATAAATAATAATGAAATAATAATTTTAACAAAAATTATAATTGAATTTTTTCGAAATGTTTTATAACGAATTTAAAAAAAAAGGAATTTCTTGCATGAGATTTTTTTTTAAATAATTGAATTTTTTGCAAAGATGTAAAATTTAATAAAATGTTGTTAAAATTATTTCCAATAAAAATTTTACAAAATTTCAATTTTATAAAAAAACATTTCTTTTTTTATACCACGAAAAATTTAATTAGCTCTAATAGTGTGAAAAACGATTACAATTATATTGTAAAATTTTATTTTTAATTGTAAACAACTATAAACAGAATATTTTTTTTGTCAAAAAAGGGACAAAAGAATAAGAAAATCTTTTGTGAAATAATATTTTTTTTCTGTATTTTTATTACTTTAATGGGTTCCTCGATTTGAGGCGAGGTTTTAGATCATTGGGGAAAAATTTTTCAACTTCCAGAAGCTTGAAAGACGAGAGTGGACTTTAAAAATTCAGAGTGTAAATCAGCGACACGACGACGAAGCGTGCCACTGACAAGTCTGCAGACTGCAGACCAAGCAGTGCTTTCTTCTTTCTTTTTTTTTTGTTCCTCTCTTCTTATTTTCTTCAGTTTTTCATTTCTTTCCTCTCTCGCTCTTTCTCTCCTACTCTTTTTTTTCTTAACCTTTGCATAATTCCCTTCAATTCTAATTTTTCCCAGTGGAAAATTACCTTGGCTAAATATTGTACCACCCATTTATCGACAATATTGGGCAAAATTTATTTTGTTGAAACCAAACCAGAATTTATGTACTGAACCAATATTTAACCAAAAGTTCAGTGGAAGCAAATTTTTGTTACAAAAAAGAACTTGTTTTATTAAGAATTATAATATACACAATTATTTTATTACTCAGTCGATAATTTAATGATACTTTGAAATAATTTTCTTAATTCTTAAATAATTATTAATTTACATATAAATTTTAGATAAATTTCTAGATAAATTCACTTATAATTATTTACTTTTCATTTTTTTTTCTTAATAAAACTTTTTTTAATTATTATATAAAGAAATTTATAATTATTATACAAACAATGATTTTATCACTCATTCGTTTATTTAATAAGATGTTAAAATTTTTTCATTAATTAACTATTATTATTATTAACTAATTATTAATTTATAATTAATTAATTTTTATTTATTTATTGATTTATAATTAGTGGCGAACACGACCGCCGAATCGTCTGTTTTATAAAAAAGTGAAAAATAGTGTTACACGTGTTCCAAATAAAAAAAAATTTATCAATTTTAATTATTTATTTTTCATTTGTTTATTAATAAAACTTTTTTTATTAATATTATTAATTTCATTTATTTTTTATTAATTTTTTTTATTAATTATTAGGTATATAGACAGTAATTTTATCAGTCGTTAAATTAATAAATTTTTTGAATTAAATCAAATTAAATTAGTTGATTAATCAAAATAACAACTTATTTTCAATGTTTTATTAATAATTTGTATAATTATAATAATTAATTTACATTTTATTGCTTAAAATAATTTTTTTGTTTCATTACAAAACTTAAATATAATTATTTTCTGAAAATAAACGCCGAGGGGTTATTGATTCTATCTCGTTTGTGAGAGAATTATCATGCCATCTGGACGGCAATTCATAGAGTTATATGGCGCGAAATTCAAATTTGCCAAAAGAAGAAAAAAATAATAAATAACTCTTAAGGTAATTATCTTATTTCCCATATTTTTCCATCATTTTTATTCCTTTTCCCCTCTAATTTCCCACAAAAGAAGCAACACGCAAATGTTCATTATATTTTTCTTTATTCCATGAAAGAAAGATTTTCTTTTCGTGTCTTCAACAAAAATTACTCTTTATCAGAATTATTATTATAATTCTGACCATTTTTCCATGTTTTCCTAACTATGCAAAACTTGTGACTTTACTTGTCTCGAGCAAGCTCTCCCGTATTAGCATCCTATAGTTAACGAGCTTGCAAAAATGTCTCCGCGCGCGCCGTGATTTTCTACTAGAAAATTACCTTGTTATTTCTACAAGACATTTTTTTGACGCGTTTGATCAAATAATCGACATACCTTTCATTACCCGTTCTACCTTTTATTATATTTTACTTTTCTCCATTATTCATCGTGCACTATATTAAGAAATTAAAAAAAGAAATGAAAAAAAAATTGTAAAACAAATGAAAAAGAAAATTTAATTAAAAAAAAAAGAAAAAAGCTTCGTTTAATCAATTAAAATCCTCACAGCAGCGAGCATTAAATATACTCTAAGAGATAATTAATCGAAAAGAAAATTGAAGATAACTTTTTTAAATTCTAGAATTTTTTTTAATTTACTTAAAAATTTTAATTATACTTCTAATAATCAGTGATAATTTTAATTATTATTTAAGAATTACATGCTAAATGTTAATAATTACTTTTTTAATATTCTGAATATTTTTAATTATATTCCCAATAGTTTTAACCATTTTTTAATATATTTTCAATAGTCTTAACATTCTAAATTATATTTTCAATATTTTCACCACTTTCAATTATATCTTCAATATTAATTATAAAAAGTTTTATTATATTTTGAAATTTAATTTAAAATGTAGTTTCAAAACAAAAAAAAATAATAATATTAAATTTTTTACTGTCTGATTGTGTGTGGTTG